>CM037585.1:27490673-28690673 GCA_021018995.1 Chloranthus sessilifolius | reverse complement strand
TGACCGAGGGAGAAGCATGTGTATTGGAGGAATACTGTTGGAGACCGAATAGTAGTCTAGGATCTATGCTCAATTACTGTGACAGGGTTGTGCATGACAGGAAGAATGAGAGTGACTACTCAGAGTGGAGGTCCAAGATTAAGAGGTTGCTAATGAACGGATACGCTGGTGGTATCATTGTAATGGCTAATCTCCCAAAGAAGGTTATTGGATATAAGAGCGATCAGGGCCCACCAATCAAATTGGAAATTTGATTAGTTGTTGACCTGCTTTGACTGTAAATAGCCAGCATAGAACAGAGGATTGTATAGGCCCTTTATGTTTCTGGATGCCGGCAGTTGGACAGTGACACAATGATAACAGTTCCTGATATCACCATTTTGAAGCTGCTGCTAATTTGTAAATTATAATTTTTGGCTCTGAAATTTAATCAAATTAATAATGATTCTTTCCAATTCCTCTTATAGAAGCTTCAAATAGAGGGCTCTTTACTTGTATGGGGGAAGCACACGATATTTATCTTGTTGCTTGCACAGATCACAAGAGCTCTACTTGATGCTTGTATTAGGGAGGTCTGACTGAATCATTGACTTAAATTATTCTTATATTTCTCTCTAAGTTCTTGAAATTGTTGTCACAGGTTTACTCAAATATGGAGCTATATGATAATTGACAGATGCCATTAAGCACTTGATATAGGCTATGATTAAGAACTCAATACAGTTTAAATTCACTCTTTACTTGCTGATGAGAAAGCTTCTTTGATCTGGTTGACCTTATTTGACAGATAGGACATGTTCATTTAATTTGATTTATATTGATGGCAATACTGTATGATTTGTATCTTCCTCTTGTAGTCTGGTTGGTGATATTTATAATGAGTGAGAAAGTATGACCTATTATAAGAAGTTCTCCAATTTCTATTTTTGTTAGGTGCTTACTGCCGTAGTACTTGTGGCTTTGCTTTTCAAAGATTGGTATAACCTAGAAAAATCCAAGCATAAAGGAATTTTGGTGTGGGGAGTTTGATGATTGTATTGAAAGGGCTGAATCTTCCCAGGGTATTCCTATTAAGGAAAGAGAGAAATATGCATGTCAAGAGGATGCTATTTGTCATGCTCTTGGGCTTGAGAAGCAGCAGCTTGAGAAAAAATAGCAGAAATTGGGCATTGTCTCTGACTGTATGAGCAACAAAATGTTTGGTATTCTGAGCAAGGAGTTGGATAGCTTGTCTCCATTGGAAAATAACTTAGGGAATGATGAGGCAAGGGATCGTTTCAAATTCAGAAATATCAAATTGCAGATGCTTTCCAAGAGTCAAGATTCAACTCGTAAGGAGGAGAGCATGGACAACCCTTTATATGCTCAAAAGGGAAAACATGTGAAACAACCAAGCTGGGAAGATGAGAATGCTAAATCCATACCTTGAATGAGAGGTTTGCAGGATTTCGAACTCAGGATTGCTTCAGCAAAGGAAAAAATTTTTGTATCCGTTGGGTGTGGGAGTCGACCGAAACCATTTTGTACAAATACTCATGTGTCTGTTCTTCGCAGTGGTGGGCGCAGCTTAAGTGGTGCAAATCATGTTAGTAGCAACAAAAATGCTTAGGCCATAAAAAGTGTAGACACCCAAATTCGGCCTAAGGCCCGATCGGAATACATTTCGAGAGAGGTGCACTTCTGAGCTTTTGATGGCATATATGAAACCCTTAGGAACCTTCTCAAACCCTTAGGAACCTTTCCAAACTCTTAGGAATCAATCCTAACCTTCCCAAACCCATTAGAACCCTTTCCTGGGCTAGTGTCAAGCCCTACCGAGCAGTGGTTGGAAAGAAGAGTGCCAAAATTTACACAGACTTCTTCAGGAGCTGCGTTATATACCATTAGAAAGAGGACTTTTCCAGCTTTCTAACAAGCCAAAGATCACCTCAATCAGAGTTGTATATCAAAAGTTATGATAATTTAAAAATCGAGCTATTTTGGAGGGATTTTTTCCTGGCTCAACTAATAGTTGCGCCATGCCATTTTCCCCTAGAACTTGCCTGGTGCAACTAATAGTTGCGCCAGGCCTTTTTCCCCTAGAAATGGCCTGGCGCAACTAATAGTTGTGCCAGGTATAAATGGGTCCCCCACCCCTCACGAAGCCAACTTCCAGGCTACTGTACAGAACTATTTTACTGTACATTTGTCTGGCGCATGAATAGTGACCTCTGATTTTTTTCTCGAATTTTGAAGCTAGGGTTTGACTTGTTGACCATCTCAGTCCTTGGGGTGTGTTTTGATAACTTTGTTGCACCCTTTTAACACCTATTTGCAACCCATAAGTGATCTAAACCATTAACCCATCATCCACCATTAAAGCCCATCTTTACACTTCTCTAAACCCTTGAAACCCTAGGAAACCTTAGATACTAGATTACCTAATTTCTAACCTTGATTAGCATCTAAACACTCTCCTAATCTACCCATTTCCTATAAATAGAGCCCCCCACCCTTTGGTTTAGGGGTTGAGAAATTTGCTTAAGAGAGAGAGCTCAAAGTGAGAAGTTCTTCCTCCCTTTTGTACACTATTTTTACCTAAATTTTATAATCTCCTAATCTCATTTCAAGCTTGTTCTTGCATCCAAAACCTTTAGCCTAAGTGTGTGTGATCCCCTAGCCTCCCTTCTCTACCTCTTAGCTTCAAGTCTTAGGAGTTAGAACCTTATTCCATACCATACAAGCCTTTAAAAGTTCACCGAACCAAGCCAACGTAAGGCTCCCCAACGGTGCAACAAGGGCCCGAGAGCTCCGGCTCTCCCTTCTCTTCCTCTACCTTCTTGGTTTCTCCTCAATCCTTCCATTTGTGCCATTACGCCGTCGAATTTTTAGTAGGTACGGAGGGGCACAAATAGGATTCTAAGACCCATTTGGGCATGAGGAGACCTTTTTCTTTATTTTTTATTATTTCTTATTTTTGCTTTTAGTAGAGACCGCGCTAAGCGGGTTGATCGGGTGTCTAACACCTTCCCGATCGATAACCGAAGCCCCTACCCAAGAGCCTTTGGTGTGCACCGGATTCAGAGTCATATTTTTAGCATTTCGGTGCTCATAAAAATAAATTAAGTTTCCCGAGACAGCAAAAGCTCCGGGTGGCGACTCTATATTTTTTTTGCAAGTGAGCACATCGCCGCGACAGGATCGTCAAAAATCTCACGGTTGCACAGATGGATGGCGACTCTGCCGGGGACTAGCTAGTAAAGCTTTCCCTTTAACTAGGCCTTTTCTTTTTATTTTCCTAACATTTTATTGCTGTTTATTTTATTTTATTTTTGCTTTTTTTTTTCACTCACCCCTCCGATTAAGTCACTTTGCTTACCCCTACTTTTACGTCATTTACGAGCCTTAGCCGATCCTACTTGCACATAGTCTTTAAATTTCTTTACTTTTCCTTCATTTTAAGTGCTCTAGCCGATCGGCAGGCCTACTTGAGCATTATCTTTTAATTCATTTAATTTTCCGTCATTTAAAGTGCCTTAGCCGTTTGGCGGACCTACTTGTACACTCATATCCCAATAGTTTACGCTGGCCCGTAGTGGCGACACGGGGTCATCACCCCCGGTCTTTGAACTAAAGAAAACTTTCAAAAAAGAAAAGCTTTAAAAAAAAATTAAAATTGAACCAAGTTAGGGAACTTAATTAATTTTCTTTTACGGGATAGATTTTAAAAGGGTTGGGATTAGGCAAACAGACAACCACCCAGGTCTTAGTATGGAGGCAGCCCCTAGTGGTGATGATCCAGAAAAGTCCCAACCCACCTAGTATCTGAGAAGGCACTCGCGCCAGAAGTATATCGGGTGGGATCCCATTCTAAAGCTTAAAACCCTTGGGAAGTGCGCTAGCGAGTTATACCGGACTCAAACCCTTTAGGTGCGGTGAGGAGAGAATCGATCACCAAAAAAAAAAAGGCTCAGTTCTCGGAAGCCTAGCTTCCACAAAAAACCAAAAAAGAGACTCATTTTAGGCTGTTACCTCTGTTGTCATAATATTCTGGAACACCATTTTTTGCCTGGCGCAAGTATTAGTCGCGCCAGTACAAAAATTAGGAATTTATAACTAATAGTTGCGCCAGCTTTAAAATCCCAAAATTTACCTTGGCTTTGCGCCAGTATAAAAAGGGAGTCCTGCAATCTGGGCGCATGTATTAGTTGCGCCAGGTCTGTTCTGCATATCACCAGTCTGAATCCGTGACCTTTTTCACCTCCCGAATCCCCCGATCAGTATGCTTAGTGCCTTGTTTGGGCCCCGCCATCCGACACCCAATACGCTCCCGTCGGTCAAAAGGGGGCAACTTCTTTTTGGTTCATTCCGGGGGATCGGGTTGTTTGCCTCGATTTTCATGCCTTCAATAGATCAAAGGTTCTCCTTCGATTTTTTCAAAGTGCGTTGGAGTCGTCGCCGCGGTCTTGAATTCGGGTACGAGAGCCACCCGAAAAGAGAATTCTAAGGCCTCAGAACCTTTATTTTTTCAAAAACTTTTTCCTAAAATAATAAAATAATAATAAAAAAAGCAAGCCAAAACTCAAAAAAAAATATACATTTTGTGGTGCCGGCACAGCGGCATCATCTTGCCCTCCGCCGTCCCGTAGGAGAAGGAGGAAGATTTTTGGGCCTTATCCAAGGCACCCTTACGCAACCCGTTCCCGTAGAATATCGTGGGTAGTGGGCCCGATTTACGCTGATCCCGACTCATCCCCGCCACATTCTCCAACCCACTCTCATTCGGGAGAAGTTTTTTCCACCATCCCCCTCACCCAATCCCCCCTTTACCGTTACCGGCCCGTTTGGCGCCCCTATTTTCTCAACTAATACCCCCCAAAATATCCAAAGTCCAACCCCCCATTCTCCATCTTTTGCCAAACCATACCCATGCCAAATCCAACCCATTTCCCCTCCACATCCACACAAAACCCATTTTCCCAATCCACATCTATGCCCCATTTCCCATCTTCCCCCTATAGGCCCGATCCACCCACATTCACATACACCACTTTCTCCCTATCCAACCCCCCACAAATTCCTCCATCTACTCAGGTCATGCCCATTTTTATTGGGGCCATGCCCGATTTTTCCCAAACACCTACACCTAACCTTTCATCACCCCCATACATCCACCATACCTTCCCCTTTCCCAATGACCCATCTCATCCACCCCATATCCCACTACCTACCATGACCATGCATGATCATACCGGAGTCATGTCCAATTTTTCCTTCACATCCCCCATCTACGTCTCATCACCCCTTAAATCCACCATTCACATCCGATCCCCCCTCCATGGCCATGATGGAGGAGATGTTCCAAGCCTACTCCTCATGTAAGGCTTTTCAAAATACCTCTCCTCCACACCCCTTGCCCATGAACCCATCCCATACCCTAGCCAATCTCCAGGCCTCACTCCCCCATGACCCCCATCAACCCTCCATAATTTACACCATCCAAACCCCCATCTCCCATATGCCCCAAGGCCCATTGGCCCAAAATCCCACCATTCACCAAGGCCCATTGGCCCAAAACCCCACCACCCATGATCTCCAAGGCCCATTGGCCCAACACCCCATCACCCATACCCAAGGGCCCATGTCCCAAACCCATCAATGGCCCATAGCCCATACCCCTAAAAACCCAGTGGGCCAGGCCCACGTACCCCAAGGGCCCATGGCCCAAACCCATCAATGGCCCATGGCCCATACCCCTAAAAACCCAGTGGGCCAGGCCCACATACCCCAAGGGCCCATTTCCCAAACCCTTACCCAAGGGCCCATGGCCCAAACCCACCAAGGGCCCACAACCCAAACCCATCTGACCCAAGCCCATACCCACCAATGGCCCATGGCCCAAGCCCTCCAAAGCCCAATGGGCCATACCCATCAAGGCCTAATAGGCCAAGACCCTCCAAATCCCTGGCCCTTTACCCAAACCCAACAAGGCCCAAACCTTGAGGCCCCACACCCATACCTTCCACAATACCCCCAACATTCCACCCACCCCCAACCTTCACAATCGGGTCAAACCCATGCCATACCTCAGACCCAATTTTCTCATGGCCCCATACCCCAAGACTATCCCCAAACCTTCCCTCATGTCCAATGGCCTCATCAGGCCCCACCCCAAAACCAAACTACCACTCATCCCATCACCCCACAATACTTCCCTTACATTCAAGGCGCTCACCCAACCTATATCCAATCCAATCCCACCTAGTCCATGCAACAACAGTTTGAGAATCCCGTCCTCACTGCACCTTACATAGATCAGCAATATGAGGAGGACGAGATCAGAAACAGTGGTGCTTATGTCGGAGTAGTGACCACTATTAATCCTCCACCGATAGCTACCCCACCCCCAATAGCACAGAGCGAGTCTCGACCGGCTGTTAAAAAAGTAGCCCCCATGTCCAAAGAATCGGAACAGTTAAGGGAGAAACTAGACAAGATCCAGAAACAGTTATTGAAGATGGATGGTACTAAAATCCACGCCACAGATTTCACGGATTTGTGTTTATTTGCCGAGGTCCCCCTGCCCTCCAAATTTAAAATGCCAATATTCGACAAGTACAATGGCATGAGCAACTCGAGGGGGACGAGAGATTACACACCCCAAGTCCTATTGTGGGGAGATGTGCCTATACGAGGGGGACGAGAGATTGCTAATAAAAGTCTTTCAAAAGAGTTTGACCGATCTGACCCTGAGGTGGTTCACGTCTCTTGAACCATCCATGATGAAGACATGGAAGGACTTGACGCATTTGTTCCAAGAACAGTATGTCGACAATACTGATATCAAACCGCACAAGTCTGATTTAGCCCGTTTTAAACAGAATCCCAACGAGACCTTCAGCGACTATTTGGGGCGTTGGAGAGCACTGACAGCTCAAGTGAGAAATAGAATACCGGACGATGAGCAGATAGAGATGATTTTAAAGAACACTTTGCCAGTGATTTCTGATTTTCTTGTCTACCAACAGTAGTTCAGTTTTGCTGATTTGGTAAGAAACGCCAACCGCTGTGAGGATGCCATCAGGGAAGGACGTCTCAACAAGAATGCATCCGGGGGACCCAACAGGGTTAGGAGGTTCTCCGAGCAGAAAAATGATAGAAGAATAGGGGCAGAGGTACAAAATGTTGCAAACTCCTAGCCCAACAATAACAATGTAGCCCCCTTCCAGTTTAAAGCAGCGCAACCAGCTCCCTTCAAGACATGGCCAGTACAAAGAGCAGGGAATGGGCAGGGGACGCAAATGACCCCAGAGAGGAGAGCCCATTATGATCGAGTCTTTACGCCCTTGGGGCAATCCTTGAGTGTATTTTTACCTTTATTAATTGAAAATGGATTTGTAATTGTGCTCCAACCACGACCTCCTCCCAATCCGATTCCATATAATTTTGACCCCAATACACATTGCAATTTCCATCAGGGTTCGGGTCACCCAACTGATCACTGCTTCCCATTGAAGCACGCGATCCAAGACTTAATCGATGCTGAGAAGATCATTCCCCCTGCACCCACCTAAGCAAACTAGTATGCGAATATCCATCAGGTGCCTTTACCACCACATCCTATCGGAATAGTAGGTCCCAGACATACCATAGGGATGGTAGAGGAAATTGAAGAAGAGTATGAATTTGACCCTTCTGATTACATCAGTAACAAAGAAAATTTTGTGATTCTGAGGCAGCAAGATCGAGAAGAAAGAACCATTGGGGTGATTGAACCCCTGAATCTGGCGGATTACTTTTCCACTCCTACACCACAAGCCGAACCCCTAGATCTTAGGGCCTATTTTCCACCATCCACTCCCATAAATTACGTACAAATAAATGCGTATCAACCATACTCCACCAACCCCTTGAATTACCCAATAAGCCATCCGGCCCCCAATTCTCCACCCGCACCCATAAATTACCAGTGGCCTACACCCACCCCATTATCCTCATTTCAACCACCCACAAACTCTACCACCCCTGTCAATTCCCTAGTGGCCCATCAAACCCCCAATCCTCCGCCCACACCCATCGACTGCCAATGGCCTATGCCCACCCCACTATCCCCGGTGCAACAATCGATAAACTTCACCACCCCTACCTGGCCCAATTTTGTCACCCACCCATCCATCACTGAGGTAAGCCAGGTCTTACCTACCCTCCCAGAGCCACCAGTACATACACTTCAGGTGCCAGCAGCCATACCATTCCAGCTCTTAGGACCAACCAATGATCCACATCAGGTCCCGCTGAGCTATGAGCAAACTAATGCTAACGCCGGCGACAGTAGCAGGGAGGGGGCAGTAGACTTCGTTACCAGATTGGGAAGAATCTCAAAATAGCTCGAGGCAACAACAACAGCAACAGCACCAGCACCAATATGGCCAGAGGGGAAGAAGGACAGTGCAGTCCACCCGTTTGAGGAGATGAGTCGGGAGCACATTCTCGAGACTCAATTAAGAAGGATGCCAGCCCATATCATTGTCTGGGATCTTTTGATGACGTCCTCACTCCATTTCAAAGCTCTAATGGGGGCATTAAAGAATGCCCATGTGTCCCAACAGGTGAGCCCAGACGAGGTTGGCAAATAATCGGACAGGTGATGGCACCCAATGCCATTTCATTTTCAGACACAGATCTACCTGAAGAGGGAAACAGTCATGTTAAATCTCTCAATATCACTGTCAAATTAGGAAACATAATAATTCCCTTGGTTCTAATTGATAACGGGTCGGCTCTGAATTTGTGCCTGTTGAGGACTGCCACCAAGATCTGCGTGGACCCCTTTATGCTATGGCCGACAAAGACTAGCGCTCGGGGATTTGATAATACAAGAAGAGAAATAATGGGAGAGGTCGATCTGGAATTAGTAATTAGGCTCATGACCTTCTCTATACCTTTTCAAGTGATGGATATCAAATCTTATTTTAATTTACTGATAGGACGCCCGTAGTTATATGAGGTCGAGGCGATACCTTCTATCCTCCATCAAAAGCTAAAATTCATATCCGGGCAGAAGGTGATCACCATCATTGGTGAAGGGCATAATGAGAAAGACAAGGCCACTCACAGCATTGAAAATCCTAAAGTAATAGATGTGCCACATACTGAGGAAGACACCGACCTCCACAGTTTCGAGTATGAGGTGTTGGTAGTAGGCCCGGATCCTCCAAGAAACATCACGTCAACAACCAGGGGCGGAATGGAAGTGGCGGTGGCCATGCTCCAGAAATGGGACTATCAGAAAGGTAGAGGACTAAGGCCTAGATTGCAAGGCAGAAGAGAGCTAGTTTTTTCCAAGGGGCAGAAAGTTTGATTGGGGTTAGGTTACAAGCCCACAGAGGAAGAGGTCCGAGAGGCCAAAGGGAAAGCTAGGGTCACTGCAGCTGCAAGAGCTCGAGGGATTAACATAGAAGAGAATTCTCACCCTAGGTCACACATCAGGGAATCCTTTATCAGCGCTGGGGTCATAAAGATCGATCGAAATGGGGTAACCCATTTGACCCCACACAAACCCATAGCCCTGTCCATCCCACCAATCCCCACATATCCCTTCCCAATCTTGAAATAGATATGGCTGCCCTATCCCTATTTGAGGAGTAGCATTCCATACCTGAACAAACTCCTCCTATGGTAAACCACCATAGGACTCTGCTGACATTTGAGGATGAAATCTCATAGGAACCTATGGTCTATATGATGGAGGTCGGTCCAGAAGAGTCACATTCGCCAGCCTCCTACATCCAAAAAGGTAAAGGGACAGCAAGTCAGGTACACAATTGGGCATCTTTGCCCCAAACTCATGAAGCGAGGAGTGGCCTAATATTTGGTACCTGTTTCCCAAAAAAAAATAACCTATAAAAAATGAGATAAGCCCTTGGCAGGCAATACCTTATATATAAACAGACTCATGCTGCCAAAGGTCTGTTTTCGAAGAAAACATAAATCTCAAAAACATTAGAAAAATACAAAATCTCAAAAACATTGAAAAAATATAAAATCTCAAAAACATTGAAAAAGTACAAAGTCCAAAAATATTGTCATTTAAAATTTCAGATAAAATTCCACAAAAGATGCTTTAATCGAAATGCCCGTCCCACGTAAGATTGACCCCTTTCCTGTAGAAATACAAGAAGAGGTAGGAGTTATGAGTCTGGACGAGGATATCCCCTTGGAGGAGCTCCCTAATGAGCTCTTTGTCCGATTTACCTAGTTTGAGCATGACCCTACCCCCATTGTTGAGGAAACCGAAGACGTTAATCTAGGAACCAAGGAGATTCCTCAAATTATCAAAATCAGAACGTCACTGTCTCTCAAAGAAAGAAAAAGCATGATCGACTTCCTTCGGTCATACCAAGATGTTTTTGCCTGGTCGTACGAGGACATGCCTAGTCTGGACACCGATTCGGTCGAGCATGAGCTGCCTCTCTACCCTGATATGAAGCCGGTTAAGCAGAAGCTGAGACGTCTCCAACCCGAATGGATGCTAAAAGTCAAAGATGAGGTCATCAAGCAGTATGATGTGGGGTTTCTCATGGTATCCAAACACCCGCAGTGGCTAGCTAATATCGTGCCTATGCCGAAGAAAGATGGAAAGGTCCGCATGTGCATCGATTTTCAAAATTTGAACAGAGCGAGCCCGAAGGACAATTTCCCATTACCACACATCGACATCTTGGTCGATAATACTGTCAAGCACAGGATGCTTTCTTTCATGGGTGGATAAGATGGCAGAGGTAGATCGAGAGAAGACTGCGTTCATCACCCCCTGGGGAACCTTTTGCTACAGAGTCATGTTGTTTGGGCTAAAAAATGTCGGGGCAACATACCAAAGAGCTATGGCTGCACTGTTTCACGACATATACACCGAGAAATTGAAGTGTATGTCGATGATATGATAATCAAGTCACCAGAGCGAAGCAATCACTTGGTAAACCTTCAGAAGCTATTTGAGAGGCTGAGAAAGTACAGGTTACGTCTGAATCCACAGAAGTGTGCTTTTGGTGCTATATCCGAAAAGTTGTTAGGATTCATCATCAATAGGAGAGGGATCGAGGTCGACCCAGTCAAAGTCAAAGTCATCACAGAGATGCCACCACCATCTACTGAGAAAGAGGTTAGAGGGTTCTTAGGCAAAATACAGTATATCAGTCGATTCATTACGCAACTAACTCCAATCTGCACGCCGATCTTCAAGCTACTAAGGAAGAACTCGCTCGTTGAATGGAATGACAACTGTCAAGCAGCATTCGATAAAATTAAAAGCTACCTTCTCAATTCACCTATTTTGGTACCACCTGAGCCGGGGAGACCACTCTTAATGTACCTCTCCACAACGGAAGTCTCGATGGGATGCGTCTTAGGACAGCATGACGAGACAAGAAGAAGAGAACAGGCCATTTACTATCTAAGCAAGAAGTTTACTGATTATAAAACACATTATTCTTATCTGGAGAAAGCATGCCTAGCTCTTGTTTGGGCTACTCAGAGGATCCGCCATTACTTGCTATCTCAGGCCATTCTACTTTTAGCCCGAATGGACCCATTGAAATACCTGTTTGAGAAGCCCGCTCTCACTAGGTGGACTGCACACTGGCAGCTCTTATTATTTGTGTTCGACATCACGTACGTCACTCAAAAGTCGATCAAGGGGTAGGCACTCGTCGATCATCTTCTCGACAGTCCTTTGCCAGATTATGAGCCTTTGAGAACTAAGTTCTCCGATGAGGACATCCTGTTTATGACAGAAGATGATATCGAGGAAACAAATGAATCTTGGGTAATGCACTTTGACCGGGCAGCAAACACCAAGGGCCAAGGAGTTGGCTCCATTCTGATCTCGCTGAGAGGATCCCACATACCCGTCTCTATCAAGCTCAACTTCTCTTACACTAACAACATGGCTAAGTACGAAGCTTGTGCCGCTGATCTGCAGGCGGCTCTCGATCTGAATGTAACTCACCTTCGAGTATTCGGTGATTCACAATTGATCATATGCCAGACAAATGGAGATTGAAAGATGAAAGATGAAAAACTAATCCCTTACCATAAGCACCTCGAGGATCTGATAGCTTGCTTTCAAGACGTGACATTCTCATATGTCCCCCGGGTAAGGAATCACTTCCCTGATGCACTAGCGACGTTGGCATCGATGATAGAAATCCCATATGGTGCTGAGATGAAGCCGATCATGATCGAGCAGAGGAATGAGCCGACCTTTTGCCTCCAAATTGAGGAACCTACAAAGCCTGATGATGAGCCACCTTGGTTCTCAGATATTAAGAACTTCCTTGAGACCCTAACTTTCCCTGAGGGTACATCTAAGATGGACCGACGAGCCATTCAAGTCTAGTGGCAGGCTACGTCATTTACGGGGAATGCCTTTACAAGTGATCCTATAATAACATCTTACTCAGGTGCCTTACAGAAGGTGAAGCAATCAGTATCATGAAGGAGATCCACACGGGAGGATGCAAAGCCCACGTCAGCGGCAACATGCTCGCCAAGAAAATTCTACGGCAGGGATATTTTTGGACCACTATGGAATCAAATTGCTATAAACATGTTCAGAAATGCTACAAGTGTCAGGAACACTCCAGTCTGATACACGCTCCTGCCATTGATCTACACTACATGACCACTCCTTGGCCATTTGCTACCTGGGGCCTTGACGTGGTCGGAATGATTCATCCGAAAGCATCGAACAGGCATCGGTTCATCCTCGTCGCCATTCAATACTTCACCAAGTGGGTTGAAGTAGCATCATACGCCAACATCACGACCAGTCACGTCGAGAAGTTTCTCAAGAACAATATTGTGTGCCGATTTGGAGTACCCAAAGATATCATCATAGACAATGACACCAATTTTGTGAATAAGTGCATTCGAGCCTTCTGCGAGTAATACAAAATCAAGCACCATCGCTCATCACCTTATCGACCTGAAACTAATGGAGCCGTGGAAGCCGCGAACAAAATGGTCGTCCGCATCCTTGAGAAAATGGTCGTCACCTACCAAGAATGGAGCGAGATGTTGCCATTTGCTTTGTGGGCCTACAGAACATCAATCTGTATCGCTACAGGGGCAACACCATTCTCCCTTGTGTATGGAACTGAGGCCGTCCTACCAGTTGAGGTTGAAGTACCCTCGCTCTGAATCCCTATGGAATCAAGCTTACCTGAAGCAGAAAGAGAGAGATATCACTTCGAACAATTGAACTTATTGGACAAGATGAGACTCCTAGCCTTATGTCACACTCAAGTTTACCAGAGGTGAATCGCACGCGCTTACAATCAAAGTATCCGCAGTCGAGATCTAAAGGTAGGAGACACTGTATTGAAGAAGATCTTCCCATCCCTCCACGCTGATCTGAGAGGGAAGTTCAAGCCGAACTGGGATGGACCTTACGTCATCTGAGAAGTGCTATCGGGATATGCCATCCACCTTGCTACCATGGACGGAGATCATCTTCCTGAGCCCATAAATACTGGATACATCCGACGGTTCTACTCTTAGTCTATCACGATAAGGTAAGTATTGATGAAACAGATATGTGACTACTTAAAAACCACCCAAAAGAGGCCACCATTCCAAGCACAGTAGCCAAAAAGCATCCCTAAAAAAGATGATATCCTTTGCTACCCCATTGTGAGCCTGGGCCTTTTTTCTTTCAATAACCCTTTTTCCAAAAAAAAATGTGTGTGTAGGTACATACAAAAAAGAAGAAGTAAAATTACCATCAAAATCCAAAAAAAAATCAGAAAAGCAAAACCTCAAAAATAGATTGCCTGAAATAAAACAAAAAGAATAAAAATCACGGGGCATGTATAGTAAGATCCCCGAGGAAGAAAGTATGTTGAGAAAACTGAAGTCGTATCAAGGAAACCCTTTTTAGCTTAGTATACCTTCAAATCCTAACTTAACCCATGGCCAAGCTATACCCTGAAGAAAGCCCTCTTTTAGGTTTATAAGCAGTCATAATATCTGTTAAGTCAACACAAGCTAAGTTGTGAGACGACACCAGAACCCTGTCCAGCCGGCTATGATGGAATTGACGTCTATGTCGTGGCTTTTGAAAATTAAAAAAAAATAAAAAAATAAAAAAATAAAATAAATAAAATAAAAAAATACAAGCTCAAAGTAAGATGGACATGGTGAAAACCCAAAAGGGCATTACGGGTAAAAACATCGAGCATGTGTAGACTAGGTGAAAACCCGAAAGGGCGCTTGGGGTAAGAGAGCTAAACCCATGGATGTGGTGAAAACCCGAAAGGGCACCACGGGTAAAAAAAGGAGTTAAATAAATAAATAAATAAAAAGAGAAATAAATTGAAAAAGAAAGGTTTGGACTGATTGAGAAGATTGGTGTTTGATGAACCCTTTTGTTACTCTTCATGTACCCTCTTGTCCGACTGGGCCGCTCATGCTAGTTCGAATCGAGTCCCGACCAGAATTGTCTTTGTGAAACAGCACCATCAAACGTATGACCCAAGGCAAGGAGAAAGGTTTAACTCAATTCAAAGGGATCAACGTTCCGGCCTTGGTAAAATCCGGAAACTCACTCAAGTCTGGCTGCATGAAAGAGTTCGACTATGCTCAAAATGGGACCCATTACTCCGTCTCACTATCAAGACATCAAAAAAAAAAAAAAAAAAGCCAAAAACAAAAAAATCAAGAAAAATCCAAATGCTAAAAAATGTGCATATATTTCTACACATATTTCTAGCATCATATTTCAATCTCAAAAATGAAGAAAAATAACAAAAAATCTCCAAAAAAAAAATATCTTGAAAATGAAAAAATATAGGTAGAAATCTATTTTCCCTTTTGTTGTTTAGGATGCATTTTTTTTATATGTATAAACAAAAAAGGGACTGACTTTTTCTCGAGAATATGTAAGAACATCACACGGTCCAAAGCCTCGAAGCGGGCAACTTCTCAGCGATGGACAAATCAAATGAAGCATCTCACCACTGATGTCAAGTCTATTAAAAAAAAAAGAGAGAAAATTATTTTGAAAAAGAAAGAATAAATCTATACTTCCCCACAGAGCTATGCACAAGCATAAGGCGGTAAAATGTTAATATTTTATCATAAATGCAGTTGTGCCATATTAAAGTTCTGAGTCGGAGGTTCACCTCGGATCTTTGGATCCTGCTTTAAGGTAGGAGCAACGGTATTAGTCTCGGTCAAACAGTCAATGTTTCGATCGAGTCAACTCCACTGCTAAATTTTTGCAATGAGCGCCCTATGTTGGATCCATATGAACTTAAGTATCTTAAGCTTCAGATTCTCTATTAGAAAAGATCAATCGTTGGTTGAGACCAACCTGTCGAGAATGAGATTACGTATCAATCAAACTATATGCAACCATGCATTCAGAAGGGTTCATTTCCCTTTTATTTTCTGCAGGCTTAAAACCTGTATGGGCAGCGGTATCCCTATAAAGTGTACACCATGCATCTGGGTATCCTTATAATGGTTGTTTGTCCCCGTAAATTATACCCAGGAGAGTCCGGGTCGGGGCTTCCATCGCCTTTGTTGTTGCTTACTGCCCCTGATAGGTGCATGATTATGCATAGTTAATTGATGTTTATGATCATTGTCAGCAGAAACCAAGATTGGATGTCCCTTTAAGGAGACGCCCCAATGTCTGATTGGATCTGTTCAAAGGTAGTTGAAGCTGGATATTCTTAGTCATGTTGATCTAGGGCATGCTTTCAAAAATGGCACGTCCTCCCCAAAAAGCGTCGTGGCAACTATTTACCTTGCTCGAGCAGTCATGCTAAATAAACTTTGGGATCGATGGGTTTGCCCAAAGACCTCGAACCCTGCTTTCAGCAAGGGCACCCGCGAACAGTCAGATGAGACAATCAAATGCCTCGTAGGGTTGGACGCAAACTGTGGAGCCTTGCATATGTTTACTTTACACCTATCTTTGAATGTGGGTCGATCACCCCTCTTACTTACGAAGCTGTTACATTCAGAATAAATCTTAAACATCAAATACCTTCAAAATCATCTCGAGAAGTGAATGTCTTTCCCGACTATAGGGATTTCGCAACTCATTCCACCTCGGTTATGCCCAGTAATGTCGCTAAGCGCTTGAAACCGATTATCTTAAGAAACGAATATTTAGCCTGACATCCAGGGCTTTCGTTTTCTCACTGTGTTACTTATCTAATGTTTAAGTACATTTTAAATGCAGCAGATCCGTTAGTAGTACCCTGGGCCTCTTCGGATGCCTCTTTTCTTTGGCATTCGATCATTAGTGATCGGATACCAAAGAGGGGCATCTGTAGACACCCAAATTCAGCCCAAGGCCCGATTGAAATACATTTCGAAAGAGGTGCACTTATGAGCTTTTGATGGCATATATGAAACCCTTAAAAACCTTCTCAAACCCTTAGAAACCTTCCCAAACCCTTAGGAATCAACCCTAACCTTCCCAAACCCATTAAAACCCTTTCCTGGACCAGTGTCAAACCCTCCCGAGCAATGGCTGGAAAGAGGAGTGCCAAAATTTACACAGATGTTTTTAAAAGCTACATTATATATCATTGAAAAGAGGACTTCACCATCTTTATAACAAGCCAAAAATCACCTCAATCGGAGTTATATATCAAAATTTATGACCATTTGAAAATTAGGCTATTTTGGAGGGATTTTTACCTGGCACAACTAATAGTTGCGCCAAGCTATTTTCTCCCAGAATTTGCCTAGCGCAACTAATAGTTACATGCCTGACCTTTTTCCCCTAGAAATGGCCTAGCGCAATTAATAGTTGTGCTAGGTATAAATGGGTCCCCCCACCCCTCGCGGAGCCAACTTCCAAGCTACTGTACAGAACTGTTTTACTGTATATTTGCCTGGCGCAACTACTATATAGTTTTACTGTATATCTGGTTTTTGCCTCAAATTTCGAAGCTAGGGTTTGACTTATTGACCATCTTAGTCCTTGGGGTGTGTTTTGATAACTTTGTTGCACCATTTTAACACTTATTTACAACCCATAAGTAATCTAAACCATTAACTCATCATCCACCATTAAAGCCCATCTTCACACTTCTCTAAACTCTTGAAACCCTAGGAAACCTTAGATTCTAGATTACCTAATTTCTAACCTTGATTAGCATCTAAACACTATCCTAATCCACTCATTTCCTATAAATAGAGCCTCCCACCCTTTGGTTTAGGGGTTGAGAAATTTGCTTAAGAGAGAAGGAGCTCAAAGTGAGAAGTTGTTCCTCTCTTTTGTGTACCATTTTCACTTAAATTGCATAATCTCCCAGCCTCATTTCAAGCTTGTTCTTGCATTCAAAACCCTTAGCCTAGGTGTGTGTGATCCCTTAGCCTCCCTTCTCTAACTCTTAGCTTCAAGTCTTAGGAGTTAGAACCCAATTTATACCATACAAGCCTTTAAAAGCTCACCGAAGCAAGCCAACGCAAGGCTCTCCAACGGTGCAACAAGGGCCCGAGAGCTCCGGCTCTCCCCTATCTTCCTAGTGGAGGAGTGAAGTCTCCTGAGGGTTTCCAGTGAAGGTTCCCACAAACTTCTCATTGAAAATAATTAACAAAAGTGCAACATCACCAAATAAGTATTCAATAATCAGAGCATCAGTCCACCCTTGATTCTTTTCAAAATGTGAGAAAATTGAACAAATGAAATGCACAAACCATTTAATCATTAAAAATTCTTGCATGAATGCACATAATTTCCAATGAACTTACACAAAGAAAAATAACAAATGCATGTCAGTACGAAGCTCACCATCAATTCAAAAATTAGGTTTAGGCAATGCCCAATACATTCAATGTCAGACCCAATGCTTACCAGGGCAGTCTCTCACAAAAAACTTAGAGGGTTTTCATTTTCACGCAAGCTAAAAAACAGTTGCAGCCCCCAAATGGTTCTGCAAGCATGAGCATAGGCAAGACTCCTAAATTCTGGCATCACTGGCTATTCCTAGCCATAGATTGGACAGCTCCTCATCTCCCCATAACAGCCAACTCTAATTAGGAACACAAGGTCTTATAACTGGGTTGTAATGTGGCTTATGGGTGTAGGTTACAAAGAATGGAAGGGTGAAAAGGATGCAAAATTGAGAAGTCAGCAGGTGAAGGAGGTGATTCATGACTTCACCTTCTTTGAATTTCAGCATATTTCATCTTCTTTGACATTTTTTAGACTTAAAGTGGCCAGCTTCTCCTCTTGTTTTTGCTTTTTCCAATGAACTTTCCTCTTGATTCCTCTCTATTCCTTTTCATTATATATATATATATATATATATTCTTTTGGATACATTTCTCTTTTCTTTTTATTTTTATTTTTCTGAAATGCCACCCTCTTCTTCCTAGCTGTTACACTGTTGGTCTCCTTGTGTGTTTCTTCTCCATTCACCAAATGTTAACCCTAGCTTGTCCGTCTTCAACTCCTCCTTTACCTTCTGAATTCTCAGAGTGGGAGTAGGTTTGAATCAGGTCCATAGGTTTAGGTGCAAATACCTAGGTGTATTTTGAAGAAAGCTAGAAATTAAGGCTCAAAAGGTGTATGTACAAGGGCAGTTTACTAGGTTTTGGTATTTTTAAGCTCAAACTGTCCAAGAGAAGGCTTTGATCCTTTCCTAAAAGTCATGGGTGCTGTCAGCTATTTAAACTTGGAGATGCCTAACTTCTAGTGAGGGAATAGACTCAGCCAATCCTTAGAGCAAGAAGAATTGCCTAAGACACTCCTCAAAGAGAAAAAAAAATCTGTAGGCCCAAATCTCACTAGGTATGGTCTTCCATTGAACTCATAGGCATGTCCTTACCCTTTTTCTTTCTTTGATGGTTTACTAAGTACTGACACAAGTGAGTTTTCTTGGTGTTCACCTCATGGAAATTAATATTTAAAAGTGTTTAATGCCTAAAGGTCTGCAAAAAATTTAAACTTCCTCATTTTTAAAGTTCCTTAGGTGAACTTAGCTCTATTTTTATCTTACTTCCTTGGTTCTACTGCACTTAGATTAACTACCTCAATGGCGAACCTTGCCACACCCCCAAACCTATGAGGAGCAGTGTCCTCACTGATTTAAAGATAAAGAAAATGTGCAACAACGTATCTTGGTAAAAATCAGACACAAAACAGATAAGGAACAACAACAAATAAAAGTCACACAAACAATTAAAACAAATAAATAAACAAATAACAAAATTAAAGCAGAATAAATAAACTTCAGACAAAAACTAACAAAAAGATTTTCATTTATAGAACAGGGAATTGTACAATGCAAGTGAAAATAATTACAAAAGCATCCTACCTAAATACATGTACACCATCTAATCATCTGAATTGTCTGTTGCTTCAGCTGTGTCCTGGAATCCTTTCCCTTTAGCTTTCTTGAGAGCAGCAGCAGTAGACTAAGATCTCTTTGAAGTAACTTTTCGTTGCTTGGTGCTGACTCTTTTTCTTGAAGTTGGTGCAGGCTTTGGTGCAAACTCTTTTATGCTGATCCCAGGTTTTATCTTTTTGGGCTCTTGCGGTTTAGGAGCAGTTGCCTTTAAAGGAGCTTTAGCAGTGAAGAGTTTGACAGCTGGTTCTACCAAGTCTTTGTCACCAATATTTGCTAAGGTCTACTATAGTGCATGTGCAGTCCTAGCATACTCATTTGCCCTATCCTCCACTAATCTCAGGGATGCCTGTAGACTTTTAATGACATCCTCCATCCCATCATCTCTACTCTTTTCCTCATTGTTTTTCAGTAGTGTCTTCCTCCATCCATATTTGATTCTCTTTTTCTCCATCTTATGAGTTAATTCAAAGAATTTGATTTGATCTAGGAGCGGCTACTTTACTATGGTTCTCAAGTCATCCATGCCTCTAACTACATCTCTTTTGATATAAGCATTTTCCTTCATGGCTCGAAGGAGGGTGTAATATGAAAGTCTGGAATTGAAAGAGGAAGGTAGTATGGGCTGCTCAGGATGTGAAGAAGGGCTAGCCAGCAATGATGCAGGGATGGATGAGGGTGTGAGTGGGGTGGAAGTAGAGGGTATAGGCTGGGGATGTGCAAGATCAGGTATTGTGAGGTCTATTACCTCACAATCAGCTTGGGTGAGAATTGAGGAGGTGGAGATTAGGTTTTTCACATCTGTGGCAGCATCAGATATTGCTACTATAGGTGGGGTTGTAGGTTGGAGTTCTGGGTAAGGGAGTATTAGAGGTGGGGCAATACTGGGTATAAGGTCAGGTTGGGGTTCAGGGTCTGTTTGGGTTTAGGCATTGGTAAGTGTAATTGAGGAGATTTCTGGAATAGGTTGAATGGGTGTAACAATAATTGTTGTTGCTGCTAAGGTTAAGGGCTGAGAAGATGGGGGTGGTGTAGGTAAATGGGTAGGTGAAGGGATAAATGGTTGATGGGAAGGTTGGGTTAAAGTTGCCAATGTGGACTGGATGGCTTGTAAACTGGTTTGAATGGTGACCTGGGTTTGGAGGGTAGAGTTTATGGCTTGAAGGTTGGCCTCAATGGATGTTTGGGAATGGTTGTTGGCCATTACTTGGGTTTGAAGGGAGATGAGGAGGTTAAGGATTTGGGGTAGGGGATTAGGTATGATAGGGGTTGTGGGTTGGGCGGTTGTGATTGGTTGAAATGGAGAGGTGGGTGCATGATAAAAGTTAGTGGGTTGTGGTGAAGTAGGTGTAGGAGTAATGTGTTGTGTCAGATGTATGGGTAAAATGATGAGGCTGTGGTGAATCTGGGAGAGGTGTAAACTCATAATTAATTTTCCCTATAATAGAGGTCATCATAGATGAGTATCCCTCTCCTGAAAAGGGATCATGGTCATGGGTAGGAGAATAGGGAATGGATTGACCTAAAGATTCAAGGGTATCAAGTTCAATGGTGATAGAGGATTTAGTGGGGTGAGGTGAGACTAGTGGGGAGCTGTGTGGGATGGCAGGAATTTGGGGCTCACTCTCAACATGGTGTACTGAAGTGGCTTGGGCTGGTGAGGGTGTTGTAGCAGGGGTAGTGATGGATTGGGAGACATAGGTAGGTTGGGGTTGAGTGGGGGCTTTGACTTGTTTCCTCTACCTATATGTGACCTTGACAGGGAGCTGGGATGGGCTATGTATATAAGTGCAAACTGAGTAAGTGGAGGTACTGGTATGGGCACATCAGGTGTGGTGTAGGTGGTTGAGCTAGGTGTGACTGAGGGAATGGGTAAAGGAACAAATATAGTCGAGGTAACTATGGATGGCTGTGGGGTTGGTGTGATGGTAGTAGGTGCAGAGGTTGGGATTGTTGCGGTTGCTATGGTGGGTGCAGTGGTAATGGGGGTGGCTATAGGTGAGAGCATGGTAGGGCTGGCTAACACTGTTGGGGTGGCTGCTTGAGAGTTAGCAGCAACAACATCAGTAGAGGCAGTAGCAGCAGCAGCTTGAATTGTGGGGGCTGCTTTAGCTAGCAGCTCCTCTTTCTTCCTCTTCTTCTTTTCTATCATGGTACCACTAATCTCCCACTGCTTCTTTCCACACTTGCTGGGGGCCAGGGCTATAGTTTCTTCATTCATTTGAAAATGATAACCTCCTACCTGCAGCAAGGCTATAATGAGCCTATAGTAGGGCAATGAGTGGAGCTTCTGCTCCTTCACCTTCTCATGTATATATCTTTCATACCTTCAAAGATGAGCTTTGCAGCATCAATATAGTGGTTGCAGTGGAAGGAGTAAATGGCATTAGCAATGGGGGACTTCCTCTCCTGCTGGTACCTAGAGCAATACACATTCTTTCTGAGTATCTCATCCATAAATCTCAGGTTTGGATTTAGGTCTCTCTTCCTAATTGATAGCCCAGAGGCTGGGATCCCTCCAGTGAGTTCCTTGGCAATCTCTAGGATTGTGGCCATCAATGGTGCACCTAACCCACTCTCAGTAGTGTATGTAGATGGTATCCCAAGAATCTCAGCAATTGATGCTTGGTTAAACGGCATCTCAAAATTGTCTATCAGCACCAGCAATGTTGGGTTCCCATCATCCCTACTCTTCACCCTAATATTTTGGTAAAATAATTGCACTAGTCTAGGGAAGACCAGCTGCAGTGGGGGCCTTAACAAGGGTAGTAGAGAGGCCTGGGTGAGGTAATTTATTGATGCAACAGTCTCTAGCAAATCCTCAAAGAATGCCTTACCAAAGACAATTTCTGCTTCCAGCTTGATAGCAGTCACAAATTCAAAAGGAACTCTGAGGTATTCGTTATCTTTCTCCTCTTCAGGGGCATCCTCAGAGACCACCTCAGGGACCACCCCCTTGCCCTTTTTCTGTTTTTTCATGGATTTCTCAGAGCTTTTGGCAGGTGGGTGGTCTCTGGCTCTCTTTTTAGGAGCAGATTTCTTCTTGGCAAATGGGGCATCAGAAGCCACAGTTTTGGCCTTCTTTGGAGGGGCAACCCTCTTCTTAGTCACTTCCACTTGGGGCTCCACATCTTGTATAGGTACCTCAGAGGTCTCCACAGTAGAGGTCTCTGCAATCCTCACTGATTTTTGAGTGGCCATAGGGCTGCCAGTAGGTGTAGGTTTCACTAAGGCAGCCAAGGCATCAATAAATTTAGAACCCGTGGTCATGGCTACACAAATCCTTCTAAATAGGAACTTTAACTCATAGGTTGTATAATGCACACTCCAAAAATAAAATTACACCTAAATTCCTCCCTACTTAACACTAAAACAGTATCCAATCAAATCAACTGAGAAAGTAAGAAATCTTACCACCAAAGAGCTAGGGTTTCTGTCCAAAAGTTGTCTACTGTATCAAATTTCCTCAAACCGGGTGTAAAATGATCAGGGGGGTTTGTGGAATACAATGGTAGGAGATAAGTGACTGAGTTGAAGTGGTTTTGGCAATAGAGAAGAAAGAAGGGAGGAGGAAAATCGGGAATATGCAATGGAAGTTAGGGCAAAGAAAAGTGAATGAGGAAATGAAGAATTTCGCAGGATATAAGTGACGAACCCATGCCTCGCACAGCTGTCGCTAGGTACTCGCGGGGTAGAAATATTCTTGCGTGCTAAAGTGAGATATCACGAGAAATGAAGTCGCGAAGAAGATGAATGCCTTGCGAGGAATGGAATTTAGAAGAGCTACTGGTCTCGCGAGGTCATTAATGGTGTTAGCTTCAAAAATATGCTCGCGAGGCTCTCGCGAGGAACAAAACACATGACCTTCATTTTTCGCGCAACTTAGTGTCACGGGAAAGATAAAGCCTCACGAGGTTAGTTAGCAAGTGTTCTTTAGATCCTTAGCTCACGAGGCTCTCGCAAAGTAACTATTTCCATATCAGAGCCCTACGAGAAAAGCCACAACTAGCTCGCGAGTGTGAAATCTAGTCCAGTGAGCCTCGCAACAAAGCAAAAATCACTCTTTCTCAGTGCTGCATATTGGCATGTGCATCAGCACTGACATGCACCTAGCCATTATGTATCAACACCAACTTTCATAAAATTTAATCCATTTCATCATAATAATTGTATGCCCATCATCAACATATCCACAGCAAAAATTCAGAATGCAAATGCTATCCAATTATAGCAGATTCATGACATTTACAATGACAGCACTTC
This sequence comes from Chloranthus sessilifolius, assembly GCA_021018995.1. Lineage (NCBI taxonomy): Eukaryota > Viridiplantae > Streptophyta > Magnoliopsida > Chloranthales > Chloranthaceae > Chloranthus > Chloranthus sessilifolius. Next base: position 28,667,058 of record CM037585.1, on the reverse strand, counting down.
TACCACACAATAACAACCAAACATGTACATCAACATCCAGTTCATACACATTAAATCCAGATGACAAACATGCACATCATATCAACAACACACAACTCAAAACAAAATAAAATAAAACAAAACATGCAACTCAACAATACAATAAAAACACCACATGAAGAATTTTTTTAACAAAGTAGCACAAAATTTCACAAATTATGGTACATAATATACAAAGTTCTGAATCACTAGTCAGTGGGAGGTTCATGTAGGTGAATGGTCTGAGGAGACTCCACAGAATTTTTTACACAAATTTTTAGCCTTTGCCCATTCACTTTCATGATTTTGTTAGACATGGGATCCAAGATCTCCACAGCACCAGATGGGGAGGCATAGATGACAATGTAAGGTCCATCCCATCTGGATTTTAACTTTCCTGGAAAGAATTTTCATTTAGAGTTGAAAAGTCAAACCTTGGTACCAGCATTGAAGTCCTTCCTCATTAGTTTCTTGTCAAAGAATGCCTTGGATTTCTCCTTATAAATTCTTGCATTTACATAGGCTTCCAGTCTCAGCTCATCAAGCTCTGACAGTTGCAATTTCCTATGAGAACTAGCAGTAGTTAGGTCAAAATTCAGTGTTTTAATAGCCCAGTAGGCTCTGTGCTCTAACTCCACTGGCAAGTGACATGCCTTACCATAGACCAGCCTAAAAGGGGACATACCAATAGGGGTCTTATAGGCAGCCCTATAAGCCCACAAAGCATCATTTAGATTTTGTGCCTAATCCTTTCCATCTGTCCTCACAGTCTTCTTCAAGATGTGTTTGATCTCTCTATTAGAAATTTCAATTTGCCCACTGGTCTGTGGGTGGTAGGGAGTTGCAATTTTGTGTGTAACATCATACTTTTTGAGTAGATTCTCAAAAGGCCTGTTACAAAAAAGACTCCTCCCATCATTAATAATAGCTCTGGGGGGTGCTAAATCTGGAGAAGATATTGTCCTTTAAAATTTTAAGGACAACTGTGTGATCATTTATCTTTGTGACAATGGCTTTCACCCATTTGGACACATAGTCCACTAACACATAGTCCTAAACTCATAGAGGGAGGAAAGGGGCCCATAAAATCAATCTCCCAGATGTCAAACAATTCTATCATAAGGATGGGCTGCAATGACATTGAATCCTTCTTGGAAATGCCTCCCAACCTTTGACATCTTTTACAGGCTTTACAATGTATGTATGCATCTTTGAACAAAGAGGGCCAATAATACCCACATTGTAAAACTTTTACAGCTGTCTTTTTGTCACTAAAGTGACCTCCACAAGCTTGCTCATGACACATAGAAAGAATACTGTGAAACTCACTTTCAGGCACACATCTCCTAATAATTTGATCTGCACAATGCTTATATAGGTATGGATCCTCCCACAGAAAATATTTGACCTAAGAGAGAAATAGGTCATTGTCCATCTTGGACCAGTGAAGGGGGATCCTACCAATAGCAAAAAAACTCACAATGTGTGCAAACCAGGGCACACTAGACTGCATAGCAAATAACTGTTCATCAGGGAACAATTCATTGACAGGTGTTGCTGCACATTTGTCCAAAACAATTCTAGAGAGGTGGTCAGCCACCACATTCTCAACTCTTTTCTTGTCCTTGATCTCAAGATCAAACTCCTGTAACAGGAGGATCTATCTGATTAGCCTTGGTTTGGCATCCTTCTTAGCCAACAGGTATTTCAGGGCTGAGTGATTAGTAAAATTAATAATTTTATACTCAAGCAAGTAGAGCCTAAACTTGTCCACAGCAAGCATCTCCTTCTCAGTGGTGGTGTAGTTGAGCTGAGTTTCAGCTAGTGTTTTGCTGGCATAATAGATCACTGCAGGCAACTTATCTTTTCTCTGTCCTAAGACAGCACCTATGGCCAAGCCTGATGCATTACACATCAGTTCAAAGGGGAGTGAGTAATCTGGGGCCTGGATTACAGGAGAAGTGGTAAGGCACTTTTTTCATACCTCAAATGCTCAAGGCACTCAGTAGAAAATTCAAATGACACATCCTGACACAGTAGGTGGCACAATGGCTTTGTAATTTTACTGAAATCCTTAATGAACCTCTTGTAAAATCCAGCATGTCGTAAAAAGGATTTGATTTGCTTGACAGTTCTGGGTGGGGGCAGGTGTGAGATCAGGTCCACTTTAACCTTGTCAACCTCTATTCCTCTTTAGGAGACTACATGGCCTAACATAATTCCTTGTGTTATCACAAAGTGGCTCTTTTCTCAGCTTAAGACCAAATTGGTCTCTTCACATCTTTGTAAAACCAGGTTAAGGTGGCCCAAGCATTGGCTAAAGCTATCCCCATATACTGAAAAATCATCCATGAAGATTTTCAGGAACTTGTCAATCATATCAGAGAAAATTACATACATGCACCTCTGAAATGTGGCTGGGGTATTACACAGTCCAAAAGGTATTCTCTTATAAGCAATGGTACCAAAAGGACATGTGAAAGTAGTTTTTTCTTGATCTTGAGGATACACAGGGATTTGGTTATATCCTGAGTATCCATCAAGAAAACAGTAAAATGCCTTTCCAACCAACTTATCTAGAATTTGGTCAATGAAAGGGAGAGGGAAGTGGTCTTTCCTGGTCTTGGAGTTGAGTCCTCTGTAATCAATGCAAACTCTCTAGCCAGTGGTCTTTCTGGCTGGCATCAACTCCTCAGAATCAATAGTAATAACTGTTATGCCTGACTTTTTGGGTACCACCTGGATAAGCGACACCCATTCTGAATCTGAAATAGGGTAAATCACCCCTGCATCCAATAATTTTACTATCTCCTTCAAGACCACCTCTTGCATGTGAGGATTGAGTTTCATCTGCATCTCCCTAGAGGGTTTTGCACCCTCTTCTAACTAAATTTTGTGCATGCAAACTGAGGCATCAATGCCCCCTAAATCAGTAATTGTCCACCCCATTGCCTTTGTGTGCTTCTTGAGAACACTCAAAATTCCTCCTCCTGCTCACTAGTGAGAGAGGAAGAGATAATCACTAGAAGCCTTTTATTTTGCCCCAAGAAGGCATACTTTAATGTGTCTGAGAGCTGCTTCAGCTCCAGCTCAGGGGGACTTTCAATGAAAGGCAACAAAGGTGTCTTGATGGTTTGAGGAAGGGGCAGCAATGTAGGTTTCCAGCTGGAATGCTGCACTAGGCCCACTGAAGACTCTATTTTGGTGTTGTCTTCTGTCATGAGAACTTGGGCCTCCTCAACCATACTTTAAATATCTTTCAGGTTTTCAACAACATTATCCCAATCCAGCAGATTGGATAATTCTTTTTCCACAAGGCCATCTAGTACATCTATTGCACAGTAGTCCTCAATGTCCATATGAGGTTGCCTAACAGCATTGTACACATTTAATTGGGCATTCATGTTCCCAAAGGTCACCTCCATCACCCCTGACCTGTATTGTATGCAAGAATTTGCAGTGGCCAAGAATGTCCTTCCAAGGATGACAAGAATTGGGATTTTACTTTTGCAAGGGTCCATGTCCAAATCTAGGAAATCAGCAGGATAGTAAAACTTGTCCACCACCACCAAAACATCCTCCACCGCACCCACAGGTCTCTTCTCATACCTATCAGCCAGCTGGAGCACAACTGATATAGATTTTAGCTCTCCCAAACCTAGCTCCTCATACACAGAATATGGGAGCAGGTTCACACTGGCCCTTAAGTCCAAGAGAGCTCTACCAATGGTATGGTTTTCAATTATACAGGGGATAGTAGGTACCCCTGGGTCCTGTAATTTCTCAGGTGTGACAATGGACAGAACTAACTCAACATGCTCAAAGCAAAAACCTTTTTGGACAATTTCACCCTTGCCTTTCTTTTCTGTGTGCAGAGGTCCTTCAATAATTTAGCATAGGCAAGGACCTATTTTATAGCATCAAGCAAGGGCAAATTGATCTTGACCTGCTTGAAGGTCTCCATCATTTCTTCTATCTGAGCATTCCTCTTATCAAAAGGAGATGGGCCAGCAAGTGCATGAGGAAATGACAGCTGTGGGACTGCTGGTGTCACAGTTGCATGCCTAACCACATCATGGTCAAATTTTTATTTTTTTCTTTTTTCTTCATTTATTATTTTTTTTTGGGGCTCAACATCAGCCCCTTTATTTTGCCCTTACTGCTCCACAGCAGGGGATGAATTTCTTAATTCTTCAATACTCATATTTCTTTCATTTTCACTCTCCATGGCCTCCTCAGCTACCCTGCTCACTAAGTTGTCAACCACTCAACCACTCCTTAGGGTAGTGATTGCATTAGCTTCCTCATGGGTAGAGAAGTCTTCTCTAATCATGTATTGCCCTTTAGGATTAGCCAAGGGTTGACTAGGCAATTTGCCTTCCTCTCTCTTGTTCAAAGCATTACAGAATTGACCCAGCTGGTCCTCTTTTTTTAATGCTTTGCCCATGAGAGTTCACAGTTTGGACCAAGTTCCCCAAATTTTACATAGATGCCAGCATTTGCTCTTCAAAGGAAGAGGATCTGGGCTGCTGTGGAGGCAAGACCAACTGATTGGGCTATGGAATAGGCAACTGAAAATTCTGCCTTGGTGGATATCCTTGGTTAAACTGGTGCTGAGGTCTGTATGGAGCTGCCAACTGCTGCTGCTGGGGCTGAGGGTATGTATCTTGTCTCCATATCAAATTTGGATGGTTTCTCCATGTGTACCCAGCAAGTTGCTGCCCATATGATTAGGCAACATTGGCATGTTCCAAAACTAACTCAGGGAACTAATTGGTTGATAGACAATCTTGAAGCGAATGTATGGGAGATTGGCATATCAGACATGCCTCTTCCACTTGTGCAGCCATCCTAGGATGTATCACATTCATCAATTTGTTAAACTTTAAACTCAGATTGTCCACCTTCCTTTCTAATTCACTTTGCACGTTAACCTCATACATTCCACCTCTAGGGGTGGACTCTTTCACCAATTTAGCTGGGGTCTGGCTGTCATTGCGAGACAATGACTCCTGCTGTATGAAATTTTCCCCTATAATGTCAAACAACTCCCAAGCCTCATCAGCTGTCTTGTGGAAGTAACTACCCCACATGAAACATCCATCATATCCATGAAACATCCACCATATCCCTACTCTTGAGATTAATTCTTTGGTAAAAGACTTGCACCAGTTGCCACTATGAAATTTGATGGTAGGGACATCGTTTTAACATTTCTTGGAATGTTTCCCATGCCTCATAAAAATCTTCAGTTGATGACTGAGTAAATGACAATATGTTTGTCCTCATTTGACTAGTTTTATTTATGAGAAAGAATTTAGCTAGAAATTGTCTTTGGAGGTCACTCCATGTCTGAATGCTATTGGCTAAGAGCTTAGAGAGCCAGGTGCTAGCTTTATCCTTTAGGGAAAAAGAAAAAAGCCTAAGTTTGGTGGCTTCAGGTCCCAGGCCAGCAATGTTAAATGTGGTGCAAAGTGTCAAGAATGGATCAATGTGCTTGTAAAGATCTTCCTTACTGAGCCCATGAAAAGATGGTAGCATGTTAATGGTGGAGGATTTGATTTCATAGTTTCCCTCAACTGAAGGAAATTATATGCAAAAGGGAGATGCGTAATCCCCAGGTGCATTATATTCCTTCAGATTTCTTTGCCTCTCAGCCATGACAGCTGGCTCAGTTTCAACAGTAGGGGCTGGTGTGTTTTTAAGTCTAAGGACCCTTTCAACCTCAGGATTTGGAGGTTCCAACTCAGGGTTTAAGGACCTTATACCAAGTATAAATGCACAGAATCAACAGGTAAAGAAGACACTCTCAGCAAACAAAAAATTGGCAAATAAAAACTCACAACTAAACAGATTTATAACTAAACTATTGACAGAGAATTCAACACAAATAGACTGAGTTGTAGGGTAAGAAGTGCAAACAGAGCTAGCTAAACTCCAGCTGCAGCTCTAGCTTTTCCTTGTTGCTATTGTCCAAGTCTGTAAAAATTACAATAAAAATCAGTAGTACTTTTTATTCTATTTAAGGCACAGGTACAAAGAATTTAAATTATAATACAACTCAGGTCTACTAAAAAGATCAATATCCCCGACAGCGACACCAAAAACTTATTGGTTATTCTCAGAGTGATGTCTTGTTATTGGTGAGAAAACAGTGGTGAAGAACTATAAATCAAAAAGTGAAGAAATAAAAATTTGTTAAAACAGCAACTCTGAAATACACAGCCTACAAGATACGGGGCTATTGTAGCAAGTTTTGAGTAAGAGTTTGTCCCACAGAGAAATTGATCTAGAACCCAAAATGGGTTAAATTAGTAGGCCTCCAGATCTGGCTGCAGATCTGACAATCATAGAGAAAGGGAGTTGGGTGTCACAACTACACTAAATTAACACTAAAAGAAGATAAATAAAGTACAGTCTTATCCTAAAGAAAGGGTTATGAAGAAGGTGGTGATGGTGTGTGTGAAAATAAAGATAAAATGAGGGAAAGTAGGCAATTAAGCTAAGGTTAATTCAATTATGTAACTCAGATTTAGGGCTGTCTCTTTAGCAAATCCCTCAGATGGCTGCAAGCACATCTGCAGGGAAGATGTATCCAACTCAACCCTTACGGTTTTACCTGGTCTCTTAGGCTATAACTTATCCACTTTAATGGTCACAGACTATCCAATAGAGAGGATCAAACCATATGAATTAAGTCAGAAAACCAATTTGATCCAATGGAATAAACTGATCTTAAGGCTATAACCTGTCCACTTAAATGGTCACAGATTATCCAATAGATGTCCTCCAGCCAATGGGTCAAATCAGATCATTAAAACTATTATAGACACCATGTATGCTACGCTACAAGCTCAGGCATCCATGTGAGCAAATAGTTCTTGAAAAATCAGTGGAAACCACAGTAGTTCAAAAGCTATTTGAGGACTTTAAATACAGCTGATCATTGCTACAAAAGGCTTGCAATGACTCAGCTCACAAGTATGCAATCTCTACAGAGAAATCAGATCTAACATCTGATGTTGGTCAAGTGTAATAGAGGGGAGCTTATTCCTGTAATAACCTCTCACAAGGTTATAAGCTCAAGTGCAGAGGAGAAGAATCCTTGTCAAATCTGTGGCTTAGAATCACCCTAGAGCTATAGTCTGCCCACTTGAATGGTCACAGGCTATCCACAGAGGTTATCCTCACCATAGGAGACTGAGATGGAACATGTAAATTGATGTTGCCACCATGGTCTCAGGGCTACAAGCTCAAGCTCTCATGGGCATTTTAAATCAGCTCTAGTCCTAAATATATGGCATAGATTGAACAAAACTATGGACAAATAGGAAAATAACAGATTGAATAAACCTTTAAAACATAAATTTCATTGATCAAAACATTACTTACAATGAGATTTCTTAAGGCAGCAGCATCGTGCATAATAGCTCATCAATGACTCCCAATGTTCACAAGACCCATTACAAAACTGATAAAACTAAGACTACTTAATTACAGAGGACATAACCAGCAAATGTTTGGCTAAGGAAGAAGAGAAAATAGAAAAAGAGGTGATCAAATCCTAACCCTAGCCTGCTCGAGCTCACGGCTGACAGAGGTTGAAGGAGGGATGATAAATTCTAAGTTAAAAATATAGCTTATATACTCAGTCCTTATTGCCTTGTCTAAGAGAAGATTAAACTCAAATTTTCTAGCAGATGTGACATTGTTACAACCCTTGGATGCCTTGGGATGTGTGCCTTGAGATCATGGCCTTGGGATGTGTGCCCTAGACCTGAGAAAATCCCCAAAAGGTCCCTAGATATGAAATGAGAAGTGAAGAGTTTGAGCCTCACGGGGCTGCCTTTGGCTCATTAATTCATTCACATGATTTGTGGACTGGTCGTGGGGTAGCCTTTGGCTTGGAAAGTTCCTTTCTCGTGCAGAAGGTATTTAAATTATCGTGCAGTTGCTTTAGCCTGAAATGCAGTCGCGAGGTAGAGTTTGGATGCTTGGGTTTTGGTCGTGCAGTGGAGCTTCAGAATTTCCTATCGCGAGGTTCTTGCATAGATGATTTCGCATTTCGCTCGGCTCCTTGATTAGTGCATAGCACAGCTCGCCAGGTAGACTTTTAGCTTTTATGTGCGCGAGAGCTGCGCCAGCAAATTTCTGGAGCTCTCTCTCCTCTTGAGCTACACAAGAGTTGTGCGAGCTTTCTTGACTCTTTTGTGCAAATTAATCTTGCGAGACTGCGCGCGCGACTGATATAAGACTTGATCCCCGCGAGAACTTCGTGAGTTGGATTTCTGAAGGTTTAATGCGTGACTGCTACGCGAAGTCTTGGAGTGCTGAAAGTAGATCAAACGCGTGACTACTGCACGAAGCAGTTCTCTGAGGCTCATTCCTCCACTGGGCGCGCGAGTTTTTCGCGAGGACCTTGAGCGTTGAATACAACTGAAGCACACGACTGCTGTGCAAGGGAATGCACTGGGACAATCCCCTCACTGAGTGCGCGACTTATTCGCGAGTTCCTTTGTGTTGCATGTAACATCTGCGTGAGAAAGCTTTGCTACAGACTTAAACAGCGCAAGGCAGCATTCCTACTGTGCGAGATAACATCTTGTCTGCTCCTCTGCTATGCAACTATTGTTGTTGCACATCACTCCACTCACATCCACACTTCTCTCATCTACTGAACTTCCTTGGTCCATCATGACATGCAAAATAGTTATCATGGTGTGTACCACCATGGTGTTCCATCATTCTTTGTCTCAGTAGTCATCCTTGACTTAAATTTTCTCTCTTTGGCACCAAAGGTATGGACTTTATATTAAACTGCACAAATTATTACTAACTACAAAATAAGTTAACAAAGAGTTATTAGTCAACATCAAGGTGTAGTAAAGGCTAGGTTAAGAGGTGAAAAGTGATACTTTTCAGTGAATAACACATAAGTGTTTCTTATATTTTTTCTAGATCTCACTAGCTGATTATAAGATGTCGAAGTCTCTAAAGGCCTTTGGGAAGTGTACTAGAGTGAGTGTTATAAAATTTTACATGTGTTGCAATGAAGAGAGGAAGAGAATACTAAATGAATCAATTTTCGGTCATCTATTTAGGATTTCTGAGAAATTAGTATTTATTGGAGACTTGATTAACGCGATTTTGAGCTTCTGGGTTCAAGATAATGTGTTCAAGGTCAAGAACACCAAAGTAGTGTTGTAGGAGTTAGACATAGTGTTGATTTTAAGCTTCAATATGTTGACGAAGCCTATGCCTGAGTCTGAGCTTGTGCCAGTTCCGGAGCAAGAAACAATTTGATACAAATTCTTACGGGTGCAGCTGGCTAAAATGGCTCTTATTGAAGAAATTATGGATAGTGCTCAGCTCCCCAATGATGAATTTTTTAAATTATTGTTGTATGTTTCTCGTCTAATCCTCCTTACTTTCGGACACATACCAGGAAGTGGATAGTGAGTAGTTAGACTAAGTCGATAACCTCGAAAAGTTCAACGAGTTTCCGTGGGGCTTGGTTGTTTTCAAAAATTTAGTGGAGTGCATATCGAAGGCGATAGTCAGAAGGGCATCAACCAAAACATTGGCAAAGGGGGCAATATAGCATCTACGAGTGCACTGTCGCCCTATAGATATGGGCGTTGGAGCACTTTTCAAAAGTCGCCCCCTCTAGTATGCTAGTGAAAATTGCATTTCTGAGGATGATGAAATTAGAAGCCCTGAAATTCAGCAGGGCTCCAAATTTTTTTCGAGATAAATTTCTCAAATCTTCAGTCCTCATAGAACTTGATGTTGAGAAACACGAGTTACAATATAGATCACCTCATCTCTTTTTTATGGAAAGAGAGATGACAAGAGACAGGGAAAGAGAAAACCCGACCGAAGAAAGGAAAAATGAAGACAAAGTCCCAGATTACGGGACACGCCCACAACAAAGAGCCTAAGAGGTTCATGATGATGACAATGACGATAATGATGAGGATAGTGAGGATGACAATAGTGAAGATAACGACAACTACGAGGTCGTTATACATTAACAGCCGGAATCAAAGGACAAACAACCATAAAGTAGGTAGCAGCCAACCACAAAACAGCTTGTTAGGTAACCCCAACTTATCACTGAAGTAACCGAGCTGAAGAAGGAATGCGCATTGATCCGAATAGGGGTTAGAGAGATGAATGGTGATTTCAAGAGTGCCCTTACGACTTTGAAAGGACAAACTATGACTATTGAGCAGCTAGGGCGAGACAAGAAGACCCTACAAGAGCAAGTAGGGTCAAAGGAATGCACATTGGTCCCAATAGTGGTTAGAGAGATGAATGGTAATTTCAAGCGCGCCTTTATGATTTTGAAAGTATAAACTATGACTATTGAGCAGCTAGCGCAAGACAAGAAGACTTTACAAGAGCAAGTAGGGTCACTACAAGATCAGGTAGCATATTTAACAAGCAAAAATATCATAATACGGAAGGATCTCGACGCTGTCAAGGCTCATTTGTCAAAGGTACTAAATCCCTAACTTAATTAAGTGTTCTAAATATGTGTAAATATAGTGGTTCGCTATCTTAAGTTAGCATACCGATATCTAGGATATCGGCTGCTATCTTAAGTTCGTGTACCGCTATATTAAGTTAACGGACCGCTATCCTAAGATAGCATTCGCTATCCTAAGATAGTGAACCGCTAAGATATTAAGCCAAATTTAAACTTTAATTAGCCCTCAATTTTTTTTATCATTTTTGTACTGATGTAGGGTGATATTTTTTCTTCTGTTCTCTTTGATGCCTTCGTTGCCCCCCAACCTCCAGCCCGACACTTTCATTGCCCCCCAATCCCACCTTTAACCTCCCCGCCTTGCAATCCCACCTTTGACCTCGCCCTCAACTCCCAACATCAGTACAAAAATGAAAAAAAAATTAAGGGCTAATTAAAGTTTAAATTTTGCTTAATATCTTAGCACCCGCTATCTTAAGATAGCGGCTCGCAATTGTAAGACAGCGGGCGCTATCTTACAATAGTGCACACTATCTTATAATTTTTTATGTTTGCTATGAAGGATTTTAGGTCACCAATGCTTAGTTGTCGCTCACTGGGCTATCCACTCTAGTCGAAACTGAAAAAATAGACGACAAAAAAATAATGAAAAATAAACATATATATAGTGAAAAAAAAGGTTGATGCTAACGTGGAAACGACTTGGCTTGGAACCAACCTATTCTACACAGTTTCAAACTATAGGGTCGTTTATGCAAATAAGCAAACTTGTAGGGCTGAAAATGCAAATTTTCCCATAATCATTATTAATCTTCATCTAACTAAAGTAATGGATCACCATTATATTGCTAATAGACCGTAAAAAGCAACCACGAAAGAAATTGGAGAAACTTCAAATTTGAACTATAATAAGTAAGAGAGTAGATATAAATTTCAGAATACATGTTTTGAAGTTGCATCTGACAAAAAGCTCTATTTACAAATATAAAAATGGAGACTTTTTATGCTAATTATCAATTACTTTATCTGAGAGTACAACTAAAATAACAACAGAACCTCCTAACTCTAAGGAAACAACATATGTTACATATGCTACTGCTCAAATATGAGATTCTTGTCTTTTGAAAAGCAGTAGTTTTTAGACTTCTACATTTTTTATAACCTTACTAGTGCCTTCAGTGTTGTAAAAATTCAAAGGAAATGAATAAGGTGACAAAATATAAGAGAGAACGGTTGGATTACACCAACTAGGATTGGAAGAAGATGACTCTCTAAAGAGAAGAAAGTTGTTCTCTTGTGTAGAAAAACACCAAAAATGAAGACTAAAGTAATATACTACTTAGAACCTTTCAAATTTTATTCATATGACTTGTAAAATGAAAATACATGAGTAATAAAAATAGCCCACAATACAAAATCGGGAATAAATAAACATACACTTCCAAAGCAACTACCTAGCCTAGAAAAAGATAGAAAATTACTTTCTCAAAGTATATTCCATATTCTCAAGACACTACATTAAATACACCAATTTTCTATGACAAAAATGAGTTCCAAGATTGACCAATATAATTGCAAATGGGCCAATGACCCAAAAGAAAAAATGGGCCAAATGGGTCGGTCTAGCTTATAATTCTAACAGCCCCCCTTGAGCTAGACCGATCGAACACCGAGCTTTTCTTTGATTTTGATAAACGTTTCTTTCTTCAATTCCTTTGAAAAATATCCGCTATTTGATCTTGTGATTTACAAGATTTCACATCAATTTTACCATCATTGATCAAGTCACGGATGAAATGATACTTAATTCGAATGTGCTTACTTTTATAGTGAAAAATGGGATTCTTGGTTAGTGCAATGGCTGAACGATTATCACAAAATAAAGTTGTAGCTTCAATTGATGGATGCTTAAGTTCTTTTAAAACCCATTTTAACCAAAGTGCTTGACAACCGGCCAATGCTAATGAAATGTACTCCACTTCGGTTGTAGACAGAGCAACAACTTGTTGTTTCTTTGAAGTCCATGAAGTTGACCCCAAACCTTGTAACCGAAAGTGCTTTTGCCATCATCTACACTTTCACCCCAATCACTATCACAATGTCCAACCAAACATGAATTTTGAATCCTTTGGTAATGTATACCATCATTAATGGTACCACATACATATCGCAAAATTCTCTTTCCGACATTCCAATGACTTCTAGATGATTTCATGAAATGGCTAATCATGCTAACCGCAAACATAATATCCGATATTGTAGCGGTCAAGTATATGAGGCTACCAACAAGACTCCGATAAAGAGTTTCATTAACTCTTTTTTCATTATCATTTTTGCTAAGTTTCAAACCAACCTCCATTGGAGTGCAAATAGGATTTGCATCTTTCATTCTAAATTTTTTCAATAAATCTTTTGCATACTTCTTTTGAGATATAAAAATCTCATCTTCATTTTGTTTTACTTCAATGCCAAGAAAGAAATGTAGGCTACCCATATCGGTCATCTCAAATTCAAGCATCATGAATTTTTTTAATTCATCCCATATGCTTGAACTATTGCCAGTAAAGATTAAATCAGCAACATACAAACAAACAACTAAGAACTCACCTTGAGTGTTTTCTTTGATGTAGAGAGAGTGTTCAAAATGACACCTTTTGAATCCATTCTTCACGAAGTACCCATCAATACGGCTATACCATGCCCTTGGTGCTTGCTTTAAACCGTAAAGTGCTTTTTTCAATCTACAAACTTTGTGCTTTTTACCCTTTTCCACATACCCGGGAGGTTGATCAACATAAACTTCTTCTTCAAGAATACCATTTAAGAATGCTGATTTGACATTCATTTGATAAACCTTTCAATTTCTTTGAGCCGCCAATACTAAGGCTAATCTAATAGTCTCAAGCCGAGCAATGGGAGCAAAAACTTTATTGAAGTCTATGCCATGCCTTTGTTTGTAGCCTTTCACCACTAATCGAACTTTGTGTCTTTCAACTTCACCTTTTGCATTTAACTTGGTTTTATATATCCATTTCACACCAATGGATTTGTGCCCATTTGAAAGTTCCGTTAACTCTCAAGTCTCATTTCTTTTGATGGAGTCAATTTCTTGATTCATTGCATGATTCCACTTTTCTTCTTGAGATGCTTCTTCAAAAGAAATTGGATTGGCATCGGCATATAGTGCAAAGTTAATCTCATCTTCATCAAAAAGTCTTCTTGATACATCATAAATTTCATTGATGCATTTGGTCTTCTTTGGAGGAGAATTAGAACTTGATGATGATGATGATGATGAAGATGGTAAAGATGAAGATGGAGAGGAAGTTCTATCCTCTTCATGCTCACAATTTTGAGCATCTTTCAATTCTTCTTCATTGACACAAATAGACTTTTGTGTCTTTTCTTAGAAATCCTAATCCCAAGCTTCTTCTTCATTAAATTTTACATCTCTACTTATGATAGTTTTCTTAGTGATGGGATTAAACAATTTATATGCCTTTGAAGTTTCACTATAACCAATAAGAATACATTTTTCAGATTTATCATCCAATTTTTTTCTTTTTTCATCCGGCACATGAGAATATGTAATACTATCAAATATCCTTAAATGCGCAACACATGGTTTGTATCCATTCCATGCTTCTTGAGGTGTCATGCCTTCAACACTTTTGGATAAGGCACGATTCAAAAGATAGTTGGCACATGAAACGACTTCGGCCAAAAATATATTTGGCATCCCTTTGGCTTTTAACATACTCCTAGCCAATTCCATAAGTGTTCTATTTTTTCTTTTGATAATACCATTTTGTTGAGGTGTGTATCGAGTGGTTAATTGATGCTGAATACCATTATCTTTTAAGAAATTCTTAAAATCATGAGAAACATATTCACCACCTTGATCGGTACGCAAAGTTTTCAACATAAAATCACTTTGTTTTTCAACCAAGGCCTTAAATGTTTTGAAGTGGCTAAATACCTCTGATTTTTCTTTGAGAAAATAAACCCAAGATTTACGACTATAATCGTCAATAAAAGTGAGGAAATAACGATTACCGCCAATAGAAGTTGTGTGCATAGACCCGCATAGGTCCGAATGAACAAGCTCAAGAGGATTTGATGCCCTCCAAGCTTTTCCAATCGGAAAAGAATTTCTTTGATGCTTTCCGAGTGCGCATCCTTCACAAACTTGATCTTTGATATTAATATTTTTCATATCTCTCACCATGTGATTTTTATACATGAGAGTCAAAGAGCTAAAACTCAAGTGTCCATACCGAAGATGCCATAGCCATGATTTATCTTGGATGATGGAATTGAAGCAATGAAGAACTTCATTTTGAAACTTAAGCCGGAACATCTTGTTTGGAGTCATCTTTACTTTGGCAATGAGAGCGTTGCTCATATCCTTGATTTCACATACATCTCCTTTGAAATAAACATTGTATCCTTTCAAAAGGAGTTGTCCAACACTTAGAAGATTGTGCTTGAGGTCGGGTACATAAAAAACATTTGAGATGCGTTTGATGCCTTTCTTTGATTGAACAAGAATATCACCACTTCCCTTTACGGAAAGTAGTTTATCATCATCGGTCCTTACTTCACTTTGAATAGATTCATCCAAAGTGACATATACGTCTTTGTTGCCCGTCATGTGGTTACTACAACTACTATCAAGATACCAATCTTCATTGAATGCAACTTCTTGAACATTGCAAGCAATAAAGAGAGTATCATCTTTCTTTGATTATTCTCTTGAACAAAATTTGATTCATTTTTTTCTTCTTCCGCCAATCTTTTTCTACAAAATTTTATGGTGTGACCTTATTTTTTATAATGATAACATTGAACATTAGAAAGAGAAGATCGGCCTCTTCCTCTTCCCCTTCCTCTTGATGACGAAGATGACTCATTTTCATCTCTTTCTTTTGCTTGATATCTTCCTCCATCATGTCTTCCTCGTCCGCAATTAGAATGCCTTCCTCTTCCACCTCTAGAACTTTCCTTAAAAGAAGTTTGAGTTTGAAAAGCTTGCTCTAGAGGAGAAGAATCAAATTGCTTCATACGAAGTTCTTGGGATTGAAGCGATCCCAACAAACTTTCCAAAGACAAAGTAGATAAATCCTTAGATTCTTCAATTGCAACAACAATATATTCAAACTTACGAGTCAAACTTCTAAGAATTTTTTCTACAATTCTTTGATCTTGAAGATTTTCACCATTAATCATTAATTGATTAACGAGAGAAATTACTCAATTAAAAAAATCTTCAACCGATTCCGAATCCTTCATTCTTATAGAATCAAACTCACTTCGAAGAGTTTGGAGCCGCACCAATTTGACTTTATCTTCGCCTTTGTATGAAGTATTGAGAGTATCTCATGCTTCCTTTGCCGATGACACCGATGAAACTTTTTCAAAAATAACTTCATCCACAACTTGATAGATGAAGAACAAAGCATTCTTCTCGTTCTTATGATTTTCTTTCAACTCATTGAGTTGAGTTTGATCCTCCGATTCTACATATCTGGTCTTAACAATATCCCATAAATCTTGAGACCCATATACAACCTTCATTTGAATACTCCATTGATTGTAGTTTTTACCGGTAAAACGAGGAAGTTGAGGTTGTAACATATTGGAAGCCATGAATCTCAAGCTCTGATACAACTTTGTTAGATTACACCAAGTAGGATTGGAAGAAGATGACTCTCTAAAGAGAAGAAAGTTGTTCTCTTGTATAGAAAAACACAAAAAATGAAGACTAAAGTGATATACTACTTAGAATCTTTCAAATTTCATTCATATGACTTATAAAATGAAAATACATGAGTGATAAAAATAGCCCACAATACAAAATCATAAATAAATAAACATACACTTCCAAAGTAACTACCTAACCTAGAAAAAGATAGAAAATTACTTTCTCAAAGTATATTTCATATTCTCAAGACACTACATTAAATACACCGATTTCCTATAATAAAAAAGAGTTCCAAAATTGACCAATATAATTGCAAATGGGCCAATGACCCAAAAGATAAAATGAGTTAAATGGGTCGGTCTAGCTTATAATTCTAACAAGAACTTCCATATTTTTCTTTATAAGTTTCATCAGATAGATAACTCTTTGTCTCTTTGCAGGGCATACACAAGTATAACATGGCTGAGACAAATTAAACAAATAGAAAATATTACCACTTCTAAATGCAGGTTGTCTAACCATTAGGCCATAAACCAAAAACTTCCTTCACACATTCATCATAGTTTTCTTATTGCTCAAAGATACACTCTCCAATATTAGGTATTTAAGAATTTATTTTTATTTTTTTCTCTTTTGGACACCCACACAGGCAATGAGAGGCATATGAACAGAATAGTTGACCACGTTTTACATGAAGTTTATCTAACCTGGTCGTCCATAAACCATTGTCTTTCCTCATAAGTTTCATTAGCCCAAGATGAACTTCCTGAATGTTCTTGGCTTAACAGCCCTTTTTTATCATTTTCGGCAAAACCGAATTATAAGTAAATTCAATCCAAACCAATATACAAACAAACCAAGTGATGAGTTCAATTAAATAGTAGAAAGTGTTATGCATGTTGGGTTAAGCAAGAACCAAATTCCGTATAAGTAATTAATAGATGTGAGAGATGTATTTAAAACCAGCTCCACATTAATTTTTAGTCCCACATTGGTTTCACCTATTAAAAACCAATTTCACTTGCAAAGAAAGGAAATAGAAATAAAAAAAATTCTTGCTTCATCGGAAGAAAAAATCATTAAAGGTAGAGATTGTCGATTGACACTGGCCTTGTCACGGTGACATCGCTCAAGGAACGAATGTAGGAAGTCTTCAAAGACATCGATAATGATCCACCACGTGCAACAATGTCTGCTAATGCTACTGTAGAAACTATGACAATAAAAAAACACACAAATTAAGCAAAACACAAATACAAGATTTATGTGATTTGGCAATTTTTCTACGTCTAAGATTGATGTCAAGTCCTTTCACTAATATGTGAAAACTATGATTACAAATCTCTCATTTCTCACCTCACATAATGTAGAAATCGAATTTCCTTTCATAAAACTTTAATTTATAATTAGAGTTTATATCTAATATAAAGTTCGACTCGCACAATTGTTATTGGGTGTATAGTCTAATCTGTTGATCAGTACTGTCAACAGAACTCAAGGTATAATCTCAATAACCACAAAAGCAACTATGCGTGCTGTCCAATCTTTGCTTTTGAGAGGTTATTGAATGCTTGTTCTTGTTGTAGATAAAGCATTTTCATTTGAAGCACCCTCTGCGTAACATATCAGAAAAATAATTTAAAAGTTAACATTTAGTACGGCCAGAAGTACCCATAAAAGAAAAGAAAGCCCTGATTTTAGCCAATAAACTATAAAGGAAGGCCCACAATGAAGAAATGAACTACCTAGCTTATGCTAGTAAGGTAGTATGCTCTAGAACATATATGAGAAGCAAGAAAATATCATTATTAATTTTTTTTATTTTTTAATCATATGTATTGTAAACTAAAAGACAATAATAAAATTGATTACACGGAGATTATAAATTTTCAGGCTATAATTGATTGCTTAACATTGGAAATCATTGGCATCAGTGGAATCGAATGTGCACCTAGGCCTTACCATTCACACTACTTCTCTCAATTGACTTCACCAAGCCAATTGAGTGAAGCTCTATTGAAATAATTACAATAGGGAAGTTCCCTATTGAAATAATTATGAGCCCTTTCCCCTCTTATTGGTGACAAAAAAAAAATACTTTGAATGGAGAAATTGTAACACCGCGAGTTTTTCGCTGGCGTTGAATCGTCGACTTTCGACGATGATGCGCTTTTCTTGGATCGGTTTGGCCTTAGTCGGGTTTTTCATGGTTATGATGTGGCTTTGACCCACTTATCTTATTCAGGCGAGTATACCCAAGCGCAAGCCTAGGACCAATCCTTGACTCGAACACTGGATTGAAACCCGAAACCTTGTGAGAAGTCAATCCTTGACTCGAATCTCGAGATCGGACCAGGTCCGTGCTCATCCCCGCAGGCATTTAATTAGAAAATAATTAATTTTAGGTTAATTAAGAAGTTTAAGTACGTGATGGACGAGCCGGGGCCGAGCCCAATAGCTTAGATTTATCCTTACTATTATATAAAAGTAAAAATAGTTTCGGTCACATTTTGTAATACCAAAATACCCTCAACTCCTCCCTAAAATATAGAATTCCTTTTCCAATGAGAATACGTAGATAATGGTATCCAAACAAATTCTCTTTCCTTCCTTATTTTTAGCTCCTTCAAATAAACTTACAAATTTAAGAGAATTAACAATTTTGTCATAAAAGTTCTCTTTCCTAACACCTTCAAAGAAACCAACAAAGTTAATAAAATTAACAACTTTGCCATAAAAGTTATCTTTTCTAACACCTTTAAAGAAACCCACAAAGTTAAGATAATTAACAATTTGCCATATAATATTTGACTTACTTTGATATCAAATTCCCTTATGTAGAAGATTGAGCAGAAAAATTATCTCCATCAACTAATACATTCGATGGTTTTTTGTATAGATGCCCTCTAAGATTTCACGGGTGTTAAGTTACCCAAATAATAATTTATTGGCATATTGAAACCCTTTGAACCACGATTAATGTACCTCTAATCAAATTTTGTCATCTTACCTAATCGATTTTCGACTTTTCCCACCTAAAATCGAAATCAGATTCGGTCTGAACCGATTTTTGGATCGATTGGGGTTGGTTCAATTAGTTAGGTTTTTTGGACGGGTTCGGATTTCGGTTCAAAAATTTACACCCATACGAGGGTAAGATCGTAGTCTCAAAACTTATTCTATGAAAGATTAGGGTGAAAAACGATCTCCATTACCTAATTCCAAGCAATCATGAATTTGAATGGGGTGCAATCACCATTTTAAGCTACTTTCTCAGTTTTCTCATATTACCTAATAAATTTTTTATTTTTCCCCCCAAAAATCGAAACGAGTCCAGAATAGGTTCATTATCGATTTTCGGGTCTGTTTGGACTAGTTCGATTCGTCAATTTTCAGGCCAGGTTTGAGTTTTGAGTCAAAGCTTGGACCCCTATGTATGGGTGGACATTACTATTCATATTTTTAATAAGGTTTGAGTTTTGAGTCAAAACTTGGACCCCTATGTATAGGTGGACATTACTATTCATATTTTTAATAATAATTAATAAATACGTAGGGTATGAAATTTGAAGCCTTAGTTACATTTGTTATTATAAAATTAAAGTAGAAATTAATAATTAAGAAATTTTTATTAAACATATATAATTAGTATATCATCGAATTAATCAAACATGATAGGATAGAAACATGTATCTATAGTAAGTTCTACAAAATACTCGAATCAATATAATATTTAACAATAATTGTTATTAGTTTTTTACTGATTGACTGATAACATTCGATTATGATTTTATACGATCAGTCAATTTTAACTCATAATTAAAATCATCTTTGATCAAAATATCTCATTTTATGATGTCCACGTGCAACGCACATGCACTTCTCAAATATGTTTGAATCGCATTTAGAGTTCAACCACTTAGACCTAATCAAATCATAGCAACTCGGCATGCCAATTAGGATCCCACCTCCAAACATACCTTTAAATATCCAAACTGAATCTTTGAGAGCGCTCATGTTAAAATCAATTGACTGCTTTGAAATGGATGATAACAGTGTTTTTCGTTCCAATCTTTCACACACTTGATCTTGAGATTATGGGCGTACCGTCAGACGGTCAAATATTGATTTGACGTGCACAAATTTCAAAGTAAACCAGATGAATGACAGGTGATTTTACCTTTAATTAACTATGCCCACTGAATCTATTAGGGTATCATGTTAAAACCAATTAACAATTTTAAACTAAATGATGGAAAAAATTTTTGTTCCAATTTTTTATACAGTTGATCTTGCGATAATGAGTGTACCATCAAATGGTCAGGCATTGATTTGATGTGACATGGATCCCAAAAAAAGTGACCTTAAAATTAAATTTGGTGTCAATATCTTGAAAATGAACAAATATCTCGAAAATGAATATTTCTTTCAAGTCAAAGTGCAAGATACAATTTATCAAAATTATCTTACAAGGTCGTAGATATCCCAAAGCATTAAATACGAGACTACGGATGATGAAGACGATAAAATCCTCAAAAAAGTTAAAGTCGAGAAGGAATAAACACCCATTTTCGATTTAATTGAAATTTCTAGATCATACTTATTTGCTAGTTTTTTTTTTTTTTTTCTTTATATTTTATAGTTGACAATATAAGTTATATTTTTTTATTTTTTATTAAATTTTTTATAATTTTAAATTATACATAATAAAGACATAACAAACATAATAATAAATATTTTTTTTTGTCTTTACTAAATCATAAAACACAGTTATGAACGTTTGAAATACTATATTTTTTTATGTTCAAATCATTCGATAGATGTCTAAAAATAAAATTCGATCATTTAAAGGTCCTAATATTCACGTGCATTTGCACGTGACTTTTTACTAGTAAATATAAATATATGCACCGTGTGTAAAAAGTGACCAGTGTAAAAAGTGACCACATATCAAGGATTGACCATTAGAGATAGGCCCGTACACCGAGTTCGGTATATCGACCCCACGCCCAATCAACTTCACTTGAACGCACTTAGTATAAATGGCAAAAGTCCTTTAATTTTGCCCCATTTGCAAAGCCGTGTGGGAAAGGAGCGAAAAGAAGTCAGAGTGAGAGCCTTCTTCTTCTTCTTGCCCGTGAGATCCCAGCCATTAGATCTTCTCTGAAATCGCTTCCATTGTCTAAAGCGACGCCCAAACCTTAGGTTTATCCCGAAATACCCTCCACTTCAAGCGGGAATCGATCCCCATAGCCTTTGAGCACCCCAAACTCCGCGGTTCGTTCGACCAAGGCGAAGAACGTTAAACAAATCGTGGGATGGGTGCTTGACGGTGTTAATCCGACGCCGGCGAGTCATAAATCTCCGCATGCGTGAAAACTAAGAAAGGTAACCCTCGGGCGCATGCACTTTATTGTAAAATTCGAATTTTATTGGGAATCGAGGCCGCATGCAATGATTCCACGGATCGTACGTGTGAGAATCGCGAGAGAATCGAAGCATCTTGGTTCGATCACTGGAATCCTTGCATGTGCTTTGACATTTGGGGATAAATAGCGTGTTTTTAATTCGTGCATGCGTGAGATAGTTGCATATAGATTTATGTGTTTGGATGAAAACTTCGTAAGCAAGAGATGGCCCGAATAGGGTGAGCGTATTGTGTTTTTAAGTCGGCTTGAGAGACCGTAGAGGGCAACTCTAGCAGAGGAATATCGAGTTGTAAAGATGACAGACCTGATCGTTACGCTCGAGCGTGATTTGGAGCCGCTCGAACAGGAAATCATCTGGAGCCTATGCTCGAGCGGGTTTTAAAGGCTTATTTAGCTCGGGTCAAAATCGCTCGAGCGGTATGTGTGCGTGTTACACTGAGAAAGCCGCTCGAGCGTGAATCGAGCCACTCAAGCGTGAATCGAGCCACTCAAGCGGGAATCCACCTGAAGCCCTACCCTCGAGCAACTTTTGTAGGCTTATTTAGCTCGGGCCAAAATCGCTCGAGTGAGTTTTTGTAGATGCCATTGGGGTACGCTCGAGCGGGAAACTCTGTGTTGGCTTGACTTATTTGTGTGCTTGTAAGCCATGTTTTAAGACTTTATTTTGGCCTTGCACTACAAAAAATTTAACTTTTGGGTATGAATATTGGAGACGGCCTTTTGAAGCCTTCTTTAATGACTTTTAATTAGAGTCACCCTTCTCAAAACCGGTCTCTAGGGTCTCTTGGGCTATTATTCGAGAAGGATTTGGTCGTCTCCTTATATATAGTTGCAATTGGGGATGGTTATAGCCGTCTCCACAAGTTTCACTTCAGGCGTGGGTGAGTAGAACTTTAGGAACCAACTAAAAAGTCGCCTCTAAAAGTCTCATCTCTACTAATAGGGACTGCTTTTTCAGCTGAAGCCGTCTCTATGAAATTGTAAAAGTTGGGGCGCCGACCTCTCCCCGTCGCTATTAAAACGGAGACCCCTTGTTTATTTCCATATTTTTCCTCAAGCTCGGCATCGAAGTAGAGACCCCTTTTTTATTTCCATCTTTCCCCTCTTCTTGCAATTATATCGAAAAAAATACAGATGCCATTGAAGTGGAGATCTATGTTGAAGGTCGGAGACGACGCCATTGAAGCAGAGATCGGCGTTGAAGGTTTTCTTTTGATCGAGATCGAGTTTTGGAGCCCTCGTTTCACCATTTGGCAGATGGAAATCGAGTTTTGGAGCCCTAGTTCTACCCTTTGGCAGATTGAAAGTGTGGTTTTGGCCATCAAATCAAGTGATGGTGCTGAAATCCAACAATATCAAGGTCATCTCATCATCTTCTCTCCCTACTAGATCTAATTTTTTACTTCTTAGCCTGATTTATCTTAATTTTTTGGCAATTTTCTTTTTAATTTGGCTTAAATGTTAGTGAACTGGATCAGATGGTTCGTTGATTGGGTAGGGATCTCAGGTCGAAGCCGTCCCAATCAACGAACCAGTTCATAACTTTTAGGTGTTCTCGATTTATAGAGTTTAAGTTGTTGTCAATCGGTTCCCTTGGCAATCGATGGGGAAGTGATAGATGGGAACTCTGTGAGCATCTGTGAACGGGGAGTTGATAAATGGGAACTTTGTGTAGCTGAGGCAGGGAGGAATGTTGTGTTTCTTCTTCTCTTCCTCATCTTCAATAATCGGCATTGGGTCGGCAGTTCGATCCAATCAATTAATGATTCAAGAATTTGTATGCATTATTTTTTTGGATATTATAATATACGCATTATACTTTTGGATATTATAATAATAATTTTCTTTATTTTGGTTCTACTCATGCATCTAATTAATGGTTGCACTTTTATTGCCTAGGAGGTTGATTCTGGATGATCTTTCTTTTTTTTAGGTTCACTGACATTATAAGATTATCAAGTTTATGAATAGCCTCTCAGCTCTCAAATCCTCTAGGAAACTGACTTTTATAGATTTTAGGGCTCTGACATTTGTCAAAATGTAAAACTCAACTTTTCATAGCAATGGGTAGAGGGGCTCTGTATGAGCTTGATAATAGTATTTGTATATTAAGGTGGGTTATAGAAAGTACTTGGAGGTTGTCTGTCACTTGTTCGAGGAAATGCCAAACCGAACCTACATTGTAAGTTAAAATTATGTGCCGGTAAATCTGATTTTCTAATATTGTGATCAAGATTTAGATGTCATTTATTACCTTTTTGATCACTTTGTAGTGAGGGAGCTACTAACCCCAATCAGCATGTTACCTACTTGTAATATTGTGTAAGATAAGTCTTAGAATGCTAGCATTAGTGATCCTTTAAATACACCTCTCATCTAATAAAAATCTGTAAATCAATTTGTTGGAGTAATGAAAAAAACCCATAGCAGTCCCTAATATGAACCTCACATTAACGTGTGTTTGCTATTCAAACCCAACCCCTAACCCAAATTAAAGCTTCCTAACTAATCTATTTCTTTCCTTTAAATAAAGGAAGTCAACATAAAAAACTAAAGCTAAAGGCTCTTGGTAAACTTTGATTTTCATATTTTTGAGACCTGTATCACAATTCCCTCGTAATTAATGACTTAAGCATTGCCATGTGATCTTTAAGTGGCCGAGTGACAGAAGAGTCACTTACAATTGGCGTGGATCTTCAATTCAGGGCCTAGTTAGTCTCTTAGGTCATTAATTTTGGACCCAATAGTTTAAAAAAAAGAGAGGCTTAGCACTATTATTAAAATAATGCAACTTTTTTTAAGCCTTGAACAGGTACTGCTCACACATAATTTAATAGATCGGTGCAATTTAGTCTTGTGAAGCCAACACTAGTGTTCTCTTTGTATAGAGTAAGGTTTCTGAATTAAATTTCTCTCAGAAGAGGATGTTTCTCTGAATCGAGGATCGGCCAACAACAGAGAACTTGATCTTGAAGTTGGAACGGTGTTTCCACAACTTTCTTCTCTTTCTATTGGAGTGCTATAAGAAATTGGACGAAGGTGTGGTTCCAAGGTATGATATGGGGAATGTGAATTGGTTGTAAAGTCCGAGCTTCAAAGTTTATAGAAATTATTGTACTTCTCATGTATGGATGATTTCCTGTTGTATAGGTAGAGTTCAGGCTCGTCATAAGCACTAGTAAAGATCTGCAATTTTTAGTTGAGGTCAGTAATACTCTCGTTACTTTTATGAAAATGTTACTTTTATGAAAATGGACCAATCCATAACCAGAGCAGCCGACTTCCATGTATTACTGTGTATTGGTATTGGTTTGCCAAAAATCGATGTGCATCGTTTTCAACTGAGATTTTAAATAATGGTGTCGAACCACCTAAAACCTGTGCATGATTCTTGTTTTCTCTCTATCCATGGTATTAGAGCAACAAATTAACATCACTAGTTGATCCATGCTTTTCTTGATGGTGGATTGATCATGCAAAATCCTTAGAGCAAAGCATTTGGTGGATTGATCTTGTCAGGTTATTGGAGCATTATTTTTGGGTTGTTCTGAACTATAATATGAAATTTACTTTTGACAGTATTTGAGGGCATAGCATAGAAGGCGCTTCATTACCACCAGAACCTTCTGATACCGATGAGGAGTGTCCATCTCATTCCAAAATGTTGACCAACACAAATGAAAATATGGATTTATTGATTAAGAGATGTAATGCTTGTCTAGTATTTGAAAGTTTGAATATTTGATCTAAAGATTATGTCTGCATCAGGGATGCTTATCTGAAAATCATTTTCTTTTAACTATTTTATATTTGTAAGTAATTGGCTTTGGCTTTTTGTATCATGTCTATATTTCTAGGAACCATTTGCACGGTAAGTCCAAACATAAGAAAGGTAGATATAGAAATATAAAAGTTTCTTATTGTGCACTATTTGGATTAATTTTTTTGGGTCATTCAAATATTCATAATATTCTTTTTTCAAGTTTAGGCAGGCTGCGCTAAATTCAATGATTTTACAAAAGATCCTGAGTTTGAATTTGATGATTAGAGAGTTAACTCAGATGACTTCCAATTTGATCAATGAGTTTTGAGCATTGGTTTTTGTTGCTTATAATCTAAATGGCTTTTTTCTGACTAGAAGACATGCCAATGCAGAGAGAAGCGAAAAGGATATCAAAAAATGGAACAACAAAAAGAGAAAGGTTCGTTCTGCTCTTAATGCAGGAATTATACTTCTTTACTACCTAAGCAATGCTGCTGTTTCATTCATGTTTTCTTTTGTTCTGCTGTTTTATTCAGAGTTTTGTTGTTTCTTATGATCCCTAGGATCTCCTATTGTTAACCGGGTGTAGTGGGCGTGCTTAAATTGTGACACAGGTGGGGCTCTGCACCAGTTGGGAAAACTTAGAAACCATGCATCATAAAGAAAAAGGAGATAAATTGATACAATTGATGACCATTTCCATTGACTTTAAAATTAATGTTTAGATATCTTGTAGAAGTTGTAAATCTGAACTTACTGAATTCCCCCAATTTTATCATTTGTCCTGAAACAAGTCATCCCATAGTGATTGTTTTTGCTGTATATGATTCCATTTCAGCATTGAATATATCATAATAGAACTCTTTATTTTAGCTTTTCAGCAATGACTTTATAACCATTAGCACTTTCTTAGGGGTTCCTTTGGCAAACTGCATTGTCAACCCAATCTGTGGAGTTTCAACCAATCCCACCATTTTGGCTGCCTCTATTCTTCCCTCACTATAGTATATTTTGCAGCAAAATGCCATGTAAAGGGTGTGCCTCTGGAAAAAAATTTCCTTTCTCTTGATTCATGAAAAACTATTAATAATTTGTTTTCTTCCTTTTGGAAATGTTGACAGGAACAAATAATTAGATTAATCAAATCTGAGGAGCAAGCATCTGGTATGTTTGTCCCAAATCATTTTTTCTCTACTCACTTTGTAGCATGTTCATTCTGCATTTGGGAATAAGTTGAATATTTGTGTTCTTGATACAGGCAATAATGTAGAGCTCGCGGTTAATGACCAATTTAGATCTGATCCAAATGTCACTCGCCACACCCCGCTCGTGAGGGGTAAACTTTACAATATCAGTAAGGCTAAAGTAAAAATGGTGGATGACATGAGTGCGAAAGTTTTGACCCCAGAACAACAAATCGCAAGCTACCCTAATTGCCAGACTCAAACGTATACTGAAAACCTAGCTGCGCCATCCCACCAAGAGGTGGTGGAAAGTGAACAAATAATGACTTTTCATAAGGGAGACTAAAGAAGAGTCTCTGATACTACTCTGACATCTCAAGAGCATACAAAAATAATGGATGGCTTACAAAGAAGAGCTGTACAAGATCATCACATGAGATGGGCAGCAGAGACAAAGAAGAGAGTCCAAGATGCCACTTCAACCCTTCAGGCACAGATTACCCAGGTACAAGCAGAGAATAGAATACTGAGAAAAAATCAGCAAGCTTGGGAAGAGGAAAGAAAGGTGTATGAAGATAAAATGGCAGCTATACTTGAACAGCTTTGAAGTCTAATGGTAGTACCTGACGATGTAGAAACTATAAGAGAAAAAACTCTTAAAGACTACCAGCAAACACTCCATCAACAGCTAACTGAGAGGGATCATCTACTAACCATAGTTGAAGGGAAAATTTTACAACTGTAAGAAACTCAAGACTCCCTAAACTCAATTAATGCAAAACAGAAGCAGATCATTGAGTCTATAACAAAGAACAACTTGGTCACCATAACAAAAGAGCACGATAATGCAGAAAAGCTGAGAAGGGAGACACAACTTAATTCTCCTGCAATCAAGAAGCTGACTGTGGATTTGAAAGAAAAGGCTGATAAGGAGCAACAGTGTAAGGATGGAAGCTCTTGCCAAATGATTGAAGAGAAGGAAAACACCGATGAGGCAGAGCTTGAAACACATGGAGATTTACCTTCAGATGAAGAACAAAATAGTTATTCTACTACTGAGATGTCTGACTCGGAAGATGACCTTACTACTTCTATCCTTGTACTGTACCAATCATCCCCAAGTGAGTAAAAATAAAATAGAACATTATAAACATCACAGATATGATCTTCTAGATTTTTCCTAAGATCATTTTCTTTTCTATAATTAGTTTTCATTTTTACATTTTCTTTTTTATGATCATTGTAAATATTCAGTAATATATGAAATTTTCTTTTTGACTAACTTTCATTTTTTTTACTAACTGTGTACTTGTTACTAACATCTCTAACATTTTTGTTATTTTTGTCTCTGAGAAGTAAAACTATTGTGTTTTCCTCAAGTTTGGGAGAATATTTTTTACATAATTTTTTTCACATCTTGTAAGCAATCATAGATATCAATAATTTTTAGGAAAATAATTTCAGTATCCCTTATTTTTTTTGTGCCAATGAGGGCATTGTTAAGTTTGTGGGGGGGGGGGGGGGGATACACAATTTCTTTGTATAACAGTAGTATAGTAGTAAATCATTTAGTTTTTGTTTTTGTTTGTTTGTTTTTATAAAAAAAAAAATTTGAATTTTTTTTTTTGTTTTAGTTGATCATTACGTAGGAATTATGATAGCAAAATTACAAATCTTAAAAACTTACAAACCATTATAGTAGGAATTCAATAATCAGAATAAAGAACAGTACAATTCATGCTTAGCTCGTTGAACACTGTATTAGAATGAATGTTTGAAATAACAGATTGATCTGAACTGCAATATTTAAACTATAGCTTTAAATTTGTATACACCAGTGAGCATTAGAGACTAATATTTTCTTTGAGAGAGACTACTTCTATTCAAGTCAAAATTCCTTTGAACTTCTTTACTGCTTTTATGAAATCTCATATTGCTAAACTTAGAATTAAAATATTCTATGACTATGATAACCGAATTTTTTGTGTAAAACTATCAATTAGAAATATCAAAACAATAAATCATCTATGCTAGTAAATCCTGATGATTAAAGGTCATCTTTTATTTAAAACAGAGCCAAAAAGATAAAATCCCAAAAAATAACTTATCCTTTGAACCCATATTAGAAGCCTAAACTGAATTTCTTTGTACCAAAAATTTTTAAAACTCTTAACCATATGTACTACCCAAAGCTTTCAACTTTTAACCCTTACATTTTCAAAGAGTTTAGAATGCAAAAGAAGGGAAGGAGTGGAAGGAGTAAAAAGCAAAAACATATAAGGGGAATGCTAAAAAAGGGTACAGCTGAAGAAATAAAAAAAAGAATATGAGAAAGGAATGAAAAATCGTGAAAAACGATTTCTGAAAAAGAAGAACGATTTTAAAGTAAAAAGCTTTTAAAGAGGAGAAAAATTGTAGAATACGATTTTGGAAAGAGCAAAATGAGATTTATATATATATAAAACAAATGGGAGGAAGTTATCCAATTCATGGATACTGGAAAAAAAAAAAAAGCTGAAAAGATAGGAGAAAGAAGAGCTAAATTCTCAGAAAAACTTTGAATCATTTTCTACCTTTCTTTGACACCTTTTGAAACCCAAAGCACCATTACAAGCCGAAGGAAAGACCTTTTTTATTTACGATTTGCAGAATCATAAGCTTAGTAGAGATATGAAAAATAGATATTATAGATTACACAGGGATTCATATAAATAGGGTAGATTATCCTTTCTATGAGATTTACAATGTTATCTTTGACTGAATTTTTCTGAAATAACATTGTGAGAACCTAAAAAGTTTCGATATCTTTTCGAGAGTATGTCAATAGTAAGTTTTCGAATAAAAGTATTTTCTAAATCTGCAGTTTAGAAAAAATTATGAAGAATAAACTTTTCACTAATGCATACATCTCTTGCTTATTATGAATTGAAATTGTTGGAGTTCTAATCAAGGATAATTTTTATGATGGAAAGTAATAAAAGATTGGTAATTTTAGAAAATCATAAACGACTCTGTGATGACCACCTTAATTAACTTAGTTAATTTAGATAGTATGCAAAGATTAGTTTAGATTTTTAACCTTTCTTTTATTTTGAAAAAAAAAATATTTTGAAAATTCCAAAAATATTTAAAGTTTGTAGGTAGCTTCACTAAAAACCTTCAAGAGACTACAAGTCCTCCACTAGGGATCACCTAGGGGTTTAAAGGCTAGTTGCATCTACTAAATGCAATCGTGCTTCGTACGAAAGTGGAAATTTAAGTTTTAATATAAGATGTTTTATGTTTCCTTATTTGCTAGGGACCAGCAAAACGTAAGTTTGAGGGTGTGATCAGTCACATAACATACCAATTTATTACCCTTAACTTAGTTATGCTAGGACTTAGTTTACTACTAATAAGTTAATGATGTACAAATATTAAGGAAAATCAGTAAAAGAGAGCCAATATGTTAATATTCGTTAAAATGAACTCAAAAGAGCAGTAAAAGACGATTGAGCGTAAAAAGACAATTCGCTATATACTGAAAGCTAGAAAATCATGAAAGACGACTGAACGTTGTTACTAAAGAAGAAAATAAGAAATCCTAATTTACAATTCTTCAGAAGACGTTCAAAAAGTTGAAAAGATACAAAAGAAAAGCAAACAATCGTAATTCAGATATTCGTCCAGAGAGAAAGCTATGAAAGATAGAAAATCGTGATTTATGATTTTCCAGAAAGAGATGAAAAGAGGCAATCGTAATTTATGATTGTAGAAGCTTTCCTACTGCTACTGCTGATGCGGATCACGTGAAGATCTACACCGCCATGCACTGAATTAGAAGTTCGGCATATCACAGATCAAAGAAGACTGATGAAGACAGACTCCAGAAGATCTCTACTACTGAATAAAAAAGGAACAATCTAGAAGCGCATCAACTATGAAAAGCAAGGAAAAGATAGAATTAGAATAAAAGTTATAATAGGAATCTTTTTATTTCTTTTATTATAATTAGAACTTGTAAATTGACTCCTTATGATCAATAAATAAGACAGCTCGGTGTAGGAATAAAGCATCGAAGAAATTCTCAGCATCAATTGACGACTGAGATTGGGTTTTCTTCTGATCAAATTTAGAGTAGATCTTTATTGCTTTGTAGATTAGATAGCCAAGGTTTGCAATTGGGAGCTGAAGATTAAAGTAGGTATCTGCAGTTTCTTAGAAGAAATTGACGACTGCGGCTGAGGGGTGAAAAATATAATTTTATTGCTTTCTAGTTTAGATTTATTTTATTACAATTTCCTGTTTTGTAAATATCTCCGAATTTTAATTTGAATTAACAACTCAGGTTGAAGTTTACAAATTAGTCTAACGATTTTTTACTTTCCCATCTTCAATTTTCTAGAATTTGATTGACGCCCAAGTTTTAGGAGATTGTTGATTATATTAAATCTTTATTGACGACCAATGCTAGGAAACTTGATATACAGTCCAATAGTACTATTTAAATTCATAAATATTCGATAGCTAAAGATTACGATTGACGACCATAATCTGAAGGAGGATTATGATTTATTTTCTATAATTTAGATTAAAAAATAATTCTTTTATTCATATTTCTCCTGTAGTTTAGGAACTTAAAAGATAAATATAAGTTTTCAAAAAAATTCAGTTAATATAGAGAATCTTGTCTTCATGGGAACGATCCTATACTAGCTCTACACTTTCTATTGTGCGCTTGCAAGAGGTTAAGACTTAATTAGAGATACATAAACGTAGCGTGAACACTAACGAGGGGAGAATGTGACGTCCTGAAAAAAATCGACTTTCAAACAGGTCCGATTTCGTGTGATATTAATGGTTAGATGAGTGATCGTACACTGATGTGCGGTGTACCATCTTAACACCCAAAAATGGGGTCATTAGGTATAAAAACAGATGAATAAGACACTTCCATTTTTCTTGGTTTGTTTTGTGAATAGAGAAAAGAAGGAAGAGAACCTAAACTTTCTTTTTCTCCGTTCGATCAAGCTATATGCGATCCAAAGAGTGAAGAATAGGGTGTGCTTAGGTGGAGATAGACGTAGGCTTCGTTTGAATAAGAGTTGCTGAAGGAATCCACAATATTCGCTCTGAAACCCTCCGTAGCAATTATTCTTGAAGAAGCGTGCAATTGATCAAGAAAAGGTAAGCAAGATGTGTTAGTTTTATGATGAGTGATTGGGTTAAGCTTTAGTAGAAATGTGATTTAAATTGTGTTGTATAAGATTAAACATAGGAGAAAAACAAACCTGGAAAGAAGAAGCCCGTGTTTCTGAGAATCTATCAAAACCGATCGATCAAAATTAGTAGTCGGTCGATCGATTTTGACAGGACAGAGAAATGTGAATTTTCTGGATAAACCGATTGATCAAAATGGAATTCGATTGATCAATTTTGGATTTCGATCGATCGATATATAAACCGATCGATTTGGAATTCAACTGATCGATTTGGTCAGTTTCTGAGCTCTTCCTATTTTTGGGAAAATGAACTCAGGGAGACTTTAGGACTTCCCGTTTTGCATCGCTTTTGGCGTATAGAATATAAATGGTTGTGTTCTAGGTGTAATCATGTGTGCGTGATAGGAGGGTACCTTGGGAAGAAGAAGCCTTCATTTTGGCTTCAAGTTGAGGTTGGGAAAATTCCTTACCATGTGCATTTGATACATGTTGCGATATGCCGAATGATATGTTAGTTGCGAATTGTGTTTTTCTAATAAGCATGAGCTTTGTATACGGATTCAAAACATGAAAATGTGTGTGCGTGTGTGAACTACGTAAGATGTGTACATGTGTGTGCGTATGAGCTTCGAGATTTCCAAACTCAAAATCTAGTTATAAAGTACCACAATTTACGGTGATAAACTATAAATTAGACTTCGCACTTTGATTTACGGTTCATGTGGAATCGAATCCCTTGTGTTCCGGTACGGCAGGATATCCGTTCATTCTTATCGATTTACGTTAAAATTCATCCGGCACAAGTCTCCCTCATACCAAGGGGCTTGGGCATCATGAAAATAGTTCATTAAATGACGATGGTTGGGATTCCCATCGATATATGTGTGACTCTTGATGCTATATATGCTCGAGATTGTATATAAGTAATCAAATTAAGTTTTTATTTTGTTATGAGAAAAGTTTAGAAATCATGTGAAATGACTTTGAAATCTGCATTTGAGATCAGTTTTAAATTCGATTAAATTGCCTTTAAATTGTGAACCTTTATTTGAAAAGCATATTCGATTTATGTCATGAGATATATGTGTGATGTGACAATACACATGTTATTTATGCTTCCCTATTGAGTTTAAGATGTTAGCTCATCCCTTGACTATATGTCATAGGTACAGGTGTAGATGCTAGTATTGAAGATTTGAATTTAGAGGACTTAGAGTACATTCCTGAGGAGGAGACTGTGCCACCTCCAGAGGAGTTTTTTTGAGAGTTGAGAGATTAGTCAGATAGATTTTGTGATTTGTGTGGATTAGGCTTGGTATGTCCAGCCAATTTTTTTTAGAAATTAGAAATCATGTAATTATGTTATACACTATTATTTTGTGAACCATGTTTCGATGATGGTCGGTCATCACCGGTGGTTCGGTTCGGTTCTTTTGTCCATATATTTTTGCATGAAATTAGAACCATCTTTTTTTCATGATCTTAGAAATGTTCTTATATAGAAATGGAGATTTCTATTGTTATCTATGATGACTTCATCTACTTTGTTAGAAATATCTACTTTGATTATTGTCTCGTGTGAATGTACCAAGTGTTCATTTGTTCGGGGATCAGTCTTATCGGCGATCCGACGGCACGAAAATTCGGGCTGTCACACCTTAGGGAAATGCACTTTCTTCTCCCTCTTTTGTTGAGGTGCTCTTCGCTGGCATGTTCATAGGCATGGGATGCCCCTCTTTCTCCTCCAATGTGAGTACAAATTGATAAAAAAAATTAGAGAAGTTGAAGATTATTTCTGGGTAAAAAATATTGATAAGAAATTTAACTAGAAAATATAATGCTCTTACTTTAAGATTTGCAACTTCACGCTCTAACACTTTAACGCAATTTGTCACTTCTAATTTGTTTTAAAGTTTACCCTTGCAAGTGCACAAGATCTATCGTAGCAAAGCAAGAATGCGAGTGTCGAACCCATAAGAAAACGCGAGAATTAATTAATTTAAAAGAAAGCAACAACCTAAGGAAGTACCAAAGGGAAGATTTGTTTCTTAATATTTACCACTACGCAATGCAAAAATGAAAGTAAATCTAAACAAGCTTAAGGAAAAACTATAACAAATAAAGTAACAATGATGAGATGATCAAGGATTCCGCTAACCCTAGATATGCAACTTTTTCTACTAACTATCCCAACAATTCTATATCAAATCATTTGTCATCCTTTTACTACAGGCAAAATGAATAGTTAAGAATGTAAATATTGATTCGACATACCCTATCCTAACACTATGATGCATTCAATCACGACATAAATCATGCGAAAAGCATAATGTATCTCAAATACAAAATCACAACAGTAAAATTAATTGTATGGCATCCTAAATCGATCTACAAGA
Organism: Chloranthus sessilifolius; assembly: GCA_021018995.1. NCBI lineage: Eukaryota > Viridiplantae > Streptophyta > Magnoliopsida > Chloranthales > Chloranthaceae > Chloranthus > Chloranthus sessilifolius. The sequence goes on along the minus strand of CM037585.1, from coordinate 28,632,871 downwards.
TCGTTCTAGGTAGAATACTCGTTTATTATTGCCAATAACCAAAATCAACGGCTATAAATTAGTATTCGATGATAATATGATAAGCACACACTCGTACTCATACGATTCAATAATCATAGTAAGAATTAAAGGGATTAAAAGTAAATTAGTTACTCATCTAGGAGTCGCTTCCTCCTTGAACGAGAGATTTAGCCGCTCATCCTCGATCTACATGCACGGTACAAATCCGAAGCCATCACGAACATGCTCTTTTATTTATCAACCGTTTGATCTTTTTAGAGAAGATCAAAACCTTACAAAGCTTTAATCCTAATTACAAACTACAACTAAAAATATTAAAGAAAACTTGGGAAAAACCCTATGAAAATCTCCAAGAAGTCCCTGAACCCTATGTAGACACCCCTATTTTGCCCTCTCAAAATATACAAATTTTTTTTATCAATCTTTGACCTCATAACCCTGATATGGGACCATATACTGAAATAATAGTACATGACTGAACACAGGCTGAAACAATGGCTCTATGACTCAGATCCCAATGTAGGGAGACTATATACTGAAACAATAGTATATAGTCGGAATGCAGACTGAAACAATAGTCTTGCATTTCAGACTAGAGACCAGACCTGGACAACCTCGAATTAAATGCCTGAAACCCCGCGCGTAATTAGATTGCACACCAGACCACAAACGCGTAATCAGTCCCCCTTTCAGACCAAACTTCCTTTCCCAGACTATCTCAAGACTCGATCACGCGCCTATCATGAGGCGCGCGATCGGATTGAGCGCCACATCACTAAGGCGCAATTGGCTCGAGCCCAGCCTAGCCTCACTGTCCTTGATCCCTAAGTTTCCTCAATTAAACGTTTCGAAAGTGGCCCTTAATTGGATTACGCACTCCAAAATTGGCGCGCAATTAGTTCTAACGCTATTAGGACTAGGAAACTCGCTGAGCAAGTCAGCCGGTCGCTCACTAAGTCGGTGACCGACTCAAAGCGATTAAGCACCGAGAAACCAATGCGCAATTTTATTAAACGCCTGAAACAGGGCGTTTAAATAGAAAAAAAACCTATAAAAGCTTTTTTTTAATTTCGATCGAACAGAAGAGGAAGAGACTGGCAATTTTCAAGAGAGAACGGACTTTTTTGGGATTCCGAAACCAAAGAACTCCGAGGACAAACCCATAGAGCAACCTAGTCATGATTTTAAAATTCAAGCGTTGAATCTTCGATGATTTCTCTCCGCAGCCCCGGTCTTAGGTAAAAATCTTAGCTTTAGACTTAAGATATTTCTCTTAGTTTTAATCATAGGTTTTAATTTTCAGTCCGAGACCGTAGCACCCTTTTCAGACCGTAGATTTTTATATCTGGTTCTAATTCTCTGAATTCATAACCAGTCCTTAATCCGACGGCTAATTTGTTGCCCTAGGCTTTAATTCCGTTCTAAAATCTTAATCTCCAGTCCTATCATTAATCTCTTATTCTAGTCCTTAGACTCTAGAATCAGTCCTTAATCATACGGTCTGATTTTCTGATTTCGGACCCGAATTCAATCCTAGAAATTTAGATTTTAATTTTAATTCCTTATTTTAATATTTTCAAAAATCTTAAATATTAATTTTAGTTTCTCAATTTAATTCATAATTATTACTCCAAAATCAACTCCGAAAAATCCAAAAAATACTATTTTACCATCATAAATCTAATTTATCTTCAATCTCAACCACTCGATTTGCCCAAGAGAGCTTACGGAGGGTACTCGGGAACAAGGCCAATCCTCCGTAGCATAGCAGGCCCAAAACCCTTTTTTTTAAGAATTTTTAGAATTAATTAATTGCTTATCTTTTTTTTTAACATAATTAACTAGTAGATTTATTTTATTTCAGCATAATTAATTAATTAAGTTAATTAGATTTTAGTATGATTGATTTATTTCTTTAAATCAGATTTTAATTGGTTAATTTTTTATTTTAATTAGAATTAGAATATCAGTCCCATGATTTCTTCTTAGATTTTTAGTATAATTAATTTACATACTTTATTGTGATTAAATCCTTAGAATAATTACTCCGATTAGAACTCCAATAAAATTAACTCGATTATTTTATTTAGATAATTCTTGCATAGTTAATTCCTCGCTTTATTAGACCTCAGTACCATTAATCAGTCCTTTTATTTTAATTAGAATCTTAGTATAACTAATTTATTGCTTTGATCATAATTCTAGTCAAATCAATTTCTTTATTTTAATTAGAATTTAGTATAATTAATTCATTGCTTTAATCAGAATTTTAGCAAAATTAGTTTACTTGCTTTAATTAGAATTTCAGTCTGACTAATTCATGGCCTAAATTAGAGTTTTAGTAGAATCAGTCCTCTATTTCAATTAGAATTCTAGTAAGACTGTTATACTTCATTTAATTAGAATCATAATACAACTAGTATACTTGCTCTACTTAGAATCTGAGTATTACTAGCATGCTTAATTCAATTAAAGTTTCACCATAACTACTATAAGTGCACTCTTAGTACAATTAGGAGACCAAAATTAATTAGACTTCAAATGGGATTAGGAGACTAAAATTAATTAGACTTCTAATGGGATTAGGACATTTAATTAATTAGACTTTCAATAATGATAGGAATAGTAAAAAATTAATTAGACTTTCAATAAGAATAAAAATAGTAAAAATTAATCAGACTCCTAATAGGATTAGAATAAACTCACATAACCAAACTCACAATAAAATCAGAGAAGTCTAAACTGACCAGAATTATAACAATAACGGAAATAAAAGGAAACTTAAACTATCTAAAGTATAAGAAAAAGACATAGCTGCTGACGTTCGCAGGCGGACGATTCAGTATAGAAGTAACTTATACCCGCTCTCAAGCGTGATCATTGACGTTTTACAGCGTCGATAAATATCTGCAGCTGGCGATCGCAACAAACTAGGAACCTTCCTAGAAAACCTTTTAGTTCTAACATTCCAAACGCCGTATCGCTAGAGTCCACTTGAACAGAATTGGAGCCACTGATTCAACAGGGACCGAGAGGAACTCAGTAAAAGCGTGCATCAACACCCTAAACATAGCATTCTTTTTATAGGGTGCAGATACGAAAACTTCCACAAAAGGCTCAATCGATTGAATTACAAATTTCAATCGATTGACTTCAAATTTGAACTTTGGCGGATTCATTTGAATTTGAATTCAATCGATTGATTTACATATCTCAATCGATTGAATTAGTTCAAATTCAATTTTAAGAGGGAAAAAGTTGTCATCCTTACCAATCGATTGATTCCTGAGATTCAATCGATTGATGATAACATACAGCATCTTCATTCTCTTGGTTAAGGCTGGACTAATCAATTCTTTTCACGAATTTCGATGCTTTCGCTGGCTCCCTGGTCTAATGTTTCCATGTAACCCTTAATTACGCTCTTTTCAGATCCAACGGTCAAGAGCACCTGAAACCACTAAAACTCTATAACAACCGTCAGATAGCTTTCATTGGATGGTTAAGTATCGGTATTTGGGTGTGAAATATAATGACATTTCGGCACAAATCAACTTCCTTGTAATCTCCACAATTCTTTTTATAGCTCTTTTCTATTTCATCAACACTCTTACTTAGAGCCTCGCATGAATTACATTTACTACCTGACTTTTGACTCACACTCTTACGTTTATTGTAATCTTCTTTCCCATGTGCCGTGGATGAGATATCCAAAATGATCTACAAAATGAATACTCTCATCAACTTCAATCACATCACATAAAAAATACATGTAACATAAGAAGAACTACGCCTCAAACCTTGAGATTTATAAAACCCGCCTCGTAAAAATGGTGATTTCGCCTTTCAATATTCAAATAGCGCAAATATCTTGAGACAACCATTGTAGCTTGTGGCGAAGATAAGTTTGGGAAATGCTTATAAGCCCAAATCTGCGATGATGCCAAAAAAAATATTATGCTCATATTACAAGATTAAATTTAAATCATTTGAACAGGAGGAAATACTGGTCACAAGAAAATTACCTGAAGTGCAAATGCGTACCCTTTGACAACGGTGTGGGCCTTCATCGACTTATAGTTCAAAGCACATTTATTCAGAGACTCCGTTAAGAAATCATAAACTAACTTTTCCCATACAAATTTATTGAATTTCTGATGTCGCAAACTATTTCAACATCAACAATATCAACTTTCTTGTCACGGTTAGGAAACAAAAAGCACGCAATAAAGCACATGAGCGACAATTGTATAAAATCTTTTGACTCTATTGTCAAATCTAACTTAGAAAGTACATCTGGATTTCGTGTCTACTAATATCGAATATTTTTGCAAAGAGTTTCTTAATGAACGTCTTTATCTGTATTTGAATTTAGTTGATCACCGCGGCTCCAACCCACAACTTTTAGTCCTAGAACTAATTCAATCTCAAATTATTTAAATTTTATTTTCCTATCGCCGACTACTAAGACACCACTCTCAATGTTTTCGATAATCTAAAATATTAAATTGGGAGAAATAGGTACTCTTAACAATGCGAGGAGAGATGAGAATGCTATGGATTTAATGCCTTCCCTCTCTGGGATCGATAGGGCACTAATAAAGTTATTCATATTCTTTATATTGCATCTCAAGAGATCCTGGAAAGGGGTATAGAATTGTAAACATACATTGTCATATTTTAACATGATTACACCAAAGATAGTAATTGAAAGATTATTAAGGGAGATCATACCATTTTCTCCATCTCCGAATTCAAAAGGGTATAGGATGACAAATGGTAATAATATGATGTAGCCTACAAATATAAAAAACCTACTTAAATGCGTCATATTCAATTCAGTCGTGTAAGGATGACAATCGGAAAGGATAATAACTGTAAGTTTACTTGCAAAATCGAAGCAATCGCAAGAGAGACTAAGATATCATGAATTACGCAAACAAAATGATTAAAGAAAGAATGAGGATACATGACTAATAGCGAACACAATATATACCTAGACTGACATAACTGAAAAGAAAACATGAAACCTATTACAACGAATAGCAGAGGTAACTTTGCTTCAACATATATCCACTTAATGAAGAGTAGATGTTTGCTTTCCCAACCATCCGCAAAGAGTTGTTGTCAGAGGCTTTTCATTTGACATTTCGTTGTGGTCTATTAACATTTTCATTATTTGCAATGGCTGCTACCAAAAAGAGGTCCGATGGAATCTACACCTAAGGGTGAGATTTAAATATCTTTAAATTGGGCCACGCGACAACCGTTTTCTTCTTTCTAAAATTTTTGCTTAGACCATTTCTCACATTTGACAAGCCTTGCATGTGTAACTAGTAGTATTCTTGACATATTGGAAGATGCTAAATCAGATATAAGCATTTTCCAATATGTCAAAAAGCAATATTACAATGGTTGCTTATTGTTATAGATTTTTGGTCTTTTGCTGAAGCAATTGATGTTTTGTCAGTTTCTAATATTTTTTCTTCTTTTAATTTTAGTACTGGAAACATAGATATCATGTCGATGCGAAGAATCAGATTTTAGTATTGAAACTTGAACTATGCATGACAATAATTCTCAAAACTTGTGTACAAATTCAAATTAATGATAGGTCCTACAAAAATAGTCATTACAATAATTTCGGACTTCACGAACAATTATATTTACAATGGGTTGCAGTTACGACTCAATAAAGAGTTCTAATAAGTTTGACTAGAAAAATCAAACTATAACTTAACGGGGTAATCTCTAAAAGCGTCCACGCAATCTCTGAAAGTGCCCATGTCGGAATCCCCTTCAAATCTGATTGTAATGTCAAATAAAAAATGACACACTTATAATAATATTTATAAGCTTATAAACTTACAAATCTAATGTTTACTAAATGCAAAACAATGTTAAATAAGTGGGTCATGCATTGAGACTTTTTTATATAAAATTTAGAGAAATACAACAGATGAAGTATTGAAGTAGAAGTGTGTACTTATTATCAAATTATAAAACAATAACTTTGCAAATCAGTTATACAACCAGCATAGCATGGTAGCATGACTAGGATAAGTAAAAGGTATCCTTTTTGTATTATTTATAGCTTTACAGCTATAACATGTTATTTGCAATTCAGAATATAGTTTAGGCCTTTAGGCATATCATGACCTACATCTTGAGTTACACGATTAAATTATGAAGAAACGACTACTGTTACACATTTATGGATAGGATATGATGGGCCTAAATACAAGAGGTATTTTCCTGTGTAAATTATATGTTGATGTCTGTGCTGGTGACAAACATGAATACAAAGTGTTCAATGTGGCATTTGGAATAAATAACCTACAACCAATTTTGACACAAATAAAGAATTCACTGTGGAACACAGATTCAAGCTATTTGGCATGGAAGAGAAAATGTTTTCCTAGGACAACACTGAGTCCAAACTCGATAAAGTTCACGCATTTGACTATGATAAAATGTCCAAAAAAAAAAGCATTTGGTGGGATTCCATAGTTTTCCCAAAAACATATGCATCTCAAACTGGGGATTTAAGCGGTTTTCAAAAGTAGTTGTGAGAGAGATTATTAGTTCAAACTATACTTATTATATATTGCAATTTAGTTCAACCAAAGATGTTTGAAATTAAATTGGGATAAAAATTAGAAGGGGCCTTTCAAAACAAGACAATAATTTACTTAGAGCTCAAAATCCAACAGGGGAAGGTGTAACCACCCTAAAAATTTTTAAACTGAATTCGTGGTGTTAGATTTGTTTTGCATCAAACATGGTGTTAGTGTTCCACACCGGAACCTACCCTAGTTGAGAAAATACACATTTTGGTTTTTCAAAAGGTTTTATATTTAAAATTGTCTTTATTTGACACAAGTTTTGTGGTGGCCTAGTGGTTGAAAGGCTTTGATTATAAACAAGAGGTCTAAGGATCAAACCTTGTTATGTGAGTTTTAAACCTCTAAGAAAGTTACGGAGAACCCTAAATTATTATTACGAGAATTCTTCTTAAGATCCCTAGCTGTCACTCCATCTTCTTCTATAGCCACCATTTTCTAAAAACACTCAAATCTCTTTTAAATCTCTTGTGTTCTTCCACAAAGAACACCGTGGTATTTTTCTACCGTCAAAACGTGGTGAAAGAAGGCGGAGTAATCGTGAACGGACCATCGTGTGGACGCCGATCTCTATCGCCCTAACCGTCGTTGATCCGCCGATCACGCTTCAAGAGGTAGGTACCCACTAATCCATCTCGTCATTCTCAGATCCCGTTGCGTAAGACACGATTCGATCGCGTATCGACAGGCTAATAAAAAGAATCTAGATTTATTTTTAGAGAATATTATTTTATGATTGAAACTATAATTAATTCCTGTTTTATTATTATTATTGTGTTATACAATAATTACTTCACCCTCGGTATTTTAATTGTTAAATAAAAATGCACGAGAATCTCCACTTTTATATACGACCCTTTTTATTTTTAGTAGTTTTATATTTGCAAAACGTAGAAAAGAAAACCAATACCTGTTGTAGATTATGGCGGTTTGGCAGAATCCTGCAATATGCTTGGGGGACCCAGGCAGCCCAAAACGTGAAAAAAAAAAAAAATTACCTATGTCCTTGAAAATTATCTATACTTAGAAAGTAACAAGTGTAATAAATATTTGACATAAAACATATATAACTAAGATTGTTTTTCAACAAATCTTTCTAGAAACGAATTCTTCTAATATATAATAAATGAATAAAATAAGTAATATTTTAAGATAAATCAATGGCCCTAAATGTCCATATTACATTAATAGATGAGACTTAGCTATTCAGCATATAGTTAAGTTATATGTGTCCAGCTAGTGATACACGCCAATACAAGCTCATGGGACGTTGAAGCCTTCACACGTTACCTATTGAGATTGCTTATTATATATATGTAGTATCTTCTCCCCAGTTAAAAGGCATGGGTCTCCTTTCTTTCAATAATTACTAGTTTTATGGTTGGACTCTATTGTCCTTAAGAAAATGAGTTTTTACTAATAGATATATATATATTGGAGATTATATGTATGAAGTGAAGGGTAGCTGTAGATGATAGCCCTTGGTCACTTGATTTTTGTGATAATGATGGAAAGGACATATTGGGGTTGTTGATTTAATTAAATCTTTGGTGCATGTATAGTAAATGATTGGCTTTGTTGGGATGAGATGCGTGGTAATCACGCCTAATTTCAGCATATTATTATTATTGCACTTAAAAATAAACTATTGTAGGTGGAATGCACCGTATCACTATTATTGTGAGATCTCAGTGGTTGTAGTAGAACTAAATTGCGTATTTCATCATTTCATTATAGATTTATTATGCATGCTAAACCATCGATTGATAATTTATTCTAAATATATTATATTTCATTAAAGTTAGTGAGTGCAATAAAATTTTTACGTATCAAATCAATGAGTCATAGTAATAATATATATATATATATATATATATATATATATATATATATATATATAATCATGATGTGTTATATAAGTTAACAATACCCAAGTGCTTTACTATTATATTAATATAATTTACCTATTACTATATTAAGATAACTTCAATATATATTGATTTAATCTTATTAATTGGATAATTATGTGGGATGTTTATTCTCTTCTTATTATCGATCCATCAACCTTGTGATCGATCAATCGATTCCAAATAGAACCGAACCACTGTATTTTAAATTACTGTAAATTCGACCCATCGATTCCATTAATCGATCGATCGAATCTAGACTAGAGCCGAATAAGTTATATATTATATTTTTGACCGATCGAACGATCCTCGTCCGAACGGACGACCTGATTCACACTAATATTTCACTATTATGCAACCAAGAACTAAGTGCACTTTAATCACTTGCACTTTTCGATCGATTGTCGTAATTCACTTAACCTTTAAACTAATAATATTTTTAATTAAATATTTAATAATAATTATTATATATACACATATATATATATGTCACTTTTATCGCTCCAACGCGACCTCTTCGATAACAAGAAATGTTAGAAATTCGATACCTCGTAAAAATTGAACTCTGACCTTCAAGTTATCGAAATCACATTTATAATCCTATTCTATAATTATATTAGTGCGATGTAAATAAATATAAACATAAACATAATCAAAATCTAAGTGTAAACTATTTGGTACATGTGATACTTTTGTGTTTGTATTCTGATCAAGCTATACGAGTTAAGGATATGTTAGATCATGAGTACGAGAGTGTATGAGATCATGCCTATGCTCGGGCGTGGTGATTCGCTGAGATGGTATCGAAGCGAGGAATACATCGTATTCACATGTCTTACAACTCATGGTGATATGGGACACCATGACGAGTAGGGTGAGTGCGAATTCAGTATAGCCTCGTATACGGTAGCATAGACGGTGACCTTATCACCCCGAGTTCTAATATGATAGGATAAGATATGAGCCGGTAGACTAAGATGTGAGTCAGTATGATATGATATGATATGAGTTAGTATGATAAGATATGTTACGATAATAAAACACTGCTGTATAGGCCAGCAAAAGATTAACAATTTAAGTCTCTGTACGTGTCATTCCTTGTGTAGCCACCATAAGGGCAACAACGTCTTTCAGTCAAGACGGATGTCTCTGGGAGACATTATGAGTAATGAATCGTCAGCCGCCCCTGTGACTGAATGGGGTATATGATATGATATGATATGAAGGGCGTTATGATATGATGATATGATACTATGGTGACCCTCACATGGTAGCTCGAGCAGCGACTCTGGCACAGGTCGTTTAGGATATTATGAGTATATTAGTTACGCTCATGCGATGTATAGACGTATGCGCGAGAATAATAAGACATGATATGATATAAGATATGGTAAAGTACGTTAGGATGTAAGTGTCTAGATCATGATCTCGCATTAATGATTAGGATATGAGCTTACGATATGTACTTGATTTTATTATTCTGTTCTGATCCTTTGATATAATATGTTATCACTCACTTGATGCACCCATAATGCACCTGAGTAGTATGGGTGGATTGGTGGTGTATCCACTTAGTTTACGTGACTGAGTAAACTCATCCCATGATAATCTAACAGCTGTAGGTGACTATACCGACGGTGTGGATGTGGGTTTCTCTGATCTGATTGGTATTGAGAACGTTGACCCAGTGGACGTTGATTACTAAGAGCCTTTGGAGGGTGACATTGCTAATTATCATGAGGGCTACAGTATTGATTTTGATCCGAGCGCCGGATACTGATTTTATAGACTCGGTATTGAATTTTGTCTTATGTTATTATCACTAACTCTATCATTTTATTTTATCGGATTTGTTTTCAACTTGACTTACATATTATTTGTGGATTCATGGTATCCTATCGCATTTTATTAAAATTATTCAATATTTATGATTGTTTTATATTCCACTGTTAGGTTATAAGTTGGCTTTCACAAATTTCGTGAAATCGGATATACGCGAGAACTCTGATTAGGTGTATATCTGCTTAACATATTCAGGATATGTGCGGGTCATAACTCAAAATTCTAAGCTCTCGGGATGGGATAAAATTTCGAGAAGGCCAATATGAAAAAATACTATACGAAAGACACCAAAATTCACTAAAAAATTTATATCTCTCATTATATCGGGTACCAATGTATGGATAAAACAACAAAAATGAGAATGGCAAATTCCATTCTTCTTTATAAGACTTTTCATACGCCTATGCCATCTACACTTCTTTTAAAAACCTTTTTACTTTCTCTATGGAACTGCAGGATCCAAATAAATACAACAATACAGGATTCAAAGTTGAACAGTACTGTAATGAAATCAAGAAAAGAATAAGAAGTGGAACAAAGTAAAAAAAAATTTATATTAGCGTCACATGGTCCTTTAATTTTGAGAAGGCGTAAACCTTTCAGATCGCTAGGTTGACTTGTAGAAGAGATCTGCAAAAATATATCTGAAAAATGGCTGGCTAAACCACCCGCGCGCATTCATTTTCCGACAAAAAAAATAATGGATTCAAAAGCTAGAAGATCGATTGAGCGACTCCACCAAAGTTTCTAGAAATGGCGGATCGCGCAGAGGAATCTGAGCATCTCGGAGTCAATTTTCGGCTGGAAGTTTTACGTTATTCAATGTTTGCCAGAGTGAGCGACGCTTTCGCGAGGTTTCGAAGTTAACTGATCCGCAAAAAAGATCTGAAACGGGGTCGGCGCTCTGAAATCTGCCTAAACAACATTAAAAATTTTAAAAATGCAAAAATTACTCTCAGCATCAAAAGATGTGGCTTTTCAAGATTAGAGCAAAAAAATAAAAATAAAATTGATATCTTAATTTGCCTAAAGATAAATGAGTGCAAAGTACTTGTCAAACGAGCTGCCGATCCGATTTGAAGGTCCAACTTCCTACTGTAGTTGCAATCGGTAGAGGAGAAAGCAATGTTGAGATCCCCTTTGAAACAGATGGCCGAACGATGAGAAGAACGGGTCGCTCAAAGGGTTTCCAATATTTTTTCCCCTCAAACGAGCTGCCGATCCGATTCCATTGTCAATGGCTCCAATGTTTCAGCTCTGATCACCGTCCGATTTGAAGGTCCACAACGGCTGCTGCAATCGGAAGATGAGAAAGCAAAGAGAAGAAGCCCGCGAGAACAACGAAGTGGAACGGAGGTTTTTTAGCCCTTAAATTGCCCTCTTTATTGAAGGGTATTTTCGTAAAGTCACAAATGCAAATTTGATAAGCACATGAGAACGACTTTCAATCTCACAGCCATTTAGAAGTCCAACAAAAGGTGGAAATTTTTTTTCGTAAAACGTTTTGTTTTCGTATAATAGGCTAACATGTTTGAAAATGAAGGATGATTTCTAAAGTCCCGATTTTCAAAGTTTCATGTTTGAACTAAGAATGACCTATTGTTTGAAGGGAAAAAAGTTCCCTTTTATTTTTTTAAGCCTAGTGCATGATTGAACCATTAGAGGATGTTGTGTAACAATGATCATGCGCCACATGACATGCAATTTAGCACGGAAAGATAGCATAAAAATGCAACCTTTAACGGTACTTATGAAGGTTGCATTTTCAGGTTACCTTCTAGTGCTAAATCACGTGCCATATGGCATGTGAGATTCAAACCAACACATGTTTTGAAGTGTATTGGAGTGTACAGCTACATGGCATATGATTTAAAAATTAATTATTTTTAAGTTCTTTTTGCCCTTCAAATTACAGGTCAAATATAGATTGACGCCTATCCACCTAGTGCATTATTTTTCACAATTTTATCCACATATCCAGTAGTAGATAAACACCCTTTTTCTAAAGAAAAAATTATACATGATTCTTGATCGAGCTTGGAAAGGTCATGATGGCACCTAATCTTTACGAGCCAGCGCCAAGACGCTATTCCTGTTGTCATCCATAGCATCACGGTCCTCACATATAAATATAGGATAAAGGTAGTTTGGTATTAACTGGCCCTTCGTTAGTTTGCTACTGTATGACACCTAATCATACTGTTGGGTGCCACGTAGAGGATCAGCTCGATGATCATAAATAACATAAATAATAATAATGTGTATATAAAATGTTTGCTTTATGGCGTAAGTCGTGTGAAAAATAAATGGTGAAACCAAACGTAATTTTACGTTCATTTACCCTGGAGTTGACTTTCTTTACTACATGGTTTTATATGACCTATTATTATTATTATTTTCATTATAGTGCCATGACCATTGAACCGCTCTTTTATGTGTGATATAGTACCACATGGCAACAAATTAATAAATGATCATATATGTTGGGTAAAGTACCACGCAACCTTTACCCCACCCAACATACACACATGACATCCAAACATTGTTTTGGGTGTAATATGGAGCAAGAGGGTATATATATATATATATATATATATATATATATATGAGAAAGTTACCTTATCGGCCTTGTCAAATACACTTTTTTCGTCAGAGACCTTATATTTTCACCTTTACCCAAACTGACCAGCTGCACGCTGGGCCGTCGCCCGCCTTTACGAAATGCCGAAATTACCTCCAATATAATAAATAGCCATCTTTTATTCAACACATTACTGTTTACCCTTTTTACTTTTTACTTTTTCATTCGAAGTCGGTGGAGAAGCTGTGTCGATTCGTAGTCGCTGATGCTCCATTTTTGAATCTTCAAACTACCAAATCTTTAAGTTAGAAATAAAATTATCTTCTATTGTTGTAAAAATTTTTCTTCTTCTTTCGACGGTATACATTTTGAAATAATTTTTTAAGATTATTTATATATAGTCGATATCGATCGCATATACAATCGTTATCGACTGTCTATAGAGTTGATAACGATTATATATATACTCAATATCGACTATATATATAGTCGATATCGTTATCTCAACCTGATTATATAGTACAGTTCATTTAAAATTTAAACAATCCTTATTAGTATGAGACTCACTCATTTCTTTTTTATTACAGTTCATTTGAACAAGCTGTCAAGATGGTCGTACACCGGAAGATGGTCGTACACCGGGCTATTGCCAAATGTTCCCCCAGTATCATTTGAAATCTCTACGAAGACGCTAGCCCAAGGAGAAAGGAGTTGATGAAAGCATCAGTTTTTGGTGGAATATTTCAAATGCCTAAGAGTATGAGATTTCTTGGAGATATGGTCGATACGATATTGACTTTTTGGGTTGAAAAAAATCACTTTCGAATCGGAAAGACTGATGTCTATCTTCAGAAGTTAGACATTGCATTGATACTAGGTCTTGCTGTAGTTGGCTTCGAAAAGTATAATCCGTCCGTTAAATCACTGGAAGAACAAACCATTCGACAAAAATATTTTCGTGGAATGCCTACTGGCACTACAAAAAAAATAGATTATTAGCGGTGGTTTTTTAAAGCAAAAAATTGCCACTATTAACAAAAAACTATTAAAGACTATTAGCAGCAAGAGTATTAGTAGCAGTTTTTTGTTAATAGCGGCAGTTTTTGGCTGCTGCTAATAGTCTTGTTTTTTGTAGTGTGGGAAAATTCTTCAGTCTCATATAGATGGTGCAATTAGGCGAGCGGAAAGTGATGAAGACTTCGTAAAATTATCTCTTCTATTTGTGCTGTGTATATTTCTTTTTTCCGGGTCCCACCATCAACTAGTGGAAGACTGCATCGACCTCATCGATGACGTCGAGAACTTCAATAGAATTTCGTGGGGTCTCCATGTGTACCATGACTTGATCGAGCGTATAATTAAGGGCGTGGCGAATAGAAAGACTGAAGAGCTGAATAAAAGCTTTAAGACGTACAACACATATGGATACATATGCATACTTCAATGGTCAGCTTACGAAATGCTACCAAAAATCTCGCTTGTACGGACAGCCCTTAAGGACCCTTTCCCACGATTGTTGAGATGGTCGAACAAGGCGTAATCGATGATCAAAGGCTACACTCACGGAAAGATGTTGAACAACAAAGAATGATGTCTATTTGATAATTCAAATTTATAAATTAAGGATGTAGAGAGATTCGATGCCGATTAAATACTGCCATCGACTGCTTAACGAGCCGATAATGATTTCATAGAGGGTCGATACCGATTCATTAAGGAGTCGATGACGACTACCTAATAAGTCGATACCAATCTCGTACAAAGTCGATAACGATCTATTATCGAGTCGATAACGATTTATTATAGAGTCGATACCAACTTCGTAAATAGTTGATACTAATCTCGTACAGAGTGGATAACGATCTATTATAGAGTCGATAACGACTTATTAAAGAGTCGATACCTTGCATTTAGAATATATTATCAGTTTAGTAATCTTTTATTATGGGTGTTTCCTTTTCTTTCAAAAGGTTTGCGCTCCCCTCGTACATGTTGGCTTTGAGTTAGAGATACCCGTCCTAAGAGAATATCTATGGGGTCGAAAGGTCGTTGGGGGGAAGAGAAAAGAGGTTCAGAAGCGGTTCATGAACCGGTCAAAAAAGCTATGGAAGTTGAGCAACTGAAGAAGAAGAGAAATTACATTCCGATTGACAATAATGACGAGGAAGAATTTGTCGTCCAATCGATGTCGAACGAAGAATCGTCCTTGGAAGAGGGCCCCGTCCATGTAGAGCGGCCGAGAACTAGGGGGCCACGAAGGAGAAACCAGCTGCACCGACCTCCTCCAATGAGTCGTTGTTGAGGAGGATCGACGATCTAATGATGGATAACTTGAAACTCACCCAAAGAGTGAGCCATTTGGAGCAAGAGAATGTGGTCCTCGTGACACGTTGCGACTCCGTAGAGAAACTATGCAACTCCTTGAATGAGCAGCTCAGTTCAAGGGATGCAGAGTTACAGAAGATTATTCACTACAACATGTTGGTCAGAAAGGACCAGGAGATTCTAAAATAACTTCTTAAAAATATTTTGGAAGCGACACCTAAGGTATGTATTGTAACGTAGTTTGTATAAGTGAATATAATTCCAGTCAGGTTTCTAATTCTAATAATGTTATATTCGATATTCAGGATGCCGCTATTTCGGAGCTGATATCGAAGGTGTCTGGCACAGCCTTCGATATCCCATCATCCACAAAAAAGCCTACCGATAAGGGACCATCTCTTTCCATGCATGAGAATCCTCCCACGAATGAGGTGACAGCAGCTACTGGCGAGTAGCCTGAGTCTCAAACCGATAAGGGTCCAGCTGGGGAAGACCTCTTCCCAATTGTCTTAGCAACAAATTGGCCCTCGCTTGAGACCTAGGCAAGGGAAACACGTGAAAATAATGCTATCAAACCTAGGACACATCGAAAGGACTGATGGTTGATGCTACTGCTGAATTTGGACCTCTGGCTGATGCTACTGCTGAGCTGACAGCGGAGCAGTGATGGACCTGTGGAACAAGCCTGAATCTGAGAACGAGTAAGCCATTCTTCCCATGAATGACAATTAGTTAGTAGTAATTTTCCCTAGTTTATTATTTGTTACGAAATTTAGTTACGTTAGTCGTTATTTATGCAGCACCTACATAAGCACCGTCGATGATTATACGTTGATGGTACAGTCTTTCAGATGTTTGGCGGGCACAGAGTACTTAGATAATGTGACAACCCGAATTTTCCCAACCTGAATTTTGAGACATATTTTTTTTTTTTTTTTTTTTTTCAAACACGAATGGGAAAACCCGAACCGTCGGGTCGTAGAACACGTTCTGAACACAGAATGCTTGGTACAAAACCTAGCATGCAGAAATCAAAACAGATAATACATATGACATGAATAAATCTCTAATTCTAACATCTAATATTACAATAACTAACAATGGCCACCAGTGATGTACCAATGTCACCAAACAGTGGTGTATAAAATTATATACGAGTTCAAAGGGTACCAAGTCTGAACTCACCAATCTCCACAAAGTACTCAATCTACGACCCCGAATATCATAGCCCTCCTCAATTCCTCAATCTGCAAGTCTGGTGTCCACGTAGAAGCTATACCTGTGACGTATAGTCGAAGGGGTGAGCTACATCCTAGCTCAGTAGAGGAAATTTCAATACTCATTCACATCTTATCATAAGGAAACATAGATTCAATGTCACAATCAAACCTTTTCTTATTTAAAATCAAACTGTTTCAAAGGTACTTTTTCTTATCAACAAAGACTGATTTCAAATACTGTTTTCTTATCACATGACTGATTTCAAAACTGACTTCCTTTTTCACATAAAACTGATTCAAAAGCTGGTTTCCTTATCATACAAAACTGATTTCAAAACTGATTTCCTTTTTACACACAAAAGTCATTTCAAAACATTTATTTATCCTTCAAACTGTGCCCACATGGTACTTGCACTCCGCCCATAGCGGTCCACGATAAGCATAATCCGCCCACAGCGGTCCACATACATATAATCCGCCCATAGCGGTCCACATGCACAATATCCGCCCATAGCGGTCCACTTTAATCTCACGACTTATGGTTTGATTTACGAAGTATAATCCAAAGAGTACATAAAATGCCACAAAAGTGGTCCAAGGGCGTACATGACTACATCGAAATCCAAGGGTGTACGTAAATCCCGTAAAAACGGTCCAAGGGCGTACATGAGTCACAATAGTGTCCAAAGGAGTATGTAAAATCTCGCGAAAGCGGTCCAAGGGCGTACATGAGCACAACGAGTCCGAGGGTGTACGTAAAATCCCGTAAAAACGGTCCAAAGGCGTACATGAGCACAACAAGTCCAAAGGTGTACGTAAAATCCCGTAAAAACGGTCCAAGGGCGTACCTGAGCACAACAAGTCCAAGGTTGTACGTAAAATCCCGTAAAAACGGTCCAAGGGCGTATATAAGCACAACAAGTCCAAGGGTGTACGTAAAATCCCGTAAAAACGGTCCAAGGGCGTACATAAATCCCGCCATAGCGGTCCAAGGGTATACACAAATCCCGCCATAGCGGTCCAAGGGTGTACATAAATCCCGCCACAGCGGTCCAAGGGTGTACCTTCTCACAAATCTACAAGACTCAAAGATTTCGAGTTCACATTCTAGTTCAGATTTCTAAATCACGATCCAAAGCTCACATTCTTGCTTAAAAGGTTTTAAAACTCACCATTTAAAAATCAAGTTTAAAAATCGAATACCATAGTACAAATTCTAGGTTAAGTTCACAGTTCAAAATTTACCATTTTCGACTTACGGATTTTAAATTTCTATTTTGCAAGGAGTTCAAATTATAATTCAAATATCTATCAAACCAACATCAAAATACATCAAGAAAACTTATCATTTTTTTCATATAAATACCTCAAAGAAACAATGAATCAAAGTTAAATATGCAAGTTTGTGTTGAAGTTCCCCTACACGTCCAGTTAGATTCAAGCATCGATTTTAAATAACAAAACTTCAAATCACACTTATCATTTTCATTTGATTAAATCAAGGCATCTATGAATCAATTTCAAAAATATAATCAAATATTAAATTTCCCCTACCTTAACCTCGAAGCAAGCAAGGTCCTATCGATGACCGTCCACCCTTAATCTACATCACAAGCACACAATGATGCATCAAGGATTAACCCCAACCACTAATAACTTAGACTATTTAAGTGTTTTCTAAAAAAATCGAGTCGGAATGGGCAAGTTCACGCCAACACAGAAATTGATGTAACCTTTCTCCTAAATTTTTATCTTTAAAAATTTAGATTCATAAGTTGGTCAAAACACAAACATTGTAGATCTCTTTGTTATCTTTCCAACGCCTCAAGAATCGCATCAATCGGAGGTCGGAGTAGAAAGTTATGGTCAAAATACTAAAGTAGTACTGGCAACTCAGACAAAATCGACTAATCGATTTTCGAAATCGATTAATCAATTTTCCAAAGTCGATTGATCGATTTTATCTCGATTGATCGATTTTCAAAGAGCCAAAAATCTTTTTCCACTATTTGAGACCAGTCGATTAATCGACCCAATTTCGATTAATCGAAATTCAAAAATCGATTAATCGATTTTACTCGATTAATCGGTTTCGTTTCTCGACAAAATTAGAAATTTACCGAACTTATTACTAAATTTTAACCTTTAAAAAGATTGATTCACAAGTTGATCAATTCATGAAAGTTGTAGGGATTTCTGTCTTCTTTCCAACGCAACAAGAATCACGTCAATCAGAATTTGGCACAAAAAGTTATGGCCAAAATACTATGGTAGTGTCAGTAAGCCCAGGTAAACTCGATTAATCGATTTTCAAAATCGATCAATCGAATTTCAAAATCGATTAATCAATTTCGTGGAGTTCTTCTTGAATTTATCTCTTGTCAAAAATCGATTAATCGAGTTTCAAAATCGATTAATCGATTTTGGCAGTTTCTGAGCACTTCTCGGGTTTGAACCTTGAAACCCATTTTTTTTTCATCAAAATTCAATCCTTTTGATCCTAATCTTTTGCACACATCTAAGCAACATATATTTAATTAAATACATGGAAGAATTGCATTATTTACCTCTTTAAATCGGCGATCTACTCGTAGATCAGACCGTTTTCTTCGTTAAACAAAAAGGGTTTCTAAACCCACCTCGATCATCTCCGTGCTCCAAGATCACAACCAAACCCACGAAATTAACGGCAATCCTTCCACACACACTTCACGCAAACTCACGCTACGATTTGCGGATCAAAACCCACGATCTCTTGGCAAGAAGAGGGTTTCAAAACCCCCAAACGGCTCCAAAACCCATAAAACCACAACCAAACGTCGAAATCGACGGCGATCTTCCCCTTAGACGATCTCACAAATGTTTTTCGCGCAAATCTAAGGCTCGGCACTCATGGATTCAACACGTTCATTTCATCTCCTCCTCTTTCTCTCTTCCTTCTCTCCTCAAAAACCCAAAACCTAAAAAACCTTGTGCAAACCGGGTGTTAGCTCCCAAAAGAAGGAATTGCCTTCTTTAACTAAATGGGATCGGTTCCCATACAAAACACATATACTTGTCTTTGGGCGTATTAGTTCTCATCTAAGGATCTAGCTCCCGTGTGAAACGAACGTACCTATTTAGGTGTTATCTCATAACAAAATAGTTTTCTTTGATTAGGTGTGGGCCTACACACCCAAACCATCCACTAATCGGACCCGGTGTTGAGCCCATACACCAAAGCTTGGTGCATAAGAAACCACCTAATGCTCAACACACAATCTAAATCGATCTTTTTCCACTCAAGACCAACCCAATTTAACTTACGTAAGTAATTTCATAAAATCGAGCACGTGACTAGTCGGGCACGCACACCGAGGTACACTGTTCAAAGTCGGGCATACATCCCGGGATACACTATTCAAAGTCAAAATTTTCAGGCTGTTACAGATAATATTGTAAGTAAAGTAACCTTATAACTCATATATTTTAGTTATTTCATTATTGCTACTGTAAGCACCAAATAGACAATAGTCGACTCAATACAGAGTCGGTATCGACTCTACAATAAATCGATATCGATTCTTCGTACAATCGTTATCGACTCTATAAGTAATCGTCATCGATTCTCTATACAGTCGTTATCGACTCTATAATAAATCGATATCGATTTCCTTTGGAGTCGGCATCGATTGTAATCAAAGTCGATGACGACTACTTATATAGTCGATACCGACTCTATTTCGAGTCGTCAATGACTAAATACAGACTCGTTGATGACTCTTTTGAATGTCACTTATTTCCTTAACTGTAACTGCATTGGTTTCAGATAATGGGAGCCTACCTGAGACACTTGGAAGTCATTAATGACACTATTCATCCTAATGAAAAAGAGAAATGCTTCTTTATGTGTTTCACCATTCTGACCTACATGGGCTTTGAACTGAACCATTTTAATAATTTCCTTCTTACTAAAAAATTATACGAGAAATCGTTCGAGAAACAAATCGAATGGTGGGTTGCCCATAAACTCAAAGAGAACCAAGGCAAGAAGCTACTGTAAAATTTCTTCTTCAATTAGTTTCGAAATCTATGGACTCACGATTGTAGCACAGTATGCTTCCAACATCTTTATAATTTTTTTTAATAATTTTTTCAATCATACCCTTTGAGATTATATTATTTTTTGATAGATATTTGTCACAATTCATTTATAACAACCATTACACAGGGCGCTTGCATTCATAAAGGTACTCAAACGATCAATAATGTCGTCGATCTTATTTTTAATAGGCCCTCTAAGGAAAGATATCCAGACCAATTGAAAACGCTGGTATGACATTTTACTTAGCATATTTTTCATCATTATTAGCTTAGCATATCTGGCATTCCACTATTTCGAAACAGACGCAATACCTTCCTGCAATTTTATATTCATACGGTGACTCCATTCCACTGAACGTGAGGACCTATCCTTGGTCATCTAGTGACTGTCGGATCAAAGTCATTTTCCGACAGACCAATTTGAGTGATTGTGGGGTGTTTGTGTTGAAGTATGTAGAGTACTTCATATCGGGAAAGAAATTTGACTTTGCGCAACCAGATATGAGTAGGATCAGGGCAGAAATTGGCCATGCCTTAACTAAATACACCGGTGATGGAGGAGGGAAATTAGAGCAGGACCCTGGTGAAGAAGTACCAGTGGTTCCGTCCTCAAATTTGTAATACAAATAAAACTTGAATTTGAATATATGATAATTTGTAATGTAAATTATGTTCTGTACATTCGAATTTCAATTGTGTAAATTTTTTTTTGCAAATTATTTAGCCACAACTAAGTTAAGTTGTCAATGAAGTCGTCATCGATTGTATATATAATCGTCAACAATTTTGTATACAGTCACTGATGACTCATTTGTACATTCCATGTTCCATGTTTCTGAGCAACTGTATAGTCTAAAATTATAACTATTACGAAACAAAAAAATCAGGATTCTGAGTTTCTGAGAAAATATGTATTGTCTCGTTTACATTCCATCTATCAATATTAAAAATATACACTATCAACCTATCAGTCCCACTGAAGTGCAACTCCTGCGATTGTGACCATACTCACTACATCTGCCACACTGTAGGGCCCTAACTTCACCCTTAGACCGTATCCTTCTCTTCCTCGGACGGCTGGCTTACTTTCGACAATTATAGGGTAGTCTCACTTTCATATTTTCAGACAGTTGCTCTGCTTGGAATTTTATTGGCTTTTATCGAGGGTGGAAAGCCATTATTCGTCGTATGATTGTCTAAAGCAAGTAGTGAAAAACTACTTCTCACAGAAGTTATAATAGTCGTAACTTCTCTAATTGATGGCCGCAATGATATGCGAGCAATGCAAACTATGAATGTGCCAACGGCGGCAAGTACATATCTTCTGTTTCAAGTTGACGTGATGAATGAAAATTTCAGAATTGACTTGAAATTGATCGCGCCCGTATAGTTGAGCTCTCTTTCTATCAGCTCATTGCAACACCTTCTTCATGTGCTCGTCTGCTTTCGGGCAGAGGAGGGTGCTCCATTTCTCAGATATCTGTCGGCGCTTTTAAAAATAATCAACTACTTTCTCTCTAGTAGTTCTGATTAAGTCAATAAGTAGTTTCTCTCGAGCGATCTTCAGTACACTGTTCAAGCTTTCAGCATTATTTGTAATCAGAGAATCGTACTGCCTTCCTTTTATATATGCATGTGTCCAATGCTTCGGGTCTATATTTAAAATATACTCTTATTTTGTTAATAAAATGATCAAATCTCTCTACTAAATCTGCACGCATAGTACTCCACCATAGATCTAACACATTGTTCCTAGGATACTTGTTTGTCAAATTTTGTGTCATATGTCGTATGCAGTAGTTGTGGTATGCGTTAAGGAAGATCCATTTCACCGCTTTTATTAAATCCTTTGACCTATCCGTAATAATAATAAAATCTTCGGTAAACGCACCTACCCGCTCAAAAAACCACATCCACGTATCCTCTTCTTCTAACTCAACGACGGCAAAAGCTAACGGTAATATATGACCATTAGTGTCTTGCGCCGAGGCTATAAGTAGGATTCCTTTGAAACGTCCCAGTAGGTGTGTGCCATCTACAAGAAATATGTGACGAAGTGTATTACGGTAGCTTCCGATGCACAGGCCAAAACTCTAAAAAAATCTTTGAAACTTACTGTGACAGCCCGGATTTCGGCACCCCGAAACCCGTGCCATCAGCACGATCATCTTGACCGTGCCCCTTAGCTAAGCACTGAACATTGGTATATCAAGCATTGTAATAAAATAATAAACGAAATTGCGGAAATTGAATCTATATTAATTAACTCTCCAAAAGACAGTTCTACCCTCATGCCTCTACATGAATGGAGAACCGATTCGAACCATCGATGATAGCAATCATCAAGGATGGTTCGCCCCAAGAGAATAATCCCATCTATATGTATATACATGGTTTAAACAGAATCAAGGCTTGACATACCAAGCCGTACAAAAACTCTCTCCAAAATCCCTCAAAGTGGCACAACGGAGTCCTCTAGAAGAAGTCCTCTGGAGGTGGCTCCAACTCGTCACCGGCCGCAAGGTCCGACTCGCCGGGATCAGCGTCTCCTGAAGCCTCGGCAGCTGCTAATAGTGAACCTGCGACGTATAGTCTATAGGGTGAGCTACATCCTAGCTCAATAGGGAACAAACACGGTTGAACATATAAATTATGACTCACATATATTCCATGATATGCTATGCATGATGTGTCTATGCAATTATTGATGAAACAGATTAAAAGCATTTCGTTTTACTGTTGATTACTTATATTTTCATTTACTCATGAATGATGCTGAGAAGGCCTAAAGCAAAACTTAAACTTTCAACTTAAGTAATCCCCGAGCAATATAGCATCGAGCCCCGATGAGATACCCATCATCGTCATCTATATAGACAGTTTTAACCGTATTCCCTGGGAATACAAATAGTACCCAAGCCCCTTTCCCCTGGGGATTGGTGGCGGGGTTTCAATTGTCTCAATCAACACCCCTGGGGTGTGCTTACTATGTACGGATAAGCCTCCGTGACCGCTTCACGGTTTTCGCCGCCCTATCATTCACTTGATATCCCGCCGTCCGTGGATATCCCGTCACGCTGGGGTACCCTATCAAACCTCAAATAACAAAAATATCGGTGCCTTACATATAGTTATTCACCGTGTAAATGTGCTATCTTATATCAGGCCCTATCAAACATGATTCAATCCTTGGATACATCCCTGGGATGTATCCATTTACTTGCATCACACCTGATGCTCTCATCTCTTTACTTCTTCATCCCCTGGGGATGGCTTATTAGAATTTCTCTTATGGATGTCATACGCACACACACTTTTCATAATTCTTAAGCAATTAAACATTTGAATGGAAATCTATATCACTACATACATGCTCTTGTAAAATAAAGTACATGTTCAAGGTGTTCCCTACCTCAAGTCTTCATTTGATCAATGCATCAAGGTCCCACGTGGCTCCTTGTGCACTAGTCCACACGTACCACCTATGGTACCACATAACAGGTGAAACACATCACAAAGGATGCAATAAAGAAGGTATAAGATCCTCCAAGAATCTTAAAGTCAAACCCAAAAGTCAACATAATTTATGTCAGTCGATTAATCGAACTCCAAAATCGATTAATCGAATCTGATTCGATTAATCGATTTCCAAAATCGATTAATCGAAGGTCAATATCGATTAATCGAAGTAATTTCGATTAATCGAAATTCTCCTTTTCAAGAAAGTCGATTCGATTCAATAAATGAACTTTCATTCGATTAATCAATCCAATTTCGATTAATGGAAATTCTTCTTTCAAAAGTCGACCCACGTCAATAAATGAAGTTTTCATTCGACATCAATCCAATTTCGATTAATCGAAATCCTTCTTTTCGCAAAGTCCACTCTCAGTTCGAACAGTCGAGTTTCACAAGTTGATTAATCGATTCCAAATCGATTAATCGAAAACTAAAATCGATTAATCGAAATCCCATTTCGATTAGTCGATTTCTCCTTAAGTCATTTCCTCCAACCCCTGAGGTCCACTGGAGGTTCCCAGTCGATTAATCGATTCCCAAATCGATTAATCGAAATCCAAAGTCGATTAATCGAAATAAATTTCGATTAATCGAAATCGTGGTCCTCTGACCTTTCAACTTCCTGGCCAATTTCGATTAATCGAAACCCAATTTCGATTAATCGAAATTGTCAGATTCAGCCCCTTTCGAGCTGTTCTTCCCAATCTTTTTTCATACTTTTTTCTCTATTTTTCTAAGCCATTATCCTATGATTTTAACCCACATTCAACCACAACTTAACCCCTATAATCTATGTATCTTATTTACAAAAAATTTTACCTTGAATAGATCTCAAGTTGATTTCAAATCAATGGTTGGAAGGCTAGGGTTTCCAGCTTTTGTTCTAACGGATCCCTTGCGTCTAATCCGGCGTTTATTGCTTGAATCTCTCTTCCTCAACTAGCATTCACTCCTTACATTAATCACTCTCTTCACTCTCTCTCTCTTCTTTACTCTCCTTCAACAACCCAAAATACCCATCTAGGGTTATTAAACCCTTTTTATCTATCTCCCTCTTTGTGTGTTGAGCACATACACCGTGGTAGGTGTAAGTGACTTCTCATTTACATCACACACAACGAAATCACTCAGCCTATCACATCTCGTCCGTTCATCACATTCTATGCTAACTCATGATCTCCTGATTGGTCAACTTGTGACCAATCGGGCACGGATCTCGAGGTCATAATTTTTGCGTGATTTTTCGGGCTATTACACTTACCGTCAAGCGTAAGTTGAAAGGACGTTCATACATTAGGATCTATCCTCTTCATCTCTTTCATGTATGCCGATAGATCCACAAATTATCCCTCCCAACTGCCTCTAATATTATTTAGGGCGAGTTCTTTCCCCCTCCAAGCCTTAGAATATGTGATTTACATATTATAAGTTTTTACAATATTAAACATTATCGATGCAGGTATGTAGTCGAATCTTTTCATAAGTTTCTCCCGTACATAGTTGGCTACGAAAGAGATTGTTGCATTACGGTGCTCGTGTGGTCCGATCTTAGCGGCCCCTCATGTGTGAGTACTATTTAGCGTCTTGATTTTGAAAGAGTCGAGTGCAGTCAATTTAGACGCATGTATTCACCACGAACAATCGGATTCGTAGCATCCGACTCTCACTCGATAACTAGCAGTTTTCAAGGGCCGGATTTTGAAGTTTTTCTCCACCGCATATTCTTTCAATGCTCTTTGAAATATTTGCTTGTCTCTGAAGATCTCTCCAACTTTAAACGTCCAATTCTGGTATTCAGTTTTCACCTCTTGATCGGAAGAGTCGCTTGATGTCTCTAACACTTCGTGATCTCCGTCTATTAGAGGATTATCAATGTCTCTCACAAAATTTTTAGGATCCTCTTTTATAAACTCATCTGGTTCGCCATCATAATCTTCTTCTAAGTTATCTTCATTAGTGGGTTGGGGTTGACTAGATCCTTCACCGAAGGGATTCTGATGTGATTGACTAGATCCTTCACCGAAGGGGTTCTGGCATGGTTGACTAGGCCCTTCACTCAAAGGGTACTCATGTGTATGGGCATGGGGTTGAGCTTCTCCGATAATCCCCATCGATGGCATAGTAGAATATAATTCTTGAGTCAACCAACTTGTCCATCTACCGGGGAAGATATGACTAAAATCATCGGTATCCACCACCCTTTCTGAAGTGTAGTTTAACCCTTGACTACATTGTTGTAACCCATGCATATATTTTAGTGGGTCACCATACGATTCAAGTGGAGTATCGTTTAAATCAATAGGTTCTTTCTTAGCAAACATGTTCGCTGTAATATCGTAGTCATCGCCTAATGGGACAGTATCATATATAGTTCTATCCTCCTCGAACTTACATGCTGAAATGAATGGTTACTCTCAAAATCAGTCCTGCCAAGAGCTACTTGTTCAGCTTCGACTCGAAAGGATGACGGTTCCTTAATGATGAATAACTTTATGATGTCCACCCCTGATTTATAAAACGTAAATAAGGTGGCCAAATCATTAGAGTCCAAAATGTCGGCAACCACAGGGGTATTCACTATCATCATATGGAACTTCATGAAAACTGTTTCATCTCCTATCGCAAAACTGACAGCAGAAATTCGCCTTATGAATTTTTCATAAAAAATACCAGTCGAAATGTTAATAATCTTCTACCGGCCACGTTCAAACAAACCATCATCGCTTACAAGAAGGCCATCATAATGACAGAGAAGAGGAATGCTCACCTCCGTCATCGCTTGTTTAAGAATAAGAAGGAAGGGGTCATAAGACTGATGACACAAAAGAGAGAAGACGATTGTTAACACATATCGACTGTTTATACAATCGATGTCAACTGTATATATATAGTCGATATCGATTATATATACAGTCGATATTATCTGTTAATCGATATCGACTGTATATACAGTCGATATTGACTGTTTAAAAAATTGATCAAGGAAATAAAAATTTTCTTATACTGCACCATTAAGTGATCCTAACAAACTGAAAATGGGGACCAATAAAATAAAATTATTTCTTATACTGCACCATTAAGAGACCCTAACAAACTAATAAACTGAAAATGGGGTTTATACTGGATAATCTAAAGATACCTCGCGTCGTAACGATAAACTGCAGGGTCTTCTTTTCACAATGGTAAAATGCAGGGGCTTCTTTTCTCAAGCCTCTGTTTTCTTCTTCGAAATAGAAAAATCGGAGCAGATCGAACTAAGGAAGAAGACGGATCCACCTCTAACTTTTTAGCATATTAAAATGAGGAAGAAAAGGATGCTTTTGTGGGTTAAAGAAAGTCATAGAATGGGGTAATTTGGACTTTTTACTCTCCTAAAGGTCGGCTAGGTTTGGAGCTGGTCGATTTGGGTAAAAGTGAAAATATAGGGTCTCTGACGGAAAAGATGTATCTGACAGAGTAGATTAGGTAAATTTCCTATATATATATATATTCTTCAAAATAATAGCATCAATGAACTTTTCATGGTTAGATGATCAAATTAATTAGATTTTTCGAGCTGTGTGATCAATCCATAGCATCACATGGCTTATGGACGGCCTACAATCATGTCATGTGGCCCTTTGTTATTACAATGGGGCCGACTCTCCAAATCGCCATTTGAACATCAAATGGTGTTTAAACGATCTTATATGATTTACAGGTCTATGATCTTGGAAATTCATACCGTCAAAGTGATATATCATCAATTGAAGGACTCTGGGTCCAAAATCACACTTTTTGAGAGATTCGAACCATTCTAATACCAACCGTTGTTCTTAATTTTTTATTTTTATTTTATAGGTAGAGTTGTTCTTAATTTGATGGCTGATATTAAAGTTTATCATTGGATGGTTTACATCCACTTAGAAGCATGATCCTTTGGCTGAGGCATGTTCCAATGATGAATTGCCGCTTGGGTAATTTAGGTTGGTCAAAGATGTGTGCCACATGTCACAATGATAAATCACACCTCAATGGTGTGAGATAAAAAGTATTTTTTGAGTGGTGTAAGATCATTTAAACACCATTGGGTGTTTAAACGTCGGTCAGAGCCATTATCCCTATTACAAATCCACAGGTGAACTAGAAAACAGGGATGCTTAGCACTAACTTGCGCGTAGCTTCGTATCAAGTCCTTTCTCTTCGACGGGTGGGAAATTCAAATAACCGCGCTCTTCACTCTTCAACTCACCGCTCTAAATAAACATCTTCCCCTTTCTTTTCGTCACTTTCTCCCCGTCTACTCTCCACATTCTAAATACCCCAAATCAAGAAACTATACCTCCAAAAGAAGATCAAAATCGTCCGTAAATGACAACAATGGAAGATGGTGATGGTGATTCTATAGATGGTGGAGATTAAAACGACCAGTTTCATGGCCACAACACGATTCCTGATCTCAAACACACAGGTGCCCACGACGACTACAAAGATCTTTGCATTGACGATAATGCCAGCGACGGTTTTGTTTCATCTTTGACAAAAAATGAGGGTTTAAGATTTAGGAACATGGAATCAGGATATCTTGAATATGAGACAGGGAATTCAGAGAATGTATCCAAAGATTGAATCGGGTAGAGATTAGAGGGTATCAAAAAAGATTAAGGATTTGAAGGGAAGGAATTGGGTTTAAAAGGTTACGGTTCTTGTGGACAGGGGATTGAATTGAGCCGATCTTGAGACGGGGAGTTGCTTAGTCGAGTTCTCCCACCGGGCTGCAGCAAGTGCCGGTAAGAACAGCATGGACGGCTGCAATTTTAATGATCCTGAGGCCGAAGAGCATCGAGCCTTGGCCGAGAAGGAGCATCTTGGCCAGGGTCATTTAAGCGGCATATATGGTGAAGGTGGAGCTGTCGATAGTATTGCCGAGAGACGCAGTTTGGGAAGAGGTAGAGTTGATGAGCAACGGATGGAAGAAAGAGGCAGTTTGGGAAGAGGTAGAGTTGATGGGCAACGGATGGAAGAAAGAGGACAAATTACGTTAGCGGGTGGAATCGGTGGAAATAGGTTCGAGCGGAGACTTATAGGTCCACCACCATCGTTAAACCCTATGATGATGGATCACGGACTGCACGGTTTCTCTGCATACCATCCAATTCCTTTACTCGGGTATTCACCGGTAATCCCACCTGTTCCCGCTGCCAATTTTTGCTTCCCCGGAGCGGCTCCTGATGCGAATCCAGCTTTCCTTGGGAGAGGTGGTTTGGGAAGATATAGAGGGCAAATTGGACCGCAAATGAGGCTCTTGGATGGTGGCTATATCTTCAATCAAGCATCTGCCGTACCACCATTTTCGCAGTGGCCAGTGATGATGAATCTTGGTTTTGATCTGCCATATACAATGGGTTCCTCTGGAGTGGGTCAGTCTGTGAATCCTACTTTTGTTGAGGCAAGAATGCCAGTGAATACAATGGGGGTTGCGCTCCGAGGAGAAAGGATGTGGTCGGGTCAAAGAAGGGGTATGGAAGGACAGGCTGGTCATGGAATAAGAGAGGGGCACCCGATTGTAATGGAGAAGGATAGCGTGCCGAAGCAGGATCGGTCTCAGGTTTCAGTTACGAGCCGTCCTAAATATGATAGGGATCGATCAAAAAAAAAAAATGATAGGGAAACTGGTCGGTATCGGTATCAGTATAAAGAGGATAGAGATGTATACTTAGAACGTGGATGGGGTTCGAGGTCGAAAACTGTTGAACGTGCAAAGAGACATCGTCATCCAGAAGAGCGAGATAGACGCTTGGATCGAGATTGTGGTCGAGGGCGTTCAACTCGTAACAAGTCTCAATCACAGGAAGAAGAACTTGACCACTGTAAAAAGCCAAGAGGTGCTGAATATGAGAAGCGGCCAAGGGATATAGAGGACAAAGACAGAGATTCAGATCATGACGACAACAGGAACAAGGGACGTTTCTTGAGCACTCATCACAGGTCACGGAAATTGCAAGAGGATGGTCATGGAAAGAGAGTATCGAGATCGCGGGCTTCTGTTAGGAGGGGGCATGATGATAGGGAAAGTGGTGAGTATCGAGATCGGGATCAGCTTAAAAAGAATAGAGATAGATACTTGAATTGTGAGAATGAATGGGGCGGAAGACGCGTGCTGGGTACTCATACTGACCAGTAGAGATCGCTAGAACATGACCGGTGCTTGACGTAGATAGGTGTTGAACCCGGGAAGAGGTATCAGCATACAGAAGATCGAGATAAGAAGTCGGATTGGGATTGTGAGAAAGGTGGAGGGCGTTCAAACAATTCTCAATCGCAGGAGGAGCCCGACTGCCATAAAAAGCCAAGTGGAGATCATGATCTAAGAGGTGTTGAAGGTGATTTAACCGTTCACACTTGTCAGTAGGTGATCAATTGTCTTTAGATAACAAGTGGGCTTTCAGGCAATATTAAAATGGTATAATATCAACCAACTTTTCCGGGCCAAAGGATATTGAAGAGTTGTTGTTCAACTAAACAAGTGTCAAATATATGAATATTTAAGATAACCATCAGTCCCGAGTTCCATCGTTGTCTATTTTGCCCTAGCAGTTAATACGCCTGGGACTGTCAATGGGTTGTTGGACCCGGCCAAAAATTTCGCTGCCCAACATTAAATTATGTTTTGCCGGACACGACTAAGTAGTGCTCCCAACCCAACCTCACAGGTCAAGGGTATATCCCTGACTGAAAACCCGACCTAACCCAATTCCTACCAGCGAACTTGGCCCAACCCGGTTTAAAAGCCCTCATTCTCGTTGATCCTATATTTAAAACATTGGTCGAGTCAACTTGACCCGACTCGAACTGACCTTTTAGTCAACCCAACCTCTTGGGTTTATGCACCCGAGTCCTTAAAAACCCTTAGCTCGGCAGGTTAGGTTTATGGATCAAAATCTCGGTTTTGGTTTTGGTTTCGGTTTCGTTCATGACCCGAACTGTAAATTGGTCAAATTTTCGGTAAATTTCAGATTTTTTTGAAAATATGCTCCGAACCTTACTGAACTTTACCGAACTTTATTTTATTGATTTTTTTAAACTCTTTAACATTGTTAAAATACATATTTACATTAGTGATGCTAATTTTTTATCACACAATGGATCTTAAGCTCATGCAAAACATATCAGACGGTCAGATTCTGATTTCACATTGAATAAATCTCACGTGACCCGAGAACCCTTCTCATGATACGCCCATGATTAGGGTCATTTTGGAGATGTATGACACATGGAATCAAGATCTTACTGTTTGCTAGTTGGGCTATGATATGAAGATCTACTGTGTGAAATATTGCGTACCTCTATATATATGGGTACCTCTATTACCGCTCACGCAATCTCTGAAAGTGCTCATATGTGCAACCCCTTTAGACCCTTTGATTGCTTCTTAATGGGAGCCATTACTTGCACATGATTTTCAAGTGATTGCACCGGATTGCATTGAATTTAAAAGAAAGACTTGCAAGTTTGGCGACCTCTACTATGTAAAAACACCATCTAGGCCATTTGATTTGAAGGCCATGATTTAAAGATATTGATTGCAAGAGATTAGAATAAAATATAATTTTCAACATTTGATTAAATGGAATCAAAGGCTATTATATAATTCAACAATTGACTACAATAAATCATATGACAAGTATTGTGCTTTGCTCCAATTTTATATACCAGAGATCAATTGACCATGAACTTCAAATCAGACGGCCCATATTGCATTTTTACATATCACATGTCCCCAAAATACCATGTCTTTCTTTAAATCCGGTGTAATCACTTGAAAAACGTGTGCAAGTAATGGCTCCCCTTCTTATTATATTTAGGGAGCCATTACTTGCCCTCGCTTTTTAAGTGATTGCACCAAGGTTAAAAAAAGACTTTGTATTTTAGAAACATGTGATACGTGAAAACGTAACTGGGCCGTCTGATTTAAAGTTCATGATCTATAGGTCCTTAGTGGACAAGATTTGCACGAATTATAATCTTCACCATGTGATTAAATATAGTCAAAGGCTATTATTTTATTCAACGATACAACAATAGATCATATGATAAATATTGTGTTGTCTCCAATCTTATCCACCAAGAATCTATAGATCATAAACTTTATATCAAACGGTCTAGATTGCATTTTCACATGTCACATGTCCCTAAAATAAAAAGTCTTTCTTTTCCCTTGGTGCAATCACATAAAATTCTGGTGGATATGATTTATATTGTAGTCAAACTCGGTCTCTTTCTCTCCTATTAAAAACCAACGAACAAACCCCAACGCCCCCCCCCCCCCCTCTCTCTCTTCTAAACCCAAACCCATCATCTTCTAAACCTACACGCAGACACCGCAGAAAAAAAAATAAAAGAGTTGAAGGAGAAGGAGAAGAAGAAGAAGAAGAAGAAGAAATAAAGGAAAGAAAATTCAAAATTAAAAATTGATTTAGCCAGGTACCTCCTTCTTTTTTTTAGGAAAAAAATGGAGAGAAGAAAGGAAAAAAAAATGGGGTTTTTTTTTTTTTTTACAAAAATTAGGTTTAAACCCTATTAAAAGAAAAAGAAAGGAAAAATAATAGTTTTTTTTTGCAAAAATTAGGTTTATACCCAATTAAAAAAATTTCAAAATTCGAAAGTGTGATCTCGGCCGATAAATTATCAGCCGGTAATTTCAAATTTTGGCCAATAATTTCAAATTTTTTAAGGGTTGGCGGTAAAATGTAATTTCTCATTTCGGCCAAAACCTAAAGTTCTTGGCCGAGATTTTGATCCATGGTTGGATTTCAGGTCGACCTGACCCGTTGACAGCCGTAAAATATAAATATACCAACTCTAATACATATCTAAGCCCACAAAAATCAAACCCTTTGACACCCAAATCACCACCTCTAAAACCCCGAATCTTGCAAACTCTTACTAATCTGCCAGAATACATGCAAGTTGCATGCTCTCTCTTTAAGTTAACCAAATCTTTTCCAAGATTTCCAAATTCGATCTTGCTCTCATAGCTATCTAAATATCCAAAATCTTAAACTTTAGATCTTCATTTATGTTCAATAATAAAACAAACCTTTACTAGCATTGACGTTACTACAGAGATCTTGATGATCCCCACCTTCATCCTCGTCTTCCGATGGCGGAGATTGCACCCCCATTGTGATAAAAATAGTGGTTATCCACCCTCCTCAAAATCGCCATCACCAACTTCCACTTTTCCGTTTTTTACGAAAGTATCACTCTGTATTGGAAGGCCTGGTAGACGAGGAGAGAGAAAACAAAAGAAAAGGCAAGTAATTAAAGATGCCTTAGTAGATACTAATATGTTATGATCAATGTTTTTAAAATCAGACCGGACCGGCTGGTTAAACCGGATTAAATCGGAACTGGATCAAGCTGCGGTCCGCACTACAAAAAATAAGTCTATTAGCGGCACCAAAAACTGCTGCTATTAATAAAAAAACTGTCGCTACTAGTTTTGTCGTTATTGAAATAACAAGTTTTTTTTAGCGGTTTAGCGGTCTCAAAGACTTGATTTTAGGTGGACTGCATTGATCTGTCCAGCCGGCCGGTTTGACCAGTAAACCGCTTAAAGCGGACCGCTTCCATATTGAGGCCAAAAACGTGAGGCCATTTTGATCTAAGGTCAAATGCTTTGGCCATACAATCACTTACCAACCCCTTCAATAACTTTTGATGATTACATGAACAGAATTATAATATATATTATTGGGACCGACTCTTCTTACAGGCATTTAAACACCAAATAATGTTTAAACCATCTTACATTATTTATTAGCTTATGATCTTAGAAATACAAACCATTAAAGTGATATATCATCGATTAAAGGATTATGAGTATAAAAAACACACTTTTTGAGTTTGGTTTTGTGTTGTATTTAATCCGTTTTTTTTGTTTTGTTTTTTCTATTTTTTATTTTCTTCATTTTATTCTTTATCATTTTTATAATAAGAAAAGCATAATCAAATCTCCCTATAAGTTTTTGACGCCGCTGCCATGGAATTTTGATGTAATAGTAAATATGAGTTTTTGGTTTAGATATAGCCTTTGTAGATGTAGTATTTAAATAAATTATAGCTGTAGTTTTTATTTTATTTTTGTATTTTTTTTTTCTTTCTTTTCTGATTAGATATTTTTTTTGTGCTTTTGTTGTGTTTGTAGAAATTACAGCTATAGTCTTAGGATTTTTACAGTTTTTCTTTATTTCTTGTTTTAAATTTATTGCTTATTTAGTGTTTGAATAAATTCCTGCTGAAGTTTTTGATTTTTGTAGGGTAGGAGCAGTAGCAAATAGAGGAGTTTGGCTACAGCTGGAGCATTCGTGCATCAATTTTGCATCTCTATCTCCCATGCTTTTGTTTCATTTCTACAGTCTTAAATTCCAACAATTGTGCTAGTTTGTATTTTTCTTTATCTATTTGCTGTAAGCTACCCTTGTTTTGTTTTGTGTGTGTTGTATGCTGGGAAGAAGGTCATTCAATCCCGAGCTAGAACCTTTGAATCCTGAGATTGAGAGAGTCTTAAGTCCTAGGTCAGCAACACACACCCTTGCTAAAAATTTAGTAACAACTGAGATGGGTGAGCAACCTAGACCCCTTAGGGAATATAATGTACCAAGGGCATACTCATCCCCCTCTTGCATTTAACTCCCTAATGTTGTGGGTAATTATGAGATCAAGGCTCAAGCCATCCAGATGTTACCAAGCTTTCATGGGTTGAGCAAGGAAGACCCTTACCAGCACATAGATCAGTTTCTTTCTCTATATACTACCTTTAATATTGCTGGTCTGGGAGAAGAAGCCACCAAACTGCGGCTTTTTCCTTTTTCCCTAAAGGATAAGGTCCGAACTTGGCTCACCATGCTCTCGACAAACAGCATACAGTCTTAGAATGACCTGCAATGACAATTCTTGGTTAAAATTTTTCCAATTGGTAAAATCAATTAGTTGAAGAGGAGCATTATCTCTTTTGCCCAACTCCCAACTGAATAATTTCATGAAACTTTGGATAGATTTAAAGAGTTGTTGAGGCAGTGCCCACACCACCAGATCCCTAAATGATAACTTGTGCAAAGCTTCTACCAGGGGATAGATGCTAAAAGTAGATTCATGATTGATGCATCATGTGGTGGCACATACCTCAGCAAACTGATGTAGAGGCTTGGGATTTATTCGATGTGATAAGTAAGATCTCCATGCAGCAGGAGTCTTTGTCAAACAATGACATTGAACCAGCTACCAGAGGTTTAAAAGAACTCATTTTTATTGGGAAATTGTATGAATTAACTGTATACAATAACCTCGAGAGAAAGGTGGATAATTTGTCTAGAAAATTTGATAAAGTGTTGAGTGTGTTGCAGTCCTACGTGACTGCACAGGTTGGAGAGACATGTTTGATATGTCACTCACCCACACACTCCCATCTTGATTGTCCATCTGCTAGTCCATTTCTAGATATAACAAATGAGCAAGCCAATATTGTCCAATCATTTGGAGAGCAGCCTGCTGGGTATATTTGAAGGAACTACCCGAATTTGAGATGGAGACAAGTTGATTTGTCTCAATCCCAACAGCAACAGGCATTGCCCTACAATTCCAGCTAGCAATCCCCTCATAGTTATGCACCAAGACAACATTTCCTACATCAGTCCCCCCAGCTAGGTCAATTAGCTCTGCCCCCACCTCAACCAAGAGCCCCCTCCTTTGAGGAGCAGATTTTGTCTTCATTGTAAAACCTTAGCTCTTTATCACAGACTGTGAATTCCCACAGCCAGAGCATCAAGAAAATAGAAAATCAGTTGGGTCACATCTCAAATGCTCTGACAAGAAGGGATGAGGGCAAGCTCCCAAGCCAAACTGTGAATAATCCCAAAGTGCATTACATGATTGGTGAAGCTTCTTCAACCAATGAGGATACTAGGGTCAATCATGCCCTGAGGACTGGTAAGGTGGTGGAGCACCAAGAGGTTTTCAATGAAAAAAGGTGTGCAAGAGCGAGAGAGGACTGAGTTCCTGCTGTAGTGTAGCAGGAGCTGAATAATGGCCTGCTCTTGAGCCCCATTAAAAAAAAAAAAAAATAAATAAATAAAAGTTAATTTTTTTTTTATTTACCATGTTGAGCCCCATTTCCTCATGCTTTTAAAGAGCCTTTTCCTTCTTACCAAGGAGAAGGCTATGATGGAGGATATGAGATTTGTAAACAATTGCTACCCTTAATGGATGAGATGGGTTGAAGAGTATGAAATTGTGAAGTTTGGACTGAGGAGACACCCACCCATGTGCTCCCTCAGCCTTCTATTGATTGTCCACCTGTTATGGAGCTGGAGCTGCTCCCTACATCTAACATGCAACTACAATTGCTGAGCTGGAGGATCTCAGGTTTGATGCAAATGCAAAGGTATGACCTTTCATTTTTTTATTACAGTTCCTTCCAATTCAGCTGAGATTCAGATGGGGTAGCCAAAATTTCTATCATTCATGTACCCCCATCTGGACTGTTGTATAAATATTGTATTTGTGTGATCTGATTTTGTATGAATCGTGCTTTCAAATGTGTGTTTATTAATGTTGATAATTCTTTACCATCAATTAGATTCATACTCAAATCATTTTTAGGTAGTTGTGTTTAGGAATTTCTTGTTTTAGGTGTTTAGTATAGTTAATGTTTTTGTATATACTTGCTGTTTTGAGTGTAATTTCTGTTGAATATAGTTGTTGTTTTAGGAATTTGTGTGGATGTTTTATTTTCTTAGTTTTCATGCTTGTATATACTTGTTGTTTTGAGTGTAATTTTTGTTGAATATAGTTGTTGTTTTAGGAATTTGTGTGGATGTTTTATTTTCTTAGTTTTCATGCTTGTATACTCTCTTTTTCTCTTTCTTAGGATAATTTTATGTAGTTTTTAGTTAGTTTTCTCTTAAGTTGCTGTTATCTTTTGTTTTTCTTTAAAATAACCTTGCTATCCTAATACATTCTTCTTGAAATAGTGAGGACACTGTTTAAGTTAGGTTTGGGGGTATGGCAGGGTGGTAGGCCAGCCAGTAGAATAATTAATTCTAGTGCAGCAGTGTGGGGTGAATTGAGATAAATAAAGCCAATTCTCACCCTCATGTTAGAGAGGAAATTTAAAAAAATTTGGAGACACTTTAAAACTGAAAATTTTGAAAGTTTAACACCTCCATGAAACTAACATCATGAAATTTTTTTTTCATTCAGTACTTAGTGAACTAGAGAGGAGAGAAAAAGGTGAAAATACACCCCATGAGTTAAATTGAAGACCATACCCAATGAGATTTGGGTCTATTAAATTTCTTTTGACGAGTGTTTTTAGCAATTTTTCTGCTCTAAGGAATGATTGATTCAACACTTTGTCACTAGAAGTTAGGCACCCTCAAATTGAAACTGATTGACAACACTCATGACACTAAGGAGATGATCTAAGGCCTTCATTTAGACAGTTTGAGCTTAAAATTTCTTACCCATTCAACTGCCCTTTGCATACACTCTTTGAGCCTTTAAAATCTAATTTTTTTTTCAATAAATACTAGAGTACTTGAACCCAAACCTCATGACCTGATTCAACCTTACCCTCACTCTGAGATTTCTGAAGGTAAAAGAGAAGATGTTAAAGATAATTGAGAGGAGTTCAACATTTGGTGGAAGGAGAAGAGAAGCAACCTAAAAACAGCAGTGTAGCAGTGGTATATGTGTGACAAGTCATCATCAAAATATTAAAAAAAATAAATGAAAAAAAAAGGAAGAGAAGTCAAGATAAGTACTTCATCTAAAAATTGAAAGGAAGAGAAGAAATTGGCCACTTCGGATTTGAAAAATATTAATGAAGATGAAGTTGTACTGAAATGAATGTTGTGAAGTCATGAATCACCTCCTCACCTTACTGATTGATCAATTTCGAATCCATGCTACCCCTCCTATTCTTTATAAACTTCACCCATAAGCCACATTACAACCCATCAAAAAGACCTTGTTGATCCAAAATGAAATGAGTTGTCATGTGGAGATGAGGAGATATCTAATCTATGGTGAAAGTACTTGAGGATATCAGAACTTAGATGCAATGCTCATGCTCATGCTTGCAGGCCTATTTGAGGTCTGTGATTGATCTTGAGCTGATGAGAATGTGAACACCTTGAATTTTCATTGTGAGAGATAGCCCTGGTGAGGATTGTGTCTGAATTTTAATTTCATTGGGGTTGCATCTACACCTGATTTTTGAATTGAAGGTAAGCTTAGTACTGATTTTTACACATTGTATTCCTGATGTGAACTGATTGTTGCTGATGTAAACACATGTTGATTTAGGTTTTAATTGTTTACATTATTGTTGTAATTTCCTCTGATTATTAAAGAATAGGTGTGGAATGATACTTTATTTATTAAAATCTGTTTTATCATTGACTACACTATACTTAATTGTTTTAATTGGAAAGTTTGTGGATATCTTCACTAAAAATCCTCAGGAGACTTCACTCCTCCACTAGGGATCACCTAGAGATTTAAAAGGCTTGATGCATAAGCTAACTGCATCCGTGCTTCTTACGAAAGTGACATTTACTATTTTGAATAATTATTTTTTATTTTTCCTTTGCTCGAGGACTAGCATTTATTGAAAATCATTTTAATCATCGAATCAAAATATTTCGAACAAACAATGGAGGTGAGTTTGTGAACAACACTATGACCCAGTTTCTTGAGCATCATGATATTCTTCATCAAACCACTTGTCCTCACACATCTGGACAAACGATGTGGCAGGGAGAAAACACCGTCACCTCATTAAAACTACAGTCACATTACTAGTAACATCGCGCATCCATGCCCACAAAACATTGGTTAGATGATTTATGCACATATGTGTTTCTAATAAATAGAATGCCCAGCTCTATCTTGCAGTTCAAAACCCCATCTGAGCTCCTATTCAATGACACACCGGATTAAAGCATTCTACGGTCATTTATTCGGCTGCTATTGCGCCTGCACCTATGAGCACTTGGTAAACGCTCACCCCGATCTCGTAGTGCGACGAAAGGATATAGATGTTTTGAATTTGTAAGCGGTCGTGTTTTTTACACTCCAAAACCACCAGCATCTGCCACCTATCACTCATATAGACAATGACCTTTCCCCTCCCCTGCCACATAAATCACCACATCATCCTATTTCACAGCCTACACCCACCCTCTTCCCTTCAGTCTACATCCACTTCAAGTGCTCCTCAAATAACCTCATCTTTATCCGAGCCTTCCCAGCTGCCAAATAATCTCAGCCCTTCCATCGACTGCCTCCAAACATCCCACGACTACGCCTTCACAAAGTGGTATTTACAAATCTCTCCACCGTCTGTCTTCACACTAATGTTCCAAATATTTGTGAGCCGCATAACTTCACAGAAGCTCAAAAACTTCAACCATGGCGCATTGCAATGTCGGAAGAATTGCGACCACTTCTCTCCCAAGGAACCTGGATTTTAGTGCCCCAACCATTCAATAAGAATATCATGGGATGCAAATGGATATACCGTCTCAAAAAACTTGCGGATGGCACCGTCGCACATTACAAAGCCCAATTGGTGCCAAAGGAGTTTCATCAAGAGCAAGGTATGTACTACAATGAGACTTTTAGTCCAATAGCAAAGCAACCCACTATTAGAGTGATTCTCTTACTTGCTCTTCACTATCGTTGGAACATCAAGTAGCTCGATGTTTCAAACGCGTTCCTTCATGGTTATCTCCACGAGAAAGTCTATATGCAGCAACCACATGGTTTCATTGAACCAGCGTTTCCTAATCACGTCTGTGTAGACACCCAAAATTGGCCCAAGGTTCGATTGACCCATACTATGAGAACGGCATACTCTCGAGCTTTCGAGAGCACCTCCCGAACCTTTACAACTTAATCCAAACCTTTAGAACTCTTCTCATACCCTTAGGAATCAACTTTAACCCTTAGAACTATTTCCGGACTCGATTTGAACCAACCAAAATAGTGGATGGAAAGACGAGTGCCAAAGTTTATATAAGCATCTGCAGGAGTTGAAGTCTATACCATTGGAAAGTAGAGGTTCCCAGATTTTCAATGAGCCAAGAATTGTTTGATTTCTAGTTGTACATCAAAAGTTATGACGATTTGAAAAATACAGAAAAATGTAAGAAATTACACATGTGTCCATACTGTACGCATAGGCAATTTTTTATAGAAATTGGCCATGCGTGCATAGTATGTATGCATAGCCAAATTATCTTTTTCTTCAAATTTGAGTCCAGCTTTGGAGCTCAGAACCTCTCGGTGTTCTGAAAAATACTATTCTTAAGCTATGCGTACATACTATATATGCATTGCTTAAAATCTAATTTTTCTTCAAAAATAGCTGAATTTTAACTTGTGGGTTTGACTTGTGGACCATCCCAGCTTTAAAGGTTTGTTTTTTTGTGACTATTTTACCCTTCCCAACCTTAAGTTCTACCCTTTTGTCATCCAATCCATCACCCGATCATCCACCATTAATACTCAAATCCCTCTTCTCCAATCTTTCAAAATTCTCAAAAACTTTAGATTTAGCATTACCTAATTGCTAATTCAATTAGCACTTTAACCATACCTTAATGATGGAAAATGCTGATAAGAGAGTTAAAGAGGCAGCTGCTCACATGGAAAATGCGGAGGACCGACTAGGCGAGATAGCCCAATGCCTAGGCGAGATTATTGAGCTCCTAAAGAGACTAGGAGCCAAAAAGAATAAAGTGATAAAACTTTAGGTTTGGTAAAAGTATTTTGGGAAAACAAAAATTTATCTTTTCTTTTAGATTATGGTATTTTGAAATTTTATGAGATTTTGGGATGCCTTGCCTCTGTGTTACGACAAATGCAGTTATTTTGGAAACTTTGGAAACAATTGGTTATTGGTGTTTTATTTTGTGGTAAAAAATTTGATTGCTTTGCCGAGTAGTTTTGATGCCAATAGCAAGAAATTTTGTGGGATCCTACGGAAAATTTATGAATGGTTATTTTGGTATTTTGGACAAAATGTTCTTTGAAAACTTTGATCATCTTTATATTCTTGCATGATTGGTTTAAATTATAGCCTAGCATCTCTTTTTGGAAAGCTTTGATAATTTTCATATATTTGTCTTGATTAGGTCAAAATTGACACCTATAGAACCTTGTCTTGAAAATTCTAATTATTTAAAGTCTTGGGAAAATTTTGAAAATCTTGCATGTTTCCATTTTTCTTGAATTTTACTAGAAAAACTTGAACCTATGTCAGATGAACCCAATGAACGGACCCGTGTACTGGACACTAACAGAGAAACCGCACTAGAACACTTCACATTCCTACGGGAATCATTTGAGCACACTAAACAGACCTTGAACCAAAATGTACTCGAGGACCACCAGATGCAGACATCTACACAAGAATTGTTGAGTGTGCTTCGAAGCGACAAACTTAGGAGAGTTTGACTCTTGATAGAGCTAAAACAGATAGCCGATGACGTGAAGCGCCTGAAAAATGTCAAGAAAGACCTTCATCGTCTGACTACTGACATAGAGAAATTATAAGCCGAGATCTTTACTCTAAATCATTAGAAAAAAATTAGAAATTTCTTTTTATAACTTGTTTTGTTTTAATGTATGCTCGATGTGAGCACAAAGACTGCTATGAATTAATGTACAACATTTAACTACAAATCTAGTTTAACTTTTATGGAAGATTTTAAATTATTGACAAAATCCTGAACTAATTCTTGATTATACATTAACTGTTCTTGTACTTAAAAACTTTTTTGCAATAAGGAAAATGACACCATCACTAAAAGTAAACCTCCTACAAATGGAAGCCTGCGCTTTAATTCGTAAGGCATTGCATGAAATTCAACTAAAAAGAAAGATGTTGCGTAAATACGAACGAATGTACCTACAACAAATAAAAGACCACGAAAACGTGTTGGCCTGCATTCAAAAGAAAAAGAATAAAATTAAAGGAAAAAAATACACGGTAGAACAGTTCTCTACGACCATTTTGCCCGCATCGAAGAAAATCGTGCTAAAGTAATATCTAGAGACCCGCTAGGTGTGGGAAGACTATTTCCAACTCATGGAAAAGATTGCCTATGAACAAACCAGATCTTGTTTGAACGAAACTCAACAATTAACCACTCGTATGAACGGGCTCTACATGAGAAAAAGAAAGGTATAAACTGTGACAGCCTGAATTTCGGCACTCCAAAACCCGTGCCATCAGCACGATCCTCCAGATCGTGCCCCATGGATATGTACTGAACATTGGTATAACAAGCAATAATAAAGAGATAAGCAAATAACTGCATAAGCGGAAAAGAAATCAATATGCACATCTGACACATACAAAAGACAGTTCTACTTTCATGCCACTGCATGAACAGAGAACCGATCCGAACCATCGGTGATAAACAGATCACCTCAGATGGTTCGCCCAAAAGAATTATATCTATCTAATTACATGGTTTATCAAAATAAAGACTTGACATATCAAGCCGTACAATCTGCTTTCAAAACTGACTCTCTATCAAAGTACACATCAGAGTCTCCTAGAAGAAGTCCTCGGGAGAAGGCTCTAACTCGTCCCCAGGCACGTAATCCGAATCACCCAGATTTACGTCTCTCGAAGCCTCGGCCGCTGCTAACAATGGACCTGCGGCGTATAGTCTAAAGGGGTGAGCTACATCCTAGCTCAATAGGGAACAACACAATGAACATATAAATCAAAATCTCACATATATTCCATGATATTCTAAGCATAATGTGTCTATGCATTTGCTAGAAAAACAGTTTAAAAGATGGCAATTTGCATTTAAATTTACTGGTAGTTTGCATGTTTCACTTTACTGTTAATTTATCATGAATGATACTGAACAGGCCTAAAGCAAAACTTAAATCTTCAACTTAAGTAATCCCCGAGCAATATAGCATCGAGCCCCGATGGAATACTCACCATCGTTGCCTAAATAGACAGTTATTATATGTATTCCCTGAGAATACTACCCAAGCCCCTTTCTTAATAGGCGGCGAGATTAAATCTCATCTGAACATCCCTGGGATGTGCTTATCAGATATCTGGATAAACCTCTGCTGTATGCAGATTAACGCCATACGATCACGGATATCCCATCACGTCGATCGTGCGTATCTAGTATTCTAAACAAACCTCAAATAACAAAAATAACGTGTGCTTTACATATAGTTGTTCACCGTGTAAAGTGCTATCTTATATCAGTTAGGCCTCAACAGTAGTTATTCAATCTTGTTTACATCCCTGGGATGTCTAAATTACTCGCATCACCTTGATGCCCTTATCACTTTCTCATCACCTGGGGATATCTCATTTTCATTAACTTGCTTGTCTCAGTTATTCGCATCACACTGATGCCTTTATCATTTTCTTGGTGTCCCACACACCCATTTTTACAAAGCTTTTCACAGTTAAAATATTTTCAAATTGATATCTATATCACTACATACATGCTCTTGCAATTAAAGTACATGTTCAAGGTGTTCCCTACCTCAGGTCTCCAAAGGTCCAAGCATCAAGGTCCCACGCGGCTCCTTGTGCTCGCTTTCACACGTACCACCTATGGTACATCACAACACATGTAACACATCACTAAAGATGTAATAGAGAAGGTCCTAGACCCTCCATGAACCTTAAGGTCCAATTAAGAAGTCAGTGAATCTGCCAAAATCGATTAATCGATTCCCAAAATCGATTAATCGAAACCCAAATCGATTAATCGATTCCCAAAATCAATTAATCGAAATCCAAAATCGATTAATCGATTAATCGAAATCTCTAAAATGGTAAGGTCGATTCTCAAATCGAGTAGTCGAAAATCTGAAATCGATTAGTCGATTCCAAATCGATTAATCGAAATCCAAAATCGATTAATCGATTTCCCAACTCGATTAGTCGATTTCCCCAGGTCTTGTTTCTCAAGCCACTGGAGGTACCCAGTCGATTAGTCGATTTCTAAATCGATTAATCGAACTTTCAAATCAATTAAGCGAGTTCAAATTTGATTAATCGAAATCGGGCATACTTGACTTTTCAACTTCTAGACCAAAATCGATTAATCGAACCTCGATTTCGATTAATCGATTTGGCCAGATTCAGCCTCCTTTTGGGTTGTTCTTCCAAATGTTTTTCCTATCAATTTTTCTTCTTTTTCAAAGTCTTTACTCTACCTTTTTAAACTATATTAACTGAATTTAACTCATCACACTTTTATGTATTGAAATCTAATAAAAATTACCTCAATAAATCTTTTAAATGATTGAATTGTTGGGTTTGATGGCTAGGGTTCCAGCTTTTGCTTCAACGATCCCAACGCGTTGAAT
The DNA here is from genome assembly GCA_021018995.1 of Chloranthus sessilifolius. Lineage (NCBI taxonomy): Eukaryota > Viridiplantae > Streptophyta > Magnoliopsida > Chloranthales > Chloranthaceae > Chloranthus > Chloranthus sessilifolius. The sequence goes on along the minus strand of CM037585.1, from coordinate 28,588,335 downwards.
CCGGCAATCAATGCTCAATCTTCCTCTTGATTTGTATTAACACCTAGCTTCAATAACTCCTCTTTACACTCTCTCTCTCTTCTTAACTCTCTCTTCAACAACCAAATAAATGAAAACTAGGGTTATTAAACCCTTTTATTCTCTTTCCAGCTTGCGTGCTAAACACATATACCAGAGATAGGTGTATGTGACCATTAACTCACACAATACACCACACTTAAGTCATATTGACATCACACTAGTTCATCACTTCATGAGTCCATTGTTTGGCCATCACTTGGTCAAACCTACGACCAGTCGGGCACCGATCCCGAGGTCACTGTTAAACGCTCAAATTTTTTGGATATTACATTCTCCCCACCTTAAGAATTTTCGTCCTCAAAAATAATCCAAAGGTGGGCCGCTTCGGTACCCACACACTGGGGTGTCGCGTACCCACACACAAAAGACGACGAACACATTACACAGTGCAAGAAATCGAAATAATGCAAGTACATCCAAAAAAACTTATCTATATTTCATTATCAAATTTCTAAAATTTACAAGTTTCTTTAACTGTTGTCGATAATTACAATTTAGAATTTGAATACAACAGTACAAAATATGTAAAAAGTGATCCCAAAATAAAACCATTGTTAGGTGCTCATGCCATCCCCTCTCCTAGCTGATTTGATGTTAGCAGCTGCTCGACAACCGGGCGGCTCTAGCGGTGGTGGCTCATCTCGTGAGTGGTCGCTCATCTCGAAAGTGGTGACTCGTCTCAGCGATCTGGTCGGGGCGCATGATGCATCGGCAGCAGAGGTACTCACGTGAAAAGCGGCACCCGTATGAAAAGCAGTCTGGCCCGTAGTCCACACCTCCTCCTGCGCGAGGTGTTGCTGGTAATCCAATGAATAGATGTACCGTAGGGTGTGGTACATCAAGAAGTCCATCCGTCGGTTCATCCTCTCGTTGTTGGCCTCCATCCGAGCCAACACGTCCTCTATGGTAGGCGTCTGGCGAGCTGCTCGCCGGCGGTATGAAGAAGTCGGTGTGGCAGTCGCTGACTGCGACGACGACGTAGGCGATGCGGTGGTATGCGAGGGTGCCCCCTTAGCTGGTGGATCAATGGGGTTGCTCCCCCCACAGGTGGGTCCTGATGTGGTGGTGGGGGTGGTGGTGCTACTGGTGCTACTGCTGCTGCTGGTGGTGCTGAGCCCTGAGCTGGTAGGGTCCGCTTTAGCAAGTTGTAGCTACGACTCTATGAAGCAATAGAGAAATGTTTCACACGATCCGTAGCCCTCTCTTCATGGGGCGAAACGGCGTACCCTGGAGTGTCTGAGTAACACTCCAGCATGCTCGAAATGAGGCGAGCATATGGCATCTTTTCTTTGGGCCTCAAATTGCCCTTCATCAATTTTCCCTTTATATAGACCATCCCCTCCAGGATGATCTTTGTAGCGTCAAACCAACGGCCACAGAAGGTCGCGTACAGTGCTTGCTGAACTAACTCCACCCGCTCGATGTCGTGACACATCGAGTAGAGATTGCACTTGATTATGGAATCAGGCATCCACATATAGTGGGGAAGATCGACCCTCCTGATAGAGGATCCCGACCCTTTCTTTCCATTGGTCATCGGGGTCATAATTTCTTCGAATCTCACCTCTTCCGTAAAGGACGGAAAGAGGGTGGTCTCGGGCACAAACTCCAAATAACATTCTAGGACTTCGTGGATGTGGCGACGAGTGAAGGAATAGTCGCGACCCTCAATGGTGGTGGTCGTGAGAATGTCGTCGGTAGGCCCCTCCTTCAACCCTTGGTAAAACAGGCGGACCAGCCTAGGGTAGTAAGATCAGCGGAGTGGCTTTAAAAGATTGCCGAGGCCGGCCTTTACCAAGTAGTTTCGAGCCCATTAGGTCTCACCCGCCACATCAGGGTTGGTAAACAACTCCACATCGAAGATAAACTCATCTTCGAAAGTCTTAGCCGCCCTCCATTCATTTGGTTGGGGGACATTTTCTGGTGGTTGTGGAATTGTGAAGACTCGCGCGAAGACGCACTCATCGAACCAGATGTGGTATCTAATGCCGACGGTGATGGGGTCCTCACAGGAGATGGGGTAGGTGGTGGTGATGCGGCATTCTTACGCCTAACCGGAAGTTTGGACATCGCCTTCCTCGAAGATAACTGGGTTTTAGGCGGCATCTTGGTAATAAAATCGCAAAACTAGGGTTTATATAGCGTGAAATGGAAAGAAGAACAAAATCTAAGGTTTTACCTTAGGTGTTTGATCCGAACGCAAACGATTTTGATCCGAAATCGATCCAAACTCCCCAAAACCCTAGCTGGTACGCTTGCTCGAGAAGGGAGATGAAGTGGCGCGCAAGAACACAAAACCTCAAATTTTCAAATGGGGAGAAATCCCCCTCGATTTATATATATAGGCCCTGATTCGATTAATCGATTTCCAAAATCGATTAATCGAGGCTTAAAATTGATTAATCGAATCCATTTCGATTAATCAAAATCGTGTCACTTAAAATTTCAAAATTTTGAGCTCCCTGGCGCATGCCAGTCGATTAATCGAATCTCTAAGTCGATTAATCGAAATCCCAAATTCGATTAATCGAATTTTACTTCGATTAATCGAAATCGTAAAGTTCCTCAAATTTTTCCCAAAATTCTCAGGTCACTCGATTAATCGAATCTCTAGATCGATTAATTGAAATCCACAATCGATTAATCGAAACCTGGATCGATTAATCGAAATTTCACTTTGTTAATTTTCTGGATCTCCATTCAATAGTCACTCACTAGCGCATGCTAGTCGACTAATCGACCAAAATCGATTAATCGAAATCTCAAATCGATTAATTGATTTGAAAATCGATTAATCGGTTTTGATCAGATTCTTCAGATTTTTAAAAATTTTCTATCTCTTTTGGTTCCTTGGTAAAACATGACCAGTTGGTCATCGGTTTTGCGAAACATGTCATCACGGTACTGTCGTGGCTATGATGAATTCTAACTATGCATTTAACATTGCATTAGGAATACTATGCGGATTGAAACTATTTCTCTTGAATAAATTGATCAAACGATCGACATTGGATTACAACGTATGGTTTTTTTTTTTTTAATTCACAAACATGCTTGCGGTGATACAATTTTGACTCTCAAGCTATCGCAAATAAGTCCGGATACTATTCTTTCACGTCGGCCTCTCGTTTCCACGTAGCTTCTTTGGCCGGATGATTCTTTCATCAAACAAGCACTAACGGAATCACTTTTGTCCGCAACACTTGTTCCTTTCGATCCAAAATCTCCACCGGCTCTTCGATCATAGTCATATCCTCATGCATCTCAAATGATTGGTCGCTCAACATGTGATCAGGGCCATTAAAATATTTCCTGAGCATCGATACGTGGAACGCATTGTGTACCTGATCAAATAATGGTGGCAATCCAATGCGGTAAGCAACTTCCCCTACTCGACCCAAAACTTCAAACGGTCCATGATAGCGGGGACTTAGCTTCTGTGACAGCCCGGATTTTGGCACCCCGAAATCTGTGCCATCAACACGATCATCTTGACCGTGCCCTTTAGCTAAGCATGGAACACTGGTATATCAAGCATCAAAAAGTAAAATAAACGAAATTTCGGAATTTAAATCTATATTAATTAACTCCCCAAAAGACAGTTCTACCCTCATACCTCTGCATGAATGGAGAACCGATCCGAACCATCGATGATAGCAATCATCACGGATGGTTCGTCCCAAAAGAGAAATCCCAACTCCTCATATACATGATTTTAAACAAAATAAAGGCTTGACATACCAAGCCGTACAAAAACCTCTCCAAGAATCTCTCAAAGTGGCACAACGGAGTCCTCTAGAAGAAGTCCTCTGGAGGTGGCTCCAACTCGCCGGGATCAGCGTCTCCTGAAGCCTCGGCAACTGCTAGTAGTGGACCTGCGACGTATAGTCTATAGGGTGAGCTACATCCTAGCTCAATAGGGAAGAAACACAGTTGAACATATAAATTATGACTCACATATATTCCATGATATGCCATGCATGATGTGTCTATGCAATTATTGATGAAACAGTTAAAAGCATTTCGTTTCGTTGATTACATATGTTTTCATTTACTCATGAATGATCTTTGAAAAGGCCTAAAGCAAAATTTAAACTTTCAACTTAAGTAATCCCGAGCAATATAGCATCGAGCCCGATGAGATACCCATCATCGTCATCTATATAGACAGCTTTTAACCGTATTCCCGAATACAAATAGTACCCAAGCCCCTTTCCACGGGATTGGTGGCGGGTTTCACTTGTCTCAATCAACACCCCTGGGTGTGCTTACTATGTCTGGATAAGCCTCCATGGCCTCACGATTTACGCCGTATCGGTCACGGATATCCCGTCGTGGATCATTGGATATCCTATCAAACCTCAAATAACAAAAATATTGCCTTACATATAGTTATTCACCGTAAATGTGCTATCTTATATCGCTTAGGCCCTATCAAACATGATTCAATCCTTAGATACATCCCTGGGATGTATCCATTTACTTGCATCACACCTGATGCTCTTATCTCTTTACTTCTTCATCCCCTGGGGATGGCTCATTATGATTACTCTTATGGATGTCACACACACACACTTTTCACAAATTCTTAAGAAATAAACATTTGAATTGAATTCTATATCACTACATACATGCTCTTGTAAAATAAAGTACATGTTCAAGGTGTTCCCTACCTCAATTCTTCATTTGATCAATGCATCAAGGTCCCACGTGGCTCCTTGTGCATCAGTTCACACGTACCACCTATGGTACCACATAACAGGTGAAACACATCACAAAGGATGCAATAAAGAAGGTATAAGACCCTCCAAGAATCTTAAAGTCAAACCCAAAAGTCAACACAATTTATCTCAGTCGATTAATCGAATTCCAAAATCGATTAATCGAATCTGATTCGATTAATCGATTTCCAAAATCGATTAATCGAGGGTCAATATCGATTAATCGAAGTAAATTCGATTAATCGAAATTCTCTGTTTCGCAAAGTCGATTCTCAATTCGAGTAGTCGAGTTTTCATTCGATTAATTGAATCCTAATTCGATTAATCGAAATACTCATTTTCGCAAAGTTGATTCTCAATTCGAGTAATCGAGTTTTCATTCGATTAATCAAATCCTAATTCGATTAATCGAAATTCTCATTTTCGCAAAGTCGATTCTCAATTCGAGTAGTCGAGTTCCAGAAATTGATTAATCGATCCCAAATCGATTAATCGAAAATTGAAATCGATTAATCGAAATCCCATTTCGATTAGTCGATTATCCTGATCATTTCCTCGACAGGGTCCCTGGAGAGTTCGATCGATCGATACTCAAATCGATTAATCGAAAATCCAAGGTCGATTAATCGAACTCCAATTCGATTAATCGAAATTGAGTCTTCTGACTTTTCAACTTCCTAGCCAATTTCGATTAATCGAAACCCAATTTCGATTATTCGAAATTGTCAGATTCAGCCCCTTTCGAGCTGTTCTTCCCAATCTTCTTCCATACTTTTTCCTCTATTTTTCTAAGCCATTATCCTATGATTTAACCCACATTCAACCACAAATTAACCCCTATAATCTATGCATTTTATTTACAAAAATTTTACCTTGAATAGATCTCAAATTGATTTCAATCCAGTGGTTGGAAGGCTAGGGTTTCCAGCTTTGGCTCTAACAGATCCAAATCGGGTTGAATTCGGCTTTTATCGCTTGAATCCCCCCTCCAATCAGTTGCAATAACTCCTCTCTTACTTCTCTCTCTCTCTCTCTCTTCTTTACTCTCCTTCAACAACCAAACTCTTGATTTTAGGGCTATTAAACCCTTTTATCCTCTTCCTCACTTGTGTGTTGAGCACATACACCGCGGTAGGTGTATGCGACTACACCCTCACAACACACACCACATAGGCATTCTATGTATCACATCTCATCCGTTCATTACACCACATACTAACTGTTGGACTTCCATTTGGTCAAACCTATGACCGATCGGGCACTGATCCCGAGGTCATAGTTTAGCGTGATTTTTCAGGCTATTACATCCTCCCCACCTTGGGAATTTGCGTCCTCGAAAATAATCCAAGGTTTGTCTGTCTGGGTCACTCCCCCCCCACACTCTCAGGTGAGGTGGTCCAGTTGACTCAGACGTATTTAGGTATGCACAACACAAGCATAGAAGTAATTTTTACAGAATTGAAACTATGTACTCAAAAAAAAAATATTGTGATTTCTATTAATATCAGAAATTATTTTTTTTTTTACAAAGCGCCACATGAGTTGGCGTACAAAACATACATCGATACAATCATGACTAATAATATAATAATAATAAAAAAACTATATATAACTCATGCAATCCCCCCGTCAGGCAGGTCTGGTGCTACAGGAGCTGGTGTGTCTGCTGGAGCTGACTGTGGCTGTGGTGGTGGTGAGTGTGCTGGCTGGGTGGTCGGCTGTGGCTGCGGCGTCTCGGTCGGCGGAGCGGATGTGGATGTGGAAGGAGCCGCGTCTGCAGTGGTGGGATGGAAGACGGGTCCTCTGTGGAAGGGGGTGCGTCCAGCGGTCCACTCCTCCTCCTGGGCGAGGTAGCGGCGGTAGTCGGTCGGGTAGATGTGGCGGAGTGTGTGGAACATCAAGAAGTCCATCCTCCGGTTCATCCGCTCGTTGTTGGCCTCCATACGAGCCAACACGTCCTCGATGGTAGGACCGGATGGAGCGGCGCGCCGGCGGTAGGATGAGGTGGGTGTCGCGGGCACGGAGTGGGCAGGTGGCGGCGGTGAGGCTGCGGTGTGGGAGGGAACCCACTCCATGGATGGCCCTGCGGGAATAGGGTGTGCCCCACCCACGGTGGGTCCCCCGAGGTGGTGGGGGTGGTGGTGATATCGCTGCCTGCTGCGGAGCGGGACCCGGAGCTGGTAGGGTCCGCTTTAGAAGGTTGTAGCTACGGGTCCATGAAGACTTTGTAAACGTCTTCACGCGATCCGTAGCCCTCACCTCGTGAGGCGAGATACCGTAGGAGGGCTCGTCGGAGTAGCACTCCAACATGCTCGAGATGAGCCGAGCATACGGCATCTTCTCCTTGGGCCGCATGTTGCCCTTCATCAACTTTCCTTTGATGTACTTCATCCCCTCGAGGATGACCAAAGTAGCATCAAACCATCCACTGAAGGCCGCATAAAGTGCATGTTGCACTTGGTCTCTGGCCTGTCGTGGCGCATAGGGTAAAGGTTGCACTTGATCACCGAGTCGAGCATCCACATGTAGTGTGGAAGGTCAACCCTTTTAATGGAGGAGCCCGACCCCTTCTTGCCGTTAGTCATGCGGGTCATGACTTCTTCAAAGCGGGGGTCTTCCTCAAAAGGCGGAAAGAGGGTAGTTTCGGGGGTGAAATCGAGGTAGCACTCGAGTACCTCGTGGATGTGACGTCGAGTGATCGTATAGAGACGACCCTCGATCTTGGTCAAAATACAATCATCGGTAGGGCCATCGGTTAGCCCTTGGTAGAACAGTCTAACCAATCTAGGGTAGTATGAACCCCGGATTGGTTTGAGAAGGTTGCCGAGGCCGGCATTATTTAGGTAGTTTCGAGCCCATTGGGTCTCGCCCGGCACATCGGGATCGGTGAATAGGGTAGGGTCGATGACGTACTCGACCTCAAAGGTCTTGGCCGCCCACCATTCGTTTGGTTGTATTACATTAGTGGGTGGTGGGGGCATGGGGGTGGATTCGCGGGAAGACTCGCGCGTAGATGCGCTCGTCGAACCGGAAGTGGTCTCCGATTCCGACGGTGATGGAGTCCTCACCGGCGATGGGGTAGGTGGTGGTGGCGCGGCGTTCTTACGCCTAACCGGCAACTTAGAAGTCGCCTTCTTTGAAGATAAACAGGTTTTGGGCGGCATTCTTAGAAAATCTAGGGCTTATCTAGTTCAAATTTGAAAGAAAAGTGCGAAATTAGGGTTTACCGTAGGTTTTGATGGCGATGCGAGCCGAAAACCGTCGGAAAAAGGAACCCTAGGGCACCGGATTGTCGGAGAAGAGGAAGAAGGTGAAACGCCCAAAAATCTCAAGCAAAAATAATTTCGAATGGGGAATGAAATCCCTAAATCTTTATATATAGGCCTCGGCTCGATTAATCGAAATTCAGAATCGATTAATCGAGATTCAAAACTAGGTTAAGCCGCGTAAAATCGATTAATCGATTTCCCAAATCGATTAATCGAAAGTCAAATTCGATTAATCGAAACCATTTCGATTAATCAAAATCGTATCTGTTTAAAATTTTAAATTTTTGAGCTCACTGGCGCAAGCCAGTTGATTAATCGAAATCCATTTCGATTAATCGAAATTCCAAAATCGATTAATCGAATTTCACTTCGATTAATCGAAATCGTGTAGTAACTTCTAAATTTTTCAGGATTCCTTAAGTTATTCGATTAATCGAATCCACTTCGATTAATCGAAATTTCAAAATCGATTAATCGAAGTTCACTTCGATTAATCGAAATCGTACATCTGAATTCAATTTCTTTTAAGTCCTTTTTTGTAAATCGATTAATCGAAATCTAGTTCGATTAATCGAAATCCAAAATTGATTAATCGAGATTCCAACTCGATCAATCGAAATTTGTCTTCTATGTATATTCTAACTCTCCTTTTAATTTCCAGTCACTGGTATATGCCAGTCGACTAATCGAACAAAATTGATTAATCGAAATTCCAAATCGATTAATCGATTTGAAATTCGATTAATCGGTTTTGCCCAATTCTACGCAAATTTTCAATTTCTTTGGTTCTTTGATTATTTTGGTAGTTTATGACATCAAGTGGTTCATCCATAGAGTTGTATATACTTGATCATGTACGTATAATTCTGTTCCTCAAATCAGATTGGATCAAAATTTTCCATTGAATTACAAGTATAGTGGAGATGTTACAAACATGTTTGTGGTTTACACTGAATTCTCACGTCGTTGGAAACAAGGCTGGATATTATTCTTTCACATCGGCCTCTCGTTCCCAAGTAGCCTCTTCTTTTGGATGATTATTCCACCGAACAAGCACTAAGGGAATCACTTTAGTCTTGTGATGCTTATTCCTTTCGATCCAAGATTTCCACTGGTTCCTCTATCATGCTCATGTCCTCACACATCTCTATAGGTTGCTTTCCTAATACATGAGACGGATCATTCACGTACTTCCTGAGCATCGAGATGTGGAAAACGTTATGCACTCGATCAAATAGTGGTGGTAAACCAATGCGATATGCAACTTCACCTACTCGTCCCAAAATTTCGAATGGTCCAACATAACGTGGACTTAACTTCCCTCTCTTGCCAAATCTCATTACACCTTTCATAGGTGACACTTTCACAAACACATGCTCGCCCACTTTGTAGTCAACACTAGTCCGCTTCATATCGGCGTAACTTTTCTGTCTACTCTGTGCTGTCTTCAACCTTTCTCTGATAATTCGGACAACGGTGGCATTGTCTTCAAGTAGTTTTGGTCCTAACACAAACTTCTCACCTGTTTCCTCCCAATTTAGAGGTGACTTGCATCGTCGTCCATACAGAGCTTCATACGGTGCCATGCCAATGCTCGTTTGAAAACTGTTATTATATGCGAACTCGAGCATCGGGAGATACTCATCCCAGTATCCTTGCATATCAAGCATGCATGCCCTGAGCATGTCTTCTATTACTTGGTTCACTCGCTCTGTTTGTCCATCAGTTTGAGGATGGAAAGCTGAACTAAAGTCTAGTCGTGTTCCCATTCCTTCTTGAAATTTCTTCCAAAACTTGGACGTATATAGTGGATCACGATCTGAAACTATGCTGCTTGGAATACCATGTAATCTTACAATCTCCTTCATGTATAAATCTGCCAGTCTTCCTGCTGTATATGTAGTATTGTACGGCAAAAAGTGCGCTGATTTGGTCAATCGGTCTACGACGACCCAAATGGCATTGTGTCTCTTGGCGATGACGGGTAATCCAACAATGAAATCCATTGAGGTCGATTCCCACTTCCATTACGGTATTGGTAAAGGTTGCAATAGTCCGGGATGTCTATGATCAACCTTCACCGACAAGTCAAACATCGTGACACATTACTCAGCGTCTTGCTTCAGTCCTCTCCACCAGTAGTTCTTTTTCAAATCTTGGTACATTTTGGTGCTACCAGGGTGGATAGCATAATTTGACTTATGGGCCTCATCAAGAATCGTTCGTCTTAGGTCGGCATTGTCCGGAATGCATAGACGGCCTTTAAACAATAAGGAACCATCTTCTTTTACTGAGAAGTCCGACCTGATGCCTTCACTCACGTCTTGATGAATCTTTGTTAATGCCGGATCTTTCATTTGTAGATCGTGGATATGCTCAAATATCACTGGCTTTACTGATATGTTAGCCAAAAAGGATCCGGTGTCCTTTGACTCAATGTTCGCATCATAGAGTGCCAGGTCTTCCAATAATTTCCATCGGTGCATACCCAAAATCAAAGAAGCTAACTGAGCTGAACCTTTCCGACTCAGAGCATCGGCTACTACATTCGCCTTACCTGGATGGTATTGTATGGAGCAATCGTAATCCTTGAGGAATTCCATCCACCTGCGCTGTCTCATGTTGAGCTCTTTCTGTGTAAACAGATATCGGAGGCTCTTATGATCGGTGAAAATTTCAAAGGTCTCACCATACAAGTAAAGTCACCAAATCTTTAGCGTAAAAATGACTACTGCCAGATCCAAGTCATGAGTCGGGTAATTTTTCTCGTGTTCTTTCAACTGTCTTGATCTGTAAGGTATCACTTTCTTGTGTTGGTTGAGCACACAACCAAGGCCATTGTATGACGCGTCAGACAGCGTATCCTCCATCGCTGAAGGAATCGCTAATACTGGAGCCGAAGTGAGTCTCGTTTTGAGTTCTTGAAAGCTCTTCTCGCATGCTTCACTCCACTCAAACCTTGAATCTTTTCGTGTCAACTTTGTGAGAGGTCTCGATATCTTTGAAAACCCCTCAACAAAACGTCGATAATAGCCTGCTAAGCCCAGAAAACTTCGGACATCGGTCACTATTTTTGGTTGCTCCCATTTAACTACTGCTTCTATCTTAGCTGGATCTACCGTGACACCGTGCTTTGAGACGACATATCCCAAAAGGCTAACTTCTTCCAACCAAAACTCACACTTGCTGAGTTTGGCGTACAATTGGTGTTCACGTAGCGTCTGTAGAGCAATCCTCAAATGTTCTTCGTGTTCCGTCTTGGATTTGGAGTATATCAGTATATCATCAACAAACACTACGACGCAGGAGTCCAAGTGTGGTTTAAACACTCGGTTCATTAGATCCATAAACGACGCCAGAGCATTCGTCAATCCAAACGGCATCACAAGGAATTCATAGTGTCCATATCGTGTCCGGAAAGCTGTCTTCTGAATGTCCTCAGCTTTGACTCGCAACTGATGATACCCAGATCTCAGGTCGATCTTAGAAAAATACCTTGCTCCTTGCAGTTGGTCGAATAGATCGTCTATTCTAGGCAAAGGGTAGCGGTTCTTCACCGTGAGTTTGTTCAATTGTCGATAGTCAATGCATAGCCGCATTGACCCATCCTTCTTCTTGACAAACAAGACCGGTGCTCCCCATGGAGACACGCTCGGTCTAACAAACCCCTTATCCATAAGTTCTTGTAGTTGTTCTTTCAACTCCTTTAACTCAGCGGGAGCCATTCTATAAGGTGCTTTTGAAATAGGCTCCGTTCCTGGTGCTAAGTCAATGGCGAATTCTACTTCTCTTTCTGGAGGTAATCCAGGCAATTCCTCTGGAAACACGTCAGCGAAGTCTCGCACAACTGCTATCTCAGAAATGACATTCTTTTCTTCCTTGTCCTCCTTTAAGAAAGCTAAGTATCCACTGCAACCCTTTCTAATCATTTTCTCGGCCCTTCATCGAGATCAATGGCACAGATAATGACCTCACTCCTTGAAACCGAAATGATCTTCTTGTGTTGGGTGCGAAAATAACTACCTTGTTCTTGCAATCGACGGTTGCTGTCTTTGCTCCAACAGTCCATGCCAAGGATCACATCAAACCCCTGCATGTCTAACAGTATCAACTTTGCTTCCAATTCATGCACCTCCAGGTCTCGAACAGCTACAATGATGGATTTGCAAGCTAACTCCGTGTCTACTAACTCTCCAGTCGGAATAGACACAAATAGGACAAAATCCAACGTCTCTGGAACAATCTTCATCTTCTTAGCGAAACGTGGAGTGACGAATGAGTGGGTAGACCCGGGGTCTATCAACACTCGAGCGTCATATCCACTGAAGCATCCTTTTTCATATATATTTAGAGTACCTATAGTATACGTACATACATATAATAATTTACACATCAATTTACACTCTTAATTCACATACAGCTTTTTGTATTGAGAAAAGAATCTATATAATTTCTAATGCATGCTCCTTCTCTATCTAAGATTTTAATGAAATGGAAATTTTCTTTAATTAAAAATAAAAAATCTCACCTTGGATGACGTCATGCACGTTCCTTGCTTCCTGAGCCGTGACTGCATAGGCTCTCCCCTGGACGATCGGTTTCCTTGCTTGAATTGGTCGTGGTGCTGAAACTGAAACCGTCTTTCTCTTATCCGTCTCGGGGCAATCCTTGATTAAGTGGCCCACCTTGCCACATCAGAAACAACCCCTAGTTCCCGATCTACAGTCCACCGTCCTATGAGGCTTGCCACACTTTGCAAGTCTCCGAGAGTGCGGAAGAAAGCGATCTGAGAACCACATATGTGATGGCGCCAGATGAACATGGCGAGGGCTCTCATAGCGAATAGGTCTCCCGCGCAAGTAATGGAAACCTCTGTTGGTGTTGTTGTTGTTGGTCTTCCAAACCCCTTGAACTGTGGTCTCGATTACGGGCCATGAACCTCGGCTTTTGTTCACCGGTTGTAGTGCCTCGATCTTCCTTGTTCATTTCCTCCTCTCTCTGCTCTCTCTCGATATCTATTTGTATTCTCCTCTTCAACCACTGCTTTACTCATGACCTCTTCATAGGTCCTTAGTTGACATGGAGCTCGCCTCCCCTAACCACGTGCTTCAAACCTTTGAAACCTCTTGGACTTCATCACTTGATGGCAGCGTAATCCGAGCAAGCAGACAAGTCGTAGAAACTCTACCCCATATTCTCTCACCGTCATTCTCCCTTGCACTAGTCAGAAAATTGTATCTCAATTTGGTTCCTCACCACTTAGAAAATATTGTTTGTTGAACTCCTCAACAAACTCCTCCCAAGTCCAAGGCAACTCTGGGTCTCACAGGCCCGAGTCCGTATCACGGACTTCCACCAAGGTCCAGCCTCCCCATCCAACATGTAAGCCCATCTCACACTCTCATCTTCCGTGCACGTCAGCACGCTAAAGACTTTCTCCATCTCCATCAACCAGTTCTCAGCGGCCATTGTGTCCGCCTGCCCAGAAAATGAAGGAGGTCACATCCTCCTAAACTCTGTAAAGGATGAGGGCACGAACGTGGAGGTCCTCTGGTGGTGTAGGTGGTGCTTTGTTCTCTTGGCATGAGTGCAAAGGATGCGGCTGTTGTGCCATATATGGCGGCATGCCATAGTCTCCATAGTGTGCATCATCCTTTGTCGCTCCTCTCTATCTTCTTGTCTTTCTCTCAATCTTTCTTGCTCTCTTAGATCTTGGTCTTGATGATCTCGATCTTCTTCATCCCGTTGTCTACTACTCCTGCCCCCTGGGGCCTCAGTACCTCCTAAAGGCACTCTATTAGTAGGAGAGATGTAACCATCTCCACTACGTAGACTCCTTCTGGCCTCCTTGGTGGCTTCTTCTTCTAGATGATATTTATACTGCATTTGAAACTAAAGTTTAGTTAGCGAAGCCCTATGTTCTGACGAAAAGAACCCTTGTCGATTGCTAAAGAAAATTGCTTTCGATACCAAGCTGTGACGGCCGGATTTGGCACCGAAACCCATGCCATCGCGATCATCTTGGACCGTGCCCTTTAGCAAAGACAACCTTGGTATATCAAGCATCAAAAGTAAAATAAACGAAATTTGAATTTAAATCTATATTAATTAACTCCCCAAAAGACAGCTTCTACCTCATACCTCGCATGAATGGAGAACGATCCCAACCATCGATGATAGCAATCATCACGATGGTTCATCCCAAAAGAAATCCTCCTCATATACATGATTTTAAACAAAATAAAGGCTTGACATACCAAGCCGTACAAAAACCTCTCCAAGAATCTCTCAAAGTGGCACAACGGAGTCCTCTAGAAGAAATCCTCTGGAGGTGGCTCCAACTCACCGGGATCAGCGTCTCCTGAAGCCTCGGCAACTGCTAGTAGTGGACCTGCGACGTATAGTCTATAGGGTGAGCTACATCCTAGCTCAATAGGGAACAAACACAGTTGAACATATAAATTATGACTCACATATATTCCATGATATGCCATGCATGATGTGTCTATGCAATTATTGATGAAACAGTTAAAAAGCATTTCATTTTACTGTTGATTACATATGTTTTCATTTACTCATGAATGATGCTGAAAAGGCCTAAAGCAAAACTTAAACTTTCAACTTAAGTAATCCCCGAGCAATATAGCATCGAGCCCCGATGAGATACCCATCATCGTCATCTATATAGACAGTTTTAACCGTATTCCCTGGGAATACAAATAGTACCCAAGCCCCTTTCCCCTGGGGATTGGTGGCGGGGTTTCACTTGTCTCAATCAACACCCCTGGGGTGTGCTTACTATGTACGGATAAGCCTCCGCACTGGCCTACGATTTCGCCGCCGTATCGGTCACGGATATCCTGCCGTGTCAGTCGTGGATATCCCGCCACGTCGGTGGGGTACCCTATCAAACCTCAAATAACAAAAATATCGGTGCCTTACATATAATTATTCACCGTGTAAATGTGCTATCTTATATCAGTTAGGCCCTATCAAACATGATTCAATCCTTAGATACATCCCTGGGATGTATCCATTTACTTACATCACACCTGATGCTCTTATCTCTTTACTTCTTCATCCCCTGGGGATGGCTCATTATGATTACTCTTATGGATGTCACATACACACACTTTTCACAAATTCTTAAGAAATAAACATTTGAATTGAATTCTATATCACTACATACATGCTCTTGTAAAATAAAGTACATGTTCAAGGTGTTCCCTACCTCAATTCTTCATTTGATCAATGCATCAAGGTCCCACGTGGCTCCTTGTGCATCAGTTCACACGTACCACCTATGGTACCACATAGCAGGTGAAACACATCACAAAGGATGCAATAAAGAAGGTATAAGACCCTCCAAGAATCTTAAAGTCAAACCCAAAAGTCAACACAATTTATCTCAGTCGATTAATCGAATTCCAAAATCGATTAATCGAATCTGATTCGATTAATCGATTTCCAAAATCGATTAATCGAGGGTCAATATCGATTAATCGAAGTAAATTCGATTAATCGAAATTCTCTGTTTCGCAAAGTCGATTCTCAATTCGAGTAGTCGAGTTTTCATTCAATTAATCGAATCCTAATTCGATTAATCGAAATTCTCATTTCATAAAGTCGATTCTCGCAATTCTAGTAGTCGAGTTTTCATTAGATTAATCGAATCCTAATTCGATTAATCGAAATTCTCATTCATAAAGTCGATTCTTAATTGATGATCGAGTTCCGAAATCGATTAATCGATCCCAAATCGATTAATCAAAAATTAATCGATTAATCGAAATCCTTCGATAATCGATTAATCGATCCCAAATCGATTAATCAAAAATTGAAATCGATTAATCGAAATCCCATTTCGATTAGTCGATTATCCACAAGTCATTTCCTCCAAATTTCTCGGGTCCATCGAGAGGTCGATACTCAAATCGATTAATCGAAAATCAAATCGATTAATCGAACTCCAATTCGATTAATCAAATCGGTCTTCGACTTTTCAACTTCGGCCAATTTGATTAATGAAACCCAATTTCGATTAATCAAAATTGTCGGTCATTTCTTCCCAATCTTCTTCCATACTTTTCTCTATTTTCTAAGCCATTATCCTATGATTTAACCCACATTCAACCACAAATTAACCCCTATAATCTATGCATTTTATTTACAAAATTTTACCTTGAATAGATCTCAAATTGATTTCAATCCGATTGGTTGGAAGGCTAGGGTTTCGACTTTGGCTCTAATGAGATCCAAATCGGGTTGAATCCGCTTTTATCGCTTGAATCCCCCTCCAATCGGTTGCAACTCCTCTTACTTCTCTCTCTCTCTCTCTCTCTCTCTTCTTTACTCTCCTTCAACAACCAAACTCTTGATTTTAGGGCTATTAAACCCTTTTATCCTCTTCCTCACTTGTGTGTTGAGCACATACACCGCGGTAGGTGTATGCGACTACACCCTCACAACACACACCACATAGGCATTCTATTTATCACATCTCATCCGTTCATTACACCACATACTAACTGTTGGACTTCCATTTGGTCAAACCTATGACCGATCGGGCACGGATCTCGAGGTCATAGTTTAGCATAATTTTTCAGGCTATTACAGCTTCCCTCTCTTCTCAAACCTCATCACACCTTTCATAGGCGATACCTTCACGAACACATGATCACCCACCTTAAAGTCTACAGTCGTCCGCTTGATATCAGCGTAGCTTTTCTACTTGCTCTGAGCCGCTTTGAGTTTAACCCTTATCATCCGAACATAGGTGGCATTATCCTCAAGTATCTCGGGTCCCTAAACTAATTTCTCGCCTATTTCCTCCCAATTGATGGGCGATCTACATCGCCGTCCATAAAGTGCTTCATATGGTGCCATCCCAATGCTCGTCTGAAAACTGTTGTTATATGCAAACTCAATCAACGACAGGTGCTGATCCCATGATCCTTGCAACTCTAACATACACGCCCTAAGCATGTCCTCAATGATCTGATTGACCCTCTCTGTCTGCCCATCAGTTTGTGGATGGAATGCTGAACTGAAATCTAGTAGTATTCCCATTCCTTCTTGAAATTTCTTCCAAAACTTTGATGTATATAAAGGGTCACGGTCTGAAATAATGCTACTCGGAATCCCATGCAAACGGACGATCTCTTTCATGTAAAGGTTTGCCAGTCTTCCCACCGTATACATCGTGTTGTATGGCAAGAAGTGCGCTGACTTTGTCAATCGATCGACTACTACCCAGATGGCATTGTTCCTCTTTGCAGTACGCGGTAGCCCAACGATGAAGTCCATAGAGATTGATTCTCACTTCCATTCCGGAATAGGTAGAGGCTGCAATAATCCCGTGAGGTGTCTATGATCGATCTTGACTTGCTGACACATCAAACACCGAGACACGTACTCTGTCATGTCTTGTTTCAAGCCTCCCCACTAGTAATTCTTTTTCAAATCTTGATACATCTTTGTGCTTCCCGGGTGGATCGCATAGCTTGATTTGTGTGCCTCATCAAGGATAGTTCGCCGTAGGTCGGCATTTTTCAGAATGCAAAGACGGCCCTTGAACAATAAGAACCATACTCCTTGACTGAGAACTCAGATCTAATGCCTTCAATTACATCTTGACGAATCTTAGTTAGCGCCGGGTCTTTCATCTGTAGCACGTGGATATGCTCAAATATCACTGGTTTCACTGATATGTTAGCCAAAAAGGCTCCTGTAGCTTTCGACTCAATATTCGCATCATACAGTGCCAGATCCTCAAACAACTTCCATCTGTACATACCCAAAATTAAACTGGCCAATTGAGCTGAACCCTTCCGACTCAAGGCGCTGGCTACTACGTTAGCCTTGCCTGGATGGTACTGTATAGAACAGTCATAGTCCTTAAGAAACTCCATCCATTTGCGCTGTCTCATATTTAGTTCCTTCTGTGTAAACAGATATCTGAGGCCCTTGTGGTCGGTGAAAATCTCGAACGTCTCACCGTACAAGTAATGTCTCCAAATCTTGAGCACAAATATGACCGCTGCTAGTTCCAGGTCATGTGTCGGGTAATTCTTCTCATGCTCTTTCAACTGTCTCGATCCGTATGCTATCACCTTTTTGTGTTGATTAAGCACGCAGCCCAAACCACTATACGAAGTATCACTGTATACTGCGAACCCTCCACTGCCTGAAGGAATCGCAAGTACTGGAGCTGAAGTGAGTCTCTTCTTGAGCTCTTGAAAACTCTTCTCGCATGCCTCACTCCAGTCGAACCTTGCATCTTTCCGTGTAAGTCTCGTGAGTGATCCTAATATCTTTGAAAAACCCTCAATGAAACGTCGATAGTAACCTGCTTATCCAAGGAAACTACGGATGCCGGTCACGGTCTTTGGTTGCTCCCAATTCACCACTGCTTCGATCTTTGCTGGATCTACTGTGACACCATACTTTGAGACAATGTGTCCCAAAAAGCTAACTTCTTCTAACCAAAACTCGCACTTGCTGAGCTTGGCATACAACTAGTGTTCACGTAGAGTCTGTAGGGTTATTCTTAAGTGCTTCTCATGCTCTTCCTCTGATTTCAAATAGATCAGATATCGTCAACAAACACTACGACACAAGAGTCTAGGTGCGGTTTAAACACCCTATTCATCAAATCCATGAATGACCTCGGGGCATTTGTCAACCCAAACGGCATCACTAGGAATTCATAGTGTCCATACCGAGTCCTGAATGCAGTCTTCTGAATATCCTCTGCCTTGACTCTCAACTGATGGTATCCAGATCTCAGATCGATCTTGGAGAAATACCTTGCTCCTTGCAGTTGATCGAATAAGTCTTCTATCCTAGGCAAAGGGTATCGATTCTTAATGATAAGTTTGTTCAATTGTCGATAGTCATGCACAGACGCATTGACCCATCTTTCTTCTTTACAAACAAGACCGGTGCTCCCCATAGAGACACGCTCGGTCTAACAAACCCCTTGTCCATTACCTCTTGCAACTACTCTTTCAACTCCTTCAACTCAACAGGAGTTATTCTATATGGTGCTTTAGAAACAAGCTCCGTTCCTGGTGCTAAGTCGATGGCAAATTCTACTTCTCTCTCTGGAGGTAATCCGGTTAATTCCTCTGAAAATACATCCATGAAGTCTCACGCTACGGCTATCTCAGAGATAACATTCTTCTCGTCTTTATGCTCCTTCAAAAATGCCAAGTATCCACTACACCCTTTTTTGATCAATTGCTCGTCCCTGACTGCCGAGATAAGTGGCATATGTGTCGACCTTTCTCCTCGAAATCAGAACGATCTCCTCGTATTTGGTTTGAAGATAACAACCTTGTTCTTGCAATCTACCGTCGCACAGTAGGTCGACAACCAATCCATGCCAAGGATCACGTCGAATCCTTACATGTCTAACAGAATTAGGTTCGCCGGTAGTTCAAAGACGTCTCCATCCATGACTCTCACGATCACGGAGTTGCAACCCTTTTCGGTATCAACTGATTTCCCAGTAGGAACAGTCATGATTAAAACGAAGTCTAACTCCTTTGAGTCGACTTTCATCCTTGTTGTGAAGCAAGGGGTAACAAATGAGTGGGTAGACCCCGAATCTATCAACACTCGAACTTCGTATGTCACGTCGCTTCCCTTCTTATAAATTTGTAACGTAGCTAATCATACATACACGTATATATAATATCTATCATCATACTAGAATTTATTACATGCAAGTTCTCTTATATTTTCTATATGGATGCACCTTCTCTATCAAATTTTTTTTTTTTTTTAAGAATTGAAATTCTTTATTTAAAAGAAAGCTCACCTTGGATTACATCATTTGTATTCTGAGCCTCTTGAGCTGTGACTACGTAGGCTCTTCCTTAGACTATCGGCTTCCTTCCTTGGATAGGTCGTGGCATAGGAGTTGAAGCCGTCTTCCCTTTGTTCACCTCAGGGCAATCCTTGATCAGGTGGCCCACCTTATCACATCGAAAACAATCCCGAGTTCCTTGCCTACAGTCAGCTATTTTATGAGACTTGCCACACTTGGCACAAGTCTCATGAGGTGTGGAAGAAGCTGCTCGAGAAACACGTTGTGTGACTGTAGCTCCGGTAGTGATAGCAGGGCTCTTGGAGCGTATTGGTCTCCCAGACGTGAGCAATGGAAATCTCTGTTGGTTGCTCTGCTGCGCCGGTCTCCCATAACCTCCTTGGAACTGTGGCTTTTGATTATTTGGTACGAATCTCTGCTTTTTGTTCACCGGTTCGTAATTCCCTGTTCTATTCTGGTCTGTATTCCACCTTCCTTGTTGCTCCCTCTGGTGGTACTTGTTATTATTTTCTTCCTCTACCACCAAAGCCTTGCTCATGACCTCTCCATAGGTCCTTAGCTGGAATGGCGCTACTCCTCCCCTCACATCCGGCTTCAATCCTTGCTGAAACCTCTTCGCTTTCATCATCTTTGTGATGACGTAGTCGGGCGCGAAGCGAGCGAGTCGCATGAACTCCACTCCATATTCTCTCACACTCATCCTCCCATGTACTAACTGTAAAAATTGAATTTTCATTTTGTTCCTCACCACTTTCGGGAAATATTGCTTGTTGAATTCCTCAACGAACTCGTCCCACATCCAGGGCATATCTAGGGTCTCCTGAGCCCTAATCTTAGAAATGGACTTCCACCAAGGCCCAGCCTCACCGTCTAACATGTAGGCTGCCCAACGGACGCTCTCGTCCTCTGTGCACGTGAGTACACTAAACACTTTCTCCATTTCACTTAACCAATTTTCAGCTGCCATAGTGTCTGCCTGACCCGCAAAGCTAGGAGGTCTCATCCTCCTAAACTCAATAAAAGCTGAAGACACTGGCGGTGTCGGAGCCATTGGAGGTGTCGGTGGCGTCTTTGCTGTCGCTAAGGATGCGCCATGGTCTCCATGGTGTGCATCATCCTCTAACGCTCCTCTCTATCCTCGTTTCGTTCTCTAACCCTCTCTTGCTCTCTTTGATCTTGATCTTGACGATCTCGATCTTGGTTCTCTCCCGGATCTTGGCTCCCTTGGCCACCATTGCCAGAAGCCCCTCTGTCTCCTATAGGCCCTCTATTCACGTCCGAGATAAAATCATCTCGACTACGCAAGCTTCTACTATGGCCGCCCCTGGGTCGGCCCCTTCATCTAGAAGACATAACGGTCTGCACGTAAAACTAAGGTTTCGTTAGAAGAAGTCCCTATGCTCTGACAAAAAAAGATTGTCAAAATTTCTAAAAGAAAACGCTTTGATACCAACTGTGACAGCCCGGATTTCGGCACCCCGAAGCCATCAGCACGATCCTCCAAACCGTGCCTAATGGATATGTATGGAACATTGGTATAACAAGCAACAATAAAGAGATAAGCAAATAACTGCATAAGCGGAAAAGAAATCAATATGCCCATCTGGCACATACAAAAGACAGTTCTACTTTCATGCCACTGCATGAACAGAGAATCGATCCGAACCATCAGTGATAAACAGATCACCCTAGATGGTTCGCCCAAAAGAATTATATCTATCTAATTACATGATTTATCAAAATAAAGGCTTGACATACCAAGCCGTATAATCTGCTCTCAAAATTGACTATCTATCAAAGTACATAGCAGAGTCTCCTAGAAAAAGTCCTCGGGAAGAGGCTCCAACTCGTCCCCAGGCACGTAATCTGAATCACCCAGATTTACGTCTCCTGAAGCCTCGGCCGCTGCTAACAATGGACCTGCGACGTATAATCTAAAGGGGTGAGCTACATCCTAGCTCAATAGGAAACAACACAATAAACATATAAATCAAAATCTCACATATATTCCATGATATTCTAAGCATGATGTGTCTATGCATTTGCTGGAAAAACAGTTTAAAAGATGGCAATTTATATTTAAATTTACTAGTAGTTTGCATGTTTCACTTTACTATTAATTTATCATGAATGACACTGAACAGGCCTAAAGCAAAACTTAAATCTTCAACTTAAGTAATCCCCGAGCAATATAGCATCGAGCCCCGATAGAATACCCACCATCGTCGCCTAAATAGACAGTTGTTATATGTATTCCCTGGAAATACTACCCAAGCCCCTTTCTCAATAGGCAGCAGGGTTAAATCTTATCTCAATATCCCTAGGATGTGCTTACTATGTACGGATAGACCTCCGCACTGGTGTACGGATTGGCCGTCGTACCGGTCACGGATATCCTGCCGCGTCAGTCGTGGGTATCCCGTCACGTCGGTGGGATATTCTAACAAACCTCAAATAGCAAAAATAACATGTGCTTTACATATAGTTGTTTACCGTGTAAAGTGTTATCTTATATCAGTTAGGCCTCAACAGTAGTTATTCAATCTTGTTTACATCCCTGGGATGTCTAAATTACTCGCATCACCTTGATGCCCTTATCACTTTCTCATCCTCTGGGTATGTCTCATTTTCATTAACTTGCTTGTCTCAATTATTCGCATCGCACTGATGCCTTTATCATTTTCTTGGTGTCACACACACCCATTTTTATAAAGCTTTTCACAGTTAAAACATTTTCAAATTGATATCTATATCACTACATACATGCTCTTACAATTAAAGTACATGTTCAAGGTGTTCTCTACCTCAGGTCTCCGAAAGTCCAAGCATCAAGGTCCCACGCGGCTCCTTGTGCTCGCTTTCACACGTACCACCTATGGTACATCACAACACATGTAACACATCACTAAAGATGCAATAGAGAAGGTCCTAGACCCTCCATGAACCTTAAGGTCCAATTAAGAAGTCAAGTGAATCTACCTAAATTGATTAATCGAAACCCAAATCGATTAATCGATTAATCAAAATCCAAAATCGATTAATCGATCCCAAATCGATTAATCGAAATCCCTAAAATGGTAAGGTCGATTCTCAAATCGAGCAGTCGAAAATCTGAAATCGATTAGTCAATTCTAAATTGATTAATCGAAATCCAAAATCGATTAATCGATTTTCCAACTCGATTAGTCGATTTCCCCAAGTCTTGTTTCTCCAGCCACTGGAGGTACCCAGTTGATTAGTCGAGACTTTCAACTTCCAAATCGATTAATCGAACTTTCAAATCGATTAATCGAGTTCGAATTTGATTAATCGAAATCGAGCATACCTGACTTTTCAACTTCTAGACCAAAATCGATTAATCGAACCTTGAATTCGATTAATCGATTTGGCCAGATTCAGCCCCCTTTCGGACTGTTCTTCCAAATCTTTTCCCTATCAATTTTTCTTTTTTTTCTAAATCTTTAATCTACCCTTTTGAACTATATTAACTGAATTTAACTCATCACACTTTTATGTATTGAAATCTAATAAAGCTTACCTCAATAAATCCTTTAAATGATTGATTTATTGGGTTTGATGGCTAGGATTCCAGCTTTTGCTTCAACGATCCCAACGCGTTGAATCCGGTAATCAATGCTCAATCTTCCTCTTGATTTGCATTAACACCTAGCTTCAATAACTCCTCTTTACTCTCTCTCTCTCTCTTCTTAACTCTCTCTTCAACAACCAAATAAATGAAAACTAGGGTTATTAAATCCTTTTATTCTCTTTTCTGCTTGTGTATTAAACACATATACCAGAGATAGGTGTATGTGACCATTAACTCATACAATACACCACACTTAAGTCATATTGACATCACACTAGTTCATCACTTCATAAGTTCACTATTTGACCATCACTTGATCAAACCTACGACCAGTCGGGCACGGATCCTAAGGTCACTGTTAAACGCTCAAATTTTCAGGATATTACATGAACTATAGTAAAACATGATTGAACTAGTGATATTTGTCAATCTTGACTGCCTATAACTTGTAAGATTTCTCAAAAACCTGCTTATTTTATATGCAAAAGTCGCATTGATCACCATTGTTGTTACGCAATCAATAATCGTTGGAAACAAACACACCTCTGAACTGTAGTATTCTTGATGTTTTTACAGATGGGAAGTGCAATAATTCCCCTAGTAATGGTAACAAAACTAAAACGTAAGAAGAAGAAACTGGAACGAGAAGAACTACTCTTCTTTCATCAATGTGTTGTGCACCGATCATCGATCCAGTATCTCGAAACATGAATTGATAAAATGTGAAAAACACATTTTATCGATCTGTATTTCCCTTCTCAGAAGAAATCAACCTGATAAACATGAAGTTGTTCGACACATGAATGGCGTGAAGCTGAGAATCCGAAAGTGTAAGTGGCACCTCACTAAGGAAGTCGTTAAATTTGGCCAAAGTGAGGGAATTCTGACAACAATCCGAGACGAGATTAATAGGCTCGACGTCATTATCGCTGGAAACGAAACCTTGATGGAAATCGCAGGTATTTCTGAAACATACTTGATAATTCCGATTTCGAGGAATGAATCCTCTTTAAGGAGGGGAGGATGTAACACCTGTCCCTCAAGATCTATTATGTGGAATAGTGAGATGAAAAATGATCATCATCTAATTCAAGGCAATCAACATTTTTTGTGAAAGAGCGTGTGTTCTGGAAAGATGGGTGTGAATAACCCTCCCTTATTTTCATTTTTATTTTTATTATTTTTATTTATTATTGATATTATTCTAAGTTAATATGATTCCATTTTTTTCATAAATTTATGGGTACCTCTGTTTGCATCCACTCATTCTCTAAAAGCACCCACGTCCCAAACCCTTTGAAAACCATTGATTGCGTAGGATCAGATGATAGACGTCAAGTTTCACTCCGAAATTCCACAAAATACATCTTGAGATCATGGTTCATCTATCATACAGTCATTGTTTGATTCCATGTGTCACATATCCCCAAACAATGTCCTTAAATTCACGTTTGAGCATGATGTGTGCCATATGATTCAAGGGTCATTTGTTTTGGAATCTGTGACATACAGAGTAAAAAAATGATCATCTGATAGGTGATCCATGATCTCAAGATCTATTGTGTCGAATATCGGGCTGAAACACGATCTCTATCATCTGATCCAAAGCAATCAATTGCTTTGAACGGGTTTGGGACATGGGCACTTTAAGAGAATGCGTGGGTGCAAACAGAGGTACCCCAACCAAAATGAAGTCTTTATTGATTATCCAATCTGATAGAATGAAAGAATATCCTTTTAATATAAAGGAATCAAATGAGTACCAAATTTTGAATTCTTTTCTCTTATATATATATATATATATATATATATATATATATATATGGAAAAGGCCTCCGTCCTCCAACCTTCCACGTGGACCTTGGGTGCATTGGTTAGATTATCTTTGAAAAAAAAAAATTAAAAATTCATCTCCACCGTGTATATTTTGAACTGTGAAATGTGAACCAATGAAAACCGTCAAACTTTGATTTGTGGGTTTAAAAAAAAAAATTCGATTTTTTTTTTTAATATTGATCTAAACTGTCCACCTGTACTCCACGTGGATCTTGGAGGACAGTCACCGTCCTCCATTGAAGGACCTAACCGGCTCCCTATATATATATATATATATATATATATATAGGGTTGGGACGCTGCTCATGAGGGTACCGTTTTGGCGCTACCTTCGGCTAGTTGGGCGCCTTGTGATACCCAACTAGCGAATTGGGTGCCACGCCATTTCGCCCAAGGTAGTTCGGGTACTATCTAAAAAAAATCGTAAAATAACAACTTTTTCCACCATTGAATATTACGTCAAAGTTGGAAAAAATTTATTACTCCATGTTTGGACTGCGATCCAATATATTTGACCATAATCGAGCACAAATGTTCAAAAAAGAATTTTTTTATCTGGTGCATATGTTCTGCAATTTATATTTACTAATATATTTTAAATCTCAAAAATTATAAAAATAAATATAAAAGTTGTATTTTTATTCGGCTGAAGTAGCAACTGACAAGTCCATTCAACGCCTGCTGTTAAAAATAGTAAAACAGTCCTTCTTTCAACGCCTTCTTTCATGTAATCATGACTCATGAGTCATGTCACAACAGATTAAATTATAAAATAAAGAAGAAAATAATAATGAGATGGACGAGAGAAGAAGATGAAAGAGAGAATAGACAAATTATCACAATCGATTATATTGTTTATCGTGCATTACAATACTTTGATAGGAAAGTGTATAAATAAGATTACAAAAATAGCTGTGAGCGATTACAATTGGTTTAGATCACTACAATTAGTTGAGATATCTGATATGTGGTAGTTATCAAATACGGTACACTCTAATACTCCCACTCACTCTAATAACTCTAATACTTGCCCTCAAGTTGGAATGTGAATGTTGAGTACATCCAACTTGGAAGATAAACATAATTTTAATCTTAAACTTCGGTTATGCAAATGCGTAACAACTGATCATACTTGTTAGTGGTCACCACCTGTTTATGAAATCCATCACTGTCGCATCCCGCTCATCTTGGAGTCTGTTAGAGCCTATGGCTAGATCAGGTCTGTCATGATCTCTCCCAACAGCAATTGAAAACGAATTATATGACAAGTCTCTTTAAAGAGATCTTGAAAAAATATTACTTGAGAGATAAACTCTAAAAATTATTTCCAACAAAAGAGTGGATCGAAAAAGGCGTGAGCCAGTAGGACTTTGATACCAAGATAAAATTATAAAATAAAGAAGAAAATAATAATGAGATGGATGAGAGAAGAAGATGAAAGAGAGAATAGACAAATTATCATAATCGATTACACTGTTTATAATATGTGGTAGTTTTCAAATACGGTACACTCTAATACTGCCCCTCACTCTAATAACTCTAATAACAGCAGTCGAGCATTAAAACTACCTGCAAAAGAATATAAAATTACTACAAAAAGAATAAAAAATTACAGTTGTCACACTCACAAGCAAGAAAAGATCAAAAGACACAGCTGAATAATTGGGCGTTTCCGTATATGTATCGGCACCGATACGTATCGGTTTGTCGAAAAACCGATACGTATCGGTATCGGCCGATATTTGACACCATGCGACTCGAGATCACATGCCACTAAGTACTTGATATAGCACTCGACGGTGGCGTGAAAACATTATCTTTATAGGTGCCAACCTTTCCTTTATATATATAATTTTAATTATCTATTAGTAATTAAAGTTCCATACTATTTATCTAGCTAGTCATTTTGCCTAAAGTTTATAAATGTAGAAACTATAATTTAAAGTTTTAATTACCATATTTTAAAGTTACAATTTATGAGAATGGGAACTAGCTAATTATTTTCTCTAAAGTTTATAAAAATAAAAATTACATTTCCGAATCTAATTAATATAGTAAATGTTATATACTGATAATCATCATTATGGTTTTTGATTCAGTATTTATTACTCATCCAAAATTATGAAAAACTAGAGGAAGTTTAATTTTATAGGAAGTGAATAATTGCAATTCCAAGACGTACTCTTGCAAACTATTTAAGAAGATATTGAGGTAGAGTTGTTCAATATAAACACATTACACTTAACATTTGGATTGCAGTGGGGGAATTTTTAAATGGTGGTTAAAAATAGGTTTTTGATTTACAACCAATGCCCTCTATTTTTTCATGCTTTTTTCTTTTGATAATTAACAATGAGGTTATAGGGGCCTCACCCTTTCATTAAAAAAGAAAAATCAATACTTACAAACGACACCCCAAAGGGAACGCTCAGCTGACCAATGGGGTGAGAAACTCCACTAGGCCGAGGAAGGAGCAAAGCCCACACAGCTGCAAGGAAAAAAGAGAAAAAACTGAAAAAACAACGAAAAACACTAACCCAATTGAGGAAGAGAACAAAAAGGAGGGGCCTACCCAATGGCATCTAAGTTCAAAATGCAGTCCTGAATCGTATAAGGCTGGAGTAGCATCAAGCTAAGAACCCATTGAAGCACCTTAATACGAATCCTTTCAACAAGAACTCAGACATCCACCTCCACACCTTCAAAAATCCTTTTGTTCCTCTCCTTTCACACTAGCCATATGAGAGAGAAAGGGATAATCTTCCAAATGGCTCTTCTCCTTTTCTCCCACGAGACAAGAAACCAAAGACCAAGCAATACAGAGCAAGATTCTGATACAACCCAATTAATCTGAAACCAATTAAATAAGAAGTGCCAGATAGAGGATGTGTAGCAGCAGTGAATGAAGAGAAGAGAAGCATTCTCCTCCTCAAACTTACAAAGGGCACAATGGTTTAGCCATCGAGATGCCCCTGGCCATCAGATTATCAACCGTCAAAATTTTGTCAACTATAACCTGTCAGACGAAGAAAGCAATGTGGTTTGGAACCGGCGATTTCCAAATGCGAAGCCAAGGGAGGACATGAGTCACCGCACTTGCCAGCTTCTTATAAAGACCATTCACCTTAAAGATGTCACCAAACTCAGCATTCTAAGAGGGAGAATCATTCTTGTTAACAAAGAAGGATTGGAAGGAATTTAGCGTTTGTAACAGAGCGAAGACTTCTCTAATCTCAGCATCATAAAGTCTACTAGAAACTATCAGATTCCATTGAAAGATCCCCTCATTGTCAACCTCAATCACATTGGAAACCAACTTAGATTGAGTAAGAGAAAGCTGAAAAATGTTTGGGAAGAGAGTCTTGAGGGGTTGATCAGTAATCCACATATCCTGCCAGAAAGATGTAGTTTCTCCATTCCCAATAACAATTTTGGCATTCTGCCGAAAAATATGTTGAACATTGCCCAAAGAAGACTAGAACCCCGAAGGAGAATGCATAAAAGAATTGACGTCCCAACAGCTTCCCCCCGATCTGTATTTCTCGATCAAAACTTTCCTCCAAAGACTTTATCTCTCTATCTAAATGCGCCAGAACCATTTTACTAGCATAGCATCATTTGAAAGGCGAAGAGCAGTAATACCTACTCCTCCATCATCCTTATTCCGACAAAGCAGTCTCCAATGCACCCCATGAATTCGAGTCTTGTCATCTGCTCCAGCCCAAAGAAAATATCTCTGCGATTTTTCCAACCTGTGAATTACCCAAGCAGGGCAATGACAAAGAGACATATAATACACCGGCAAGGTAGCAAGAACAAATTTGATCAACGTAATACGAATCGTAAAGGATAACAAATTCTCTTTCCATCCCTCGAGTTTTTTTTCCACCTTATCAATAATCGGAAACTAGAGATTCTACCTCGGCCATCTAGGACCAATCAGCAGCCCCAAATATATAAATGAAAAAGTCGTCGCAGCACGACCGATAATAGCAGCTAACCTCTTGGTTTCTTTCTCGGTCATGCCAATACCAACAACACTAAATTTTGGTAAATTAACTTTCAATTCGGAGATAGTTTCAGAGCAGAGAAGGGTAGATTTAGCCTCTTGGAGGGCAACCTCCTCCCCCTCAATAAAGAGGATAGTATCGTCGGCATATTGCAGGTGAGATATCTCCTCAGTGGTATTGGGCACCTTAAAACCCCTAAAAATGTCAACTTCAACAGATTTGCAGATAAGGGTCGAGAAGCCTTTAGCCATAGGCAGAAAAAGGAAGGGGGAAAGCGGATCGCCTTGCCGAATTTCTTGCTCGATGCAGAAGAAACCTTCCACCTCTCCATCGACAATAAGTGACATCTACACTGAAGATAAGCACCCATAAATCCATTTCCGCCACCCAACTCCAAACCCCATATGGCCTAATAGGTAGTCAAGAAAATTCCAATCAACGCTGCCATAAGCTTTCTCAAGATCGAGTTTGAGAATTAGGCCTTGTTTTTTCCTCTTGTGATAAGTATCGACCAACTCATGAGTAATGAGGACTCTGTCTATAATTTGACAATCCTTCAAAAAGGCTAATTGGGTTTGGGCGATAAGATCCGGGAGACCGAGCTGAGGTGATTGGTTAGAGTCTTAGCCAGAATTTTATAAATCTCATTCAGTAAACTAATCGGCCAAAAATCATTAATGTCATTAACACCATCGCGCTTCGGGATCAAAGCCATAAACGTGGCATTCATTTCTCAGCTAACAATTCCTCTCGACTGAAATTCAGAGAAAACCTTCATAATATCATCCTTCAGGATACCCCAACACTTCTAAAAGAATGGTGTAGGGAAGCCATCTCGGTCGGGCGCATTATCTCCGCTAAGCTCGAACACCACAGATTTAACGTTATCTTCTAAAAATTCTCTCTCTAAATGTAACTTGTTTTCAGCCGAGATAGACGAAAAAAAAATCTCGTCCATAGTCAATCGCTTCAAGCCCCCCACTTTTAAATATAGAGTAAAGTTGTTCAACCAAAACACCAGCTTCTCTTCGTGAGTATCAAGATGAGCCCCGCCATTGGAAATGCTCGAGATGTAGTTCCTTCTCCTATTAGAGGTCAGAACGTGGTAGTGTTTAGAATTACGATATCCATCAACAACCACTACAAAAAACAAGACTATTAGCGGCAGCCAAAAATTGCTGCTATTAACAAAAAACTGCCGCTAATAGTCTTCATAGTGTTTTTATTAATAGCGGCAGTTTTTTGGAGAGAAAAATTGCCGCTAATAGTCTTATTTTTTGTAGTGAACCCATTTGTCTCTCAAATTTTGACGCCAATAGATTTCCTCCTTGCGAAGGACAAATTGTAATTCAGCTTTGAGAAGAACTCTGATCTCCTTACTATCTTTTTTCATGTTAAAAATACTATCTTGATGAAATAACATTTCTATTGATCATTTTTTTTTTATTATATGTGCTTTCTAGTATGTGCCTTTTTATTGAATTATATATAGAGTTCTCGAAGTATATGAAACCTTATTTGAAAGAGAAGTTGTACATGCACAAGATGTGAATGTAATTTTATAAATACTAATAAAAGTGCATATGTATTGCATGCATTAATCTATAAATAAATAAAAATTAGTAATAAATGTCAAAATTTATACATATTCTCCTAATAAATATCAGCACATACTTTATGAACCACCTAATCATTTGATGTACCGTTTTATATAAAATCTTTTCCAAGATATTGGTTAATCAGACTGGGTTTATCCTTTCACTCATTAACTCAAACGATCAAGGATCTTTAGTGAGGAGGAAGTAATATCTATGATAATATCATCCTAGAACATAAACTTATTGATAATTTGGAGAAAAATATAATTGGGATAATATTTCTCTCAAAATTAATATATCTAGAGCCTATGACCGATTAGAATGTACGTAATAACCTTTATGAATCATGACTCTAGCAAATGATTTTCTTGTGTTCACGAGAGTTACTAAAAAATCCCTCTCTAAGTCTCAAATGCTTTTTGAATGATTGTGAAAATATTTATTGCCAATGTGTTAATTTCTTCAAAATTATCTTTTTTATATCTAAAAAAGGCTAAGGGTTAGCAAAGTCACTTTGACAAAAGGTGTTGGGATTCTCAAGGGTTCGCTTCCTTCTAACTACTTGGGCCCTGCTCTTTTCATGCCGGCAAAATATAATCCCATATATGGGCAAATTTGAAAAAGCTATCATCCCTTTCTTGCAAACTACCATCTAGTTGAATAAGGTTTAATCTCAACCATCGGTGTCAATCGATTGAGGTTGGAAAATCAATCGATTGATTGTTGGGCGGATCCAGATCCGCAGGTTTGATTTTTGGAAGATTGCTTTAGCCATATATTCCATAATGTGGTTTGGAGCTTATTTGGAAGTGTTTTGAATACTTGCAAGTTTTAGGAGATTTGTGAGCTATGTTTCCAAAAAGGGTTTTGTGGCTATTTACAGAAAGTCCTTCTAGGGATACAGAGAGAGCTTGGAGAAAGTTTTCAAGAGAGAAAACTGGTGAGATTTTTTTTGCCTGAATCTTCTTATTTTTTCGAATTCATCACGATAGAGAGTTCATAGTGTGGGTAGAATTCCTAATAATTGGTATCAGAGCTAACAAGTGTTATCAGAGTTAGCAAGTAGTATCAGATCTAATAAGTGGTATCAAAGCGAGGTTTGACGCTAGAATGACGATGAAGGTCTCGAATGCACGATTCGAGGTGGAGAAGTTTTCTGGAAAGAATAACTTCACTTTATGGCAAGTCAAGGTCACAGATCTCCTTGTCCAACAAGACATTGATGATACTCTACTTGGAAAGGAGATGAAGAAGAAGGCAGAGATGTCCGATGAAGAGTGAAACTCTATTGATAAGAGAGCCGTAAGCACTATCCGATTGTGTTTGTCCGATGAAGTTCTGTACAACGTTCTTCATGAAAAGACGACCATGGATCTATGAAAGAAGATGGAATCTTTCTACATGACAAATTTATTGTCCAACTGACTCTTCATGAAGAAGCAACTCTACAGCCTTCGTATGAAGGCTGGTACGCGTATTCATGACCATTTGAATTTGTTTAATAAAATAGTTAGTGAACTATTGAGCATTGAGGTGAAACTT
Organism: Chloranthus sessilifolius; assembly: GCA_021018995.1. Taxonomy (NCBI): domain Eukaryota; kingdom Viridiplantae; phylum Streptophyta; class Magnoliopsida; order Chloranthales; family Chloranthaceae; genus Chloranthus; species Chloranthus sessilifolius. The sequence goes on along the minus strand of CM037585.1, from coordinate 28,555,856 downwards.
GAAGAAGAAGATTTTGCACTTCTCTTGCTCACCTCATTGCCTGCATCTTATGAGCACTTTGTTACCATATTAATTTATGATAAAGATACTATTGTCGTCGAAGAAGTGACTACTGCACTTCTTTCCGACGAATTGTGAAAACAGCCCGAATCTAACTCTGGAGGGATTAGTCTGTCAAGTGAAAGGAGTCGGAACTATGATCGTAAAAGAGAGAAACCCAGAGGGAAAAATAAATCAACAAGAGAAAACAGCAGGTTCAAATCTAGGGGTGACAAAAGGATATTATCTGTTACTTCTGTAAGCAATCTGAACATATTCGCAAATATTACAAGCAAAGATTGAATAATAATAAGGGAGATGAAGGGACTTTGCAACAGGCTAGTGTTGCTAAGTCAGATTCTGGTGAAGACCTATTGTGTGTATTATTAAGCTCCAGACAGTTTGATGGCAGATGGATCCTAGATTCAAGGGCATCATATCACATGTGCCCATACATGAATTGTTTTGACCAGTACAAGGTAGCCAATGGTGGGATGATTTTGATGGGAAATGATAGTATATTTGAAGCAGTGGGTATCGATTCGATCAAAATTAAGATGTTTGATGGCTGTGTTCGCACTCTTACAGGTTAGGTATGTGCCTAATCTGAAGAAAAATCTGATCTTGTTGGGGGTATTGGATGAGATAGGATGTCGAGTCATCCTAGAATCCAGTAAACTAAAGGTCGTACGTGGTGCTATGACCTTGATGAAAGGTGAAAAGATGGATAATCTGTATACTTTAGTAGGCAACACAATTAGCGACAGTAGTGTTACAGCTACAAAAGATTCTAAGGACCTCTCTAATTTGTGACATAAGAGGCCTGGTCACATGAGTGAACGTGGGCTGACAGAGCTTATAAAGAATAAGGTGATTTCTAAAATTCAAACTTGTAAATTAAATTTTTGTGAAGATTGTATCTTCGGGAAGCAGAAGAAAGTCGGTTTCTCCACTAGAAAATATACTTCAAAGGGGCTGATTGATTATATACATTTAGCTGTATGGGGACTGGCAAAAGTCACTTCAGTAGGTGGGGCCAACTACTTTGTGTCATTTATAGAAAATTACTCCATAAAAGTTTGGGTGCATCCGATTAAAAATAAATCGGATGTGTTTCAGAAATTTAGGCAGTGACAGAGTATGGTTGAAATGTAGACAGACAGAAATGTAAAGATTCTCAGATCAGATAATGGTGGGGAATACTTGTCATCAGAGTTCAAGGCTTACTGTGAAAATCAAGGAATTGTTAGGCACTTAACAATTCATAGAAAACCTCAACAAAATGATGTAACAGAGAAGATGAACAGAATACTATTAGAAAAAGTGCGATGTATGTTGAACCATTCCAGCTTGAGTCATGGGTTCTGGGCAGAGTTAGTGAACACGGCATGTTACTTGGTCAATCGGTCGCCTTCAGCGGCATTAAACTCAAAAACTGCAGATGAGGTTTGGTATGAAAGACACAAGAATTACTCTCATTTGAGGGTGTTTGGATGTGCGGCTTATGCATTATTTCAGGAAAGTGAATGATTCAAATTGGATCCAAATTTTAAAAAGTATGCCTTAATTGGCTATGGAGAAGGAGTCAAGGGTTATCATTTGTGGGATACACAATCTCACAAAGTGGTAGTTGAAAGAGATATTACTTTCAATAAAAATAGTTTCTGATGAAAAAGGCGGAAGACAAACCTCAGTCGTCTGATGAACCTTAGGTACAAGTTGATGTTGAGAGGCATGAGCAAGATGAGAAAGATAATAAAGACTCTGAGATAAAGCATGATGGCATAATTTCTCAAGACTTGCAATCCCAGGTACTGGTTCAGACTACCTTGAGAAGGTTAGAGAGGACAAAGAAGCGCCCTGAAAAGTTTAAGGATATGGTTCCTTTAACACTTGCACTTATCACAGAGAATCGGGTACCAAGCTCGGTTTCAAAAGCTCGGGTAGATACAGATGCAGTAAAGTGATAGCTAGCAATGGAAGAAAAATGACACTCACTTTTAAAGAATGAGACTTGAGATCTCATGAAACTTACTAAAGGGAAAAGAGCCATTGATTGTAAATGGGTCTTTCAAAAGAAAGAATGTGATAAGAGTGAAACTCCAAAGTTTAAGGCAAGGCTAGTTGCAAAGAGATTTTTTCAGAAAGAGGGTATTGATTATAATGAAATATTCTCTCCGATTGTGAAACACACATCGATTCTGTGACAGCCCGACTTTTCCCCTTCTCGTAAATGGGAAAGGTCGCGCCGTCGGATTACATAACATGATCCTGTCATATAAGGGCATCGTGTACAAAGTGTTACATATGCGGAAGCGAATTGAATTAACTCTGATACATAGCAGTACAATTTATAACCTACATTTTATTTTATTTTTAATGAAAATCCATGACTAGCATTTACATAATCATATTTTCATTCATATTAGCATAAACACATTAACATGCTCAAAACTCATTTAGAAAAGTAAATTTTAATCTAGAGGGCCCAACGTAGTTACTCCAGACATTCTTAAGGTAAATAATATCCTTCTCTATATTTATCCAAATTTTCTATTTTTCTTGTTCATCAGATCATCCAACACATTGAAATTTTCATGAAAAAAAAATAGCCAGATTTAACTGCCCCTGGTGTAGACATCCTCGCAGCTTGGTCGCCGGTGTCACCCCCTTCTATCTACTATGCGGATACAAGAAGCATCAATTACAACATAATCACTAGAACATCCATGTCTTGCCCTCATGTTAGCGGTGTCGCTGCCTATGCGACTCTTCCTTGTCCTCAGAGGGCCCGACTTCATCCATTGCTTTCGTTGCATTCTCCGATGAAGAGTTTGAGTCCATCTCAGCATTGCTGATCTCTTCCTTGTACATCTCCTCAACCATGGGCTTCCAAAAATGCACTCGGGCATTTACAAACCAGTTTGAAGCCTTAACCAAAAGAGAATCTATGCATTAATATAAAGAAAATGAGATTAGATATTTAGCTTTATGAGCTAACCTGACTTCAGGTCAAACCCATCTGTCTTGCTAGCATTATTTTATCAGTGTCCATGTAACACAAAAGCTCAAAATTTGAGGGAATTGTAACCACCACATACCAGCGATCCACAGCTACCAAAATGGCATCCTAAAAAATCAATACAAGGATAAACTCAAAAACAAATAAGTATCCATTCTTTAATGGCACAACTCAATGAGCACCGCATTTCCTCGGTAGTCTTAAATGATATAACAGTAAAGGCATCCTATGAAAATTTGATAAAAAATTAATACAAAAAATAATTATGCATATCAATCTAATGCCTTTCACGCTAAGATGGACAAGAAAAAGAGAATGAAAAAAGAGTATCATCAATTAATTCTTCAAGCAAGTAGAAGAGGAATGCTTTTCTTTGACATTCAGCACTTAAAGGTTTTGTATATTCTTTACTAATAATTTTTGAAGCTCCTCCAAATAGGGAATGAGAACTTAAAACGTGCAAGTAATAACTCAGCACCCAACTAGAAACCCCCCCAGAAAATATAAAGACCAACTTAAGCTTACTTGGGCAAATGGATGGCTCATATTACTCAACAACTCTGCCAGAAGTTTATCATGGAATTGGACCTCTGAAATTGGCATCCTGGGTGGAGAGATCATGTAATATTTCGAAAAATTGACAGTTTAACTTTGACCTCGGGATTCGTGCCCGATTGGTCATGGGTTTGATCAAGTGATGGTCAAACATTTAATTCATAAAGTTAGGTACTAATGTGGGATTAGTGTGACCTAAGTATAGAAAAATTGTGATAAGTTACAGTCACATACACCTATCTCTGGTGTATGTATTTAACACACAAGCGGGAGAGCAAATATAAGGGTTTAATAACCCTATTTTCCTTTTTGCTTGGATTATTGAAGAGAGAGTTAAGAGGAGAGAGAGAGAGAGAGGAGTAAAGAGGAGTTATTGAGGGGGGTGAATGCAAATCAAAGGGTAGATAAGAGCATTCATTGACGGATTCAAAGCGTTTGGGATCATGAAACGAGTGATGGGAGCATTCATTGACGGATTCAAAGCGACATCGGCACGTCTAAGTCGTGACTGTGTCTCATACCTACTCGAACCATATCGGGTTCGTCATTGCACCCGGATGCCCGCGTGCCTTCTTGTCACCGCATCGCGTGCCCTCTTGGCACCGCATCGCTTGTCGTACAAGCCAGATGTCACGTGTCCTCTTGACACCACATTGCGTGCCAACATAGCACCGCCTTACGTGCCTTAACACGGAACATTGGTATAACAAGCACCACATAATAAATAAAGCAAATAACCTCATTAAAGCGGAAAACATTAATATGCCCAACTGGCATATTCAAAAGACAGTTCTACTCTCATGCCACTGCATGAATAGAGAACCGACCCGAACCATCGATGATACACAGATCACCCCAGATGGTTCGCCAAAAGAATATCTAGTTTAATTATATTGTTTCAAAAATAAAGGCTTGACATACCAAGCCGCACTAAACTGATCACAAAACTGACTTCTATCAAAGTGCTCAGCAGAGTCACCTAGAAGAAGTCCTCGGGAGGAGGCTCCAACTCGTCTCTAGGTAAGTAATCTGAATCACCCGAATCCACGTCCCCCGAAGCCTCCGCTGCTGCTATTAACAGACCTGCGACGTATAGTCAAAAGGGTGAGCTACATCCTAGCTCAATAGGGAACAACACAATGAACATATAAGTGAAAACTCACATATATTCCATGATATTCAAAGCATAATGAATCTATGCATTTGCTAGAAAACCAATTAAAAACAGATGATTTATGCTCAATTTACTGGTAAGTTGCATGTATTACATTACTGTAGATTTAATCATGAATGACACTGAACAGGCCTAAAGCAAAACTTAAATCTTCAACTTAAGTAATCCCCGAGCAATATAGCATCGAGCCCCGATGAGATACCCTTCATCGTCATCTAATTAGACAGTTGTAAAAATATATTCCATGGGAATACGACCCAAGCCCCTTTCTCACTAGGCGGCGGGGTTAAAAATCACATAACATCCCTGGGATGTACTTACGGTCACAGATAAACCTCCGTGCTAGTGTACGGATTCGCCGCCGTACCGGTCACGGATATCCTGCCGCGTCGGTCGTGGGTATCCCGCCACGTCGGTGGGGTATCCTCCAAACCTCAAATAACAAAAATATCATGTGTACTACATATAGTTGTTCACCGTGTAAGTGTGCTATTGTGACGGCCCGGATTTCAGTACCCCGAAACCCGTGCCATCAGCACGATCATCTTGACCGTGCCCCTTAGCTATGCATGGAACATTGGTATATCAAGCAATGAATTGAATTGAAATAGTAAATGAAGCTGCGGAATTAAATTACTATATAAGCGTTTCTCAAAATACAGTTCTACCCTCATGTCTCTACATGAACAGAGAACCGATCCGAACCATCGATGATAGCTAATCATCATAGATGGTTCGCTCAGAAGAATTATCCCAAATCTATACATATACATTGTTTAATCAAAACAAGGCTTGACATACCAAGCCGTACAAAAATCTCTCAAAACTCTCAAAGCTGCACAACGGAGTCCTCTAGAAGAAGTCCTCAGGAGGTGGCTCCAACTCGTCTCCAGGTGCAAGGTCCGACTCACCGGGGTCAACATCTCCTGAAGCCTTGGCAGCTGCTAATAGTGGACCTGCGACGTATAGTCTAAAGGGTGAGCTACATCCTAGCTCAATAGGGAACATAACACAGTTGAACATATAAATTACCACTCACATATATTCCATAATATGTCATGCATGATGTGTCTATGCAGTTACTGATGAAAAACAGTTGAAAAGAATCACATTCTTACTGATAGTTTACTCATGTCTTTTACTTATTCATGAATGATGCTGAAAAGGCCTAAAGCAAACTTAAATTTTCAACTTAAGTAATCTCTGAGCAATATAGCATCGAGCCTCGATGAAATACTTATCATCGTCATCTATATAGACAGTTTTAAAAGTATTCCCTGGGAATACAAATAGTACCCAAGCCCCTTTCCCCTGGGGATTGGTGGCGGGGTTTCACTTGTCTCAACTCAACACTCCTGGGGTGTGCTTACTGTATACGGATAAGCCTCCGCACTGGCCTACGGTTTTGCCGCCGTATCGGTCACGAATATCCTGTCGTGTCAGTCGTGAATATCCCACCACGTCGGTGGGGTATCCTATCAAACCTCAAATAACAAAAGTATCAGGTGCTTTACATATAGTTATTCACCGTGTAAGTGTGTTATCTTATATCAGTTAGGCCCTATCAAACATGATTCAATCTTGGATACATCCCTGGGATGTATCCATTCACTTGCATCACACCTGATGCTCTTATCTCTTTACTTCCTCATCCCCTGGAGATGGCTCATTATAATTACTTTTATTGATGTCACACACACACACTTTTCACAAACTCTTAAGCAATAAAACATTTTGAATTAAATTCTATATCACTACATACATGCTCTTGCAAAATAAAGTACATGTTCAAGGTGTTCCCTACCTCAAGTCTCTGTTTGATCCTGCATCAAGGTCCCACGTGGCTCCTTGTGCCCAAGCTCACACGTACCACCTATGGTACCACATAACATGTGAAATACATCACTAAAGATGTAATAAAGAAGGTCCAAGACCCTCCAAGAATCTTAAAGTCAAACTCCAAACTCAACATAAACTGGCACAGTCGATTAATCGAATCTGATTCGATTAATCGATTTCCAAAATCGATTAATCGAAATTCAATATCGATTAATCGATTCTCAAATCGATTAATCGAGATTCCCATTCGATTAGTCGAATTTTCTCTATTCTATCCAGTCGATTCTCAATTCGAGTAATCGAGTTTCCAAAATCGATTAATCAAAATTTTAAATCGATTCATCGAACTCTCATTTCGATTAGTCGATTGCTCCAAGCTCTTTTCTTTTCTCCACTGGAGTTCACTGTAGGTTCCCAATCGATTAATCGATATCCAATTCGATTAATCGAAATTCAAAGTCGATTAATCGAAACTCAATTCGATTAATCGAGATCAGGGTCCTCTGACTTTTCAACTTCTTGGCCAAAATCGATTAATCGAAACTCAATTTCGATCATTACATTCTTTTGCTGTTCTTCCCAATCTTTTTCCCTTTCTTTTTCCTTCATTTTTCTAAGCCTTTATCCTATATTTTCACCCATTTCTAACTACACTCTAGCTCTTCAATCTATGCATTTAATCTACAATAATTTTACCTTCAATCAATTTCAAATTGATTAAAATCAAGTGGTTGGAAAGGCTAGGGTTCCAGCTTTGGCTTGAACGGATTCCTCGCGTTGAATCGACCTCTTTAATGCTTGAATCCCCCTTCCAATCACTCACAATCACTCCTTTCTCAACCTTCTTTACTCCTCTCTCTCTCTCTTCTTTACTTCTCTCCCAACAACCCAAACATACAATTTAGGGTTATTAAACCCTTTTATCTCTCCTCTCACTTGTGTGTTGAGCACATGCACCGCGATTGGTGTATGTGACCTCAGATTTACATCGCACACCACATAGTCACACAAATTATCACATCTCTTCCGTTCATCACACTCTATGCTTACTATTGAACTCCTAATTGGTCAAACCTGTGACCAATCGACACGGATCCCGAGGTCACTGTTTAACGTAATTTTTTTAGATATTACAGCTATCTTATATCAGTTAGGCCTTAACAGTAATTATTCAATCACATGTATACATCTCAGGAATGTATACATACCCGCATCACACCTGATGCCTTTATTACTTTCTCATCCCCTGGGGATGTCTCAACATCATTAGATTACTGGTTCTTAATCACTTGCATCACACAGATGCTCTTATCACATTCGTGGTGTCACACACACACCCATTTTCACAAAGCTTTTCATGATTTAAAACAACTTCAATTTAATAATTATATCACTACATACATGCTCTTGAAATTAAAATACATGTTCAAGGTGTTCCCTACCTCAAGTCTTTGAAACTTCTAGCATCAAGGTCCCACGCGGCTCCTTGTGCTCATGATCATACGTACCACTTATGGTACAATATAACACATGTAACTCATCACTAAAGATGTAACAAAGAAGGTCCAAGACCCTCCCTGAACCTCAAAGTCAACTATAAAGTTTAAGCAAAACTGTCAAAGTCGATTAATCGATTCCCAAAATCGATTAATCGAAATAAAATTCGATTAATCGATTTCCAAATTCGATTAATCGAAACCAAAATCGATTAATCGATTCTCAAAATCGATTAATCGATCCCAAATCGATTAATCGAGGTCTCCAACATAAAGCAGCCAATTCTTAAATCGAGTAGTCGAGATCTCAAAATCAATTAATCGATCCCAAATTGATTAATCGAAATCCCAATTCGATTAGTCGATTTCCCCAGGTTTCATTTCTCCAGTGGCTGGAGCTTCCAGGTCGATTAGTCGATTTCCAAATCGACTAATCGAAATCGGGCTTCCATGACTTTTCAACTTCTAGGCCAAAATCGATCAATCGAAATCCAATTTCGATTAATTGATTTGGCCAGATTCAGCCCCCTTTCGGGCTGTTCTTCCAAATCTTTATCCTTTCTTTCCTATGCCTTTAATCTACTCTTCTAAGCATATTTGATAGAATTTAATCATCCTACATCTATGCATTAATCTTCAATTTAAAACTTACCTCAAGAATCCCATCAAGGGATAGATTTGTTGGGTTTTGATGGCTAGGGTTCCATCACTCGTTTCATGATCCCAAACGCTTTGAATCCGTCAATGAATGCTCTTATCTACCCTTTGATTTGCATTCACCCCCCTCAATAACTCCTCTTTACTCCTCTCTCTCTCCTCTTAACTCTCTCTTCAATAATCCAAGCAAAAAGGGAAATAGGGTTATTAAACCCTTATATTTGCTCTCCCGCTTGTGTGTTAAACACATACACCAGAGATAGGTGTATGTGACTATAACTTATCACAATTTTTTTACACTTAGGTCACACTAATCCCACATTAGTACCTAACTTTATGAATTCAATGTTTGACCATCACTTGGTCAAACCCATGACCAATCGAGCATGGATCCTGAGGTCAAAGTTAAACGGTCAATTTTTTGGGATATTACATCCTCCCTACCTTGGGAATTTTCGTCCCCGAAAATAATCCAAGGTGTTCGGTTTGGGTAACCCCCCCCCCCCCACACACACACACACGTAGGTGAGGTGGCTCAGTAGGTACCCATATATAATCCTAACAACTAACATACACATACTGCCCAAAAGATTTATACTACTGGAAGACAGTTAACAAAATATTTTCTATTCATGTACTCAAAATTTACAATTTGTTGATACAGATGTAAGCTCACAAAATGTGTATATAACAGATAACATAAATGAAAGCATCAGATGTAGCTCATGCCGTCCCCTCTCCCGGTTGATCTGATGTAGGTGCAGGCTGCTCCATCTGGACTGGCGGAGGTATGGGGGCTGGCTGGGCTGCTGGAGCTGGCCGGCTGGTCTGTGGTGGCTGCGGCTGTGAAGTCTGGGCTGGCTGCTCTGGCAGTTGTGATGCCGAGCTAGATGCGTCGATAGCCGCGGTGGTCGGATGGAAGACTGGACCCGTATGGAAGGCGGTCCGGCCTGCTGTCCACTCCTCCTCCTGAGCCAGGCGTCGCTGGTAGTCTAATGGGTAGATGTAGCGGAGGGTATGGAACATAAGGAAGTCTATCCTCCGGTTCATCCGCTCATTGTTGGCCTCCATGCGTGCCAATACGTCCTCAACGGTAGGGTCGGAATGAGGTGCTCGGCGGCGATAGGATGAAGTAGGTGTAGCTGCCGCGGACTTTGCTGACGGTGTAGGTGAAGCGGTGGTGTGGGAGGGCGCCCCCTCCGCTGGTGGCTCAACTGGGTGTGCCCTAACCACGGGTGGGTCCAGATGTGGTGGTGGGGGTGGTGGTGGTACTGGAGCTGCTGCTGCTACTGGAACAGGACCCGGAGTCAGTAGGGTCCGCTTCAACAAATTGTAACTACGGCTCCAAGAAGACTTTGAAAACGTCTTCACTTGGTCCGTTGCCCTCACCTCATGGGGCGATACCACATACTCGGGAGTGTTGGAGTAACACTCCAACATGCTCGATATGAGCCGAGCATACGGCATCCTCTCCTTGGGCCTTAAGTTGCCCTTCATCAACTTTCCTTTTATGTACCTCATCCCCTCTAGGATGAGCATGGTAGCATCAAACCATCGGCCACAGAAGGCCGCATAAAGTGCTTGCTGCATCTTTTCTACGCGCTCTGTGTCGTGGTGCATGGGGTAGAGGTTACACTTGATTATTGAATCAAGCATCTACATATAGTGGGGAAGGTTGACCCTCCTAATGGAGGATCCCGACCCCGTCTTCCCGTTGGTCATACGGGTGACGATCTCCTCAAACTTAACCTCTTCCTCGAAGGGTGGAAAGAGGGTGGTCTCGGGTGTAAAATCGAGGTAACACTCAAGGACCTCGTGGATATGACGACGGGTGATGATGTATTCCCGACCTTCAATGGTAGTCTTAACTACGTCGTCGGTTGGGCCATCCACGAGCCCTTGGTAGAAAAGTCTAACCAACCTAGGGTAGTAGGAACCCCGGATTGGTTTCAAAAGGTTGTCGAGGCCGGCATTTTGAAGGTAATTGCAAGCCCATTGGGTCTCGCATGGTACCTCGGGGTTGGTGAATAGGGTTTGGTCAATGACGTAATCGGTCTCGAAGGTTTTAGCCTCCCACCACTCATTTGGTTGAAGCACATTGGTGGGTGGTGGCGGCATGGGTGTGGATTCGCGTGAAAACTCGCGCGAAGACGCGCTCGTCGAACCGGAGGTGATCTCCAATGCCGACGGTGATGGAGTCCTCACCAGTGATGGGGTAGGTGGTGGCGGTGCGGCGTTCTTACGTCGAATCGAGAGTTTAGAGGTCGCCTTCTTCGAAGACAACCTTGTTTTGGGTGGCATTTTAGTGAAAATAGCTAAAATTAGGATTTTTATAGCTCAAATTTGAAGAAAAAGAGTCAAACTAGGGTTTACCGTAGGTTTCGTTGTGAAAGTAGGCGATCTTGGTCCGAAATCGACGAAGGAAATCCAAAACCCTAGCTGTCTTGACCGATTGGAGAAGAAGAAGAAATGGCGCCCAAGGTTTAAAATTTTCTAATGGGCACCAAATCCCAACTTATGTATATATAGACTGGCTTCGATTAATCGAAATTCAAATTCGATTAATCGAGTTCCAAAATTTGGGTAAGCCACGCAAAATCGATTTCCAAAATCGATTAGTCGAAAGTAAAAATCGATTAATCGAAACCATTTCGATTAATTGAAATCGTATCTGTTAAAATTTTCAAGTTTTAGAGCCCACTGGCGTGAGCCAGTCGATTAATCGAAATCCATTTCGATCAATCGAAATTACAAAATCAATTAATCGAGATTCACTTCGATTAATCGAAATCGTGCAATCCTTCAAAATTTTTCCAATTTCAGTAAGTAACTCGATTAATCGAACTTCCCAGTTCGATTAATCGAAAACTCAAATCGATTAATCGAATTGTTCTTCGATTAATCGAAATCACATAAAATACTTCAAATTCTTCAAAATTTCTTAAGTCACTCGATTAATCGAACATCTAGATCGATTAATCAAAATCAAAAATCGATTAATCGAAACCCAAATCGATTAATCGAAATTTCCCTTCTTTCATTTCCTGAATCCTCATTAAATTTCCAGTCACTGGCACATGCCAGTCGACTAATCGACCAAAATCGATTAATTGAAATTCCAAATCGATTAATCAGTTTTGATCAAATTCTTTAGCTTTTTAAAACTTTTTGTTTCCTTGATTTCTCTTGGTAATTTATGATACCAACTGATCTTTGGTTCTACAAAACACATCATCATGACCATCTAGGTATAAAAATTATTTCTATTTCATACTTTGATCAAAATCTACATTGGATTACAAGTGTTGTTAAAATCCACAAACATGCTTGCGGGGGTACAATTGACTCTCAAGTGGTTGGAAACAAGGTTGGATATTGTTCTTTCACATCAGCCTCTCGTTCTCATATAGCTTCCTCGGCCGGATGATGCTTCCATCGGACAAGTACTAGTGGAATCACTTTCGTTCGCAACACTTGTTCCTTTCGATCCAAAATCTCCACCGGCTCTTCGATTATGGTCATGTCCTCATGCATCTCAAAAGCTTGACCGCTCAACACGTGGTCAGGGTCGTTAAGGTACTTCCTGAGCATAGATATGTGGAAGACATTGTGTACTGGATCGAATAACGGTGGCAATCCAATGCGGGATGCAACTTCCCCTACTCGACCCAAAACTTCAAACCGTCCAAGATACCGGGGACTTAGCTTCCCTCTCTTTCCAAATCTCATGACTCCCTTCATAGGTGACACTTTCACAAACACGTGTTCACCCACTTTGAAGTCTACACTCGTCCGCTTGATATCGGCATAGATTTTATGTCTGCTCTGCGCCGCTTTTGAGTTTTGCCCTTATCATATGAACATAGGTGGCATTATCTTCAAGTATTTCGGGTCCCAAAACGAATTTCTCACCCGTTTCTTCCCAATTGATGGGCGATCTACATCACCGTCCGTAAAGAGCTTCATACGGTGCCATCCCAATGCTCGTTTGAAAACTGTTGTTATATGCAAACTCAATTAAGGGTAGGTGTTGATCCCATGATCCTTGTAACTCTAACATACATGCCCTAAGCATGTCCTCAATGATCTGATTGACCCTCTCAGTCTGTCCGTCAGTCTGCGGATGGAATGTCGTACTGAAATCTAGTCGCGTTCCCCTTCCTTCTTGAAATTTCTTCCAGAACATTGATGTATATAATGGGTCACGGTCCGAAACAATGCTACTCGGAATCCCATGCAAATGGACAATCTCCTTCATATATAGTTCTGCCAGTCTTCCAGCTGTGTACATCGTGTTGTAAGGCAAGAAGTGTGCTGACTTGATCAATCAATAGACTACTACCCAAATGGCATTGTACTTATTTGCAGTTGGCGGTAGTCCAACGATGAAATCCATAGAGATCGATTCCCATTTCCATTCCGATATAGGTAGAGGCTGCAATAAGCCTGCGGGATGTCTATGGTCTATCTTCACTTGTTGACACGTCAAACATCGCGACACGTACTCTGCCACATCCTGTTTCAAGCCTCTCCACCAATAGTTCTTTTTCAAATCTTGATACATCTTTGTGCTTCCCGGGTGGATAGCATAGCTTGACTTGTGCGATTCATCAAGAATTGTTAAATGCGTCGGCGTTATCCTAATCACCTTGAACAATAAGGAACCATCCTCCTTGATTGAAAACTCAGATGTAATGCCTTCAGTTACATCTTGACGAATCTTTATTAGCGTCGGATCTTTCATCTGTAGGTCATGGATATGCTCAAATATCATCGGTCTCACTGATATATTAGCCAAGAAGGCTCCTGTAGCTTGAGACTCAATGTTTGCATCGTAGAGGGCAGATCTTCAAACAGTTTCCATCGGTGCATACCCAAAATTAAACTAGCCAACTGAGCTGAACTCTTCCGACTCAAGGCGTCGGCTACTACATTAGCCTTGCCTGGATGGTACTATATGGAACAGTCATAGTCCTTGAGAAATTCCATCCATCTGCGCTGCCTCATGTTTAGCTCCTTCTGTGTAAATAGATATTTGAGGCTCTTGTGATATGTGAAAATCTCAAACGTCTCACCGTACAAGTAATGTCTCCAAATCTTGAGCTCGAAAATGACCGCTGCTAATTCCAGGTCATGTGTCAGGTAATTCTTTTCATGCTCCTTCAACTGTCTCGACTCATACGCTATCACCTGTTTGTGCTGATTAAGCACACAACCCAAACCGATATCTGATATCGCTATACCTAAACCCTCCTCAAGGTATAGCTAACATGTGAGTCTCTTCTTGAGTTCTTGAAAACTCTTCTCGCATGCCTCACTCCATTCAAACCTTGCGTCTTTCAGTGTGAATCTCGTGAGTGGTCCTGATATTTTTGAAAATCAACGAAACGTCGGTAGTAACCCGCCAATCCAAGGAAACTGTGGATGTCGGTCACTGTCTTTGGTTGCTCCCAATTCACTACTGCTTCGATCTTTGCTGGATCTACGGTGGCACCAAGCTTCGAGACGACATGTCCCAAAAAGCTAACTTCTTCTAACCAAAACTCACATTTGCTGAGTTTGGTATATAGTTGGTGTTCACGTAGAGTCTGTAGGGCTACTCTTAAGTGTTTCTCATGCTCTTCTTCTGACTTTGAATAGATCAGGATGTCGTCAACAAACACTACGACACAAGTATCTAGGTGTGGTTTAAACACCCTATTCATCAGATCCATGAATGACGCCGGGGCATTTGTCAACCCAAACGGCATCACTAGGAACTCATAGTGTATGTATCGAGTCCTAAATGCAGTCTTCTGAATATCCTCTGCCTTGACTCTCAATTGATGATATCCCGATCTCAGATCGATCTTTGAGAAATACTTCGCTCCTTGCAGCTGATCAAACAAGTCATCTATCCTAGGCAAAGGGTATCGGTTCTTAATAGTGAGTTTGTTTAATTGTCGATAGTCAATCCACAGATGCATTGACCCATCTTTCTTCTTTACAAACAAGACCGGTGCTCCCCATGGAGACACGCACGGTCTAACGAAACCCTTGTCCATTAGTTCCTGTAGCTGCTCTTTCAACTCCTTCAACTCAGCAGGAGCCATTCTGTGTGGTGCTTTAGACACAGGCTCCGTTCCTGGTGCTAAGTCGATGGCAAATTCTATTTCTCTCTCTGGAGGTAATCCAGGTAACTCTGGAAATACATCAGCGAAGTCTCGTACAACTGCTATTTCAGAGATCACATTCTTCTCCTCCTTTTGCTCCTTTAAATATGCTAAGTATCCGCTACACCCCTTTCTGATCAATCGCTCGGCCCTAACTGCCGAGATAAGTGGTAGGTGCGTCGTCCTTTCTCCTCTAAATCGGAACGATCTCCTTGTATTCGGTCTAAAAGTGACGACTTTTTCTTGCAATCGACCGTCGCACAGTGAGTCGATAGCCAATCCATGCCAAGGATCACGTCAAATCCTTTCATATCTAATAGAATTAGGTTCACGGGTAGCTCAAAATCGCTCCCATCCATGACCCTCATGATCACGGAGTTGCAACCCTTCTCGGAATCGACCGCTTTTCCAGTAGGAACCGTCACGGTTAAAACGAAGTCTAACTCCTCTGGGTCGACTTTCGTCTTCTTTGTGAAGTGAGGGGTAACGAATGAGTGGGTAGACCCTGGGTCTATCAACACTCGAGCTTCGTATGACACGTCGCTTCCCTTCTTATAGATGTGTAATCCACCTAATTATACATACGCATATATATATTATTTATTATCAATATACTAGATTTATCACATGCAAGTTCCTCTTATCTTTTTCTAAATATAGATGCACCTTCTCTATCTAAAATTTCATGAATTAAAATTCTTTATTTAAAAGAAAGCTCACCTTGAATGACATCGTTCGTGTTCTGAGCCTCTTGAGCTGTGACTGCGTAGGCTCTTCCTTGGACGATCGGCTTCCTTGCTTGTATCGGTCGTGGAATAGGTACTGAAGCCGTCTTCCCTTTGTTCACCTCGGGGCACTCCCTGATCAAGTGGCCCACCTTGCCACATCGAAAGAAACCCCGAGTGCCTACCCTACAGTCCGTTGTCTTGTGAGGCTTGCCACACTTGACACAAGTCTCACGTGGCATGAAAGAAGCTGCTCGAGAAGCCCCCTGTGTGACTGTGGCTCCTGTAGTAATCGCAGGGCTCTCGTAGCGTATCGGTCTCCCCGACGCAAGCAATGGAAATCTCTGCTGGTTGTTCTGCTGCGTCGGTCTTCCATAGCCTCCTTGAAACGGTGGTTTCTGATTGTTTGATATGAACCTCGACTTTTTGTTCACCGGTTCATAATTTCCCGTTCTGCTCTGATCAGTGTTCCACCTTCCCTGTTGCTCTCTCTGGCGATATCTATTGTTATTTTCTCCTTCTACCACCAAGGCCTTACTCATGACCTCTCCATAGGTCCTCAGCTGGAATGGTGCTACTCCTCCCCTCACGTCTGATCTCAACCCTTGTTGAAATCATTTTACTCTCATCATCTCTGTGATGACGTAATCAGGCGCAAAGCGAGCGAGTTGCATGAACTCCACTCCATAATCTCTCACTATCATCTTCCCCTGAGTAAGCTGTAGAAATTGGATTTCCATTTGGTTCCTTACTACTTCAGGGAAGTACTGTTTATTGAATTCCTCAACGAATTCGTCCCAAGTCCATGGCATGTCTGGGGTCTCCTGAGCCCTAGTCCTAGAAACGGACTTCCACCAAGGCCCAGCCTCCCCGTCCAACATATAAGCTGCCCAACGGACGCTCTCGTCCTCAGTACATGTGAGCACACTGAACACCTTCTCCATCTCACTCAACCAGTGCTCTGCCACTATGGGCTCTCCCTGTCCAAAAAAGCTAGGAGCTCTCATCCTCCTAAATTCAGTAAAAGCAGATGATGGTGGCGGTGTCGGAGCTACTGGAGGTGTCGGTGGCTAATACTGCTCATGAGCCGTATGAGCCGCCAAAGATGCTGCCTGTTGAGCCATAGCAGCTGCCATGGTCTCCATGGTGTGCATCATCCTCTGACGCTCTTCTCTATCTTCATTTCTTTCTCTAATTCTTTCTTGCTCTCTTTGATCTTGATCCTGACGATCTCGATCACGGCCCTCTTCCTAGTCTTGGCTTCCTTGGCCACCACTGCCAGAAGCCCCTCCATCTCCTATAGGTACTCTATTTGTAGGAGAGATGTACCCATCTCCACTACGTCAACTTCTATTATGGCCGCCCCTGGGTCGACCCTTTCCTCTAGGTAACATCACGATCTGCACGTGAAAACAAAGTTTTCATTAGCAGAAGTCCCTATGCTCTGACAAAAGAATGATTGTCAAAGTTTCTAAAAGAAATTGCTTTAATACTAACTGTGACAGGCCAGATTTCGGCACTCCGAAACCCGTGCCATCAGCACGATCCTCGAGACCGTGCCCCAAAGCTTAGCACGGAACATTGGTATAACAAGCACAAATTAACAAATAAAGCAATTAATCTCATTAAAGCGGAAAACGTTAATATGCCCAACTGGCATATTCAAAAGACAGTTCTACTTTCATGCCACTGCATGAACAGAGAACGGACCCGAACCATCAGTGATAATCAGATCACCCCAAATGGTTCGCCAAAAGAATAATCTAGTTTAATTATATTGTTTTAACAAAATAAAGGCTTGACATACCAAGCTGCACTAATCTGCTCACAAAACTGACTCTCTATCAAAGTGCACAACAGAGTCACCTAGAAGAAGTCCTCGGGAGGAGGCTCCAACTCGTTTATAGGTACGTAATCCGAATCACTCGGATCCACGTCCCCCGAAGCCTCCGCTGCTGTTATCAGTGGACCTGCGACATATAGTCTAAAGGGGTGAGCTACATCCTAGCTCAATAGGGAACAACACAATGAACATATAAATCAAAACTCACATATATTCCATGATATTCAAAGAATGATGAATCTATGTATTTGCTAGAAAACCAATTAAAAGCAGATGATTTATACTCAATTTACTGGTAAGTTGCATGTATTACATTACTGTTGATTTAATCATGAATGACACTGAACAGGCCTAAAGCAAAACTTAAATCTTCAACTTAAGTAATCCCCGAGCAATATAGCATCGAGCCTCGATGAGATACCCTTCATCGTCATCTAATTAGACAATTATAAAAACAAATGTATTCCCTGGGAATACGACCCAAGCCCCTTTCTCACTAGGCGCCGGAATTAAATATCACACAACATCCCTGGGATGTTCTTACGGTCACGGATAAACCTCTGTGCTAGTGTACAGATTCGCCGCCGTACCGGTCACAGATATCCTGTCGCGTCAGTCGTGGGTATCTCGTCACGTCGGTGGGGTATCCTCCAAACCTCAAATAACAAAAATATCATGTGCATTACATATAGTTGTTCACTGTATAAGTGTGTTATCTTATATCAGTTAGGCCTCAACAGTAATTATTCAATCCTATGTATACATCCCTGGGATGTATACATACCCGCATCACACCTGATGCCTTTATTACTTCCTCATCCCCTGGGGATGTCTCAATCTCATTAGATTACTTGTTCTTAGTTACTTGCATCACACAGATGCCTTTTTCACATTTTTGGTGTCACACACGCACCCATTTTCACAAAGCTTTTCACAATTTAAAAATAACTTCAATTTGATAATTATATCACTACATACATGCTCTTGAAATTAAAGTACATGTTCAAGGGTTCCCTACCTCAAGTCTTTGAAACTCCTAGCATCAAGGTCCCACGCAGCTCCTTGTGCTCATAATCATACGTATCACCTATGGTACAACATAACACATGTAACTCATCACTAAAGATGCAACAAAGAAGGTCCAAGACCCTCCCTGAATCTCAAAGTCAACTATAAAGTTTAAGCAAAACTGTCAAAGTCGATTAATCAATTCCCAAAATCGATTAATTGAAATGCAATTCGATTAATCGATTCTCAAAATCGATTAATCGAAACCCAAATCGATTAATCGATTTTGGGAATTGATTAATCGACTTTGACAGTTTAATCGAATTACAATATCGATCACCGTAGAGAATTTAAGGGTCCTCAAAGGAAGGGGTGGCTTGACAATGAAGTGATGGACGCATACTTCAAAATTTTAGAGAGTAAAAATGACTATATTTACGAAAATGATGGACAAGAGCTTCTTTACATCGGCCTTGGCCCTGGTATGTATCAATTATTTTATTTATTTATTTATCTGCCTTTATTTATTTACATAACTCGTGCCTTTTAATTAATGAATTATTCTAATGATCAATTACAGACTCTAATTATAGCGGACCACTCAAGATTTAATAAATTTGTGGCTAATGAAAATCTAGAGCCACTCAACCACTTTGATAAATGGGAGGCGTACTGTGACAGGTGGAATGTTCGTCACCAGTGCAAACCGCTTGAGATCCTGTTTAAGAGTATGACATGCGGTATTAAGACTGTCTATTGTAGGACGGTAACTTCTTTTTTAGATTATATTAACACTTTTCATATTTCTTAATAAACACAATACTAATTAGATCTCCGGTTACACACAGATTATTTTTCAATGCATAGTCAAAGACATCAACATTGGGCATTGGCTATTGTGTCTCTAGTGAACCGTGATGTCAAGCTGATAGACCCGACCAACCCAGAGTGTTCAAGGAAGTTCGAATCGCACAAAGAAAGTTTATTGCATCACCTGTTGCGACTTATTTACACTGTCAGATTGAATTATGCTCTCGATCAATCGTGGCAGCTAACGGTGATGGACAGTGTCGATCTTTCCTGCCAACACAACGGTTGGGACTGTGGTGTTTTTGTATTAAAGTATATTGAGTACTTTTCTGAACGGCGGGGAATAGATTTCGACAAGAAAAATATGCAGCAATTTCGAGCCGAAATCAGACATTCCTTGTGCACATTTGGAAAGGCGACTGAGTAGTTATTTTTCTTTCACTTATATAGTTTTGTGTAAATTTTTATTGTTTAAATATTGTGTAAATTTTTGTTTAGAGATTAATTTTTTATACCATTTAAGTTAGGTTAACCCATCACCGTAGGGGTCCCAATGGGTTGGGTTGCGTCGGGTCAGGCCAGTTTGAGTCGGGTCTTAAAAGGGCGAGTTATAATCGGGACTCTTGAAACTAGCCCATACTCAGCCCGATTATTAATACGCTCGACTCGGCATGGCCCTATTTTTTAATTGGATCCACTTAACTCACTCATACCCAGCGCATTTTTACCCTTGCACCTGATGCCAACCTTGCACCTGATGCCACAACACAATAATAAATCACGCTTCAATGGTGTGAGATAAAAATTTTAATTTTAATGGTGGAAGATCATTTAAACACTATTTTGAGCACCATCCTAATTTAAATTGGGAACCGGACTCTCCTAACTGTTTAAATGATCTTACACCTCTAATTATCGACATGTTTCAATGATAGATTGCAAGTTCATAGTCACCAATTTGGGTTTTGATAATAATTCGGCAAGATTAAAAATAAAAAAATTTCATAAAAATTTGACAAGTTCAAGAAATATTCGATCTAATTTCATTTTTACAAATTACACTATGAAATAGGTTTCATATTCTAACAAATTTACATGAGCAACGATTATGTCCGCCTTCGTTACAATTTTTACATCGTAGTGGTCGAACTTCACCTTTAGATCTTATCCTCTTTTTCTTCAGGCAACCGACTTGACGTATCCTGTGGGGAGGCAAAACTTTGACGTCTTCCCTTAGAACGGTCCATTAGCGCTTATCAACGGTCGGAACAAAGTGTTCTTTATAAGTTTCCCTAAATAAGACACTGGTCAACCAATGCTCACAAAATTGAAGAATCTCTTTGTCCATGTTCTTACGCGATAATGCAGCGATCGTATGCGAACATAGTAATCCAAAAATAGCCCAACGTCTGCATGTGCACGTTCGTTTCTCTAGATCGACACTGTGAGTGTATTACCCCCGTTTAACTTGAAATGTATCGCAACCATAGAGAACAGCGTTCTTTCGACGGGCCCACCCTGAGTTTCGTGTTAGGTGCTCTTCCGTCATCGGTGTCAACACGTGTGTCATTTTATTTCCTTCCTCCTTATACTGAAGGTAAAATTTGGCTACCTTCGTGTGAATGGTTTCTAGCATTGTCACGATCGGTTCGTCTCTTGCTACCTTCAACATACTATTAATACTTTCTGCTATATTTGTTGTCAGCATATCATAACGCTTTCCTGAAAAATATGCGCACGCCCAGAAATGGTCACCGACTTCTTTTATCCATGTTGTACATTCCGGGGGAGCTTTGTCTTTTATTTTTCGTAAAATTCTTTTAAATTTTACCTTCGAGAATACACGGGCAGCAACCCAGAACAGCGGTCGAAAGATTGTATTCTTATATGTATCAAAAAGATTCAAAGCTAGGTGTCGCATACAATAGCTGTGAAAGGCGTTAGGAAAAATATTATGCACAACTTCCATCAATCCCTTCTGCCGGTTTGATATCAATATAAATTGCTCTTCAAAGTCTCCGATTACGCGTCTCCCTAATAGATCAAGGAACCATGTCCAATGATCTTCATTTTCTTTGGGTACGACGCCAAACGCTATAGGGAATAAATGTCTATTCCCTTCTATCTCCGTAGCTATTAACAACACTCTTTTGTATTAGTCGTGCAAATGTATCTCATCTACCGCAATTATTCTTCGCAAAGTATTATGGAAGCTCCTAATGTAAGGTCTAAATGCTACGAAGAACCTCTAAAAGGCATTATCAGGCTCGCGACACAATTCAGTCTGTACGTCTGAATCAACCCTCTGTAATTCAGCGACATAGGACGGTAACATCTTAAATTGCTCATTCCAGCTACCTCGGATATCATTCAACGCCATTTCTTTTCCTCTCTATTCTTTCCAGTAGCTTACTGTTACACCGTATTTTTCTCAATATAAAAAATTATTGAAGCAGAGCTCTCGTCAAAGCCTTTTAACAACTTATCCCTCACGAAGGAAGCTATCAACGATGTCGTACACTGGCGATGTCCTCTTCCGAAAGCTGGCATTCCACACGTATGTTCCTGGCGAAAAGTCTTCATGACAAACATGTCCACACCGACCAATTTTAATGCATATATTCGCCAAACATATCATACTTCAACACACCTCGTCGTAACTCAAAGAGGACTGATTTTTATTGGTTTAATTTAAAAATTATTTGCTATTGCAAACTCTTTAAGAGGTTTTTGGGAGGAATTTTTTATTTTTGAATGCCTGACCAATATTTAATAGCCCCCCTTCATAAAGTTCATCATCCGAATCCATATGTTCGCCCTCTGAGTCATTAAGATCATAGTCATCGTCCACCAGAGGTTCATCAATTCCCCTATTAGTACCAACACGCGAAGTAAGCGACGACGGTGCTTCATTATTTTCAGGATCACTATCACCGTCATTGACTAGATAATTATTACGTGATTAAAATTGAGTCCGTCGAGATACGTTTGGTTGAAATGCAATTGTTTGGGTTGAGGTTGGCCGAGGTGGGAATGTTTGAGGTGCGAGAGGCTGTTCTGTTGAAGGCTCGGTTATCGTTTGCTCCAAAGCTATTGGTTCGGAAGGTCATTGATATGGATTAAGGCCTCATTCGAATGTTTGAAAAAAGTTACTCCATAGGCCTAAGGTAGGGGTGAAATCCTATATTTATATTTCTATCATCGTCGACTATCATCGGTGCATCGAAGTTCTCCTTTTCAAACCGTATTCCTTGATTTTCAATTGAATATTCTGATTCTACACTATCATCATCTCCTAATTTGACTTTTTCCTCAATTTCCTTATCATTTTCGTTTGTTTCTTGTTGGAACGGTTGAAATGCTTCAATAGATGATAAAATTTTGGTCATAGGAGTTGCTAATGATTTTTCGATATAAACATTTATCACGCCATCACTAATACGATATGCTTTAAATAAGTTCGCAAGATCATCAGAGTCGGACAATTCGACAAACACTAACTCCTTTCTTATGCGCAAAGGAATAGATAGTGTAATTGAATGTTCTTCCGATCAAGTCCTACTGACATTGTATATTTTTTTGCTTAAATTGATCAAATGATATTTTCTCTCTAACAACGACAATCTTCCGATGTCCACCGTTGTAAGTATTATCACCGACCCGGACACCATAAAAATGACAAAGTATGGGAACATCCATTTCATTCTAAAATATAAAAAATAACGAAATATTAAATTGTCAAACTAACTTCTTCATATTAGTCAGTTATACCATTCATTTCTTATGTTATAATTTTTTATAACTACTAAAAAAAAATATTATCTTATCAGTACTCTTGTGTTGCAACTTACAGTGTGGTTTGTACTTATACAAAGAAAACAGAGTACAGGAAATTTTAATATAGAAAGAGAAGTCTCATATCTGATATCAAAATAAATTCGCATCTATATATAAAGAAGAGGATATATGATTGCTAATATGGGAAGGGCTTGGCTTGGAGCTGGCCTTTTGCCTAAGATTTGAAACTACATGCCCATTTTTGCAAATAAGAAAAATTATAGGGCCGAAAGTGCAAATTTCCCAAATTACTACATTCTGTATAGATTTGTTTATTTTGTTTGCTTTTTTGTTTTTCTCAATTGGAAAACATCTCAAAATACCTGAAGACAAATCTTCCATTGGAAGTAAAAAAAGACGAACATACCGACTTTTTGGAGCTCATGAATTTTGACAAGTTTATTTTTTGGGTAGAATTCCAAGTTCTCTCAAACTTTAATTGATGATGTCTCGATCCAACAAAGTCAATGCTTTCTTCGGTTCAATTAGGAGAAACCTAGATAGAATAGAGATACAGGTTCCCTTTTAGACTATTTAAGGGCCTGTTTGGATAAAAATATGGGAAACATGGGAAAGTAAAATAATATTCTTATATTTTCCCATGAATACCTAAGTTGTAGGAAACCATGGTATTTCATTGTTTCCCTTTGTTTTCCGTTGTTTGGATAACCACATTGCTAGCTAGGAAAATATAGGATTAGCCAAATCCTATGTTTGGATACATAAGTAGGAAATTGTAGGAAAATAACATATCCTAACAAAAAATATAGCTAAATAACTAAAAAATTATATATGTATTAAGATTTTTTTTCTCTTTACATATATTACTAAATTGCTTTAGTGGTAGACTTAGTGCTTTGTGAAGGTTAGGTTTTAATAAATTGTTTATTTTTTTTAATTAATTGTACTAGAGCATATACATCATATATGTGAGTATATAGCTCTACAACATAGTAGAGCCCTTGTGAGAGAAATCTCTCAAGTCCGTGCAACACCTAAATAGATGGAGGAGAGCCTAAAAATAGGCTAAAATTGTGAGATTTAGTTAAACAAAATCAAAGAAGAAATATTTGTTATGAAAACAAATACCATAAAAAAAATTGTTTGAAGATTTTTTATAATTTTGGATGGTCAAGATAATTTTGGATGGATGAGAATCCACTAATATAAATTAGGACCCCTAAAGCTTAGTAAGAAATTTTTAGAAAGTTTGGGTGGTCAATTAACCACCCAAGTCATAACGTAATTCTGCCTCTTATTTTTGGGGATGTATGCCATATAGAATCAACATCAGACCGCCTAATAGGGGCATCATGATCTTAAGATCTGTCATGAGGAAGATTGAAAAAAAAAAATAACCTCCATCGTCTTATTCAAATCAGTTAATGGTTTTCATCCATGAAAAATTTTTGTAGTATTATGAGAAGAGTTGTACGGATGAAAAGTCCGAAGGTTCGGAAGATAGAAAACCGAGGGACCCCCTCGGCATTTCTTCTCGGATTTTGACGGAAAATGTAAAGATAATTTTCGACCCTTTGATGTCATCCAAACAACGGGAATCTCGGTAATTCATTTGCCGCATATGAGTTTTCCCTTCATTCCCCTGATTTCCTTGAAACCAGACAAGCCCTAAGAGAAAGATATCTATGATTAACTTTTAATAATAGTAATGTATCAACTCAGGCACCGGTACCGGGTATCGGTCCATGGAGGACTAATACGAATCGGCCGATACCGACTTGTATCAGTGTATATTTAAAAAAAAAAAAAACTAAGAGGCATCAGCCGATAGGGTTCCGTATCGGCCGATACGGGCCCGTATCAGCCAAGACCCAATACGGATGTCGATACCCGAGTTCATACCTGATGCGTATCAGTATCGGTCGATACTTGATACCTTGGTTGTAGTAACTAGTAAGAAGAGAGAGAACCGTTTCAAGCTCTTTATAGAGGAGAGGTATCTCTTCTGCAGTTAACTTTCAATAGTAATTATAGTAAAAATAAAAATATTAAAAAAAATTAACGAGAGAAACTTTAAATTTTATTGGGCGATAAGTTTTTGCTAGAGGAGGCATCTATTTTCATTCCGCGAAGAGAAGATTTTGCTTACTTTTCTCTTTTTTGGGAGAGAAATTTTTGCTATTAATATGCTCAACAGGTTAGAAAAAACATATATAAAAGAGGTTTAGGACTGTGCATTCGAATGGTCTTAGCTTTTACGGGCCAGGTTTCGGACCTATTTTTTGCAATCATAAATAATCGGCTCAGCCACATCCTGGCCCGAACATGGCCTGGCCCATTAACTAGATAAGTATTATGAAGTTTTTTTTTTTTCGTTGGGAGTGAAGTATTATGAAGTCAAAGTCAGCATAAAGTGCATCTAACAAATTCAGCGAAATTCAGAATCAATGGTCTCCATCGCCTGATTCAAGCCAATCAACGGTTTTTAACTAATCGAAGCCCCTGGTTGGGTATTTAAAATCTTAGTAGGCTTTTAAATGCCAAGCTTGTTGTAAAACTTGTTGAATCTGACTGTATTCAACTCGTTGGACCTGGCCGTTGCCCAAAAAACAAGATTGGGTACTCGTATTTGCAACCAAATATTCTTCATTGATTGACTTGAATCAGATGTTGGAGATCGCTTTAAAAATAATTGTCATCATTTAAAAAAAATAAATAATATTTATATACACATTAAATACAATTATAAATGTATTTTTATACTCTCCGAAAATTACCCCAAAATTCATTCTAAATGAACCGAAATAAGTTTATGTAACCGACCTGACCGGTTGGCAACCCTAAAATCCCATGCTTTAATTAAAACAAATATAAAAAGAAAAAAGAGTAGAGATCTGCCATACTTTCTCCATTGAACCGTTACGATCCTCCATCAATGATATCCTCCTCTTAGTTAGATGATCATATGTATGAGATTTTCATGGTTAGATGATCCTCTATAGCATCACATGACATATGGACGGTCTACAATCATATTATATGGCAATATATGCTAAGCACTAAAATCTAGCTCCAACTTAATAAACTTATTGATAACAAAAAGCGATGCTTACCACGACACCAGCTGCGCGAAGCATAGTATCATTACTACTACCTCTGAAAGAAGATCAAAATCATCCGTAAATAGCAACCATGGAAGATGGTGATGGTGATTCTTTGGATGGTGGTGATTGAAACGACATGTTTCATGGCCACAAGACGATTCCTGATGTCGAACACACGGGTGAGGATGACGACGACTACAAAGGGTTTTGGTCAATCTTTGACAAGAAATGAGTGTTTGGTTTAAGATTTAAGAGCATATGATGGAATTACGAAATCTTGAAGAGGAGATGGGGAACTCTAGTAGAGATTAGAGGGTATGAAAGATTCTAATACAAACCTTAAGCCCACAAGAATCAAACCCTTTCAGACCCTAAATTATTACACCTCCAAACCCTAAATCTTGAAAAACTCCTAAAAATACTACTTGCATAAGCTCTGTCTCTCCAAATTGCCCAAGTCTTTTCCAAGAATTCCAAATTCGATCTCGCTCCCATAACTAACCACCTTCTTAAACCTTAAATCCTCATTCATATTCAAAAATAAAACAAACCCGCAGTAGAATTGACGTCACTGTAAAGATCTTGATGATCCCCATCTTCATCCTTGCCTTCGACGGTAGAGTTCATGCTGTTGTGGTGAAGATAGCCGTTTGATCTCCTCCAATCGCCATCACCAAATGAAGGAGAGAGAAACTACAAGGAGAGGTCGATTGAAGAAAAAAGAACTACTCTTTAATTTTTTTTTTTTTTGAGGAAAACTCTACTCTGTATTTAACGACGGTTACGAGGAACCCAAATAAAGATGCGCTACTATGCTTCGCGCAAAGAGTCCTAGGTACCCCTCTATGATTGATCGGATCTAGACCATTCATCTGGATCTCATATTCTTGGCAAATGGCAATCAATGGTTTTAGTTTTTAGTTAGAGTCTTATCGGTATGCACGTGCTATGGACATGCTATGGACTAGGTCTAGGTCTAAGAAGCTATAAACCCTAGTTCTACATATAAAAAATAAATAAATGGGTACTTTAAATACACCTATCGAATCTTGTTAGGCACCTACGCTAAAAAAAAACATTGATTGCTTTAACTCTGACAATGAATATTATTTTTTGCTCCAAACTTCCACACATGGGATCTTGAGATCATAGTACACCTATCAGACCGTTAATTTTTTATACCACATGACACAGATCCTAAAAAAGTGGCCCTAAAGTTACATGACACACAATCACAATCACACCCACATGTGATTTTAGGGCTATATTTTTGGGATCTGTGCCATGATAAAAACCAAAAGTAATCGTCTGCTAGGAGTGCCATGATCTCAAGATCCCTTGCGTGAAAGATTGGAGAGAAATCCAATCTTCATCATCTGACTTAAAGTAATCAATGATTATTAGCATAAGTGCCCAACAAAATTTTGTGGGTGCATTTAAAGGTACCCCAAATAAATATAAACTTATATAAAAGAAAAGAATTAATATATAAATACAATAACTTAAAATTTGGGTCAATTCATGAATTGACACAAAGTATGTCAATTCATGACTAAATCGGGTAGGTGTCGAAAATTTAAAGACCCGACCCAATCTAATGGGTCGAGTCTCTCGCAAATCTGGTCTAATCTAATGTGTATCGGGTTGAGGTCAGAAACACAAAAGACCAGACCCAATTTAAACTCACCATGGTGAAGTCTAGTCAGATTGGGTCTCATCCAACGTGTATGAGACCCTTACCCAATTTTCAATTGGGTCCATTCAATTTGGTCCGATTTGGATGCAATCGGGTCAGCTTTTGTTTATGTCTGAGTCAACCTGACCCATTTGCACGGTTATGCCAAAACGAGGTTAATGAAGCCGTTGTCGTTGGCATCTTAGAAAAAAGAAAAAAACAAACCGGTTAAGAAGTCGTTGGCCATAGAGACGCAAACATGCACGGGTTTAGGGTCTAAATTTGTACGCAAAGAGCAACCCCTTTCAAAGAGCAGATTTAAGGTGCTCTTATAAAAAAGACTCAATTTCAGCTCTTTTATTGTCAGGGCTGGCCCAGAGATTTTGGAAGCCCAAGACGAGTTTTTAAAATGGAGCCCTTTTTATATTAATCGAAAAAAATCGCCAAATGTTTTTTTTAATAAATAAAATAATACTCATTTCTCTCATAATGATAAATTTTTCTGATATTTTTCAAATTTCACTGAAATTTACTGAAACAAAAGTTTAACGTAACTTTCAACGACATTTTGATGATTTCTCTGAAATCGTCAAATTTCATTAATTTCAGCGAAATTAATAAAATTTTGTCAAATTTAAATATAAATTTTCTTTTAATTTTAGTCATTTTTGCATAATAAATTTTAAATATAATTTACATATAATATTTTTGTACTCCCCAAAATTTTTCTGTAACATTTCGAATGTTTCCCGAAATACTGAAATATTGTCGAAATTGAAATTTGTCACCATGATTGCTCCTTCATTATAAATATCTGCATATTCCATACTACTGTTTATAATTTAAAAATGCAACTAATAAGTTAACGAAAATATTTATCAAAGGAAAATAAAATACACAAAGAGAAAAGTTAATAGTAGAACGTACCGCGCGGATCCAGTAACTCAAGTAATAATACTGTAGCATTTTTTAGCACTTTAACTATCATTGAATCCTTCTTGTCATTTTTTAGTACTTTAATAGTCTTAAACGGTTCAAAAAATAGGGTCATTGGATAGCTCTCGTTAAGTAGATTCAAATTGATAGGTCATTTGCCAAAAAATGAGTTGTAATGTGTACAAGATCATTGTTTTAAATTGGATCATTTAATAAGAAAAAATTTGTATATATATAAAAGATCCGATCAAACAAATTCGGGCCGATATCCAACTCATAAAAAAATATAAATATGGGGCCTAAGAAGAGTTGAAGTAGCTTAAACAACTAAACTATTGATTTGATTTACAATTTGTATACATTGAAAATTATATTAACCAATAGGTCATAAAGCCTTACAAGAATAGGGGGACCCCAAGATTTCGAGGGCCTGAGGTGGCCGTCTGCTGAGCCTTTCCCCAGGGTTGGTCTTGTTCACTCTCCTAAAGAGCTAAGAGCACTTACACTCAAACAGAGTCACATGCTAAAGTGTTCTACACCATAGCAAAGAGTTGCCCTTTGCCTCAAAAAACAATGCCAAACGGAGTCTTAAACTCTAGACCACGAGGCATAATAATTTGGTTGATACCGATACATATAGATCTCACCTTGGTATCAATATCGACCGATACAGCCCGTATCGGTAGATACATATCGGTTTGAGCCTGAGAAATATATTTTTTTTTTGTCAAAAAAAGATACCAAGTTGTATCGGTATTGGCCGATACATCGGCTGAGTCGTATCGGTCCTCTATGGAACAATACCCAATACCAATATCGAATTTGACATCTTGCTCTAGACTAAATCAACTTGTGACAAAACCCAATATTTTAAGATTGGCGCCAGTTTGGTTGTCACACTGAGTTGTACTAGATCAGTTTAAACAGAAAAAGTACGACATAAACTAGGGCTATTACTTGCACTCAAAAAATTTGGCCCTTGCACCTAATTCAAAGGAGAGACTTCTAAGTTCCGCCGCTTATATGATCTGAAAACATCCTCTAAATTGGTTGATTTGAAGGACATGATTTAAAGATATTAAATACAAAAAATTAACATGAAATATAATCTTCATCATAGGATTAAATATAGTAAAATGCTATTATCTGATTCAATGATTGACTATAGTAGATCATATGATAAATATTGTGATTTGCTCCAATCTTATTGACTGAAGATCTATAAATCATGAACCTCAAATCAGATGGCCTAGATCACGTTTTCACATGTTATATGTCCCTAAAATACTAAGACTTATTTAAATTTTGTGCAAGGGCATACTTTTGACTCCTTAAAATAAATATGCCAATAAATTATTTTACAGTAGCTCTGTTCGTGCCCACGATCTTTGAAAGCACATACGGCGGAGAGCCCTTAAAAATTGTTGATTGCTTCAGATATGATGTTGGAGCTCATGTTTCACCCTGATCTTCCACACAATGGATCTTGAGATCATATCGCACCTATCAGAGGGTCAATTCTTTATTCCACATGTCAAAGATCCCCAAAAAATGGATCTTGAATCCTATGGCATACCCGTCACACCCAAACATGATTTTAAGGCATATTTTGAAGATTTGTGACACGTGGAATATAAAAGTGTCCGTCTGATAGGAGCAACATGATCTCAAGATCCTTTGTATGGAAAATCAGGGTGAAACATGATCTCCATCATCTGATCTGAACCAAACAATAGGTTTTAAGGGTCTCTGACATAGACACTTTTAGAAAATGCGTGGACGCGTTTAGAGCTACTCATTATTATATATATATAATGATACTACAGTTTTAAGGCAAATATTGTTAATAATTTAAAAATATTGAAATAATAATAAATTTAGATGTTTATTATTTATCAATCCACTAATTCTTATATTCCAAACGGTAATGATCATATGAATTGAGAGTCGAGTCACGCTCGAGTCATGTGTGACTTGAGAAGGTGACCATCAGATCGTGATCAAACATTGACCACAACGTGATTTGCGATCAACCCACATGACTCGAGGTAGTGACTGTCAGATCATGATCAAACATTGACCACAACGTGATTTGCGATCACTCGCTCAAGTCTAGTGATCATTACCCTATTTAAAATTGTTGAATTTTTTGAAACACCTTTTAATGTATTCTAATTAGCTCATAAATTTAATCCTCTGTTCTCTAAACTATATCAGAGTGTAAACTAATTACGTACTAAGTATTTTCAAATTATTTTAATTTCAAAAATAAAAAATACTCTTTTTTATTAGAGAAACATGCCTAAAAACAAACTAATTAAGTACTAAGTATTTTCAAATTGTTTTTAATTTCAAAAATAAAAACAAAGTACTAAGTATTAGTTTGTTTTTGAGGCATGTTTCTCTAATTATCCTTTTTAAAGGGCTAGGGGAACCAGGTAATTAAAAAAAAGGGTGGTTCATTGGTTGAGACCCAAAAAAACATTAAAAAAAAACAACAACAAATTAATCAGATCTAACCGGCTAGGCTCCCGTTCCAGTCGAATCGGGTCCAACCGGCCTACTCAGTTCACTTTTTTATTTAAATTAGGGAAAAAATGGTCAGAATTCCAAAAATAACAAATAAAAATTATAAAAATATATTGATTGAGAACAAAAAAAAAAAATCCTGAAAAAATTTGAGAAATTTGCCAAGTATTCGTCAAATTCACAAATAATCCTTGAAATTTACAACTTTTTGAAAAAGTCACAAATAATTATGATTTAGTTTATTTAAAAAATATTACAATTTATTCCTTACTTTTTCAAAAATTAGGAGGATTTGGTCACTCTTACTAACTCTACCAAAATGCCTAGCCTGTTTAGTCGACCAAATGCCCGACCACGGACCTGACCTACTTGACCTGTCCGAGAGATGATTTGAAGACTCGATACAAACCGGTGGGTCGGGTTGGGATCCAGCATTTGGCATTTGGGTCGGGCATGAAATCTGAAGGTTGGGTCGGGCCGGGTCGGGCAAGGCCTCAAAGAGGCTGGGTACTGAATCATTGGGCATATATAATTTATGGACATGCAAAACAGAGCATCTCCAGCGAGAGACACTATAAGCAGAAAAAATGCCAAAGTCGTCTCTATTTTTGGCGATCCAAAACCCTTCAAAGCCGATGCAGCAAAGTCGCAATTAGACTGGCTATATTTGGCTGAGTCCTACCTCACTCGCTAAAATTGGCAAATCCTCACTATAATTAAAAAATTATTAAACCCCTCTCTCTCTATACTTACCATATGTTTTAAAAATATATTAAATTAAAAATAAAAAAATTTTACTTTAAAGAAAGAGCAGTTAAAATAATTATCCTCAGGTGGAAACTTTTTTTAATAAGTAATTGCTAAAATAGAGAGTGGGCTCAAAATGTGGCTTTAGGTATTTAAATTTAGCTATCCTCATTGGAGATGAGCAATTTGATGAGGCCGGTTATAAAAGCAATTGTAACCTCATCTCCCATAATGCGTTGTCCCTGAATTCCGTAGTTATCATCTTTCCATATGAAGACTTTCTTAATCTCATTCTGCCTTTCTCAGTCAATTATTGGGAACTGCACAGAATTTTAGGCAATAGAAACTGTGTAGTTGCATATGTCTGGTCGGAGATTGGCCGGCAAGGTAAACAACCCGTTTACTTTATATAAAACATATATTTTTTTAATGATAATATATAAAACATTTTTTAAAAGGAAAGTGAATGTTAATGGATATAAACGTCCAGCTGGCTAATTTCTTTTTGAATTCTCTAGGAAATTAGTTTTCTTTTGGACATTGTTTGAAATCTCGGATTTCCGGTCTCCGCAATTACGTGATTGTTTAGGAAGTTAGTTCTCATTTGGACATTATGTGAAATCTCGGATTTCCGTCTCTCCAATTAGGTGTGAAAGGAAAATCGCATTTTTAAATAATCTCATATCATTAAAATAAGTGTTTGATTTTATATTAATAAAAAATGCTTGAGTGACAAATATCTATTATCAATCTATATATACAGTCAAAGTGGTTATCCTTCAAGAATCACACCTATAAATGAATTGTATACAACCCAATCAATAATCTTTAATATTAGTTGTTAAAAAATAAGAAGAATAGCGGGTATTAGGGTACACAAATTTGGATAAACATGATAGTTGTTCATTAAATCATCACATAGATTGGATATATGATGATAAAAATAATAACACCTATACAAAAGTGGTGATTAGTACACTTTCAATGGTATACTTGGCTATCATTATATATTTTGGTGATTAGTACACTTTCAATGGTGTACTTGGTTATATATATATATATATATATATATATATATATATATATATATGGAAAAAGGGATCCGTCCTCTATGGGAGGACGGGAATCCCTCTATTAGAGGACGGTCACCGTCCTCCAACCTTTCACGTGAAGCTTCACGTAGCACTCAAAATGTTTGTTCCATGTCACGTTGATCTTGGGTGCATTGCTTAGATCATCTTTGAAAAAAAAAAATTAAAAATTCATTTTCACTATGTATTTTTTGAATCATGAAATGTAGATCAATGAAATTCGTCAAACTTTGACTTGTGGGTTTAAAAAAAAAATTAAATTTTTTTTTTTTTTAATATTGATCTAAACTCTCCACCTGTGCTCCACATGACACCCAAAAAATATTTTGAATGCCACGTGGAGCATATATATATATGAGAGCCGGTTAGGTCCTCCATTGGAGGACGGTCACCTTCCTCCAAGATCCACGTGGCACCCAAAACAGTGTTTGGGTGCCACGTGGAGCACAAGTGGACGGTATAGATCAATGTTAAAAAAAAAAAAAAAAAAAAACGTTTTAAACCTACTAGTCAAAGTTTGACGGATTTCATTGGTTCACATTTCACGGTTCAAAAAACAAACGGTGGAGATGAGTTTTCAAAATTTTTTTTTTCAAAGATGATCTAAGCAATGCACCTGAACTCCATGTGACATCGAAACAATCTTTTGGGTGTCACGTGGAGCTCCACGTGAAAGCTTGGAGGACGGTGACCGTCCTCTTGTAAAGGACGGAGGCCTTTTCCTATATATATATATATATATATATATAAGTTAAAATTTAAAGCTCTACCATTTGTACCATCTAGTTTGAGCCGTCTAAGGGCAACGCACATCAATCTCGTCTCCCTAATTAAGCTTGGAGACATGAGACGTGTAGGGCGAAATTTAAAATCATGCATATGGACTACTTTCATGTTAAATGATTTCACACCATTTAAAGGTGTAAGAAGGGAATAATAAAAAACGTCAAAGTAATAGCTCAGGCGTTAAACAACGGCTAATCAAAATATCACACATTGCCGATTTGAATCATTTAATATGTGGACTCTTACATCAATCATTATTTATATTATTTAGTAACCATGATTTTAAATTTCACGGGAGAATAAATGCTACGACGTTGAGCTAGTACACTAATAAAAGTGTATTAATATTTTCGTATATGTGGCATTAATTTTTCGTTTTATTCTATCTATGAGCTTGTAAATGGCTATCATGGTGTGCCCAAATTTGGGCACTCTTTTATCAACTATTATTCTTATTTTTTCAATACTAATATTGAAGATTATTGATCGGATGATATACAATTGATTTATCAGTGTGATTTTTTAATTGAGATATGTTCCATGAACAACCACTTGGACATTTTAGATCGATTACAAACATTTGCCACATAACATAACAATAAAATAATCTTTAATGATGTAAGATTAATCACCTATTTTAATGTGTAAGACCATTTAAAATGATATTATTATTTCATGTTGTATCACCGAGACATCTCGGTCACGGGGCCTTCCTAGACAACTTGGAAATCCGAGACTTAAAACCATGTTAATAGTCGATGCAAAAGTTCACTGATCGGATGGATGGCATCTATAAGTATAATTCTTTTGGAGAGATAGTTTCCAATGATGGAATTGAAATGCCACTTTTACTATTTAGATTGATCATAAATATGTATTATTCACCACCTAAGACCCCTAAATGACCGCTAATTGTCATTAAGATAAGAACCCATTACTCCTTAATGTTTGAAATATTACTAGTACCATACATAAATAAATTTGTTTTAAAAAGAGAAGGTGCATGGCTAATGGATATAATGTCTGATCCCCTCTTTGTAATTGTGAAGCTTAGCAATTTCTGTTTAGGAAACAAGTTATAAATTTATTAATTTCCATTTTTATAGAACAAATTTTATTCTCTATTTAATATTGATTAGTGTAGCTCCCCTACTATCCATTGTGTTTGCCATTCAATAGCTCTCTCTCTCTCTCTCTCTCTCTCTCATGCTACAAAGAGCCAGAGCTTTTGTTTCACTGTTTAAAGTATCTGGTGAAAACCTTCACTGTCACGCTACACTAAATAGGTACGAAATGATAAACATATATAGTTTTGTGCACATTGATATGAGTATTTATTAATATTTTGTGTTTTTTTTTTTAAATTTGTATTTTCAAAATGATTTTTCGTATTAATAAGAATTTAGAAAACAGGGAAAAAAAAAGAGAGACTATTTTCCCCTTAATTTCACAAGTCAGGATTGTGTGGAAGATTTATGCTCAGAATTTTTCACATTGAATATCTACGACTTCGTATATAAGGTCACTGGTTGACCTTAGGCATGTGCATAATGCACTTGATCCTAAGATTAGATGCCACATTTCACTTGGGCGCATGGGGCACTCAACCCAAGGATCGGGTGCTAGGGAAACTTGTTGTTCGGATATTTAAAAAAAAAAAACTAAGGAGTTTTTTTATGGTTGAATATTAGGTCAAAGTTGAAAAAAAATCAATTTATTATGTTGTTTGACCTATAATTTTAAGGGCTAAAAATATTAAAGAATAGGTATTTTTTTAAACTCTATAGGACTGGCTAAACCGTTAGAAGATGTGGTGCAACTCACGATTACATAGCACGTACTCGAAGGCTGTAGCATGAAAACGCTACCTTCATAGTGTTGTCCTTTTTTCCTTGTATCTACGAACGCATGGTTGGATTTTGTATTCGAACACATGGCATCCACCTTGCTCAAATCCATACAAACCCTTAAGAGGATGAATGTCACTCATATCATGTGCCACCTAACATGTGATCTAACATTTGAACGTAGGACCGGATACTTGAATCCATAGTCCCATCTCTCTTTATCTCTACATATAGTGATTATATTAAGGGAGAAAAGGGCATATGGGTTGGAATGCATGGATGAATATGGGCATTCCAATCCCAGATCACCTGACACATGTTTTGAGATCATATGTCATCTGGCATATGATGTAAAAAAAAAAGTGATCAAAATCGTGGTCAATGTTTGGGTACCGCCTCACATATTTTCATGTATTCAATTTTTCCCTTTTGACAATAGTTTAAATGGTGAATATGCATCAGATTGTGTCCAAGATTTTTAAGTGATCTCTGATCATGTATATATGGACGAGTTTCCGTCTCATCCAATCCCCTTGACAGTTTTCATTTGGACCCCACCTGATTAGAATGCATGGATCCACCATGCATTCCAACCCATATCCCTGGCCTCGTTATATTATTTCACCTTTAAATCTTTTTTATGGCAGGTAAACATGTGCAGTGGGAGAAGAATAGGGGCGCGAGTGAGATGCCAAATGAGAGATTTGGCATCAAAGTTCTTTGCTTGCCCACTTCTTGGATTCTATCGTGGTATTTATTTCTACATTTATTTGGGTACCTCTGTCCACACAAACGCATTCTCTGAATGAGCTCACGTCTCAAATCCCTTGAAAACGATCTCCATCATCTGATTAAAATAAAATCAATCAAGGAT
Source organism: Chloranthus sessilifolius (assembly GCA_021018995.1). NCBI lineage: Eukaryota > Viridiplantae > Streptophyta > Magnoliopsida > Chloranthales > Chloranthaceae > Chloranthus > Chloranthus sessilifolius. The sequence goes on along the minus strand of CM037585.1, from coordinate 28,519,149 downwards.
TTCCAATGGGTGTGGAACGTGGGCTGTTTCAAAGAACTTGTGGGCGCGATTAAAGGTACCCTTATTTATTTCATTGATAATAGTTGATGGATTTGATGGTCTAGATCCATCAAGTGTGCCACAGGTTTTGAAAACACTTGCACCTAAAAACTGTGCTTTTGCACATAATTTACAAGTAAGACCTGATATATTCATGAAGAACAGAAAAATACAAAAACTATCTTATATTTTTTAGGACACTGATATATAGTGGACCACAAATAACAGACCATTCAACAGGCCACTTACGTGGCTCGATGCAAGCGCAGTTGGTCCTAACAATGCAGGTCAGCCTGCCACTTGCATCACACCACATAAGCAGTCTGCTGTTTTGAGGCCTGCTCATTATATTTTTCCAATTTTTTAGACTTTTGCCATTTGGAAACACTGTGTAAGACTTCTGAATTGAGGCATGATTTAAAGATCGTGCAAAATATTGACACAAAATGCATTCTCTATCATATGATTCTATGCAATTAAGTGGGATATTTTATAATATCTAAATTTTTGTGGATTTGCTTTTAGTTTAATAATCCCACATCGTGTACAATATTTTTTGGGTTTTGTTTTGTGCATTGAAACTTTGGCTCAAGGCTTATAGCCTTCACCAGTCTGGGGGCATCAAATCTTGTAGCTTTCACCGTCATGTACTCTATTAGTCACATACGCGCGCGCGCGAAGCTTAGCTGGGCAGGGTCGGGACGGGCACATTTGCGGTGTGGTGAATTTAGTTAAATTTTTTTGACAAAAGTGTAACCGCAATTTTTCAGTTTTATTTAAATCTAATGCGTTCAGTTATTTGTGTCTGTTCAGTCATTTGTGTTCATTCAGTTTCTTTCAACGGATAAGTTCGTTCAGTTATTTTCAACAGTTATATCCGTTCTCGAAACAGTGCATGATTTCTATAAAAGGGTCCCGAGACCCTTTTTTCCGAACACTGCGTCTTCTACATTTCTTTCTGTCCCGTTTTAAAGAAGTTACTTTAAGAGTTTCCTTCGGCGCTATTTGGTGTTCTGGTTGCGTGATCATATTCATCAAATCTGATCACACGAATACACTACCGATTCGTTGTATCCTGAAATCAATTTGCCGATAATCTATTGGTGACCATTTGATCATAGTGGTAAGGGTAAATCTCGATTTAAAGAAAATGATATTCAAAGTGCTTCGAACCGGATATGCGTATTTTTCATTTCAATCTTTATCTTTTCTTGCAACCTAAAATAATTGTTCTAAGATTAATTGTTGAATGAGATGATAAAGACTCTGCTTCATTCCAATCTCTTATATCTAAATTCCTTAGATGCCTTCAAATCAAATGGCATAGAGAGTGTTACCAGTTCTACAGGCCATAAGTCCACAAAAATGAGTCTTTCTGTTTAAATAAAGTGCAACATCAAAAAATTTAGGTGCAACCAGGCGCTTCCATAGTCTCTACTTTTTTATTCTTAGGTTGACCACTTTGGCGATTTCTAACAGGTACGCATGCAGGCAGCGGATCAGACTTGGCAGTTGGTGCAACTAACGATACTCATGCAGGCAGCGGGACGAGCAGCATAGTAGGTGCAACTACAGATACGAGTGAGTGTTTATCTATCCAAAGTACCAAGGGTAGCTTTTTTTGCAGCCCACAGAATTTCAGTGTAAGCCATACATGGTCGCATTCTATGATTTGTAGATTGCAAATAAAGCAAAATGGGCTTCTTTTATTTACAATGCAAAAGGCTTCACCGCACATTCCAATCATAAGTTCAGATCCCTACAAGCAGGGCTGTGCAGAAAATCGACCGAACCGACCCGATCGATTAAGACCGACCGAAATTTTAGTTTGGTTTTGATTTTAGGACATATCGGTTCGATTTGTTTTGAAAAAATGGCTTATCGGGTTATCGGTTCGGTTTCGATTTTGGAAAAGTGGCTTATCGGGTTATCGGTTTGATTTCGATTTTAGAAAAGTGGTTTATCAGGCTATCGGTTAAATATTATTTGTAAAAATAAAATTGTACAAATTATTTGGTTTATCTTTTTTCACAAATAGTAGGTATTATTTGTAAAAAGAAAATTTTACAAATAATAGGTATTATTTGTGAAAAAAAAAAAAAAGGTATTATTTGTAAAATTTTATTTTTAAAATAAATAAATAATTAAAGTTTAGAAATTGAAAACCGACAGAATTGATAACTATTGGTTTGATTTCGGTTTCGGTTTGGAGGCTTATCGGTAGGGCCAGCCCTGAGATTTTGGGGGCCCAAGGCGAGTTCCTAAAATGGGGCCCCTCTTTCATATTAATCTTTTAAAATAAAAATCGCCATAATTTTTTGTTTTGGACAAATAAAGCAATACTTATTGCTTTTAGATTACAAATATCTCTATATTCCATTATATTGTATATAATTTGAAAATGCAACTAACAAATTAATGAAAGTATATATTAAAGAAAAATGCAACACAAAAAAGAAAAATAAATAATAGCAGGTACCCAGCGGAACGAGTAATCCAACCAATAACATTTTAACAGTTTTAATTACTTTAATTGTCATTGAATCTTCACTGACATTTTTTAGCACTTTAACAGTCTCAAAAAGTTCAAAAAATAAGTTCATTGGATAAGTCTCGTCAAGTAGATCAAAATTGACCGTTTATTTGCAAAAAATGGAAGTACTGTAACGAGCTTGAAATCGCTTATATATATATATATATATATATATATATATATATATATATATATATATATATATATATATATATATACACAATATCTTTCACTCAATAGATCTTGAGATCATGATGCACCTATCAAAGAGTCAGGTTTGTGATTCAACGTGTCATAGATCCTAAAAAATGGCCATAAAATTATATTTGAGAGTGATGTGTGTCATATGATTTAAGGGCATTTTTTGGGGATTTGTGACACATGAAATAAAAATTTGTCGTCTGATAGGTGTGCCATGATCTGAAGATTGATTTTGTGAAATATAGGTATAAAAAGTGATCTCCATCATCTTATTTGAAGGAATCAATGATTTTCAAGGGATTCAGGACGTGAGTGCTTTCGAATAACGCATGGGTACGTTTAGAAGTACCTTATATATAAAGGATTTAGTCAAACAAATTTGGTACGATCAAAATTGGGCTAGAGAATTTGCTAGGTCAATACATATGCCTGGCTTGGCCCAGTTAGGTCAGTAACCCGATCAATGACCAGCACCAACCCAACCGAGATCGGATCTATGACCCATTAAAAAAATTATGTAAATATGAGATGTGGGAAGAGTTAAACCAACAACCACTTGGGTAAAAAATAAAACGACACTTTTTTTTTTTTTTTTGATACGGCCATTCGATCGAGACAGCTGCATACACATATGACAGTTGCAGAGCAGCGTGAACCCACGAACGACCTACTCCCTCACAATGGAGGGAGTGTACCAAATGGTCTAATGCCTCTTTGGTATAAAAACAACACTTGTTACTTGACCAACGAAACAATTAATGTTATTCAATACTTTTATACATTAAAAATTATATTAAGCAATTAGATGGTAAATACTTTCAAGATTTAGGGGGCTCCAAAAATTTGGGGGCCCAAGGCGGCCGCCTCTTGGGCCTTGGCTCAGGGCCGACCTGCTTATCGGTTCGGTTTTGATTTGAGAAACTAGAAACCGATAGTTATCGGTTCAATTTCGATTTAGCATGAAAACTGATCCAAACTGACCCGATAACACCCCTACCTACAAGGATGTGTGGACTGCAAACAAATCTCACCCACGTAGCCAATCAGACACTGTAGTTGGTGACTTGGTGCACCTTGCGATACTAGTGAGTCTCTCCTTTTGGAAAGGACTATGGACAGACGAAAATATAATTAGGTGCAGGTGAAAATGAGTCAGGTCGGGTCAACCCAACCGGTCAAGGTACCGGACCTGCCATATGTTATGGTTGGGCTCAAATTTCCATACCTTTTTTCGGGTTCGGGTTCAGGTCCTGATTTCTTGTCTTGAAATAAACCCTACTTAACCAAACTCCCTACAATTTTTTTCGCAACCCGAGTTTATGCTAATCGGGTGAGGTCAAGTTTGGGTTGAAGGCTTCAAAATACAAGTGGTTCGGTATGGTTTGACTTTTTCAGGGTTTAAATGAGGGTACGTTTATCTACAATTTGAGATTCTTTCTCAGCCGACCATGTAGATTATTTTTTATTCTAATCTTTCCCACAATAAATCTTAAGCTATTACTATGTGTATCATGTGGAATCAATATGTGACCGTCTAATATCAAAATCTACTATGTGGAAGATTAGGACAAAAAAGGATATCCATCGTCTGATTCAAAGTAGTAGAGAGTTTTAGAACGTGAAACACAACTTGAGATGATTGAATATCGGGTTGTAAAGCAAAGTATCCTTAGCCCGATCTGCCATAGGTCAGGGTTTGGGTTCATGTCAGGTTGAAAATCCCAACTGGGGTCAGGTTCGGTCCTAGTTTCATGACCGGAAGCGGATATAACCTGACTGATCCCCCTCCCTACATTATTTTCCCTCTTAACTGAGTTTTTGCTAATCGGGTCAGGTTTGATTCGGCCAGGTCGAGCCGGGTATGGTTTTAGGGTAATAAAAATCGGGTTTTCCTGACCTAACCTGGGAAGTTTGAATCCCTAATTTGAGTGAATGATGAACGACTAATTTTGCAATCTTATGCTGATTCTTTGACCATATTGACAGATACTGATGCAGGTAGCATAGAAGACGACATTGTAATTGGTGCACCCACCGGTACAAGTGTTTCGGATTCGAACAAGAGGGCAACAATAAGCGAGGACAAACACAGTGATAACATAGAAGACGACATATCATCCACTTCAACAATTAATGAGGAGCAATTCATAGATAAAGACTACATAGTGTTCTGCTTTAAAAAAGATGGTGAAATTTATGTGGTGAAAGATGAAGATGATAATTTGGCAGAGGACGAAAACCCCAAGGTGAATTAAAATTTAAAACCAATAAAGGGTACCGGTAGGTATATTCGGCGTGCCGGGTATCCACTGTTAAAATTGAATCAGATGATGGAGATCGTTCTTTGTCCCAATCTTACACACTTGAGATCATGGACCACTTATTAGAGGGTCAGATGTTTATTTTATGTGAAACACATCTCTAAAAGTGCTCTGAGAACCTTTCTCATGATATTTCATGATTACTGTGCCATGTGAAATCAATATCTGACCAACTAATACATGAGCCATGATTTCAAAATCAATTGTGTGGAAGATTGGGATAGAAAATAAATATCCATTATCTTATTCTAGGCAGTCAAACAGTTTTAATGGTAGAAATCCCAGGTTGCGGGAAATCTTTAGTTGCAAATACTGTTAGGCACCAAATAAGGTTATTGTAAAATGAGGCCCAAGACTATGCGCGCCAGTGTAGAGAAATCTCTACACCCACCATCATGTGACATTCATCATTAGGATCGAGTGCCACGGCAACTTAGGCAAAGTAGATCAGATCCCATTAAAAAAAAAACAATTGTTTTTATAAATTTTCCACCATTAAAAATGCAGTCAAAGTTGAGAAAGATTAAAGCACCAAAGTTTTGGAAAAAATAAATGCACCAAATTGAGGGAACAAAAGTAAAAAAAATAATTTATTTTTCGTTTTAAATCACATTTCCCCTGGCTGCTCAACCCAAACCGAGATTTGTTTTGGGTTGATCATGCCATGTGGAATGTGATCTGGTCACTCCTGTGCGCTGGATTCGTGAACTCTTAATTGCATGTATGGTGAAAAACTAATATATTCATAAATAGAAAATAATGCGTTTGGCAACAATACAGACTAGAGAACACGGGCCCATCCGCTCCCCGTCAGAGTGGGTTTTACCCAAAACCCGCTCACGAAATTTCAGTTACAGGTGCCCCATAGCTCCTCTCCCGCTCCCCACCAGTGCGACAACAACTTATCAAGCTCGTATTAGCTCTACACAGGATCAACCCTCTGTAGAACCTTCTCCTGCTATTGCCACATTAGCCTAGCCGTTATGTATTTATTCCTTTTAATTTGTGTGGTTGTAATACACTCTTGCTGTAATCTCTTGTCTATTTAAAAGAACCCATATACCTTATGATGTATGGAGAATTAGGGTTCCATCGTCACCTCTATCTTTCATGGTATCAAAGCCCATGACCAATGTCAAGGTTCTGCAAATCGAACAAATCGAGCTCCATTCAATCCAAAAGCTTTAACCCCTCTTATTTCTTCTCTTTCAACAGAGACCCTCTTCATTCCAAAAAAATAAAAACAAAACTCCAACAATGGCTTTGGCTCTCCCACCTGGCCTTACGTTTTTTATCTCCAATCTTTCCTCTCTCATCACTATTCAGCTAGATGCTGATAACTTCTCGATATGGCAGAAGTAAGTTCGAAATGTGCTCTGTGCCAACCTTTTGTTGGGTTACGTTGATGGATCCATTCCTTGCCCTACTCCTATTCTAATCGACTCCTCCAGCAAAGAATCCCCAAATCTAGACCATCATGTCACGGACTTAGTTTTCGTGCCTCGACAATCTGTGTGGCTCATGCGGTTAGTCACTCCCTCGCTTCGCAAGATCAGTTTAACTACCGAAAAACTCGCAAGAGCAAGAAGAAAACTCAAGAGAGAGAATGCAAAGAACTCTTTGTATTGAAACTCTCAAATGCTTACAAGTTGTAAGGTGTCTTGCAAATGAGGACATCTACCCTATTTATAGTTTACAAAATGTAAAATGGACGGTGTACGATTGGTCCATGTGTCATGCATCCAACGATTGGAAATGTTCTAAAGTTTCCTCTAGAAGCTTCTCCATCCTTCCCTTTTCTACACTCTTCCTAGGACTTTTCTCTAGGTTTCTAAAGTCTTCCTTAGAGCCTCCCATATGCCTTCTTTACTTGTACACTACTGTATATATAAAATAGAGTGGGGAAAGACCCGGTGTTGTGCACGGAACGTGACACTCTGCCCCACCTATGTTGGCTACGTCCTCGTTGCATCTTCTCCTTCGAATTGTCGTATTTACTCCTCGAACTGCCACAACGTGTCGACAAGCTCCCAACTAGCCTCATTGTCTGGTAACCCTTTCCACTTTACGAAGTACTCCTTGTAGGCTCCCAACACCTCGACGTTGAATTGTTCTATCAGCGATGATGTTTTCGACTTCCTTCTCAAATGAATTTGTTACGGCGGCTGGGGCTCGTTTGGAGATGCCCCGGGTTGGGTTTTCCGTGTCTTCATGGTATGGCTTTAAGTTATTGGCATGGAAGACCGAATGGATCTTTAACTTCTTGGAAAGTTGAACTTGGTAAGATACCTTTCCTACCTTTTTAGTGATGAGGAAGGGGCCTTCTTATTTTTGCAACAATCCCTTATGCACCTTCCGAAAGACCTTGAATTGTTGGGGTATGAGCTTGATCATTACCAAGTCACCTATATGGTACTCGACTAGTTTTCTCTTCGCATCCGCCCATTTCTTCATTCTCTTGGTGGCTTTCTCAAGATGTGCCCTAGCCATGTCTGCTTTTTTTTATCATCTTTTTGCGAATTGGTAGGCGGATGGGCTCTTCCCTGTGTAACTCGTCACGACGGTGTGTGGAGTGAGTGATTGCTGCCCCATGACAATCTCGAATGGGCTGTTGTGTGTGGATTCACTCCTTTGTAAGTTATATGAGAATTGGGCAACATCCAACAACTTTACCCAAGCTCTTTAATTGGCACTCACTAAGTGTCATAAATATAACTCCACTAGAGCGTTGACGCGCTTGTTTGCTCGTCCGTTTGGGGGTGAAAACTCATAGAGAAATGTAATTTCGACCTCAATAATTTGAACAACTCGGTCTAAAACCTCCTTGTGAACCAAGGATCTCGATCACTAAAGATAGTTAGTGGTACGCCCAAGAGCTTCACTACATTTTTGAGAAATAGACGCGCAGCTCCTTCGGCAGTGCAGTCGGTTGGGGCGGCAATGAAAGTACCCTATTTTGAGAATCGGTCCACCACCACCATGATCGACCCACATCCCTCTGATTTTGGCAATGCGTTAATGAAATCCATAGAGACACTCTCCCAAGGTATCGTAGGGATCGGTAGGGGTTCCAACAATCCCCCTGGTTGTTGTTCAATCTTGTCTTGTTGGCATACAAGATAAGTCTTCACATAGGCCTTGACATCGCTTTTCATCTGAGGCCAGTAGTAAGCTGACTCGATGAGGGACATCGTGTGACGCTAGCTAGAGTGACCAGCTCACCGAGTATCGTGACACTCCTTGAGGAGTTCCTTCCTTAGGTTACCCCATTTAGGAACGTAGAGTCTCCCTCCTTTGGCATAGAGTAACCCATCATCCTCCCAGAACCGTTTCGTAGCTCCCGCGCGAGCCATTGCTAGCAATCCCTTTGCTAGAGGATCCTCCTCCAACCATTCCCTTATGCGGTTTGGGAGTGAGCCTCGGAGTTGGCTAATCATGGCCAACTCTTCTTTCTTCAACATAGCTAATTCCGCTTTCCTGCTTAGTGCATCGTCCACCAAGTTTGTTCTTCTTGGCTTGTATTTGAACACTAAATCGAACTCCGCTAAGAAGTCTTGCCATCTAGCTTGCTTGGGGCTTAGTTTCTTCTGAGACTGGAAGTAGCTGGTGGCAATGCTGTCAATCTTCACCATGAACTTGGATCCTAAGAGGTAGTGTCTCAAAGTCCTTAAACAATGCACTATTGCGGTCATCTCCTTTTCTTAGGTGGTGTAGTGTTTTTCCGTGTCGTTGAGTTTCTGACTTTCGTAGGCTATCAGATGTCCCCCTTGTACTAACACTCCGTCGATAGTAAAGTCGGATGTATCCGTTTGGACTTCGTAGGGTTGACTAGGATCTGCCGGGCTCAAAACCGGTTCTTCCATGATTGCCTTTTTCAGCCCATTGAAGGCATGTTGGCACTTGTCCTTCCATGCCCATGCTTTATCCTTCTTTAGAAGGTCGGTGAGGGGTGCTACTTTCCTTGAGTACTCCTTTATGAACCTTCGATAATAATTTATCAAGCGTAAGAAGGATCTAAGCTCGGTTACCTTCGTAGGTGGCTCCCATTCTTAGATGGCTCTTACTTGCTACTATCCATGCTCAGCTTGCCATTGCAGATCTTATGCCCCAAGTCATCACTTCTGACTGCACAAAGGAGCACTTTTCTTTCTTTACATACAACTCATTTTCTCAGAGCAGCTGGAATACCTTCCTCAAGTGTTCGATGTGCTCCTCCAAGGTGTTATTATAGATGACGATGTCGTCGACATACACCACAACGAATCGATCGAGGTAGCGATGGAATATTTTGTTCATGAGGGTGTAGAATGTGGCAGGTGCATTGGTGAGATCGAAGGGCATCACAAGGAACTCATACGATCCATACTTGGTCACGCATGTAGTTTTTGACTCATCCCCTTCTACGATGCGTACTTGATAATATCCCGATCTCAAGTCGAGTTTCGAGAAGTAACACGCTCCTCCTAGCTGATCGAAGAGATCGACAATAAGCGGTATAAGATACTTGTTCTTGATTGTGACCTTGTTGAGTGCCCTATAGTAGATACATAGCTGTAGCGAGCCATCGTGTTTCTTTTGGAACAATACCGGTGCGCCATAGGGGGCCTTGGATGGCTGGATGTAGCCTGCTTCCAACAAGCCTTTGAGCTGCTTCCTCAACTCTTCTAACTCCGGTGGGGCCATTCTGTATGGCGCTTTAGCAGGTGGCTTGGCCCCAGGTTCCAACTCGATCTTATGATTCACCTCTCTCCTAGGTGGTAACTTCTTAGGTAAATCCGGGGGCATCACATCCTGGAATTGCTTCAACACCTTCTCCACCTCCTCGAGTACCTGTTCAATGGTGTCTCCTTCCTTCTGAGAGAGAGTGGCTAAGAAAGTCACCTCTCCTTTCTTGACTCCCTTGGCCAATTGTAGGGTTGATAGTGTCTTCACTATCGGCTTGGTTCCTCTTACCGCAGGAACCATGCATGAAGCACTTTCCTCCATGATGCAGACAGTGTTCACGAAGGGCATGTGCACCGCCTTTACTTTGTTGAGGAATTTCATCCCCAACACTACTTGAAAATCATCCATCGGGACCATTGATAGGTCATGGTCCCGCTCTATTCTCCAACGGATAGTGCCACCCCTCGTGCTGTGCCGTTAATTGGTTTTGCCTCTGAGTTGACGGCCTTGAGCCACCCCTGCTCCTTGGACACCTTTACGCCTAACCGGTTTGCCTCTTCTACTAAGATGATGTTGTGAGTGGCACCCATGTCCACCATAGCATGTGTGACTTTTCTGTTGAGGGTTACTTCAACATACATGAGCCCTTTGTTTGTGGACTTTGTGTTCTTGCATTGCTTTGGGGCCTCGGATTGCTTCTTAATTGCTTTCAAGAGTCGTAGAGACCCCATCGACGAGTCTTCTGCATTGTCCTTCTCTTCTAACTGAGAGGTAAGGGCTGTAAGGGCTCTTCTTTTCAGGCAATCCCTTGCCATGTGCGATCCGTCGCATAAGGAGCACTTCAAGTCGCAAGTCCTAGTGTTGTCCTACTTTGGTCTCTCGTTTCTCGAAGACTTCTCATACACTGTCTTGCCAGCATCCTCTTTTATATGTGAAGGGTTGTCTCCCCTACCTTTGCCATAGTTTCCCTTGGGAGCCGGCTTTTTGGATGTCTCAGACCTTTTGAATTCTATGAGGGACTCGATAGCGGCTATGGCTGAAGCAAGGTCTTGGACACCCCTGCGTCATAATTTCTACTCCGCCCATGGTTGTAGGCCATCCATGAAATTGAAGAGGTCCTTGTCTGGCATGTCTGGGATCTCGAGCATGAGTGTGAAGAACTCTTTTACGTAGTCTCGGATTGATTCCGTATGCCGTAATCGTTTCAAACTTTTGCTGGCCAAGTAATCGACATTCTCGGGATAGAATTACTTCTTCAGTTCCTTCTTGAAATCTTCCCAAGTGTCGATGGTGCAACTGCCTCATTCAATATCCACCTTGCGCCTCCTCCACGACAACACGGTTGTGTCATGGAGGTAGAGCGTGGTAGCTTGCACCTTTTGATTCTTGTCGACTAGGGAGATTGCTTTGATATATTGTTTCAAGTGTCATAAAAAGTTATCAATCTCCCTAGCATCTCTAGATCCGCTGAATGCTTTGGGCTCGGGTGCCTTTACCTTTGGGGCATCTCAAGTCGTGATTGCACCACTGGTCATGACCTTCTTGCATAAGACCCATTCGCCTTTCATTTCTGCTAATTGTGCATGCATGGAGTTGAGGGCATCCCATACCTTAGCCTCAAAGCTTTCACGGGCCTTTTGTTCCATGTGCGTTATGGCGTTAACTTGGCCTTGCATCTTCCCACGTAGCTCCTTGAGTCCCGCCTCTAGAGCTAAGATATTTTGGCCAACTTTCTCAAATCGATCATTCCCATTGGCGATGGCTAGCTCCACCCTGCCTAGTCGCGTCTCAAAGTTAACGACCACGTCGCGAGATCTCTCCCTTCTCGGCATGCCACCATCGTTGCCGCGTCCTTCCTCTTGCACAATTTCGAATGACATGGTGATCTCCTACTCCAATTGATCTCCCTCAAACCAACACGGTTTTCCCCTAACCATCCTGGCTTTGATACCAATTGTCACTAACTTAGTTGTCACGCCTCGACAATCCGTGCGGCTCTTGCACTTAGTCGCTCCCTTGCGTCGTAAGATCAGTCTAACTACCTAAAAAATCACAAGAGCAAGAAGAGAAATTAAGAGAGGGAATGCAAAGAACTCTTTGTATTGAAACTCTCAAATGCTTACAAGTTATGAAGTGTCTTGCAAATGAGGACCTCTACCCTATTTATAGTTTACAAAGTGTACAATGGACGGTGTAAGATTGGTTCATGTGTCAGGCATCCAACTGTTGGGAATGTTCTAGAGTTTCCTCTAGAAGCTTCTCCATCCTTTCCTTTTCTACACTCTTCCTCAGACTTTTCTCTAAGTTTCTAGAGTCTTCCTTAGAGCCTCCTATATACAAAATAGAGTGTGGAAAGATCCGGTGTTGTGCACGGGACGTGATAATCAGCTCTGGAACATGGTGGACAATCACCTCCTTAGTGGAATCACGACCACCGTCTCCCCCAACACTCTCCCTCATGTGCTCAACTGCAACCATTCCCATGAAGTTTGGTCTCTCCTTGCTTAACGATACATGTCCCTCTCCCGACCGCACATCCACAAACTGAAGACCATGCTCTTCTTCATTCATAAGGAGGAGTTGAAAATGGGAGACTACTTGGATCAAATTGAAGATCTAGCCGATAAACTAATAGCAGCCAGATCCCCCATCTCATATGAGGATTTGGTGTATTTCACACTACAGGGTCTACCCTCTGATTACAACGCCTTCAAGTGCTCCATTCGTACAAGAGCTGACCTGATCTCTCGATCGAAATTGAATGCCTTACTACTATCTGAAGATGTTCTCCTTTCAATCTCCACCGCGTCAATCCTCATCCATGGATGTGAGCTCTGTATTCAACACATCCAAGCTTCCATCATCTTCTCATGGAAATCAATCTTATGGTTCCAATTTGACCCACAATCCTCATCCTGGATATCAAACCTATGGCCGTCGACAATATCAACCAAATCATGGTCGTGGATGTGGAGCCAACTCTGGCCGTGGATGAAGTGGTTGTGGACGGTTGTACTGCAAATTATGCGGTCGCACCAATCATGTAGCACCTGAATGCTACTTCCGTTGTGATCTCCAATATCAAGGATCTATTCCCTCAGGTTCCGGCAATCAACAAGCCTACATTGCAGCCACTCCATCAGTTGCCAACTTCAATTGGTACGTCGATAGTGGTGCCAACAACCACATCACTAAGAAACTTTCTAGCATGTCCCTACACAATGAATATCGAGGGAATGACAGAGTTGCGGTAGGTAATGGAACCTTGCTTCCTATTAAAAACATTGGATCTGGTTTGTTACCTACCCCCATAAAATCTCTTCCACTTTCAAATATTTTACATGTTCCATCGATTTCTTATAACCTTCTTTCAGTCCACAAACTTGCTCGTGATAATCATTGCTCACTAACATTTGATTCTACTGGCTTTTTAATCCAGGACAAAACAACGAATCAAATTCTATTCAAGGGCCCATGTAAACATAGACTCTATCCTCTATCGTCGTTGTCATCACCGTCATCACTTCGTCAAGCTCTTGTCTCCTTCAAATCATCCACGGCATCTCTCTGGCACCATCGATTAGGTCATCCCTCCGCTGAAGTTCTCAAGCGTTTAGCAGCCAACTATAGTTTCAATATTTCTAGTTTTTTTAATTTTTCTTGTGAACCTTGTATTGTGGGTAAAAACCACCGGCTACCCTTTTCTTCTTCATTAATTAGATCTTTGTTTCTACTTGAATTAATGCATTCGGATGTTTGGGGACCTTCGTGCCACCCTTCTTTTCGAGGCTGTTGAAACTATGTGGTGTTCATTGATGATTTTTCTCGCTTTTCGTGGATTTTTCCCATGAGGAATAAATCTGAAGTCTTCGCTAACTTTGTTGCATTTAAATCACTTGTGGAGAATCAACTTCAACACAAAATTAAAATTCTTCCCACTGATAACGGTGGCGAATTTGTTAACAAATCTATAACATATTTTCTTGAAAAAGGTATTCTTCATCAAACCAGCTGCCCTCACACCCCGGAACAAAACAGTGTGGCCGAGAGGAAACATCGGCACCTAATAGACACCACAGTGACGTTACTTCATCAAGCTTCAATGCCCATGAACTATTGGCTGGATGCCCTTCTCACAACAGTATTCCTAGTAAATCGGCTACCTAGTTCTGTTCAAAAAAATCAATCCCCATATGAAAAGCTTTTTCACAGGTCACCTGATTTCAGCATTTTGAAGACCTTTGGTTGTAGTTATTTTCCATGGCTTTGACCCTACAATGCGGACAAGTTGGCACCACGATCTCATCGTTGTGTGTTCCTCAGCTATTGCAAAAACTCGAAGGGCTATCATTGTCTTGATCAGAATAGTGGCCACGTTTTTATATCACGTCATGTACACATTAATGAAGCAAAGTTCCCATTTGCTATCACGCCTCCCCCAATACCCCAACTCTGTCCACCGCCTCTACCCTTCTTAGTCCTTACCCCTTCAACTCCTCACTGTCCCACTCTATCTATGCCATCATCCTCCATGCCGCCAATTGCATCCCATATACCCACCACTCCCCTCTCACCACACTTGCATACATTTACTTCACAACCAATCCAAGAGTTTCCATCACCTTCTTTGACTCCCCAACCCATCCACGGAACCCCATTACTTGTTGACACTCCCTCTCCATCCTTACCTCCAACCCACTCAACAATTACCCCCCAAGTACATTCCCAATCCCTATCCAATCCCTGCCCTTCATCTCAACACACTTGCGTACATTTCCTTCACAACCAATCCAAGAGTTTCCATCACCTTCTTTGACTCCCCAACCCATCCACGGAACCCCATTACTTACTGACACTCCTCTCCATCCTTACCTCCAACCCACTCAACAACTACCCCCCAAGTACATTCCCAATCCCTATCCAATCCCTGCCCTTCATCTCAACACCCTATGAAGATCCGATCCAAATCTGGAATCATTAAACCCAATCCAAAATATTGTTTAACTACTATCACTCAGTCAATTTATGAACCCTAGAATTATACAAAGGCCTCCCACTCCAAACAATGGCGAGTGGCCATGCCAGATTAATTTCATGCCTTACTCACTTAAGGCACAAGGACTCTTGTTCCCCCACCCTCCAATAAGAACATAATTGGCTGCAAGTAGATCTATCGTCTTAAAAAAAATGCAGATGGTACCATTGCTCGCCACAAGGCTCGGTTAGTCACCAAAAGGTTTCATCAAGAAGAGGGCATCGATTACAATGAGACGTTCAATCCCATCGCCAAACAGCCAACAATCCAGCTAATTCTCTCACTTTTGCTTCACTACATGAGGCACATAAAGCAACTCGATGTGTCGAATGCCTTCCTCCATGGCTTTCTTGAGGAGTGTTTATGCAACAGTCGCAAGGATTTGTTGATCCCAGCTTTCCCCAACATGTTTCCAAATTGCGCGAAGCCATCTATGGCCTCAAGCAAGCTCCTCGAGCTTGGTATGCCTTATTCTCTAAATTTCTTCTTTCCAATGGATTTGTCAACATCATCGCTGATCTCTCACTATTCATCTCTATGTTGGGGCACATATCATCAATATCATTGTCCTAATCTATGTTGACGACATCCTTGTCACCGGAATTAATCCCCACCTAATCTCTAAACTTGTGAATCGCATGAGCATCACCTTCTCAATGAAGGACCTCGGACATCTAAACTACTTTCTCAGTATTGAAGTGTTGAACACCCCAACTGGCATCACTCTTTCATAGCACAAGCATGTTGTTGACATCCTTCAACGAGCAACCATGCTCGATTGCGAGCCCTACAAATCTCCCATGTCATCCAAAAAATGCAGCAACACTGATGATCTCACTGCATTCAGCGATCCCATGCTATATCGGAGCATCGTGGGTGCCCTTCAATACCTCACCATCACGAGGTCGAACATCTCATTTGTTGTGACTAGCATATGTCAATCCATACATTGCCCCATAGTCAGCAACTACAATGCAGTCAAGTGAAATTTTCGTTTCATTAAGGGCACCTTGCATTATGGCCTTTGATTCCAACCTAGCGCCTTCAATCTCACCATCTATTCAGACACCGAATGGGTTGGTGACCATTCCGATCGAAGATCCACCACTAGTTTTTGCATCCACCTTGGTCCGAACCTCATCTCATGGTGTGCCACTAAGCAATGCACGGTTGCTCGATCCTCAATCAAAGCAGAATACCGATCGTTGGCCCACACATTTGACGATCTAACTTGGATCTCCATCCTTCTACATGAAATTGGAGTTCCCCTATGTTCCACACCGGTCCTATGGTGTAACAATATCTCTGCCATCTCTCTCACCTCCAATCCCGTATTTCATGCCCGAACTAAGCACATCGAGGTCGATTACCACTTTGTACGTTAAAAAGTTGTGAACAAAGAGATTGAAGTCAGACATGTCTCCACTGCTGATCAAGTTGCTGACATCTTTACCAAGCCACTGTCCACACATCGCTTCAACTATCTTCAATCCAAACTAATGGTAGCAGAGCTCTCTATCAATTTGAGGGGACGTATTAGCTCTACACAGGATCAGCCCTCTCCAGAACCTTCTCCTGCTATTGCCACATTAGCCTAGCCATTATGTATTGATTCCTTTTGTGTGGTTGTAATACACTCTTGTTGTAATCTCTTGTCTATTTAAAAGAACCCATACGCCTTATGATGTATGGAGAATTAGGGTTCCATCGTCACCTCTATCTTTCAACCCCCTCCACATGCCACACTAGAGAGTGGTGGGGGAGTGTTGCCAAACACACCCTAAAAACCAAACTTATACAATAGTGTTGAGAATGGGTTGGGCTTACTTCAATTTGTTGAACAACCCGACCAGACATAGGTCGGGTTCAAGTCTATAATCCCAAATCCAAGATGTGGTGCTAGTTCTTGACCCGAACCAGAGTCAAGTGGGGTTCGAGTTGAGGGCTTTGGTAAACAGGTCAAGTCGAAGTTTGGTTGGGTTGATCATGACCGTCCCGAATCAGCACATTTACAACCCAACCTTCATCATCTCATTATTAAGTGAAGGGAGCCCTTACTTGCACTTGGAAAGTTGACCTTTGTACTAAATTTAAAGAAAGAATTGGTATTTTATGAAGGATTGAGAAATCTGTGCCACATGCCGGGTCAAGAGGGCGACGGTGTTGCTAGATTGGTGGTTGCTTATTGCGGCTCTTCCGATCGGTCTAAGCCATATCCCATGTGTCTAAGCACACTTTTCTCTTGTGCTAAACATTGCTTATATATATAAGCTAGCAATGTAACCGATGGATTTTTCATTAAGAGGCCTTAATCACCCTTTTAATCACAATATGTGTAACGGTTCTCATCATCATTGTATTTCATTAATCAACAATTAGCTATGTAGCCATAACCAATGAATGACATTCATGGTCACATTCCAACATCTCTCACTTGACCATGAATGCCAAAATATATGATTAATATGACATTTAGTTTAACCATTAGATTAACCAATTGAGAAAATACAAACGATTATAATGAGACATAAATATGAAAGGTATGAGACTATTTACCCGTCATATTAAATCTCATATGTCATTAGGTTTTACACGCAAAACGAACTTTTTCATCATGAACATGCCCAACACCCAATTGCATAAGTCAATTTGGACGTTTTCAAAAATTAAATCAAATACCCTATGATAAACCAATGTTCTAATGCTGATATGCTCCCACTATTCTAGATATTTTATCATATATCTACTACAAAAAAATTGGCGGGATTTAAATTTTGAGAAAATATACTGTTCTCGCTTCAAGTTTATCGATTTATGTGTTGAAGCCCGTTGTTTCGAGATTTGACGGTGATACCGATTTTGATTATTGATTGGATAGTGTGTAATAATCACCTTCGATCAGGCAATGCTTGTAATCCATGATCTGATCGGTAATGATTGGACGATCAGGATCCATCATATATAATATGATCAATGGTGATGGTATCGACAACGATTGGCAGCGAACGACGTCAATCATGGCACGGTAACGATGAAACCTAAGTTCTGATGCCAGTGAAGGATTGAAAAATCTATGAAGGATTGAGAAATCCATGCCACATGCCGCGATCAAGAGGGCGACGGTGTTGTTAGATTGGTGGTCGCTTATCGTAGCTCGTCTGATCGGTCTAAGGCATATCCCATTTGTCTAAACACACTTTTCCCCTATGCTAAACACTGCTTATATAAGTTAGCAATGTAACCCATGTATTTTTCATTAAGAGGCCTTAATCACCCTCTTAATTACAATATGTGTATCGGTTCCCATTATTATTATATTTTATTAATCAACAATTAGTTATGTAGCCATAACCGATGAATGACATTCATGGCCATATTCTAACATTTTAGGGACAAGTGATATGTGAAAACGCAATTTGAGCCGTCTAATTTGAAGTTCATGATCCATAGATCTTCAGGGCATAAGATTAGAGTAAAACTCGATATTTCACATATTATATATAGTAGTTTCACTCTTGAATGAAATAAGAGCCTATGACACTATGATGCAGATTATATTTCCTTCTAATCTTTTTGCATTTAATATCTTTAAATCTTGGCTTTCATATCAAACAATTTGAATGATAACTTTCACATAGCAGAGGTTGCCAAACTTTAAAGTCTTATTTTTGAATTCGGTTCAAGGACCAACTAATGGCTCCCTTACGTGAAATTAGTCCCAACCTTTAGTTTGGGATACCAGTATTTGCAATCGAATATTTTTTAAGGGCAACTAAAATTTTCCACTGTATTTGAATTAGATGATGGAGATCTTATTTCCCCAACCTTGATCATGGTCTTATGTTTGGATTATGATTACAGGATATAGGGAGAGAGAGTCTCTACTTTGATACCGAATCTCATCCACAGGATATGAGAAGTACCGAGGACCATATTTTGGAAATTGATATAACTCGATCAGTTAGCAGGAGAAGCTCGTTTGCGTTCCCAATGTAAATAAAGATAAAATCTCTTCTCTCTCTCACACACATCAAAATCTACCACACAATGAATGTTGAGATCATGGGTGTATTATCATACGGCTAATTTGTGATTTCACCTAATACATATCTTAAAAAGAATAGCCCTAAAATCATGTGACCTATATCACACTCAAACAAGACTTTAAGATTGTTCTTTGGGATTTGTGTTACGTGGAATCACAAACGAGCCGTCCATGAAAGATTGGGACGAAAAAAATGACCATTACAATCAATAACTTACAAAGTAGGTGCCCACTCAGTCGGCACGAATAGATGTACCCAAATTGCATTATCCCCTCCAAGTGCAAATAGCACTAACTTTGTGTGTGCATCATCTTTCTTTCTCAACCTTAATACAATAGAAGGCACGTTTTTAGGTAACCCACTTATGTGATGGGATCGAATGGTTAGGATTCTTTGATGGGCATTAATTTTAGGCCAACATCAGTTCACGTGATAATTTGTAACTTGGATGGTATAGATTGGTTAAAGATGTGTGCTACCTGTATCTAAAATCATTTTAATAATTTGTATCATGTTTTATATTTTAAAGTTTTAAATAGTTGATTTAAGAACTGTGTTATTTACTAATGTTGTTTACGCAGATTACCATTGGAATGGAATGGCAGCCCCATAAGATGGCCACATTCAGGAGGACCGGGAGGAATGCGTTCAAGGAAACATGGAGCCCAGCGTCTGGGGCTTCACTGCTGTAGATTTTGATTTTTTTTTTTTTTTTAAGATGTGTCGATTTGAACGGCTCTTAGATTGATCAATAATTTTGAATATATTATTTGAATATTCTTCGCCTTTTATACAATTAAAATAGGTTAAATAAAAATAACCCTTTAAATGAGTTTATACCATGGTTTCAAATATCGGCCGATCCCGATCCAGATCGGCTGATCTGGATCACATGCGTGCTTACTAGTGTGATTAAACCTATGAAAATAGATGGCACAAAAAACTAATTAAAGAGAATATCGTATGATGTTCTAGTGAATAATTATAATCGCTATAAACGTTTTAACTAAATTGGATATCATAGTCACAAATTTTCATCAAAATCTGACACATGGGCAACCTCAATATTGTTGGAGGCCCGGGACTATGAGTCCAAACCCACCCCGAGGCGCTGGATTAGAATTAGTTGGAGACCATGTGACATTCGTCCAAGGGATCAAGTTTTACAACTTTCCCAAGAATGATCAAAAGCCACCCAAAAAATCTGGGCATGATCCGATACATATATACTATCTAAACTGTGGTCAAAGAGAGTAAAATTCAATGCATCCGGATGAGTGGGCATTACCCAAACTTTGACCACAATTTTAAACACTTAAAAAACTTTTTTTTTAATTGCTTTTTTTATAGGTCACATGATGCCAAAACAGGTATCATTTGGAATCACGTGCCATGGGACATATGATGTAAACTTTTAATCCACTGCTCCCAATATAGGTTCAGACCCAGTATCTCATTTGCCATATTGATACGTAACAGATGGAGGAGGCCGCTTTGCTGATTGTGAGAAAACCAAACTTGCACCTTTTTTCTTTACCCAACAACCGCAAGAAACAACGTTGGCAAATTTTGCAAATTTGCTTTTAAAAGGACAAATATTTTCTTGTACTAGCCATTCTCAAGTTTATGTATTTTGTTTTCTTCTTTCTTCCTATTTAGTAATTATAACTTATAAGTTTCTTTTGGCACTGGTTTCTTGCGATAACTCATAGAGATAGGGGAGCCCTTATCAATTCTACCAGTCAGCCACATAAGAGTAAAGTGCCCGACCCAACATACTACAAAATTCTCCAAACTTCTAATCCCTTTCCGTTATGGTTTATCATGTTGGAAATCCCGTACGGTCAAACTAATAGATTATATATAAAAGTGCAATGTGCCCTAAAATTATTCATTAGTAGATTTTAACTAATCAATCTGTGCATTCCAATTGATTCATATATATATATATATATATATATATATATATATAGGGATGATTTTTTGGATGACACATATTTCAATAACGGATTGCCAATTGGACAAATTAGATGATTCATAAGTGTGCAGCAGGTGGCATAATAATCTACCACACTTAATGGTGGAAGAACAAAACCTTAAAATAAGGGTATAAGATGGTTAAACCCGTTTTGGCGTTTACGTGTCGTCAGAGCCATTGTCCATATATAAATCTGGGGTAGGGTACCCAATTTTCGCTTGACCTAAACCGACCTTATTTTTTCCCGACCTAACCAAACCCGACCCGAAGGTCTAGTTAGATGTTTCTTGAAAAATAATGACCCGACCCACCGGGTGAAGTTTGTGTACCCAACCCGATTAGAAACAGAATCGGACAGGTCGGAGAGCAAACTGAGCCTTATTTTAGGCTTCTTTTTTCTTTTTCTTTTTGAAGTGTATACCAAATGGAATCTCATGTGTTGTTTCATTGGTGCACCCTGATCTCAAGATCTTTGATGAAAAGATAGGGATGAAGACCTCTCTCGATTTTCGTCTCAGCACCAAAGATTAAGTCCATGACGCGCCCAATCAGAGAGTACAAATGATAATTCCGCGAGGCGCAATCTGACTGGGTAATAGGTAAAAAATTTCAACCCTTTTCTGAAAAAGATGCAACTCATTTTCTCCCATGAATTTGCAAATGAAAAATGAATTTCCCACCTTTCTCCCATGTGGTTCTCATTTTTTTCATTTTTTATTAGTATCTTTTTATAACTTTTCTTTTTAATTTTCCCAGAACCCATTTTTCCCTAAATTTTCCCAACTACAGGAGTCAAAGATCGAAAGCATAGAATAATTTCCAAATTTCACTGGGTGGCCGCTCTCTCCAATTATCATCTAAAAGACCAAAGTAAATGCCTAGAATTGACTTAAATCTCTTGTATTGTCTATTTCAATTCTTCTCAGAACATTACTAAATGCATAATTATCAAAAGATAATAATAATAAATATGAAATGCAAAAGAAAACATTGTGATTTTTTCTGCTGAAAATTTTGCCTAGACCACGCTGTGGAAGGAATGGCCGGTTCTATAAAATGATTTTCAGCAGTTAAATGCACATGAGCAAACATAAAAGGCAATTCTCAAAGATGAAACACAAATTCAATCAAAGAAGATATTTCTATGTACTAAAATGAACAGTAAATTCTCTGTATAAAAGCACAAATTATTCAATAATATATATATATATATATATATATATATATATATATATATATATATATATATAAGGGATCCGTCCTCCAATGAAGGATGGTGGGCATCCTCAAAGGTCTCTCCATCGTGGAGCACTACGTGGCACCCAAAACAGTACTTTGGTGCCACATGGAGCTCGGGTGCAATGTTTAAATCAACTTGAGAAAAAAAAAATGAACCCTAATCTCCACAATGTGTTTTTTGAGCCTTAAAATTTGTATCATTGAAGCTCCATGCGGCACCAAAACCATGTTTAGGCGCCATGTGGACTTGTAGGATGCCCACCGTCCTCCATTGGAGGACGGAACTGGGGTCATATATATATATACACACACAAACACACAAGGGAGGCTATTCAACAAGAACAGAACTGAATACATGACGATTAACACCTCTTCCGTCACTGATTCTAGTTTGATTTGCTGGGTCCAAACGTAAAAACTTGAAGCCTTACCCTCGCCTCACCTGCAATGGCCAATGATTCTTCGCTCGGGTTCTCTTTTGCAGCAGCAACAGCTGCAATATATGCCTTTCTTGCCTCTTCCATCTCCTGTAGTTCTATCTCGTCGACTGCATCCTTTATGCACAAGTCAAACGTTTCAATCAGAAATGATAAACTACCCAACCGAGACATACCATTTTATAGGATTATTGGGCCATCACCAGCAGCATAAGGTTATTGAAGTTTACGAATTATGCTGCCCAATCTTGTCAAAGGCTGATCGAACAGATTCTTCTGGGCCCGAACATATGTGGGAGTCAGCCTTCACCCCAACATATGTGGGAGTCGGCCTTCGACAGGATTTGATGCATAAAAAGCGCCCTGGAACCATCTATAACCTTATAATAGCTTTGTAATCATTCATAATCTTATCATACATTAATTAATATAATCACTATAATAGAAAGTCGCCAATATCACCTATAAAGCAAAAAATTATGAAACAGAGTGTAAACAGTAAATTTGCATAGAATATAAATCTAACACAAATAAATTATCACAAATTTCCCCTCCCTGTGAAATGGCGGACTTTACACTTCCGGGTATCGCAGTCGATTCCCCGTTAATTACATCAAAATGAATGCCTCTGATTAAAAGTCACTAAAAAAAAGTAAAGTAATTACATTTATGAAATAAACAAAATAAATCGTAAGTCTTAAGTCTTCATTAACATCTTCACGATACGAGATGGACGCATAGTATGCTCTCTTCATCAAAGACTCGGGTGATGTGAAATAAAGGACGTCAGATGAGAGAGTCTCTTCTCCGAAAGTTAGACTCATCTGAACGATAGGCATGGTCAAATATGGGCATGAAGAGTTTGTGGATGAGTCTCATAAGTGGGAATGGCCTACACAGGGACAGCCTAAGCAGAGACGGCCCGTGTAGGGACGACCTAAGCGGGGATGGCCCACACAGGGACTTCCGGAAGACGACCCATGCAAGGACAACCAAAGCGGAGAGCTCATAATTATTTGTATATCAAGAAATTGTATTTTACCAACATCATAAAAGAATTTCTAATCTTGAGGTTCAGATTCAAACTCTACATTTGAAGGACTGATGACCCGAATCGCGAGGGACACTCTAATTTCGAGACATATTTTAAATCTAGTAAATCTGATGGTTATGAATCATTGTAGATGAGTTTTGCGGGTGTCAAAGTCCAAAATCATTCTTTAGATTTGTAATTGCAACCCATACAAGTTATCAGGTTTGTTGGTGCAATTTGAGCGTGCTAAGAGTAAGCGAGGGGTTGTACCCACGTAACTTAAATTATCTCCAAGTACAAAAGGAATTGGGTACGTGTCGTAACACGTAATCTCAAATTACAACCCTAAATATACTTAGGTAAGGGTTGTAACTTGTAGCTCTTATCCTAAGCACACC
The DNA here is from genome assembly GCA_021018995.1 of Chloranthus sessilifolius. Taxonomy (NCBI): domain Eukaryota; kingdom Viridiplantae; phylum Streptophyta; class Magnoliopsida; order Chloranthales; family Chloranthaceae; genus Chloranthus; species Chloranthus sessilifolius. The sequence continues at coordinate 28,495,224 of CM037585.1, read as the reverse complement.
ACATTTAGATAGGGGTTGTAGCTCTTATCCTCGATGCACCCGTATCGGAGACAACCCGAATTCAAAATTTTTGGATTTATCTCTCCCGTACACTCTAAAAGAAAGGTAACAAAAAAAATCTTGGAGATACCTTAAGGTATCTTGACAAAAAAATCGAAGTTGGATAAGTCTTCAACAGGCCTCTTGCGTAAGAATTTTCATATCTGGATAATGAGAAAGAATCTGCTATTTATAGATTTATAGTAGCGGTTACGTTAAGTTATAATCCTACGATTTCCGCAAGAGTTTTACAAAAAATAAGGATTGTGAGGGTTGCGTGGGCCTCAGCCTTCATGCGGATTGAGAGAAAAAATTTCTCAAGATATCAGGCCTATGCTGGTGGTTATTTGCTTAAGCCAAGAAAAGAGAGAACTCATGAAAGAATATAAGACTTGAGAGAAATGATGAGAAGAAAGAGAGTAGAAGAAGTGGGATGGCACATAGGTGGCTATGCGTGGGCCATAAGAGGAAAAGGAGAAAAAGGAAGGGAGGAGAGAAGAGTGATATGGCCCACATAGGTGACCTATGTGGGCCATATTTCAGCTGTGTGGGCCATATTTCAAGAGAGAAAGAGACAAGTAGGAGAAAAATGAGAGATAGGAAAGAGATGGCCCATGTAGGTAATCTGTGCGGGCCAGTGGAGAGAGAAAAAGTAGAAGAGGAAGAGATAAGGAAAAGATGGCCCACGCAGGTGACCCGAAGTGTTCTATACTTCTCTTTTTTTATTATAAAGAAAAAAAAGTCGATAAAAATCGATCTAAATTATACTTCCTACGGGAATTTTACTACCGAATAGTGATCCTATTCTCTACGAAAATTCGATCATCGGAATTTAAATTTTGGAGTCCATCGGATGACATGATTCCAATCTGAGAGATTTCAGGGGACGAGCTTTGGATTTTGAGATTAATCAGACTGAACTTCCTACGGAAAGACCGTATATTGATTGGTCATAGGATTTGTGCTTCTTATGAGAACGCTCTCCGATTATCAAGATGAATCTCCTAAATCCTTTGGATGGTTCGATTGAAATCTATGAACCCTAACAAATTTATGGACAAAGTTCCGACTTTAGAAATTGGCTTAAAAAAATATTTTTGAAACATCAATAAAATATTAAGATGATTTTCTACTGACTATCGATCTCGATATCGATCAGATGGTCAAAGTAAAATCCGAAAGATCTGTTTTGGCTACCCAAGCAGATCTGACTGATTTTTGGGCCGTTTACAAAGATCAAAACGGCCTTAAAAATATTTTTGAAAAGTCAACAAAAATCATTAAGTTCATTTTCTACTGATTGTCGATCTCGATATCAATCGGATGGTCAAAATAAAATCCAAAAGATCTGTTTCAGCTACCCGGGCAAATCTGACTGATTTTTGAGCCATTTATAGAGATCAAAATGTCCTTAAAAAAAATCAATCAATAAAAATTGTTAAGTTGATTTTCTACTGACCATCGATCTCGATATCGATCGGGTGGTCAAAATAAAATATGGAAGATTTGTTTCGGCTACCAAGCAAATCTAACAGATTTTTCGGTCGTTTACAGAGATCAAAACGACTTTAGGAATATTTTCTAAGAAGTCAACAAAAAATCATTAGGTTGATTTTCTGTTGACTATCGATATTGCTATCGATCGGATGGCCAAAATAAAATTCGAAGATCTATCTTGGCTACCCAAATAGATCTGATTGATTTTCGAGCCGTTTACTGAGATTAAAACTGCCTTAAGAATATTTTCTAAAAATCAACGATAATTATTAAGTTGATTATCTATCGACTATCGATCCCGATATAAATCAGATGGTCAAAATAAAATCCGAAAGATCTGTTTTGCTTTCTCGGCCAGATCTGACTGATTTTCGGGCGATTAAATTTACATGAGATCTGACCGGCTATCCGAATCAAGATCTGAGAAATCACTAGTCATAAAATTGACCAAAGGACCAAATTAATATTTTAGAAATTCAACTAAAATATTTAGGTTGAATCTCAATCGGGCTTCGAGTTTAAAACTCATCGTTTGGCTTGATTTACATGAGATCTGACCGGTTATCCGAATCAAGATTTGAGACAGCCATTGATCATAAAACCGACCAGATGACCAAATTAATATTTTAGAAATTCAACTAAAATATGTAGGTTGAATTTCAATTAGGCTTCAAGTTTAGAACTCATCAATTTGGCCCAATTAATTTACATAAGATCCTACCGGCTATCTGAATCAAGATCTGAGATGGTCATCGATCATAAAATTTACTAGAGGACCAAATAAATATTTTAGAAATTCAACTAAAATATGTAGGTTGAATTTCAATCGGGCATCGAGTTTAAAACTCATCGGATGGCCCGATTAATTTAACGAATTTCAATCAAGGTATCTGATATAAAATTTAACAAGTACCAGGTACGAAACTTATCAGATGACCCAAATATTTTTCCGCAAAATTTGACTAAAATAATTTAGTCAAGATTTGACGAGCTCGGTAATTTTAGCAAAATCTCAATAGAATATCTGACTCAGAATTTGACAGACTCTGTATCAGGTAGCCTGATTTGTTTTAGCAAAATCAGGAATGTCAAAAGACTAACTAGAAATGTGATAACTACACTATGTAGACTTTTGTTGAATCAACCGGTTTATCGAATACAAAATTTGTTCAAAATAAATGATTCAAGATTTTAGTAGGCATCAAGTTACCCAGTTTATTTCATTTGTCATAATCATATACTCTCACACTCTATTCTCGTGTGAATAAACGGGATTACATATGACATACTTAGGCAACTTATTCTTGTGCGCGTAGAGGAATACATATAATATAGCTACATAAATATCCTACGCAGTTTAACCTTGTGCGAGTAGGAGATTACATATAATAGAATGTACCTATGTACATTGCCTTCCTCAGTTTATCCTCATGAGTAGAAGGTTAAATATAATAGAATGTACCTATGTACAATACCTTACGCAGTTTACCCTTGTGCGAGTAGGAGGTTAAATGATGATGATGTACCTATGTATGTACCTTACGCAGCTTAGACTTGTGCGAGTAGGAGAGTACATATACCATACCTACGTATGTTCTCACATTGTTTATTCTCATACGAGAGGGAGAATATGTATCGGAGACAACCCGAATTCAAAATTAAATCTAGATTTATCTCTCTCGTATAGTCTAAATAAAAGGAACTCAAAGGAGAGAAGAGGGAACAAAAAAAATCTCGGAGAGTAACTCGAGAAGTCTTCGACAGGGCTCTCGCGTAAGAAATTTCGGATCTGGATAATGAGGAGAGATTTTCTATTTATAGATTTATGGTAGCGGTTACATAAGGTTATAATCATATGGTTTCCACAAGAGTTTCACAAAAAATAAGAGTTGTGAGGGTTGTGTGGGCCTCGGCCTTCACGCGGATTGAGAGAAGAATCTTCTCGAAATATCTGGCCTACGGAGGTGGTTATTTGCGTAAACAGAGAAAAGCGAAGACCCATGTTCAAAGAAGATGGCCCACACAGGTGGCTGTGTGGACCATTTTGAAAGAGGATAAGACATAAAGAGAGAAATGAGAAGAAGAGAGTGGAAGTAGTGGGATAGCCACGTAGGTGGCTTGTGTGCGCCATAAGAGGAAAAGGAGAAAAAGGAGGAAAGAAGAGTGAGATGGGGCCATATTTCAAGAGAGAAAGAGACAAGGAGAAAAAGGAGAGATAGGAAAGAAATGGCCCATGCAGGTGACCTGCATCGGCCATTGGAGAGAAAGATGATCGAGAGAGAGAGAGAGAGAGAGAGAGAGAAAGTAAAAGAGGAAGAGAGAAGGAGAAAAGATGGCCCACGCAGGTGACCCTGCATGGGCAATTGGAGGGAGAGAGAAAGGGAGATAGTCTGTGTGGGCCATCAATGAGAGAAAAAAGGGGATGGCCTGCATGTGCCATCAATGAGAGAGAAAGAGAGGATGGCTTGCGTGAGCCATCAATTGGAGAGAAAGGGGGGATGACCTGCGAGGGCTATCAATGAGAGAAAGAGAGGATGGCCTGTGTGGGCCATTGGGAGAGAGAAAAATGCTAGAGAGAGTGGGAAGAGGGCCCTCGCAAGTAGGTCTATACGTGGGTCACACTCTTTGACATAGTTTGGACTTCAAGTCCTAGTTAGAGTAGGTTTTAAGTAGGGAACTTATAAATAGAGTTTCCTTTCTTAATTTCTTTCATTAATTCATTCTATTCGAGCTTTGGAACTAACTAGAAGTAGAACTTCCCGACTTCTAAAAAAAAATTAAAATTTCAAGTCAACAGAGGGATAGGGTTGTCAACGGGCCGGGGTTTCAGCCCGGGCCCGGCCCGGATGGACCGAGTTCGGGCCCAAGATTTTAACTTCTTTAATAAACGGGCCGGGTTAAGCCCCAATAATAAATGAGTTCGGGTTCGGGCTACAAAGTAGCAAATAAACGGCCCGGCCCAGTAAGTGTTTCAACAGTTTAAGCATTTCAACGGCCTTATAAAACTCTTAAAAAATATTAGAAACCCAACCAGGATGGGCCGGGTTCGGGCTATAACATTTAAAAATCGGGCAGGGCTGGGTTCGGGCTTTCATTATATCTTTTAAAAGAAGGGCCTATACAAAAACCCGGCCTAGCCCATTGACAGCCCTAGAGGGACATCAATAAAATAGATCATATTGACAATGATAGCCAATCATGCATATCTATAAAGTGGTGATAGGGTTACGCTCTCTTGAAGTATATGCTTAAATGTTTATAGGCTTTTAAATGATGTAATAAAACACTAAAGTATAAAATTACAGCCTCAAAGAGATAAACACATCATACAAAAATGGTACACCAACTACCTTAGGCATGGTGTGCCCTATTTCTATCCAGTTAGAGTGTGCTCATCAATCCATACCATCCGTTCCGTAGGCCACCTGTCAAATGGACCACGGCAAAAATCGTAGGAGATTCTTTCGGAGATGAGTTATTTATAGGGGTGCAGCAGTAATACAATAATGAACAAGTATCCTGTTCCTCACATTATTGATGAAAGTTGCAACTAAGAGAATCTTTATTCTCGTAATATCACCTCGCGAGACTGCAGTGGGGAATAGCGACTGGGAAGGGAGGGGGGGATCCTAACTTCCTTCCGCTACTTCTGGGTGGGCCTAAGCTGGCGGTTATGAAGATGATATCGTGGAATGTTAGGGGAATCTGTGGGGAAGGAAAACGGGCGGGGGTGAAGCGAATCATTGAAACAATAAAACCGATCCTGGTTACCTTGCAAGAGACCAAATGGGGCAGTTGCGACAGCAAGAAAGTGGGGTCGATTCTGGGGGGCAAGTACTGGGGATGGATAGGGGTTGATTTGGAGGGAGCCGCAGGGGGTATACTCGTCGCTTGGGATACTCGACATTTTGATAAAGTGGACGAAGAAGTGGGAATTTTCTCTGCTGCGGTGGTCCTTCGTCACAAAGCATCCGGAAATGAATGGATGTTTGCGGGTGTGTATGGGCCGTCTTCTAATCGAGATCGTCCTGACTTCTGGTTTGAATTGGCCGCGCTCGCCGGCAGATGGAACCGTCCCTTCTACGTGGGGGGCGACTTTAACGCCATAAGGTGGGGGTGGGAGAAGCAGGGAGGGCCGCCGGACGCGGCGGTCATGAGGGACTTCAACGCCTTCTTTGCCGATTGGGGGCTGTTTGATGTGCCACTTGCTGGGGCGAGGTTCACGTGGTCAAATCTGCAGGATGTTCCGTCCATGAGCAGGCTCGATAGATTAAATGCACTGTCTGAGTGGCTTGAACTCTACCCGGGTGCGAGATTGGAATGTATGGCTAGAGCTGTCTCTGATCATCGGCCTCTGGTGCTTACGTGTGAATCTCGGTATAAGGGGCCTTTGCCATTTCGGTTCGAGAATATGTGGTTGCTGGAGGGGAATTTTCGAACTAAGGTGGCGGAGTGGTGGGGTGAAGTGGAGGTCTCTGGCACGGCAGCTTATCGATTCATAGCAAAACTGTAGCGCGTTAAAGCAAAGATCAGAATTTGGAATAAGGAAGAATATGGGGTGGTCCAAGTGAAGAAAGAGACCTTGTTAACAAAGCTTAATGATACAGACAATTTGGAGGAATCGAGAAGTCTTACGGCGGAAGAACGCCACGAGAGGTATTTACTGAAAACAGAACTTAACCAGGTTTGTCTGGCAGAGGAGATGTGCTGGAAACATAAGGCTAAGGTCAAATGGCTACGGGAAGGGGATGCTAATACCAAGTTCTTCCATGCAATTGCCAATGTGAGGAGCAAGGTGAATTTTTTGGGACGAATTTGTGGTTGATGGAGTAACGTATTCCGACGAGGAGGAGATTAGAGAGAACATTGTGGGTTTCTACAAGGAGTTGTATTCGGACAACAGACTTATGCGACCGGAGTTGGACGGGATTCCCTTCCAAACCATTGTTGCCGAGGAGCAGGTGGCTCTGGAAAGGCCCTTTCAGGAGGAGGTGGTCTGGGGGGTTATTAAATATGGGGCAAAGAACAAAGCCCCAGGCCCTGATGGATATACTATGGAGTTCTTCAGGTGCTTTTGGCAGACTATTAAGGAGGATCTGATGGAGGTGTTGAAGGAGTTCCACTCTTCGGGTTTTATTGGGCGCAGTCTTAACTCCACTTTCATCACCCTTATACCTAAATTCGAGGGGGCAGAGGATATTGCGGACTTTCGACCGATAAGCCTCATCAACTGCCTCTATAAAATCATTAACAAGGTCTTGGCGAACCGTCTTAAGCCTGTCATGGGTACCATCATCTCGGCCACACAAGGAGCTTTTGTGGCTGGTCGTCAGCTACTTGATCAGGTGGTTGTGGCTCAGGAGACTATCCATGCGACCCTTTCTCGCCGCAGACCGGCTGCTCTGTGGAAGGTGGCCATGGAAAAGGCATACGATCAGGTCAGCTGGGATTGCCTCAATTATATGTTGCGTAGGTTCAAGTTTGGGGAGAGATGGAGAAAGTGGATGAGGGGTTGTTATTCATCGGCCTGGTTTTCGATCCTTGTTAATAGTACACCTGCCGGGTATTTTAAGAGTTCACGGGGCCTTCGTCAAGGGGATCCGCTTTCACCGTTTCTCTTTAACATGGCGGGAGAGGCCCTCTCGGGGCTGATCAATACAGCCAGGTTAACTGACCGCATAAAGGGCATCAGGGTAGGAATGCATGGTCGGATTATGACGCATCTTCAGTATGCTGATGATACAATCATTTTTGGACAGGCCGATGTCCAGGAATTTATGTCTCTAACGGATGTGCTGACCATTTACGAAACGGTATCCGGTCAGCGAATCAATCTCACTAAATCTGTGATATCTGGCATTGGCATTGAGGACGAGCTCTTAGCTGATCTGGCTCGGTCGGTGAATTGTGTTGCTAGTTCTCTCCCTATTCGGTATCTTGGCCTACAACTTGGTCTGAGATACCCCAATGCTAGAGCATGGGAACCAGTGGTTCAGCGGTTCGAGCAAAGATTGTCTACGTGGAAAGGAAAGCTGCTCAGTAATGGAGGGCGTCATGTTCTGCTGAAATCTGTCTTGTCATCTATGCCCATCTTCTACATGTCTCTCTTTAAATGCCCCATGAAAATCATCAGGCGCCTTGAACAAATCCAGAGACATTTTCTTTGGGAGGGATCAGGGACGAATCAAAGAAGGTACCACCTAGTCAATTGGGATACCGTAGTCTTGCCGGTTCGATTCGGGGGCCTGGGTATTCGGTGTTTGAAGGAGACTAATATCGCAATGCTTGGCAAGTGGTTCTGGCGGGCGGGCGGGGAGGGAGGAGGAAGCGAACAGTTTATGGTGCGTTGTGTTGAGAGAAAAGTATGGCAATGCGATTGGTAACTGGGGTATTTCGGCTTCTTCTCACAGAGGCAGCTCGGCTTGGTGGAAGGCTCTGTGTAGTACCTGGAAATACTTCTCTAGAGGTCTGAGCTATAGTTGGGGTTGTGGCACCCGGATTCGCTTTTGGGAGGATAGTTGGGTGGAACGCCAACCCCTAAAATATTCTTTCCCGGATATCTTTTCCATCTCGATGAATCCCCATGGTATGATCGATGAGTTCGTTTCGGAGAATGAGGGGGGGAGATTGTCGACGATTTCTACTAGAAGGCTGCTGAGGGATGACGAGGTGACATCTTTCTCCAACCTGCTGATGCTGCTTTATGGATCCCAGCGCAACATGGCTGGTCGCGATCAGCGAAGGTGGTACCCAAATAAAGAGGGCTCATTCTCGGTTAAGTCCTACTACAAGCTACTATCTACTAGACCCTTGATCAGGTGGGCAGGGGTCGGGCTGTGGAAGGCACCAATCCTAGCTAAAATTAAGTTCTTTACGTGGACCATGTTCAAAGACCGAATTCTTACCCTCGACCAGCTCATTCGTCGGGGGAGAGATTTACAGAATTGCTGTGTTATGTGTCACAAAGAGGAGGAGTCAGCTGCTCATCTTATGCTGCATTATATGGTGGCCCATGAAATATGGGGCCTTAATGTTCAATCCTTTGGTATGGAGTGGGTCAAGCCGACAACCCCCCTTTCTCATCTCTTGATGTGGGAGTTTGGCCTCGCCGATGGGAGTAGGTCCGAGTATTGGAAGGTCGCGCCTTATGCTGTGTTCTGGTCCCTGTGGAAGGAAAGAAATCGCAGAATTTTCGAACAAACATGCCTACCGGTAGGGATGATCATGAAGCAGGTCCGTGATCTGATGTGGTGCTGGGTTGCTAAAGGGAAGGGGGTTGTTTTCGCGTGGGATCTGGGTTAAGTTCGGCATAGGGGGGGGGGGGGGGGGAGGGCGTTTTGTAATTTGCCATTGCGGTATTTTTTGGTCGTGTTCTCTTGTATTGAGTTTCATCAGCATCTTGCTGCTATCAATATATCTCGCTTATTACCGATCAAAAAAAAAAAAAAAAAAAAATATATATATATATATATATATATATATATATATATATATATATATATATATATAAAAAATTATATATCACCTCTATAAAATACTGACTTTAGAAAATATTTTATCTTCAATAACTCAATGACACAATAAGGCATAGTGTTCTACCGCATATGCTGCAAATATTTTGTAATTGAGCACACAAGACATAATCAGGCATCTGTTAGGGCTATAATTTTTCACAAAAATCCTACACACGATAAATCTGGCGTGTATATTAAAAAGGAGAAGGAAAATGTCATAATTTAGATTTCAAATGTCCGTCCTCTTTAAGAGGTTAAGGGTTCAAACCATCTTCCCCCCTCCTTTAGACAACATATTTTAAATAAATGACTTCAGTTGACCAAAGTGGTCGGTAAGAATTATTTGTCTTATCAGTAAAGTAATATACAAATTAAACTGAAAGGAAAACAAAAACAAAGTGCAGACTACAGAGACCTCGTGGTATAGCAAGGCCGCAAAAGGAAAACAAAAACACAGAAACAGGAAATGTAAACCTACAGAAACCCAAAAAGCGCACCCAAGATACAGCCTAAAGACAAGGAAGACCAGAGAGTGAAAAGAAAGAGACCCGGGATGATGCTCCCACACAATCAGCTTATCTCACACAAGTCATCCACCAATCGATGGGCTCTTTACCCCCACCGACCATCCCACCTTTATCCAACCTGACCCACCTCATTAGTGGTTAATAAGTCAACCATGTTGAAGATCTAGATGCACCCATCAGTGGTTAATAGCTCAACTAAATTGAATGTCTAGATGAGCTCGCGATGGTCAACAAGTCAACCAAATCAAAGAATTAACTAAATCTGTCGGAGGTTAATAAGTCAACAGATAATGATCATGATGAATACAACACATTCAGTCAACAAGTCAGATGACCAATGGATGTGATGATCATTCGTAAAAGACAATATGCCCAATGAATGCGATAACCTTAGTAGAAGTCAAAAAGTAAAAACGAACAACAGATGTGTTGAACATCTATGAAAGCCAACAAATTGAAGAGGCCTATTGCATGTGATGACCATCCATGAAATTCAATAAATGAGCATCAAACTATATGACAATCATTTGTGAAAGTCAATAGTTAAATATGACTGATGGAAGTGATCATTCATGATGGTCAACAAGTCAATGAATCAATTTCTGCAATGAATAATAAGGATCTGATCAACAACCTGATGAGATCAGTAGTTGAGATGATGACTAAAAATCCAGTCAATAAATCAAAGAGGTCAAGAGATGAGATAAAGATTAAATGACGATGGACGTATAGTAGTAGCAAGTTATATATAATTCAACTTCTTACATGCACTCCTATGGAAGGAAGATAAATATTTCAAAAAAAAAAAAAAAACATACAATTATTTCTAAAAGACCCTTCCATCACAGAAGATGAATCTCTCTACAAAGAAGAAAAATATTGCAGCAAAGATCTCACAATCATTTCAAAAAGATTGCCACAAAGATAAATATTTCAAAAAAAGAAGACAGATATTACTCAAAGAAAATAAATATGTGCTCCATCAATAAGACAAGAAAAAATTCACCATAACCGCCCAAACCAGCTTCCATTACCAACAAAAAAAAAATTATACATAGGGTCCTCCCCTCATTCAAACGGGACAACAAAAAAATCTGTGCCCAAATATATCACTACATTGAAAAAATATAAGAAGTCAAGCCTTAAAGATCTAAGGAAATTTCTAGCCCTCCTCTTCAAAGGTAGCAGGATCGATTGACCCCTTTACTAAGGGGTTTATTTTGTTGAAGTAGGCTTAGTTTACCCCTTTACTAAGAGCTCCATCACTAATTGGGTTAGTAATGTCCTGTGGGAACCTATTTTGATCATAATCAGGGTTGGTTTCCATCCAAAGGGTATTTTTGTCATTTGAAACATATTGAGGGTTAGTTTATGTCTCGATGGTATTCTGGTCCATTTTTTTTTTCCTATCCATAACAGGAATTCTATTAGAAAAGAAAGAAAAACAAACCAAACCCAGCAAGGCAGCAAAAGACCCAAACACCAACAAAAGAGCACAAATCTCAGGAGATCAGTAGCGAGAAGCCACCCACCTCAACCTCACACCCCAGCCCTCGGGAACCCAAGACCAGCAGGCAAGACTGCTCACAATCAAAAAGACGAATCACATTTCACGTAGATTTTAAAATTGCTGCCCTGACACTCCTCCTTACTAACAGCCAATCTGATCCAATCTCAATAACATACGGACTGGTCTCCTCTTCCGATTAAAAATATGATCATTTCTTTCCAACCACAAAGCCCACATAACTGCAAATACCGCAATGTCCCATATTCCTTGCTTTAATCGTTCCATCTGACCCCCTCCCTTTCCATTCATTCAAAAGCTGCCCACAATCCTCATGAAAAACCCACTTCATCTTATAAACGTCATGAGCACCAGACCACAAACTTCCCTAGCAACCCAACAGTGGATCCTGAAGCGACTCCTTCTCCTGAAAGCGCATCACGCATCTATTCTCTTCCTGATGCCCCTCTTCAACAGCTGGTCAATAGTGAGAACCTTTCCCCGAGCAGCACAGCACCCAAAAAACTTAATTTTCAAAGGGATCCTCACTTCCATAAATCAGTCCAAGGGTGCCTCTTCAAAGGTCTTCTACTCAAGAAAGAAAAAAGAAAATGGACCTTTCCCAGTGAGGCTCCAGAATCTGAGATCTCTATTCAGACCATTCCTCGTAGCCGAGTACAAGAACTCCAAAAGACAAGAATTCATCAATCTCATCCTCCTTAATCCCCCTTCTAGTGAAGACATCCCAAACCACTTCCCCTCCCTAATCAGCCATCATTTGAGATATCCTACCCTCAGCCAAGACTGCAATCTGGTAAATTTTACTGAAGTCCTCCTTAAGGGTTATCGAACCACTCCATCTATCATTCCAAAAGCTTATTCTACCGCCACTTTCCTAGCTATACCGAATTGCTTTCTTGAAATCATCTCTGACACTATGCACCCCTTTCCACCATCCAAACCCTCTTTTGTTGTCATAAATAAAACTCATCCATAAGCAGGCCTATCATACTTGCCATCTACCACCATAACTTCCCTTCCTCCTTATTGTTAGCATTAAGCGTGTACGCCACCTCATCTGATAACTACCACATCAATTCATTCTTATCTTCATAACCACCCATTCAGTTATCTAAACCAATTGTAACCACCTCATACGGTTATATTTGTAATCTTATTTATACACTCTTCTTGTCAGGATATGTAATGCCTATAATTGCAATTTGTGGCAATTTATTAGCGTTAAGGGTGTACTCCACCTCATCTGATAACAACCACATCAATTCATTCTTGTCTTGGTAACCACCCATTCAGTTATCTAAACCAATTATAACTACCTCATACGGTTATATTTGTAATCTTATTTATACACTCTTATTGTCAGGATATGAAACGCACTGTAATCGCAATTTGTGGCAATTTATTTATATCTTTTATCTCTTTCATCTTCTTATTTTCTTTTCTTTTATAATTTTCACATGGTATCAGAGCCATGATTGGCTCCATGAGTTCAATGTCATGGTCCTGACATTGCTTCCGCTATCATATTCGATTAAAGTTTCTTGATTCATGGAATTTTCATTTTTTATTCATCCCTTCTACATTGAAGAATTGGTTCATGTAATTTTCATTTTTTCTCTTTATCACTTTTACATCGAGAAAGTTTTGCCTTTTTATTCATGTGAATGTATTTCTCACATTTATCTGTTTAGTAAATGTATTTCCCACTATGGTCATGACATTGCTTACTATCATTTTCTTTTCCCTATTCTTGATTCTTTATTCTCAAAATTTACAAATTTTGTCCAAATTTCTTTGGCCTTCTTTGGCTTTTTATTTACATGTGGATGTCTTTCCCACATTTTCTTTGGCCTTTTATCTTCATGTGAATTTCTTTTCCCACATTTTCTTTGGGTTTTTATAATACATGTGGTTGTCTTATCCTAGCTTTCTTTGGCTTCTAATCATGTAGATTTATTTTCCGCATTTCTTGGGCCTTTTATTATTTGGATGCATTTTCCAGCATTTTTTTACTTTATGCATGTGAATGTCAGTTGCATATTTCCAACATTGTTGGAAGTTCATAAATAGCTTTTATCTATCAAAAAAAATAAAAATGCATTTGAATGTCTTTCCCAAATTGCTTTTGGTTAGTGGATGTATTTCCCACAATTTTTTTTGACCTTATGGTCTTTCTCTACACCGTGAAAGGGGAGATGTTTTAGGGTTCTTTCTAGTCCCTCGTCAAAGCTTATACCGGATTTCTACTATTGTTGCTGTGATGCAGGGATATATTTCACCATTCCAAGTCCAAGTTGGATGTTCTCAACATTCACATTCCAACTTGAGGGGGAGTGTTGATAACTACCACATCAAAGCTTATACCGGATTTCTACTATTGTTGGGTTCTTTCTAATCCCTCGTCAACGCATATACGGGATTTCTACTACTGTTGCTATGATGCAAGGATATATTTCACCATTTCAAGTCCAAGTTGAACGTTCTCAACGTTCACATTCCAACTTGAGGGGGAGTGTCGATAACTACCACATCAATTCCATTTTCATCTTGATAACCACTTATTCAGTTATCTAAACCAATTGTGACCACCTCATACGGTTACATTTGTAATCTTATTTATACATTCTTCGTGTCAAGATATGAAACGCAATGTAATCAATTTGTGGTGTCAGTTCTATATTTCTATCTTCTTCGTTTATCTTTTCATCTTCTTATGGTTGAAATGCGGAAGCAATCTCATGACCATAGTGGAAAATGCATTCACTAAGTAAATCAATGTGGGAAATACATCCACATGAATAAAAGGCATGAAGAGATGAAAAAAAATAAAAATTATAAGAATCAATTCTTCAATGTAGAAAGATGAAAAAAAAAATGAAAATTCCATGAATCAAGAAAGTTGAAGAAAATATGATAGTGGATGAAGTGTGGAAGCAATGTCAAGACCATGACCGGCTTGAACACATGGAGCCGATCATGGCTCTGATACCATGTGAAAATAATAAAATAAAAAAGAAATAAGAAGATGAAAAGATAAAAGAAGAAATAAGAGGAAGATGGAAAGATAACAGAAGCAGATAGAGATATAGAACAGACAAATTGCCAAAAATTTATTACATTACGTTACATATCCTGACATGAAGAGTGTATAAATAAGATTACAAGTATGAGGTGGTTACAATAGGTTTAGATAACTGAATAAGTAGTTATCAAGATAAAAATGAAATGATGTGGTCGTTATCAAATGAGGTGGCGTACACGCTTAACGCTAACACTCATCCCCCAAATGCCAAAGCCATTTCCCAATAAAGGTTTTGTTCGTTAACCCCAAACTCTTTATCCCAAGACCAACCTCCTTGTTCGAAAAACAACACACTGCCCAATTAATCAAATGAAACTTCCTCTCCTCCTTCCCATAGAAAATATATGATAATCCTCTCTAGATGATTAATAACTTGAGCCGAGGCGCTGAAACATCGAAACGTAGTGCGCCGGAATAATAGAGAAATTGATTTAATCAAAGTCAACCGATCACCACTACTTACCAATCTATTTTTCCATTCGCCAGCCGTTTCAAAAATCTCTCAATAATTGGGTTTCCAAAGTTGTTGTTTCACCTTGCCCACTTTAAGAGGAAACCCCAAGTACATAATAGGGAGCTTCTTAGTCAGTCAAACTCTCAATCCTCACAGCCAGTATATCAGTCAACTCTATATCCACCTTAACCCCAGCCATCTTAGATTTATGCAAGTTAACCCTCTTACCCGACACAACCTTGTAAACAGTAAACACATCTCAAATAGAATCAATTTCTTGAATCTCATGTTGACGGAAAATGATTGTATCATCAGCGTATTGGAGATGAGTTATTACCAGACCTATACTACCAGACCTGAATCCAGAAAAGTTAACCAAATAAGCACTTTTTTGAAGCAACCACTAAGTTCTTCCCACACAATGTTGATGCCCCATAGTACTCTTACAAGTACCCATGAGGGAATCCATTCACATAACAGAAAATCTCGTTGACGCCACACACCCCATCATCCAATTCCTCCGTACCGCTTCAAACCCTAACCTCATCTGCATATAATCCAAGAAACCCCATTCCACTCTATCGTAAGCCTTCCCCATGTCGATTGTGAAGATCACCCCAGGCCATTTGCTTTTATACATAGTATCTACAACCTCATGTTCCACCACTAACACATCAAGAATTTGTCTTCCCGGAATGAAAGCTCCCTGTTGAAGAGATATCACAACACCCACCACCCTCTTCAATCGATTAGCCAAAACCTTACTCAGGATCTTATACACTCCTCCCAGCAAATTGATAGGTCTAAAATCCTTATCATTTGAGGTGGCAATGGGCTGGGTAGCCAGCCCGGCCCATTAGGCCCAGCCTGTTTTAAAGCGGGCTTGGGCTTGATCATAAAGCCCACGGGTCGGGCTTAAGCTAGCACATTAAGACCTATAATTAACGGGCAGGGCTCGGGGCTATCACCCTGAGCCCGTCGGACTCTCATATTTGATAGCCTCCTATCACCAATCTCATCCCATTCATTTAAAGTAGAAGAGAGCATGCGTCCCTCCCTATCTCTCTTAATGTCTAGTCTAATAATTATACTCTAAAATTTCAAATGAGAAATCATATTCTCAATAAAAAATAATTTTGAAGATATTATCCTCCCAATAAAAAAGATTTCCAAGATTTTGAAAGGACAAAAGACTAAAGAAGCCTCCTTATCTTCCTTTCCATAATCTAATTCCATTCGGCTCATCCATGAATAAATGGGCCAGGTCCGGTCAGGCTTGGGTTTAAACAATATGCCATGGTCCGGGCTTGGGCTTGGAACCATAAGCCCGCCATGGGCACGGGCCGGGCTTGGATATACTCAAGCCCGGCCCAAACCCGGCCCGTTGCCACCCCTACTTAACATCCACAGCCCCCTCCTTCTTAGGAATAAATGATATGAAAGTCGAATTCATGATCTTGGTAACCTGCCCACTTTCAAAGAATTCACCAAAGAAACCCATCACTTCCAATCTAATCAAAAATCCCAAAAGGCTTGCAAAAATTCTGCTGTGAACCCCTTCAAAAACAGGTGCTTTATTTTTTGCACCATATTCAAGGGTAATTTATGTTATCCTTGAATATTTTGGTCATTTACACCATATTCAAGGTTAGTATGTCCCGATGATATTTTGTCCATTTGGGCCCTTGAGAAGGGGTCAACCTTAACATAAGTCCATGTTTGGAGCCCCTTACTTAAAAAAGGGGCCAACCAATATCATTTATTCATATATGGAGCCCTTAATTAAAAAGGATCAACCAATAATATAAATCGGTGTGTAGGGCTAGGAGCACTTAATTACAGAGGTCAACAATAATATAAGTCCATGTTTGGCAGCGCTAATTAAAAAGGTCAACCAATTATCAGGTCAACCAACAATATATGTTCATGTGGAAGAGCCATTATTTAAAGGGGTCAACCACCATTATGTTACAGGTTTATAAATGGAGCCTTTAACTAATATGTTAATGTCATAGGTCCATAAATGAGATCTGTTAATTAAAATGGATCAACCAGGACTTGGGGCGGAAGCCCTTAGTAAAGGGTTCAAGCTATATTTACCTCAAAAATAACTAGGAGCCTTAAGTAAAGATGTCATTCAAGCCTACTAACTTTGAAAAGGAAAGCTAGAGATTACCTTAGATCTTTGTCTCGACTTCTTATCTTGTTTCCACGTAGAGAGATTTTCATAGAGAATTCTGTTTCGTATGAACAAGGAAAGGACACTTTATTCATAGAGATTTCTGTTTCGTATGAATAAGGAAAGGACACTACTTATTTTTTCAGAAGTTATAGTAGTTTCATTATATATAGTAGATTTCCGCATGTGTTAGTGATGGAGCATATATTTATTTTCTTAGGAACTTTTCTGAAATATTTATCTATAGTAGGGGTCCTTTTAAAATGATTGTGCAGTCTTTTTTGCAATATACATCTTCATTTCCGAGATACTTTTAAGGGGTCTTTTAGAAATGAGTTGTGGGACTTTCTCTGCAATATTTATCTTTTCACTGTGGATGTGCATGTTCACTGCCAGTCATTATTGAGTGATATTTGACCTGTTGATCAGCTTTATATATTTCATCACAATCATGGATCTTGTGACCACTAATAGATTCATCTGTCTTCGATTTGGTTGTCTTTTCAACCACTGACAGATGGATCTAAGCTTTCACTTATGTTGTTTTGTTGACCATTACGAGGTATATCTAGGCCTTCACTTTGGTTGACTTATTGGCCACTCTGGTCAATCAAAATCAAATGTACTTTGAAATTTGTTGTGTATGGAAAAAAAATGAGAGGATTTGAATACTTAACACCTCATAAAGAGGAGAGACCTTAAACCATTTAAGCAACTGAGTAGGTCATGAGATATCTTCAACGCTCATACTGCACCAAATTTTAAGCGTGAGACACTCATTTCTTTATTCTCTGGCTTGCCTCCAAGTACTGCATTTCTCTTCATATATGTTTCATCATCGCCGAGATAATACAGGAGTTACTTTTTCTTGCCTCCTGTACTAGCAATTTTCTGCATTACACTAGTACTCTACGTAATTTAATAACTTTCTTCTTCATAGGAGGCCTGGTTGGAAGATTTTATGCCTCTAGCGATCCTCATTTGTAGAGTTTTATTTTATTTCTTTAAACTCATGTGTTGATAAAATCTACCGCAATAGGAGTATTTGTTTCTTTTGCCCTTTATCAATACATCTTAAGAAAGTTTATCCTTGTGCAAGTAGAAAGTTATGGTAATATTTTCTAACATAGTTTATCCTCATGTGAGTAGGTCATAGTAATATTTTCCACCACATTTAATTATGACGAATGCTCCAATCTCTATTTTGATCATGGATATGCCTCCAGTTTTGCATACTAGAGCATAACATTTGGCAATGATGCACTCCTTAATCTTTTTCATCTTCAATCACCCAGTGTATTTAATTAAGACGAATGCTCCAATCTCTATTTTGATCATGGATATGCCACCAGTTTTGCATACTAGAGCATAACATTTGGCAATGATGCACTCCTTAATCTTTTTCATCTTCAATCACCCAGTGTAGGATCAGTGGAGGACAATGACTTGCTCGTTCTTCGATTTCCGTAATCTATAATTTTTGCAGTCTCTTGATTATGATATAGAGAAAATGTGGTGGAAAATCAGGCAAAAAATCTTATTTTTTGACCACATTTTTAAACGGAATGGGCAAAACCCTAAGTCCTAAGAATCCCTCTTCAAATCCAACAAAATCATCAATGATCAAACACCGACCTTAGCAGATGTCAGCGTCCTCTTAGAGAGGTTGTATCCCAGTCATTACTGAATAGGAATTTATCTACATGATGCATCACCATATCATCCCGGTATACTCATCCACGTAAAGCAAGTTCCTCCAACAGGAACGTCAATCCTCTCAACGCTTCCCAATCCTCAATTGTTCGTTACTTTCTTCCCAGTGGTTATGAGGAGCATTCATCATAATCAATCCAAGACAAGACTTTAATAAATAAATATATAAAAATTACGTTTGGGGAATTTCATGCGAGTTCAGTGTGTTGAACAGTTCTTAATTCCATTGTCACTTTCTTCAACGGAGTCCAGTAACTTCCTAACATTTCTATTGAAACATTCAAACATTAGAGTCAGCTTCTTCCTCATCAATTCCATCTCTGATTAAATTTTGGTTCATCAAGATAATACTTGTTCTGACGATTAGACTTTAGGATACTCGCTACGCATCTTAGCTCACCCAACTTGATGCCCACAGCAGAGTGACAGCTGTTTTGTACCCCATCAGTGACCAATGTTCTGGTTGAGGAGAAGAAATTCACACAAGAATCTCAAGAATCGAGTGAAATCATCGAATGTTTAACAATCAAAGAGGAGTATACATTGTTGAAATCAAGAAATCCATGGGACAAAAACATCCAAATGGGTTTGGTGTTATGGCCAGATTTGTAATGCCGTTCTAGCGCATCAGTCTTCCCATGCTAGACCCAGATATCGATTTCAGTTCCGGTGTTTCTCTCCTCCTTCGATGGCTTGCGGGTTTGCGTCTTGGAATCAGCCTCTCCAAAATGGGGTAAGACTGCCTACCATCTACCTCCCCAAGACCCCGCAAGCGGGAGCCTTGTGCACTGGGAACGGCCTTTTGTTTCTCTCCCCCTTGGGTCAACCATGACATTGCCTTAAGCCACCTAGAACATGACCCACCCAACAGGCTTGTATCATCTAATTTATCACTATTGCTCAACATTGTTTCTATCAGATTCCTTAAATACCCCCATTAAATATAATCATTCACCTTGGATAAAACTTCACATTTTTAGTTTAATACCCAATTAAAATGGAAAGCTTTATCAATCAGGAACCCTGTGTCAAATTTTATGGTCCACTACCAACAGTTCAATCAGTAGGAAGTATTATATTTTGTCATGAGGCGGAAATATGAACAAAATCCATTTAAGATGGGCTTGTTATGTAATAAAAGAAGAAGGAGATAAGCTTACAATGTATGAAGGGTGATCCCAATGGTATAGATAAGCGTCTTCCACTTCAGCATATGAAGGTGAATCATTCTGTATCAGTCCTTCAAATAACTGTCTAAATGCTCTAATCTCCCACTGTGTGTTGTCTAGGTCTTCCTGGAGCTTCTCAATTTTTTCATTAGATGTCCTTGCTTCCCATTCCAATTTTTCTAAGGCTGCTTGTTTATCTGCAAGCTTAATCTGCATAAGGAGAAGATATATTGCATTTAAAAGATGATTTGGTATCATGTGTGCATGCATATGTAACGATAGTGTGCTGATTTCTATACAAACCAATCGATGTCATTGATCTACATGTGTTACAGGCACTAGAGAGAGTTTATATATATATATAAGCATGGGATTGAACCCCTGACCTCACTAGATGCTCGAGGGCATCACATTGGGGCAAAGATCCAATCCCATTCCTGGAGGGAGAGTAGATATATGGAGTGCTAGTCTATAGAAACGTGTGTTAGTGTTCACTAGATTGTTCAATTCAATTCTCTTTTGTCTGTGTCTGCGTGCACGCGCTCAAGCACATGCATGTGTGTATGCTTGTACACAAGCATGGGTATGTGTGTGTGAGAGAGTGCAAATCGTTGAGTTTCTATATAAGTTCTAAGGATAACTGGGGGTGACGGCACCATTACAAATGGAGCCATGAACGCCCCATTTTTAGACATGTGGAACATTCTTTTGAGAGATATACACTATCAAATTGGTAGCCAATATATTGGAATGAAGTGGCCAAAAAATCTCACTCACTGGAATTGGAACCTTCCATTAGATGTTAAAACGCACTGATTGGATGGTTGCAATCACGGTTTTGAATATTGGTCACATCCGATACATATTGGCCAATATGTATCGGGTTAGGCCCCATCCGATAAGGATATACACCATGATTCTATATGGGATCAAATATCGGGTCAAACAGGTAAAAAATCGGACCATATCTGGTCATATGATCGGCCAGTATGTATCGGATATGACTCGAAAAAAATACCAAATAAACCTTTTTGCAAATTTTATATTTTTTTATCATCTTAGAAACAAAAAAGGTGCTTAATTATGGGCTTGTTTGGCCGATACGTATCCGATATATCCGATACGTATCAGTGTGGGACCCATACTAAATTCTGATATATATATATATATATATATCCGACTTTAAATCCCTAGTTGAAATCTTCTCATGTGTGATTCTTTGGCTGACACGTGCCAGTGATGAGCTGCGAGTTAGACTACTTGGATTGATCAAATATGTGCTCCACATGATGTAATCTGGCCAGTCATAAGCATATCCTTCTACAAGCAGTCAGGGGAATCGCTCTGCATTCAAAATATTTTTGAACTCTGATACGTTGGTTTTGTAACAAATGAAATCCACAATATGGTCACAATGGCAAATCCCACACTTCTGAATATGAGAATTTGCGGCTTTATAGTTGCTACTATAGTACTATTTAATCCGACACGTACACTTGTCTCAGTATCGGACATGAGAACAAAATATCTAACATGGTTACTTTGGAACTATCTAACCTACAGAAAACATACACGCGGAGATGTGTCCGTCTTGTAAAGAGATATCAGGTGTCTAACATAGCTATTTTTCTAATTAAGGAATGTCTTGTTATTCTAGTCAACTGAAACCTGGATAAGTTTCCATTTGCAAGCTGTAAAATACACATGCATTTTCTAAAAAAACGACCTCACAATCCCAAACAATTTCACATATGATAATACCCCTCCCCCCCTCTTACATAATATTTTATGAAAAAATATAACCAAAAAGAATGGTATACATGCTAACAGAATTGGACATAATTTGAATTATACAAACATGATGATTTATATATATATATATATATATATATATATATGGAAAGGGGTCCCTAGGCCATGTCCTAGAGATTGAACCATAGTACTACACTGTTGTCGTGCCATGTGGCGCCCTTCCCCCTAGGGCTCACCACTCCCAATGGGGTTATATATATATAAGTTATATATTTTCATTCAATTCACCATTCAGTTGTCACTGTTGACTATGGTGATTAAAATATGTTTTTAAAGTCTTTGATCAACCCGAGGTCCTCGGGTTCAACTCTAAGAATGGGTCCTAGAGTTTCTCTCTCTCTCTCTCTCTCTCTCTCTCTCTCTCTCTCTCTATATATATATATATATGGAAGCCGGGAAGGTACTCCAGGTGGAATACCCTCACTATACTCCAACATCCACATAGAGGTCCACGTGGCAGTCAAAGCATATTTTGGGTGCCACATGGAGCAAGGTAGCGTAGTTTAGATCATTTCTACAAAGGGAAAATTTAAAACAACATCTACACCATGTATTTTTTTTGGTTCGTAAATTCTAGATCTTTGAATCACAATCAAAATTTGATTTTTAATTTTAAAACTCAGTTTTGAATTAATTTTTTTCTGAAAATGTTCTATATAGGCTGTTGAAGCTCCATGTGGCACCAAAATAGCATTTGGGTGGTCATGTGGACCTCCATGTGGATGTTGGAGTATGGTGAGGGTACTCCACCTGGAGTACCTTCACCTTTCCCTACATATAACACACACATATACTCCAATGGAGTATCGTCACCGCTCACCAAGGTCCACATGAAGCTCCACGTGGCATCCAAAACATATTTCGGGTGCCACTTGCAGCATGGTAACATTGTTAAGTAATTTAAGAATTTAAAAAAAAGAAGTCACAACAACATCTCCACTGTGTATTTTTTAAGGCTTGAATATAAATCATTTCTCATAGTCAAAATTTCCATTTTAAATTTCAGTTTTAAATTTTTTTAGTTAACTTGATATGAACAACCTGTTGGAGCTCCCCATGGCACCAAAATAGTGTTTTGGGTGCCATGTGAGTTTGGTGTAATCTTGTGAACTCCATAGGAGTACGCACCCTTTTCCATATATATATATATATATATATATATATATATATATATATATATAGGGAAAAAGGATGCTTCCCAAGAGGGTAGCCCCCATCTGCTTCCCATGATGGCTAGATCACAGGCCATGTGGCATGTGATCAACAAAAAAATCTGGTTTGTGATAATACATCCGAAGGTCGTAGGATTTGTATAAAAAAAAATGTTATAGCTTTTTTGCACTTCAAATCATGGGTCAAAGATAGGGTAACGCCCACCTATCCAAGTGCATTGATTTTTTCCCAACTTTGACCACATTTTAACGGTGGATAAGCATCGGATTTCGCTCAAATTTTTTGGGTGGGACCTGATTGATCTTTCCCAAGTTGTCGTCGCATCCAATCTTTGGATTGAGTGCCTCGTGGCATCGAATGGGTATATAGGTAGCGCTAAAACACTACCCTCATAAGTAGCATCCCGGCCCTCACATATATATGGGAAAAGGGATGGTGCTTTCCAGTGTGGTTACACATCAATGCCAAATCATGTGCCATGTGGGACATGATCTCCAAAATAACACCTGTTTTGGTGTGTTGTGCCACGTGGCATGTAATTTGAAAAACAAAATTGGGATTTTGGGACTCTCTTACCCTTCAAAACATGGATCAAAGATAAGATAGCGCCCCATCAACCTGGTGCATTGAATTTTTCAAACTTTGACCACATTTTTAATAGTGGAAAAGTCAAAAAAACAATTATTTGTTTTGGATGGGACCTGATCGACCTTGCCTAAGTTACCCTAGCACCTGATCCTTGTGATAGGTTCCACATGGTGCTCAACTGATTGTTGTGTGGCATGTAGCGAGCCATATTTCCTTTTTTGGATGGGACTTGATCGACCTTGCCTAAGTTGCCCTGGCACCTGATCCTTGTGATAGGTGCCACATGGTGCTGAACTGATTGTTGTGTGGCATGTAGCGAGCCATATTTCCCCACTCATTTCTAATCAACGCTAAGCTCTCCATAACTCTAGAATCCTTCATGTCCCTTCTGGTTGCTTCCCTCCAAGTCTTCACTGGGCTTCCATTTCTCTTACTTCCTTGTGCTTGTAACGTATCAAATCTTATTCTCCGTACAAGGTTTGCTTCTAACCTTGATGTACATATCCAAACCATCACAAGCACCATATTGATCACTTCCAAACTTCCTCTTATATACTCCTGTGATGACCCACACCCGTCCCGATATGATATTGTTCGGTTTGCCACACAAGGCTTCCATTTTAAAAGGTCTCATATCAAGAGGGGGAAGGGACTCACTTATAGCCCAAGATTAGGACGATTTTGCAACCAATGTGGGACTAAAGCATCCCAAAAGCGGAAACAGAGCATCCCATAAATGGCAACATGGTCATAACCCTAGGGCTTGTACCCTCTCTAGAGCCTCTATCCTCTCCCTCACTTGATTGCAGAGCCTTCCTCGGCTTTGATACCATCTGGGACGACCCAGGCCAGACCTGATATGATATTGTCTGGTTCTGCCACACAAGGCTTCCCGATTTTAAAATGCGTCATATCAAGAGGGAGAAGGGACTCACTTATAGTCCAAGATCAGGACGATTTTGCAACCAATGTGGGACTAAAGCATCCCATAAGCGAGAACAAGGTCAACCCCGGAGCCTCTACCCCTCTCTAGAGCCTCTTCGCGTTTGAGTATTGGATAACACAAATTGAACTCTCCAGAGCCTCTACTCCTCTCGCCCACTTGATTGCAGAGTCGCCCTCGGCTCTGATACCATCTGTGGTGACTCAGACCCGACCCGATATGATATTGTCTGGTTCTGCCACACTAGGCTTTCATTTTAAAAGGTGTCATATCAAGAGGGGGAAGGGGCTCACTTATAGCCCAGCTTCAGGACGATTTTTCAACCAATGTGGGACTAAAGCATCCCATAAGCGGAAAAAGAGCATCCCATAAGCGGGAACAGGGTCATAACCCTGGGGCTACCCTCTCTAGAGCCTCTATCCTCTCCCCCAATTGATTGTAGAGCCTTTCTCGGCTCTGATACCATCTGAGGCAACTCAGACCCGACCCAATATGATATTGCCTGGTTCTGCCACACAAGGCTTCCCGATTTTAAAACGAGTCATATCAGGAGGGAGAAGGGACTCACTTCTAGCCTAGGATCAGGACGATTTTACAACCAATGTGAGACTAAAGCATCCCATATGCGAGAACAGGGTCACAACCCCGGGGCCTCTACCCCTCTCCGGAGCCTCTTCGCATCGGAGTATTGGATAACATAAATTGAAGAGCATTTACGGGTTATGGCACTGGAAGAGAACCAAAAGGCAACATGAGCAGCCTTCAGTTTAGAAGGCAAAGTAGAACATTGGTGGGTTGTCACCAAGAGGACGCATGATAGAGGGGAAGAACTTTGGACTTAGTCCAAAGTGGCCCAATTCAAGGAGCCCTTTTTAAACAAATACTTGGACTCGCAGAAGAGGCCCTAATTCCTTCCCTCCACACCACCAGGCCCACTCAGCCCACCCAGAGGAGAGCTACACCACCTACTCAAATCCAGAGGCTGCTACCCCCTAGACAGATGGCTATCACTGCACCATGTAGCCGAGCTCCTATTTCTACTGTAACGATTACACCTGCCGAGAGATGTGCCACATGTAGCAAGGGGCACCACACCAGGGATTATTGGCGCACTTTTGAGGCATGCTTTCAATTTGGCCAGCAGGGTCACTTAGTGTGAGATTGTCCCGAGAGGGCCCCTACCCATATTACCCAATCTCAGCCAAGAGCACCACCGGGGCCTACACCTCAAGGCCGAGTCTATGCACTAACTGAGCAGGATGCCAGGCTAGCGACGACGTTATCCAGGGTATGCATTTAATTTTAGTTATTTCATTTTAAATACATTTGTGTATCGCCATTCGCCTATTGTGGCTTATACTGCACGCTTGCCTTATTATTTAAATGAATTGTCTACTTGAAACTTATATAACTTAAATTAACCATGTAAACGTATAATCAAGCAGGCAGTATCCGCATGTGGGGGCAAGGCCACGGGTTAGACCTTGGCATGAACCTTGATAGACTTCGGATCTACTCATTCTTTCATCACCCCGAGGTTTACAACACAGTTAGCAGTTAGATCGGAACCCTTTGGGGGTACCTTAGCAATATCCATAGTTACCATGACGAGATTCAGGAATTATTCATTAAGGGAAAAATTCATAATTCGGGAAAAAACGTAAAAATGCGGTGAAAAATTCGGTGTTCGGGAATTATTCGATGAAGGAAACATTTGGGGAAAAATCGATAAATTCGGGAAAAATTATAAAAAAACTTAACAAAATTAAAAACATAAAAAAATTGTTTAAAAAATTGAAAAATATTTTGGTCTCTCGGATAGAGGTTATGGACCATTCTTTTGCTAAATGAAAAGTAACCTTTATTTTCAGCTAAGATTCTTCCTTCTCAATCCAGATTTCACGTTCTTAAATTGTTGATTGCTTTTACTCAGACTATGGATATTATTTTCTATCTCAATCTTCAACATAATAGATCTTGAAGTTATGGTCCTATCATCAGATGGCCAAATTTTGATCCCAAGCGAGACACATCCCGAAAAATGATCCAAGATATACGCCCATGATCATCTACATTTTTTAGGATGTGTGGTACGTGGAATAAGAATTTGTCGGTTTGATGGAACGACCATGATCTGAAGATCTATTGTGCTTAAGATTGGGGACCAAAAACAATTTCTATCATCTTTTTCAAAGCAGCCAACGTTTTAAGCATATAAAACTCGAGTTGAAAGGGAAGAATCTTGGATTGCAAACAGAGGTGCCATTAGCTAAACACTTACGCACGCAGCACGCTGAGCGGGAAAATTTTCGCCAAAATTTTGAAAGACCTTTATTTTCTCACGTTTTAATATGTTATATTGCAAATTAATCATGTACTTAACATAAATATCATGATATTTTGACTATATCGCGATATATTAAATATAACTGGTTTTCAACCTTTACTTCACGTTGGATAGGAATCTCGCAAATTTATCGCGAGATTTTCAATAAATCGCCGAGATTTGTTACTGTGGCAGTATCCACCCCTTCAGGGAGTGTGATGATAGTCACGACAGTTTTTTGAGATGAAGAACACTTAGGAGGAGCATGAAGAACACTTACGAACCGCACTTCAAACCCTTTGCAAGCACCAGTTATGTTTGAAATTCAGTAAGTGTGAGTTTTGGCTATAAAGTGGCATTTTTAGGCCACGTCATTGAGGCCATGATGAATTGATAGGAGACCAAAGAGCGTCACTGAAATTAGAAGCTTTCTAGGATTGGCAAGCTACTACCGTAGATTTGTAGGATTGTCACGGTGAAGTCATGGTGAATGGCGAGGCAAATCTCCATATGAACCTATATGACGAGAATGCATATATGGCGATGCCATGGCCGCTATTTTGAAATTTTTTTAAAACTTATGACCTTATAAGTTATAAGTTATAACTTATGTTTGATAAGTTATATCCATCATATTTGGGGTTTAAGTGAAACCCTCTAGTGTCTCTCACAGCTCATCTCTCTCTCAACATAAGTTTGTATATTTTTTTAATCTCTCTCTCTCTCAATCTTCAAGACACAATCTGCCAAACTTTTGCTCCATGACCACTGATAATTTCATATGAACTTAATGCTCGTAAAAATTTATCAAATTCTGATTATGTTTGACCCTGCATCAGGACTGGTCAAAACTTTGACTGATGATCACATGATCAAAATGGAAAAATCTACTCTGGACCGAAGATGGGAGATTTACCTTCACAGTGTAATGGAGACTTCCACCGGAGGGTTTGTTCAGTTTTTTATCATATGATTAGATATGTTTGATTGATCGTTTCAATCCGACCAAATTTTGACCAACGATATCGAGAACGTTCCGAAGCGGTTTTTCATGTCTTGGTACTTGGTAGTCGAAATTGATCAGGTCAACACGGTCTATCCAATGGTACTAGAATCAGAAGTCTCTGATGTAGAGGGTAGAATTTATAAGAGCACCTCAAAATTTGGATGCCCATGGTATACGAATTTTTCAGCCTAAATTGAATGGTATCATTTTTATAAGGTTGTGATACCAAATATAAAACGTCCCAAATTCAGCCTAAACTGAGCCCGATTCATTGGAATTGTAGGCCACGATTCGAAGTGACAGTCTAGGGCTTTACCACTGATTAGAAAACAGATATAAGGGATTTTCTAACAGTACTAACTATATTTAAAGAATAGATTCACTTTATGGGGTAACCCTGGGATGTTATTTGAATCTTAACCCTTGGGTTTCGTGCATCATCCTATTAAACATCTGCCTATTTACGAAGTTAACATTGGGAAGACCAGCGGAGGTTCTTCTAAATTATAACCTTATCAATAAGTCGAGGGTTGACCGAATGATTCACTAAACCCATGTGTGCACCAAAGGACGAAAACCTAATATTACTGAATAGGCCTAGTTAACTAAAAAGGTACGTTATATATATGATACTTGTAACGAATTTAACAACGTGGGTGGTCCCCACTTGTATGCCCAGAACAGAGGACCCACATATTATAAGACTAAAACCTGATGACTGCAAATATATATATATATATATATATATATATATATATATATATATATATATATATATATCAATGATGAGATTGAGTTGAGTTGACGAAAGATGGGATGTATTCCATTGTTGATTCTGTTGTTATTACTTAATATCATAGTTTTGTTTGTTATCGTTATATTTTCATTGTTACATGTTGGATGATTATTTATTTTAAAGTATATAATCATGTTTTTCTACCCTTCCGTTAATGGTAAATAATTAGGTAAAATATCTGACAGATTAGATGGCCTTTTTTACTTATGACTAATTTGGATAGATCGCACATGTGATACTTTGATTTACATCATTCATATGCGTGATTCTGTTTTGTGTGCCTGTATCGTCATAGAGACCCCTGACAGGACATATGAGCCTGACACGTAGAATATTAAGTCTGATTGCATGTCTTTACCTTGGTGTGATCTTTATCATAATGGTATCGAAACGATATCGATGATTTAATCCTATGCCTCGCAACACATGGTGGTATGGGATGTCAGGGGTGATTTCTTCATCGCGTCGATTGAGATGCAATTAACGGTACCTAATCACACTTGGGTCCTACAAACTCTGATAAGAATAATCTGCACCATCTGAATTCCTGAGACCTGTCTATCTGAAAAAATCTGTAAAAATATGTTAAGATAAGACGTTACTGTAAAGGCCAGTAACATCTGAACTACATAAAATCTGATTTCTATGTGTGGCATGCCTTACACCCCGATCATTGTAAGGACATCACACCTTCAGCCAAGGTGCGGTTCCTGAATCTGTAGGAATAATCTAATTTTGTAAATTTGGATCTATCCTCCCCATATCGGGGTGCCTGGGAATGAAGTTTGTTCTGGGTAAGTTTTGTGGCACTACATGGAGCAGTGATGACAACCTGGCGCGGCCTTATCACGCATCAGGCTCAAGCAACGAATCAGGCACATGCCATATCCTCGTAAATAGGACGAGGTTTAATAAGATGGTGCATGAAACGCAAGGGTTGAAGTTCGGATAACATCCGAGGGTTGACCCCATAAAGTGAAATCTAATTTTTAAATATGATTAGTACTGTTAGGAAAATCCCTAATATCAGTTTTTTAATCGATGGTAAAGCTTTAGGCTCTGTTACTCCGAACCATGTGTGACGGGGAACATCAAGATCGAGAGCATTAGAGTTGGGTCGCAACAGAATTTTCAGTTTCAAGGGAGAAAAGAAAAAAGAAGTGCTCACTGTGGCTTGAAAACAGCCACAGCTCGCTACCATCTATGACAGCTCGTTGTGGGTACTGTGACAGTTCGCTGTCATAAGACCGCAGCTAGCTGTGGACTCCACTAGCACAGTAATAATAACTACAGCTCGCTGTGAACAGTACCAAAGCACGTTGTGCCACAGCACGCTGTGAACAGTATCACAGCACGCCGTGGACGACTCCGCCCAACGACGGAATTTCTATTTTTCTGCGGAAATTATCTTTTTTTAATCTTTATTATTTTAGGACTCTTTATTTCGAATTAATTATTGATGGCCTATATAAAGAGGCTTGTAAACACTTTTTAACTAGTTATTGAATATTTGAATGCATTATTGCTCGAATATTTTTCTTCCCGAGATGGGTTTGGTGTGAGGCCAAGGGAGCGATTCCCAAAACCGTTATATTTTGGCATCTATGCTCTTTTGATTTTTTATCATCTTTGCTATATATTCTCTCTGACTTTCTCTTATAATCCATTACCCATATTGAATCCCTAATCCAAAACCCAAAACCTACTTCCATCAAAACCCTAGTTTTCATCCGAGCCATCAAACCTATCCAATCTTACAACCCTAGTTCAAACCCGTGAATCTACATCTGATCGAAAACGAGCGCCCAAGCCTAGAAAAGCTAGAGTCCTATCTCTAAGCCCAATCCCACCTCAAATCTAATGGGACTTACGCATCGGATTGGATACCCTATTTGGATCTCGCGTGATTTACCTATCGGAATTCTACGAACCCAAAGGTATCGTGATAGTTTTGAGATTAATCTTGAATTAATTTTATTTAATTTCAGCAAATCGCATCAAAATCATATTCACGCATTTTAGGGATCCCGTCCTGCATCAATGTGCCACAGTTCCAACGAATCGAGCTAAGTTTAGGCCGAATTTGGGACTTATTGAATCCTGTGTCACAGCCTTATCAAAAATGGTACAATTGTGTAGATTGTGCCGAGTTGATCGATTTCGACTACCAATCGCTTTAAAACGACTCTGATATAAGCAATCAAAGATCGAGTAGATTAAAACGATTGGTCAATCATAAATGATCAAAATCTGATCAAATCCTCAGGTAGATACCTTAAGAATACTGAGATGTTCAATTCCCCCATATTAATCGAGACATGATTCGACTGTTTTGATCATACGATCATCAATCAAAGTTTTGACCAAATTTTGACCAGTCTAGATGAAGGATCAAACATAGTCAGAATTTGATAATTTTTACGAACAACATATTCATGCAAAAATAAAGGTCTTGGAGTAAAAGTTTCACGAATTAAGTCTCGAACCTCGAGAAAAAATCGCCTCAAAATTAGGATACCACGAGTACCCGAATTTTTGGGTGCTATTATAAGTTTTACCCTCTACATCAGATTCTGATTCTAGAACCATTGAATAGATCGTATCGAGCTAATTGATTTCGACTCGAATCACGAAAAACCTCTTTGGAAGGGTCTTGATACGGTTGTCAAACTTCGATCGGATTGAAGCGATCAATCAAACGTATCTGGTCATACGATCAGAATCTGACCAAACACTCTGGTGGATGTCTCCATTAAACTAAGAAGGTAAATTTTGCAGCTTCAGTACAGCGTAGTTTTGTTATTTTGATTGTGTGATCATCGACCACAGTTTTAACCGGATTTTGACCAGTCCGGATGGAGGAAGGTGTACAAGCATTAAGTTCATGTGAAATTATCAGTGGTCATGTAGCTAAAAAATTGCAGATTATAGCTCTCGTAAATTTGGATACCATGGGAATCTGAATTTTGGGGTGCTATTATCAATTTTATGGGCCAATCATAGACTATCAGTTCTGGTAAAATTGTCATGGGATCTAATAGTAGTCACAACAAATTTGTGGTCAACGGGGACAACATGTTGACCGTGGTAGTTCCCGAAATCCGCAAAAATTAAAGAAAATAATAAACTAGAATGCACTACATAGTTTTAGCAGATTTCGGCCTCCGTTCGGAAGTTTTCCGGATAGTTGAGGAAGATCATAATTCATAAGGCACTCACTTGTTTCGGATGGTTGAGGTTGATCCACGAAGATCCGAGAGTGCAAGTTTATTCCTTTGCGTCATTTTTCTTCTAGTAATATTCCTCTTAAGATTCCTCATCTCTAGACCTTCTTCTTCACGAAAGCAGATCGGGTGGTGTGATCGGGAGAGGGGGGTGGAAAGAGAGAGAGAGAGAGAGAGAGAGCAAAGGAGAGAGGTTGAGAGATTGAGAGAGAGTGAGAGAGAAGGGAGACCAGGAGAAATATGAGGGAGATTGAGAGAGAGGGAGCATGTGAAAGAGGTTGAGATAGAGAATGTGGAGAAAGGGCAAGGGAGAGGAGATTACGAGAGAGATTCAGGAGGGAGATATGAAATCGAGAGAGAGGGATTTTACAAAGAGATTACGAGAGCTGAGATTTTAGAGGGTGTGGAGAGAGAGGACGTGGAAAAATAGGTGAGAGAAAGTAAGAGAAAAGATAGGAGAGAGAGAACGTGGAGAGAGAAAAGATAAGAGAGTGGGTTTTAGAGCGATAAAGAGGAGATTGCGAGAGAGAGAGATAAGGGATAGAGTTAGGATTGTGTTTGGTCAGTGGACCTAAATCTAGGGTTAAAGTTTAGGTTTGATGAGCTAAAGGTGGAGAGAAAGAAGGAAAGAAGTTTGACTTTACAAAAAATAAAAAATTTTAAAAAAGATTCGAGCGAAATTTTAGGAGAAATTTAGTGCGCATGAAATTTTGAGATATCAAAATCTTAAATGAATATAATCTAAAATATTAGTGTCATACACTACAAATGGATGTATGGGAATCTAAAAGCAATCATTTAAATCCTATCTAAAGGCACCCCAATTCAAAATTTCTAGTCAAACACCAACTTAGGTAAATTGAAGTGCTAGGGGCACACCAGTCACATTGGGGAACTTGGGAATGAATCTAAAAGCAATCATATATATATATATATATATATATATATATATATATATATATATATATATATATATATATATATTATAACAATGTGATTTTAATTTATATGGACATGTAGTAATAATATATTATGCATGTACATCTAAATTATTCTTTTTTACCTGTTTTAGGATTTGAATCACAAATTTACTGGGTACAGGCAACTTTTAACCATTCCATAGGATGGGAAATTTGTTGAATTTGGTCCAGAAGTGTGACATTGACGTGCCTACTCACATAAGAGTTTAAGACTCTTGGAAGAGTTGAAGTGGGCAGGAGGGAGTAAAATAATCCAACATGTGCCAATTCACAAGTCTGGCTCCCAAGTGGAGAGTCCAGACAACATTTTCTGTTCCAAAAAGTAGAATCCAATACAAAACCAGAGATTCAAATATATATATATATATATATATATATGTGTGTGTGTGTGTGTGTGTGTGTGTGTGTGTGTGTGTGTAAATGTACCACATTGATTTTCGAGGAATTTGCCATAAGTTGCGGTCAATAGGACAAGGTGAACACTCCTTGTTCCATTCATCTTGTTAACCCATCATTGTAGGGAGTGTGGAATATGGAATCCCTCTGATGTCACCAGATGAGATTCCTAATTGAACAATGTTGCAATCCATGTCATCAGGTCACATTCCTTTTGTTTGCATGACAAATTTTTTAATAGAAATAAATAGTTGTCTTAATGCAATCTAATTTAATAGGTACAGAAATTTCTAATTTTATACTTGGTTTTTTGAGGGAAAAACATCCAACTAATCCGAGTTTTTCAAAAAATTCTGACAAGTGTAAAATCAGGATCTCTCTCCGTGATTTCTAAGTCAAGTTTAAAATTTTAAACATGGGTCAAATACACTTTCAAAACTTCATCCTTAAAAGGTAACCACTAATAATATAATTCAATGATACATAAATACCTTGGCATTAGAAAGCTGCAGTTGGGCTGATTTAATTAAAGAATCCTTCTCTGCAACCTGGCATTTCAATTCATCAAGTGTTGAATGGACTGAATTCATCTGGTTCATTGAAGTCTTTGCAGATTTCAGAACTTCTTCTTTCTCCAATAGTTTCTTTTGTAGGTTCTCCACCTGTTCACGCAATCTAATCAACTCTTCCCTATCCTTCTCCACAGCCAATGCTCTTGTTGAAAAGATGGAAAAGTCATCAGCACTGCCTTCTTGGGCATTTATGTTCATATTTATGCTGAGGTCATTGTCTCCAAGGTCCCTTCGCTTTTTGGAGGTAATGTTTTGAACTGTTTTCCTTCCTTTTAATTCGCCAACCTGAAATTGCAATTTGCAACATAAGAATCCGTTTTCATGTAATCATGACAACCTTCTCCCACACCTTGAAACTATTTAAGTAATATAAAAGAATGGAAGTGGAAAATTTGTGTTCATTTGAACTGCATATCATCACATGTCCCATCTATTTGGGTACAGCTTATCATTTGAACTCAATATGCAAGGCATTATATAGTCATTACATAATGAGTTTGTAAAAGGAATGCTGCGAGATACGTACCAACCAACTTATCTTTCACACTAACAAACATCAGATTAGTAATTAAAATGTAGATACTCTCAATTTGGACACAAAGAATTCTCTGCCATTCATAACCAATTCCAATGCTTTAAACCATAGTGACAAAAAAAATTAGGTTTTGTACTATTTTGTTTAGTTTGTTCATAAAAAAACCTTTAGGTTTTGCTCATTTAGTACTATTTTGTTCAGTAATTTTTCACTTGAAGTATATTATGATATTCTTTTTATATTTTTCTGAATTTTTTTTCCCGATTTCTTTCAACTTTGACTGACTTTGACCATTTTCCGACTTTGACCCTTGCTGATTTATTGCCAACTCCCGACTTTGTGACCATGCTTTAAACACCATGTAGAACCCAGTTGGTTCAGGCGAAACATGGAAAATTAAATATTTTTGAAAATTACAAACTAGTTGACTTTCAAAAGAAACCGTCGGTAGAGAAACCACTCAACCATTCGCATTTTCATGAGAGATTTGAAAAAAGAAACATCACTGGCTAGCTTCAAAAAAGAGTAATACATATATTTCTCTGAGTGAAACAGGAGGTGTAAGTATCAGCTCCAAGTATTAAACTTGCAATTATATGCTTTTTTTAGGCTGGTGTTACTACCACACCACTTTATGTTATCGCCACCTCAGTTGAACCAGTGATATCAAAATCTTACGATTTAAGACTTGAATCCCACAATTTAAGTCAAATCGTAGGCCAAACGATTCGATTTTGATGTGAAATCGTTTTTTGGTCTGAATCCTACTATTCAACTTGTGAATCTTACCATTTGAGTTGAATCTTACGATTCAAGTGAGTCGCACAATTCACAAACCTACTTACATGAGTTACGTTTCACGGTCCATGAAACATAAAACGTACGGAACTTTTTTTTTTTTTACTTTTTTGCTCCCTAAAACTTTAAAAACCTCATTATAACGTAAAAAATAATACTCTTATCTATCATTTGGGGTTTAAATTTTTGATTTCTTTATCATCTTCATCTCTAACACAGTGAAACCCAAATTAGTTATTTCCTTCGCAACTTTCTGGTATGAAATCAGAATTCCATTCCATTTGTTGCAAATGACTACTACAATGAAATGGCTCTTAAACATACATGAAGATTTCGATTTAAATTTTGAGGATTGTTGTTTATTTTTGAAGATTCATTTCAGTCCATCAGCCATGAATTGATGATGTTCAATCAGACATATTTGGCTTATATCTCTATACTATTTATGAATGAAACATCATGTTATAACATTGATTATGGGCATTTCTGGATGTATTTCAATTTTTTAAATTATTTAGATTTTTTCTTATTAAAAAGAATAGTTAGGAATCTAATGATTTAACAATTTGATTCAATTCACAAATTCCAAAACGATTTTGCGACCCAATTTGATTTCTACAACATTGACTTGAACAAAGGAAAAATTTGTTGATTTTTTTAACTAGATGATGGAGATTATTTTTCGCCCCAATCTTCCACACAGTAGATCTTGAGATCGTAGGCCTAACATCAGACGGTCAGATTTTGATTCCATGTGGCAAACATCCCAAAAAGTGACGTGAACCACATACCATCAAACGCGGTTCACGTTCACTTTTTGGGATGTGCACCACGTTGAATCAACATCTGATGATCTGATAGTAAGCCCATGATCTCAAGATCTATTGTGTGGAAGATTGGGACGAAAAACGATCTCCATCGTCTAATTTGAAGTCAATGGTTTTTTCCGTTGTTTAAGTTAGGTAGCTGTAAACCTCAAGGGGTTAGGCGAGCTGGCCAGGTACCTGCTTCCAAAAGCAGGAGACCTGAGTTCAAATCTCCTCCCTTCCTTGAGGCCACCTTAGGGATTTATATCCTGTGTTGACCCGGCATGTGCTGAATTTGGGGTGCGCATGTGCCCCTAGGATTAGGCGGGTGCTCTAAGAGGCCCGGATACCCAGGTTATCCAAAAAAAAAAAGGTTAGGTAGCTGTAACATAAAGTGGTGTGGTAGTAACACCAGCCTTTTTGATCTCGAAGAATCTTTTGAAAAGAAAGATCTCTCGAGTAGCCGTTGTAAAACTAATTGTCTAGTATAACACACAATGTACAAACTAAAACTAAGAGAAACTAATGCAGTCAGTGTGCTAAAAGATAGGTCGGAAATAGTATAATTCTACTTATGGCCAAAGATCACAAAACCAGGTTAAAGATAGCAAACTCAGTCAACATGGGGTCCTATAGGATAATTTAGCACCAAAAGAAACCCGGACAGAGATGCTCCCTCCCTCCCTCTCCAGTTATTCGGGTAGATTTATTGTGCATAACAAAATAACAAATTATCTTCTACATAGCACCTAATATCCAGATAAAAGAAATAAAGGATTACAAATGAAACAATCAATCAAGTTTGAATTAGCAAAAAATGGCGAGAGGAGACAATAATATTCCCCCTCTTGGCTATATATCATCTCCAAGTCACCTACTTTCTACATTAACTCTTTATTTTGGGAAATTAAAAAAATATGCACGCCTTTAGTTTAGTTAACTTGTAAAGACCCAATCATGTAAGAATCTCCCTGCCTAACAATCCAAACAAACAAATGTTTAACTTGTGACCTTGTAGATGCCATGCCATTGTGTAATCAACAATTTTTTTGACACAAGGCTTTTAAGTTACTGAATCGCAAACCCAATTAACTAAAAGAATACTAAATAACTTTGGACCTCCATCATTGCCATTGCCTTACCAATCTATTTGGGGTTGGCTTATAACTTAACAAGTCACACTACCAAAACAAAAGATCTGTTAGTATAACATTGAGTTCCTGTTCCCTAAACCTTCTAAAAAAAATCTATGCACACGCATGAAATGTAATAGTGTCACCCATGCCCTAGCTACATCATCTTGCCTCTGTTGAAGATAACTAGACTCCGCCGAGTTGAACGCTTGCTGATGGGGACATCCAACAAAACAAGGCAAATGAAAGCATAAAGAGAAAACCAAAAGAGAATGCAGAAAATAAGATGATACCACAGCACGTCGTCCCACACAGTCTTTGTGAACATCTAACAACACGCTGTCCCACGACGCTGTTCAACAAACGACATCTGTGAATGAGCGATTGCAACAACGCGTTGTTCAACAACAGCGCACTGTTGGCGACGTTCCGCCCCGCGACGGAACTTCTAAATTTTGCGGAAACTGCCTTTTTCAACGTTTTATTATTATTAGGACTCTTTTATTGCGAGTTTTAGGTTGTTTAGGATTTTCTTAGCCTATATAAAGGCATTGTAAACACTTTATTAATTAGTTTTTTATTATTGAATGAAAAGAGAGTTGTGTTTGTGCAGATCCTAAAGAGCTTGTGAAGAGTTTTCAACCAAGGGAGTGAATCCTTCAAACCTTGAGGAGTGAGCAATCATTTCTCGTGCGACTTGGTGCGAAGCAGACGTACAGCCGTGGTGTGAAGCTTCGGAAAACCCTTGGTGTGAAGCCTTGGAATCTATCCCTTTATTTTGTCTATTCTCTAGTTGTTGTCAGATATTATCTTTCTTTAATTCCATTGATAAAAATCAAAATCCCAAATTGTTCCCCTTTTACTAAATTATTTTAAGCTTTATTTCATTTAAAATCCCCGAAGAGTCAAGAGACGATATTGCGATTGTCGATTGATGCCCTAAACTAGAGCGAAACTCAAGTTCCCTCATCGGAGCCGTTTTTCTAGATCGAAAAATTCTCACGCATGCGAACGCTAAAATGGATTAATCTAATTATTTTATTAATTTCATTGAATTAATTTTATGTGTTGCATAATTTTGAATATTTCCGCTATTCAATTCATTCTAAAGTTAATCCCAAATTCGCATGTTAGGGTTTTAGCATGTCGTCCCGTGTCAGTTTTGGTATCAAAGCACAGTCTTAGTTGAGGGTTGTCTGTGTCATATAGATTTTAGGGTTCACTTGATTTTAGTATACTTTGTCTTACACCATCTAGTCTTGCATAATTTCGTCATGGATATCAGTAGCTTAGAAGCTCTGATTAGAGATCTTGCATCTAAAGTAACCGTTAGTCAAACCCGGATGGATGAGCGCATCGCTGATCAACAAGCCCGACATAAGGCTTTAGATACCCATTTCGAAGAGATCAATGAGCTCATCGCTGAGAATCACAATAGAGTCAACAACCATGACCGTAGGAGAGATGTTCCTCCCCGACGTGAGGTCCAAACCAATCTGAACGATAAGGTCATGAAATCAGTGAAAATGGACGCTCCTACTTTTGACGGGGAAAAACAACCCAAAGTCTTTTTCGAGTGGGTCGCCAGCATGGAAAACTACTTCGAGTGGTATGCCATGTCCGAAGAGCGCAAGGTTAAATTTGCCAAAGTCAAGCTTATGCGTCAAGCTAGACTTTATTGGTTGGGAGTAAAGCGTCGTAGGCAAATCCAGGGTCTTCGTCCTATTTCCACGTGGGCTGAAATGAAAGTCCAACTGCACAAAAAATACGTTCTCGTATCATATGATGAACGTATTCTTGATCAATGACAGTCATTGCATCAAGGATATTCTCCAATCACAGAGTACATCGATCGGTTCGAAGACCTGATGACCCAGGCCAATGTCGATGAGCCAGTGAAAGTTACCCTCTCCCGATTCCGAATGGATCTTCGCCCAGAGTTACAGAGGGAACTCATTCCTTATCTCGTTGCGGATCTCGATGAATGTTTCGCTAGGGTTGAAGAATTAGAAAGGTATTTCGACACCCCCAATAGTGACCGATCTAAGTCTTCCAAATTTGAGTATCGATTTAATCCTACAGAAAAGGAAAGTACTACCTCTAGTCAATCCACAAAATCCGTAATTCCTCAGATTGACAAAGGAAAGGGACCAATGATCGAGAGTTCTAGGCGTGTTCCGCAACAATGTTATAAGTGTCAAGGCTTTGGTCACTTTGCATCCCAATGTCCAAGTAAGGGTCAAACCTTGATTATTCAAGAGCCTGCAGAGAAAGAGGGCAATGAGTTACACGAAGAAGTGTATGAACCGTGTGAAACGCCAAGTGATGATGAAGGTGAAGTTCTAGTCAAAGTCGTAGGTTGCATTAGGGCAGTTCCTATTATCGAGGACGGTATTGATAGTGTGTCCATCCCAAGTGAGTCATTAGAGTTGATAGGAGCATATCATCATTCTGATTTGCATGGGATTAACAGTCTGAATTTATTGAGCATCGAAAATACGCATGATCGTACTAACACATTGAATATGTTTAATGCATTTGATACTAACAGTTTGGTGTTAATTCCTTATGGTTCTAAGCATATGGAATCTTTCCCAATCTCGGAAAGAGATAATGATGCAGGTCTAGATCTTCCTCTAGACAAGGGCAACCATCCGATAGTTGTCGTAACGGATTTTACGCCTATTCTAGACCCCATAACCCCACCCTTTGATCCATTCATTCTTGAGCACCCAATCGAACTACACTCATTTACCCAATTTCTATCCGTACTTTACATGTCCAACACGAGAAAGGGTCGATTGAGAAGGTTACAGAATTTCCAAGCTTCCATGCCAATGAAGGTAAGAATCATAAACATCTCACAACGTGAAAAGGCAAGCCAAGAGTTGAGCTTCCGAAGTGTGGCATCTGTGGGTTCCCTAACTCATCGCAGATGAGTTTCTCACAACGTGAAAAGGCAAGCCAAGAGTTGAGCTTCCGAAGTGTGGCATTTGTGGGTTCCCTAACTCATCGAAGATGAGTTTTTCCCACTCAGAGAGTATTGATGGGGACATCCAACAAAACAAGGCAGATGAAAGCACAAAGAGGACACCAAAAGAGAAGGCAGAAAATAAGACGGTACCACAACACGCTGTCCTATAGCGCGTTGTGAACAATGCAACACGTTGTCCCACAACACACTGTGAATAGCGGTAACAACATGTATTGCTCAACAAAGACTCTGTGAACGAAGGCAACAATGGGTTGTTATGGCGATGTTCATACCAACTTCTAAATTTTGCGGAAACTGCCTTTTTCAGCGTTTTATTATTATTAGGACTCTTTCTTGCGAGTTTTAGATTGTTTAGGGTTTTCTTAGCCTATATAAAGGCATTGTAAACACTTTATTAATTAGTTTTTGATCATTGAATGAAAAGAGAGTTGCTTTTGTGCAAACCCTAAAGGGCTTGTGAAGAGTTTTCAACCGAGGGAGTGAATCTTTCAAACCTTGAGGAGTGAGCAATCTTTCTCATGCGACTTGGTGCGAAGTCGACATACAGCCGTGGTGTGAAGTTTCGGAAAACCCTTGGTGTGAAGCCTTAGAATCTATCCATTTATTTTGTCTTTTCTCTAGTTGTTGTCAGGTATTATCTTTCTTTAATTACGTTGATAAAAATCAAAATCCCAAATTGTTCCCCTTTTACTAAATTATTTTAAGCCTTATTTCATGTAAAATCCTCGAAGAGTCAAGAGACGATATTGCGATTATCAATTGATGCCCTAACTAGAGAAAAACTCAAGATCCCTCATCAGAGCCGTTTTTCTAAATCGGGAAATTCTCACACATGCGAACGCTAAAATGGATTAATCTAATTGTTTTATTAATTTTATTGAATTAATTTTATGTGTTGCATGATTTTGAATATTTCCGCTATTCAATTCATTCTAAAGTTAATCCCAAATTCGCATTATAGGGTTTTAGCGTGTCGTCCCGCATCACTTGCACTCCTAGACGATCAGCGAGACCGCATCCCAACAAGGGAGAGAAATCGACTACCTAATTCAACACTTGTGCTTTCCCTGAACGACCAGCTAATCCACACCCCAACAAGAACGGAATTTTGTGCCATTTATTTTCAAATTAGGAAATGTATCGAGGTATAAAATACTATTTGTAATGGGAAGTAGAAGTTGAAGCATTTATTAAAAGAATTTGTCTTTAATGAGAGGACCACTCATTAATGACTATGAGTGGAACGTGCGTGAGCCGGTTACCTCGTTGATTTATTGCATGCATGGATCTCCGTGCACTTTAAAGGCCATGTGAATCACAAGGTCCATGCGGCACACAGCTCACATGCACACGCACATTCTCCACAATGAGCGGTCTGCTCATTCTAGAAAAATCCTTCTTAAAATTGATCAACATGAAACATAACTCCCATGTGCTATTTGAAGAGTTCACCAACCACCCCTGTCGTTTCCAAACCGACTCCAAGATTCAGGTGCGAGTTCATGACGATTGGTGAAGTTATAAGGAATGACTCATAATTGTTTCTATGTAAAAAACTAGTGATATCTCTAAATTACAAACTAGAAAACCCAAATTCACAAAATCATATAAACGTGACTACCCATAATGAGACAAATTTCTAATATAAATCAAAAAAGTAATATAAACCAGAAACCCCAATGGCATCCTAGTACAGAAAATGTATCATGCATGCTTGTGTCCCGGCATCGTGGTAGCATATGGTATCCCAGGCGTCAAAATGGCATTGTACTGACGTCAAGTTTGCTTTTGGGGATATATGCTAAAAAGATATTTATCACATATGCATCTTGATAGCATATGGTATCCTAGGTGCCAATATGGTAGTTTCTCTGTTGTCACAAGCTGCGCATAGGCCTCTCTTAGTCATTTAAGGCATCCCTAAGGCCTAAGCACCAACCGCTTAAGACGCTAATGTAAAAGTGTCTGCTTATTGTATCGAAGTGAGCATTTCGCGCTTAAAGGAGGTCAAAGGGGGCGCTTTTAAACATATAATTTTTATTTAAAAAATAAGACCTTATTTAACTTACAATGTTCAATAAATTATATTAGTTAAACAAGTTATATAACCGATAACTTTATAAGTATGTATGCTTTATATAAGAAGTTCAACATTTAATACGAGCCTAAGTTTATTTCCTGAGGACCAAAACGATGAGTTAGCTCTATTTCTGCGTTTTCATTTTTCGTCTCTACTAGACCGTAAATCTCGTCTACATTGTTATTCATTTGTTGAAAGAAAAAGAAGACAACCCTCGGACTCTCTCTCTCTCTCTCATTGTTTCTCAAGCGTTATGCCAAAAGAAAGAGAAAGTGATCTGTTAATTAAGGAACACTATTTAGCAAAATATTTTGCAAGTATATTCTTTCAACTTGTTAAATATAATAGAGAATGGCTTGCAGAGTAGCATGCATTTTCATCAAATCTTGAGAAGTCTTGAGACTCGAATCACTTTACCCAAACATTGATCGGTCCACTTTTGTTCACTTAATGTGGTCAGATGTTACGCATTGAAACCGTTCATTTGTAAATTATCACTTACCACTACGGCTGTGTGGACCCTGTTTAAAAGGAAGGTGTGTCTCCATTGGAGTACTCAACAACTCTTCGGATCTATAGGCTCAAGAAATTGTCTATAAGATGCATGGGCATTTGACCAATTGTGGTACATGTGTCATCAAATTATGTACACATATAACACTTGTTTATCAATTGGCATGTTCAATTGGCATACCAACATATAAATGAGACTCAACCCAAAGTTTATTTTTCTAACCATTTGATCTTTTGATCGGATAATAAAAATTGATCGAATCTTCTAACGTAAAATGTGGACAAGAGTACCATCTATGATTTCATTATATTAATTTGTTGACACTATTTTCTATTTTCTTTCCCATATTTCGTATCAATCATTTGTAGTAGTCAATATGGTACAACCGGTCTTGTGCTACAAAATTTATAAAGAAATCAAACATTATTCTTTCTTGACGCCTAGGCCGTGCCTAGGCCCCTTGTGACGGGGCCAATACTCGAGCTTGCAGCATGGTGCTTGGGGCACGACATGTGGTGCCAGGAGGGCACGCGACATGGGGCCAAGTGGGCCTGGCGACGTGGTCGCGCTGTGAGGACGCGACACGGTCGCATGTAAGTAGGACGCGGGAGCGACACGGTCGCGACACAGCCTTGGTGGGTTAGCGATGCAGGAGGCATTGCGGTATGTCAAACAATAGGTTTGAGGTTCTCCTGCCATTCGGGTCGAACGACTTTTACCCTTCTATGTGGGAGAGGAGCTAGAGAGTTGCCTTCCACCCACACGGGGCCTTGCGTTGCCAGAGGGGGCGCAAGTGTCTCCTAGGCCTGAAAGGGTGGGCCTAAGACGTCAACGCAGCGATGCCGTGTGGCACCCAAAGAGGTTGATGTATGGCTCCGGACTACGCGTCGCGGTGCATACGGCTAGGCAACCTCGTGAGAACACCAGCACTGAGTGGGACTCAGTTGAGCACGACAGCATGTGGGCCAAGGATGAATGAGTGCTAGTAATTCGGAACGCACACGAAGGCAAGCTGGGTGGGACTCAATTGAGCATGCAAGCGCGAGGCACAAGGCTGTGGGCTTGGTTCGGTATGTGAGCATAACATGGTGGCATGGGAGCTACATGCCAAGACTGTTGCGAAGCGAGGTACTAGTGCAATGCATAGGGTGAAGCTTGAGCAGGCCAAGTTTAGCACAATGGTGCAAATGAGCGAGTCGAAAGGGGCACGATAAGCTGAGTGGTAGGCCGCGAAACAGAGGTAACCACGTTGGGGGAGCTCCCGTCCTCTAGGCGGGTGGTATCAGAGCTGATGTGTAGATGGGTTGGCTTCGTTGCACGCGATAGCAAAGCACCATGCGGGTTGGTAAAGCGTCGAAGGACGCCCCACGACTGTTGGTATCAGAAGTAGGCTGACTTAGCGCAGCGTGCGTTAGGTGCCGCACGGGACTGAGGTTGACGAAGTGCGACCCCGTGACACCCTGCTTAAGACTCGACGAGTTCACCACCTTGAACCCGCCTGACGCTTTTAATAACATTGAGTAGTTTATAAACCATTAAGCAAGTTTTTCAGATTTAAACTAAACATAAAACCAATGTCTCATAGTTGTCCAACCCAAATAATCCTCATTTCTTCTTGGAATAAACCTATCAAACTGCACATTATCCAAAAGGTAACAAAAATACTAAGGTTTCATAAGAGCGAGGTGTTTAGTCTTTTACGAAAAATAAAAAACATTATATTTCAAAGGGAATTTCAATTTTATGCTATAGATAGTTTTAAATAAATGGTTTTTATGCAAATGATTTTGTCCCACATTGGCCAAAAATAAGAACATTTTGTAATTTATATATGATAATGGACTAAAATTCAAAGGAGCGTTTAATTTGATTTACCTTAAAATATTACACTCACACATGCACTTAGATGAGCTCATGAATGCCAAGCCTAGCCAAGATGGAATCCAATGTTTGATCATGTTTGCTTGTTTGATCATTCATGATGTCTGTACGAGTTCAATGTAAACTCATAGTTGATAATCTTTGTTAGACAGTAACTTTCTAATGCGCCTCAAATTCAGTCTTCCTTAATCATTCCCTTATCTTTTACCTCTTTTCTCCAATATGCACAGAACTCTCTAATGTGCTCAATTGACTTAAATATGAGAAGAGAAGGATTTCCAACATCAGAAGCACAAAGGGGTTAAGTGGGCCAAGTGGCCACTATATGATGAAGGTTGGATCAAGGTTGATTGCAGTCAGGTCAAGTATGGCCCGATGCGGGACAAACGCTAAAACCCTAATTATGCAAGTTTGGGATTAACCACAAATTAAATTGAATAATGGAAATATTTGAAATCGCCCAAACACATAAAGAAGTTTAAATAATTTAATTAAACGATTAGAGTAACTCAATTTAGCGTTTGCATGCATTAAAATTTCCTGATCTAGAAAATTGGATCTGATGAAGGATTCGAATTTCGCTCTAGTTTAGGGTACCAAGCGATAATCACGGTATCATCTCTTGATTCCTCTCGGGTGAATTAATAAGGCTTAAAGGATTAAAACAAATAAAAGGGTAGATC
This sequence comes from Chloranthus sessilifolius, assembly GCA_021018995.1. Classification (NCBI taxonomy): domain Eukaryota; kingdom Viridiplantae; phylum Streptophyta; class Magnoliopsida; order Chloranthales; family Chloranthaceae; genus Chloranthus; species Chloranthus sessilifolius. The sequence continues at coordinate 28,450,281 of CM037585.1, read as the reverse complement.
AAAAGATTGAAACTAATAATATTTTGGGGGTTTTGGAATTTATCAAAGCAAAGGAAAAATATTACCATATGATAAATAGAGAAAAGATTGAATACGAGGATAGAGGTCCAAGGCTTCACACAAAGGATTTTCAAGGCTTCGCACCAAGGCTTCACACCAAGTCACACGAGAAATGCATAAGCACTCCTCATGTTTTGAAAGATTCGCTCCTTCGATCGAAAATTAACCCTACAATATTCACCATGAGTCGATCCAGACAACTCTTAGAGTTGTACCGATAAATCAGCCTGTTGGGCATGTTGATTTTGCAATTGGGTTTGAATAGCAGCATCTGGGTATTAAAGTTTTCCATGAAAGCGACTAATTGCTCCGGATTCATTGCAACAGACAAAAAGGAAAGCACTAACCCATGCAAAGGAAACCTAAAGACAAAATTAAGTCCTAAAACCTATAAGGACACCAACAACTCTAAACTAAAACCTGTCTCTGATACCAAACTGATGCGGGACAAACGCTAAAACCCTAATTATGCAAGTTTAGGATTAACCACAAATTAAATTGAATAATGGACATATTTGAGATCGCCCAAGCACATAAAGAAGTTTAAAGAATTTAATTAAACAATTAGAGTAACTCAATTTAGTGTTTGCATGCATTAAAATTTTCCGATCTAGAAAAACGGATCCGATGAAGAATTCAAGTTTCGCTCTAGTTTAGGGTACCAAGCGATAATCACAGTATCATCTCTTGATTCTTCTCGGGTAAATAAAAAAGGCTTGAAGGATTAAAACAAATAAAAGGTAGATCAAAAGACTGAAACTAATAATATTTTGGGGGGTTTTTGAATTTATCAAAGCAAAGGAAAAATATTACCATATGATAAATAGAGAAAAGATGGAATAAGAAGATAGAGGTTCAAGGCTTCACACCAAGGATTTCAAGGCTTCGCACCAAGGCTACCCGCCGGTTTCACACCAAGTCGCATAAGAAATGCATAAGCACTCCTCAAGTTTCAAAAGATTCACTCCTTCGATCGAAAATTCTTCACAAGTTCTCTAGGGTTTGCACAAAAGCAACTCTCAAATTTTCATTAATCAAAAAAACTATAATAAAATTGTTTACAAGCCTTTAAATAGGCAAACCAAAACCCTAAGAATACTATTTAAAATAAAGCTCTTAATTAATTATTAAAACTTTCTAATCTAACGATCACAATTAATTTCACTATTAATCTCGTTTTTTATTGCGCGACCACTTTTGAAGGGTCAAACAATGTTCGATTGACGTGAAATTGGTCTTATTTGAAACCTTATCGAAGTAGTTTTCCAACAAAATAAGAATCACATAATTCCGACACATATTGGTAGAATTGTGACCACTTTTCCGATAGTTGAGCAAAAAGTGACGAAATTAACAGTCACATATCACATATGTGTCTGACCCCTAATTGATTCAAATAAGGAAACTAATCCTAAAATAAACCACTTAAAATAATCCTAATCAACTAAAACGTTTTCACATTCAAAGTCCGATGTTCTTAATCGTGATGCCCCCACCATGACCCCTCCTCCATCACGTCGATTATGGTTATGTAGCTATACTGACTACCTAAATGATAGAGTGCGATGGAGAACAAAACAATTAAAATCTAGTATCCCAACCAAATTATGATGAGTGGTACCAAGAGGACAATGACTGACTTATTTTTATGGGTAATGCAGAAAATATATTAAGACTTGAGAGAACAGCAAAGTACAAAAGGGCAAACCTTAGCAAGATAGTGAAACAAAAAAGAAAGAGACAACCCAAATCCAAATGACCATCCCACGCAGCCTGAAGTTCCAAACCATTGCCATCGGCAATCCCCTCCTTGTCCCAAAGGACAAAAGGTCCCAATCTCGAGCACTTCTAGTGATCATAGCAGGCGGCAGCAGGCGGCCTCTTGATCTTACGGAAAACCTCGTCAACACCATCAACCAAATCTCCCTAGCCACAACACAGTGAATGAATAGTGATCGGTGGTTTCCTCCTCCTGCAGACAGATCACACACAGATTATGCAAACAGACTCTAGGAGGAGCGCATAATCTCTACACACACACACCCAGCTATGGCTGATCAACAGTGGCCTAATAAAAAAAAGGTAGAAAATCTTAGCCGAGAAGCACACAGTATCATTTAAGACACAGGTAATCAGATCTCAAGCTGCCCTGTTCAGCCTGCTTTCCTCAATGAAATTTAGCATACTAGTCAAACCCTCAGTCTCATCATCTTTCAAATTTCTCGAAAATCTGATGTCCAAACATAGCTGCCCCGACATTCTGGACCAACTAAGCAATGCATGTATTCTGGCACGCAGAGATACAGTATAAAGCTTTACATTTGTCTTTCAAAACTCCCCCTCCCACCCACCTATGGTCCCAAAAGAAGATCCGCAACACATTTCCCCAGTTATAGTTGACACATTATGAGAACTTAGCTTTAACAACACACGCACCTTTCCACCAGGCCGAACCCCTACTACTAGATCTGATACTCCATCTAGTGTTGAGCTCACCATACTCACAAATTAACCCACCAACTGTGGATTTCCGAAAAAATCCTCCAGAGTCATTTTCCAAGTCAGCACCCTTTTGAAGAAGACAACTAAGCACCTCACCCACCATAATGAAAAAGAAGGTTGAGAGAGGGTCACCTCGCTGAAGACCGTTAGGAGAGCCATTAACCATCACAGAGAACCAAGCCAACGACTAGCACCCCCTCATCCATTTCCTCCTTGGGTATCAAAGTGATAAAGGTCGCATTTAACGATCTCCCCAAGAACGTCAGAGCATGGAACTCCTGAAAAAACTCCAACAGGTCCTTAATTACCTCCGAACAAAATCTAAAGAACTCTATCATATACCCATCTGGCCCTGGTGACTGTTTATTTCCCCCTTTAAAAATGACTTGTTTTTTCTCTCCTCTTCAAAACCTCTTTCCAGCCCCTCTCTAACATCCTCCATAACGGTACAAAAGATTTAAACCATCCAACCTCAGACTGCACCAAACCTTCATCCATGAACAAATTCTCATAGAAATAAACTACTTTCTCCCCAACAAAGCCACCATCATCAATCTCATTCCCCCCCAACCATTATATGGTGAATACCAGTGTATTAAAACTCGACGAGTCGACGGGCGAGTAACTCGGCTCGACTAAGTTTCGAGTTGACTCGTCGAGAGACTCGAATAGGCATAAAAGTCAGTCGACTCGCCGAGTCGAATCAGAAACTCAACTGAGTTTGTCAGTTCAGCGAGTCGACTCATTCACTTATTTTAATGAGGAATAGGCGGGGTTTTTTCCCTATTTTAAAAGGTATTTAAGTAATCCTCTTTTTTTATAAAGCTCGGAAAAAAAAACCCTAACCCTTGCGAAGAAGAAAGAAGGAAAAGAAAAAGAAGAAACAGAAGACCCGCTCGACAACCCTAAGATCTCGTCCCCTCTCCTCTTTCGCCACAAGAATCGGTCTTCGACTTGCACTCTCTCTCTCTCTCTCTCTCGGTGGGGTTAAATGACGGTCTAGAGAGGCAGGTGAAAGTTTTGATTGACATTTAAAAGCTAAAATGGTGTTAAATGATCGTACACCATTGAATTAAACTTCTGATCATACACCGTTAAAGTGTGGTTTACTAATATGTCACGTGTCCACATATGTGATCAATCTAAATTATCTAAGTTGCAATCCATCATTGGAATGTTTCGCAAAGCCAAAGAATCATGCCTATAAGTGGATATAAACCATCTGATTAGTAGATATTAATATCAGCCATTAAAAATTAACAACGGTTGGATTAGAGTACACAGACCAGATGGTTCAAATTTCTCAAAAATTGTGATTTTTTGCGCCCACAATGTAGTATTTTTCAATTTGACGGTATGGATTAGCAACATCTTAAACCATTAATGGTGCATGATCACTTAAACACCATTTTGATGTTCCAATGGTAGACTATTTGGCTGTGACATGTTCCAATGATGGAGTACAACATGGACTATTTAAATTGATCAGAAATGTGTGCCACATGACATAACGGTAAAGCCTTTTTTTTGTGTCAAATATTATATATATATATATATATATAAAATAACAATCGAGTGGAAGAACTTTGTATTATGGTCCCTTTCCTTGAGCCAGTTTACCTTAGCCCTTTGCCTCCACATTATCTCCTCTTCCAAACATTTTTTATAGCAGTGATTTTTCAAAGCCGCTTTAATTTCTCATTCATCAACTAACAAAGGTCTACTTACGTCCACAGTAACGTACAATTGTATTTCCTTAAGCAAGATATCTTTCACTATGCTAACCACCCCATAACACTCCCCGTTCCACTACTAAATTTTTCCCTTGAAGGTCCTAAGCTTAAAAGATAATCTGAAAGTTGCTGTTCCGATCACCTCTTCTTCACCCCACCACCCTTTAACTTTCTCCCTGAACTATAACGAAATGGATTAGGTCCCCTCCATTTAGAGACATAGGAAAGCAATAAGGGCAAATGATCCGAAACAGGACTAGGAAGGCCATCAACCCGCACATTAGGAAATTTAGCCTCTCAATTCATGGAACAAGAAAAACAGTCCAAACAGCAAAGGGCAGCTGCTGCATATTAGACCAAGTGTCCAAGCAACCATTCATATGAATAACCTTGAGACTGCAAGCACTGATGGAACTCCCAAACTCCTCATTCCCACCCTATCAAAATTCTCTCCTGATTTTTCATGACCAAACATGATTTTATTATAATCTACCCCAATACACCACATAACCTATCAAGTCCTGCAAGCTCAAACCAAAAAAACTTCTCTCTTAGAATCATCATTTGGACCATACACCGCACTAAAGGCACATCTGAAACCATACTCTTTGCTACGAAACAACACTGAAACTGAGAACTCCCCAATTTCTGCCTCCAATTTCTCAAGGCAAAGTGAATTCCACGCCACCAAGATTCCCCCTGAAACACCTAAGGAGTCGAAACTCTCCCACATATTTCCTCCAAGAACCAATGAAACCATAGTTCTATTAGTAGAAGCCCACTTAGTTTCTTAAAAGAAACAATTTTCGGATTTTGCACCATCACCATAACCTTAACCAAGGCTCTTTTATTTAAGCCACTAAACCTCCTAACATTCCAAACAAGCACACGCATAAAAGATTTACCCCAGAAGCTTCTAACACCCATCTGGTTAGACCTCACCCCTCCTATCGAACTGCTTGGATTTGTAAGACATTCCCCACTCCAGTTTAGATAACTCCCTCCTCCCTTTCATTTTACTCCCTGGCGTTTTATCCATCCGGTTAACCTCAATCGATTTAAACAAATTTCTCAAATCTTATCAGCTCCATAAGTCATAGCAACCATGGATCAAAATATCGTCCAATGTCCGATACGTATCGGTATCTGGGATGCCCAAGAAAATGAACCTCCAAATTATCGGACAATAAGGGCAATTTATCGCCCGTATCGTCCATATCTCGTCCGATAATTTCAAATTTTTAAGGGTGGAGACCAGCCACTTTAAGACGCAGGTTTGGGCCTTTTATCCCCTATTTTCTCTCATTTTCTTTCTATTTTCTCTTCTCTTCCTCTTCTTCCCTCCTAACCACCGGAGACTCAAACCCACATTACCCACCACCCGGAAAGGCTCAGGATCGCTGCCGTCTCGCCGGAGATCGTAGAAAATGTATGTGTTTCATCATTTAAGCTTATTTTTCTCTATTTGCTTATATTTTTACCTTTATTTTTACTAGATCTACCTAAAATATGGTAGATCTTGAAATTTTAGGCCCAAATTTGAATGTTTTGTTTTAAACCCATCAAATTTGAGGCCCTAGATGTCTCTAAAGTGTCCCAAATTTGATTTTTTTTTTTTTAGGGTTTGTAACCTAGATCTCACCTACCCTAGATCTACTAACCTAGGTTCATTTATTTCCTAACCTAGATCATAATATTTTGTTAATTGGTTCCTAACCTAGATAATAAATTATATTTTATTTATTCTATGGATTTATAATTTTATATATTTTAAAAATCCATATATTAATTACTCTTTTAACCATTAATTTATATATAATCATATATTAATAATTTTAAAAAACTTAGAATGATGTGTAATCATGTATTCATGTAATCTAATATTCATATATTAATAATATAATCATATGAAATTATTTATTAATAATATAATAATGTGTCACATGTAATCAACATGTGACACGTCATCATGGGATGTTATTAATTCACATGCAATCAACATATGACACATCATCATGGGATGTTATTAATCAACATGTAATCAACATGTGACACTTCATCATGTGATGATGTGTCACATGTAATCAACATGCATCACATGATCACGGGATGTTATTAATCAACATGTGATACATCATCACATGATGATGTGTCACATGTAATCAACATGTGACACGTGTTGATTACATGTGACACATCATCATGAGATGTTATTAATCAACATGTGATGATGTGTCACATGTAATCAACATATGTCACATCATCATGGGATGTTATTAATTCACATGTAATCAACATGTGACACATCATCATGTTTAGCTGCTTGTAATTAACATTCAATCGTCTGGTCATTCATGTAGGTGAAATAAACAAATATGGTACGTGGGCAAGATCCGGCTTGGCAATATGGCAAAGCTATAGATGGCAATAGGCTCCAAATTGAATGTACACTCTATGAAAAGAAAATGCAAGGAGGTATAACACGATTGAAGGAGCATTTGGCTCACATCAACAGAGAGATTAAAGGATATGAGAATGTTCCGCAAGAGGTGATGGTAGCTATGAGAGTCACCTTGTAGGCAGCTACGGGGATAAAAAAAGCAAATGTCGACCGAGATAGGGACATGTATGAGAGAATAAAGAGGGGGAACCAGAGCTTTTTACACCTGAACCTGAGGATAATGAGGATGTCGATGCGGTGACAGCAAGAGTGATAAGGGAGAGTGCTAGAGAAGCACGACTTCGAAGAGATCAAGACGAGATCGATTATCGATTTCAGTCTAACTTGAGGGGCCCATCCATGCGTGCTGGTGGTGATGGGCATGGGTCAAAACACTAGTTTTTTAGTACGTATCGTCCTAACCTCTAGGACGATAGTACCGAGTATCGGCCGACATATTCAATATATCGGCGATGCATTGAATGTATCGATTTGATGCATTATTATTATTTTTTCTAAAAAATCCCAAAAAATATTTAAAAATTCAAGAAAAATAAATTTAATGGTTTTCTATTTATTTCAACTTTTTTTAAATTTTATTTAAGGTTTATTTGATGCATATTTCATAATTTATCAATGCATAACCTAAATTTCATTGTACATGACTCATGATCAAAATTAAAAGGAATATTGTACATGAAAAACTTACTTTAAAGTCACATTGAATTTCGTGGTGGTTCTTGACCCTCGTGATCATCATCATTAGTGCGCGAGCTTTCCCTATAATGTTAGCCATATTGATACCCATGATCATATGTGCCCTCTTGAAATTAAGGCATTAGCGACGAATATGACTCAGTGTAATAGGTGAAAGTTGGTCCTCCAAAAATTTGACCAACGAAGTCATATGGCCCGGAGTAGGTTGAGGCCCATAGTATGGGTTACTGGTTGTTGAATCTTCGGTATTTTGCAAACTAAATTCCCATAAACTAGAAGTCATATAACCACATCATCTTGTGGACCTTGTGGTGGTGGTGGTGGAGGTGGTGTTTGGTAAGATTTTGAAGTTCCTCTTCCTTCAACCCCTCCACCTCTAAATGTAGGAGTGTCATATATTGTTACCGGCTTATCATCCCATGCGGCAATACTTCCATAAGAATAAGGATCAACATCATCCACTCCATCACTAGTGTCGGCGTGAGTTTCATCGCCTCCATCATCACCCCCACTATCACCCTCATCATCGTCATTATGACTACCGGGCTGCGTTTCGTCATCAGATCCAACCACTGAATGACAATTCAATCTTCTTTTTCGCCTCGGTGGTTGAAAAGCCTACTCCTCCGCTACTTTTTCAGCATTATCCAGACATATGGTGCCCTCAGTATCCAACACTGGCTCTTTTCTCTTTTCGATCCACTGATTCAAAGGTTATCATCCTTCGTGAATATATAATCCAACTGGATGGGATCAAAATATTCACTATCTATAAGATAGAATATGATAAATGAATCAATATATGCCACATCAATTAGATCAAATAAAAATTCTATGAACTAAGACTTCATATAATTGCTTACTACGGTTGATCCTCTGCATATTCCTGACCCCCTTTATCGCACGTTGTAGTGGCAGCAGACTAACTTTTCCAATCGTTCCATAGTTAGCCTATTCTTATCTTCATGTAAATGAGAGAGAAGGTACTCCAATTCCGCTCACAGTTGGACAAGAAACATATTTGCGATAAAACCCTCATGACAACCCGCCTCAGTATCGGGCCATCACCTCCATAATGCATCCACCAACCAGCGAGTTTATCGTACTTGATTTGGGATTGCGCCAATAGGGTCCCAAATGACCCATGTCTCTTACGAAATATGTCAATCAACAAAGATGGAATACAATAACCCACATATCAGTATAATGTTCATATGGCATTTGACTTATTAGTCGTAAGGTATGATTACTCACATCTCTGATGGCTTAACCTTGGTCGGCCAACTCAGGAAGCATTCGTTGGATCACATTAAGCAAATCGTTGTACACTTCATCGACCTCACTCAACTCGAAGCGTCGCGTATTCTGGAAGACTGGATTCAAGTAGTGTGCTATACATCAAATATGAACAATCACATCAATATATAAAAACAATGAATAATATGAAAAATAATAAATAAATAAAAATCACTACACAAGCAGTTTAGCCTGTTATATCATCTGCGGCATACAAGTACTGATGGAATTGTGCATCCCACCTCTTGTCGATGATCGCCCAATATCATTTATATTTTGTAGGACATTTGGTTTTAATAGTCAATTTTGCTTTATCCATTGACTCGTAAACATAACTCATCGTTGGTTTCTCATCGCCATCTACCAACCTCAACACTTGCACCAACGGGGTAGTGACGGCAATCAGGTGGTCAACATTTGCCCGAAACTGGGGGTTGTAGATCAGGTCAGCAATTTCATTATAAGTAGGTCTCTTTGGTCGTGGGAGTTCTAACTCATGTTTTCTCTATTCTTCGGAGTTGACCATGCTTTTCAGCTCACGCATATATCTAGCCAAGCTCTGTAGGACTAGAAACTGTCGCAAATCGTGTAATCACAGGCCAGAGCAGCTCGTTCTTGGTGAAGTCTCTCATCAAATTCACCAACTTGTCACTGTTGTATAAGTAGGAAGTAACCTTTCTTCCCTTCTGAATAGTTGCTTGTACCTTGCTTTTCTTTTCCAAATCCTCAAGAATAAGGTCCATACAATGAGTGGCATACGGAGTCCAGTACAAGTGGCGTCTCTTCAACATTAACTATCTTCTTGCGGCTTTATAATTGGCGGCATTGTCTATTACCATCTGTACAATCCGGTGTTCTCCAATATCTTGAACTACCTTATCCATTAGTTGGAAGAGGTAATCAGTCGTCTTCGTGTGTTTAGAAGCATCAACTGATTTTAGAAATACTGTCCCGACATCGCTGTAGACTAAAAAATTGATCAAACTCTTCCTTGTGGGACCGGTCCATCCATCGCACATAATTGTGCAACCTCTTTCATCCCATACTTCATAAAAGTTGTCCACATGAGCTCCTATCTCCCTGTACTCATCATCTAATAAGGGCCCAGATACCTCATATGCAGAGGTTTTTTTACTCTTGGACCAACTTCTACACTAGTATCAATCATACTTTTGAAGTACGACAACTCCACAACTTGACTCGGAATGTGATTGTATATCACGAACTTTACAATCAATTTTTCAAGCCTCTTCTCCCATTTTTTCAGTGAAATTATACTCAATTTACTTTGCTTGAAACTTTCTGTTCAATACATGAACGAATCCATGGGACCTGTAGTACGACCTGTAGTAGACGGTCTGATGCTGACCTACGCAACCCGACAGTCTCATGAATATCCTCATCATCATCAACAACATGTGGCCTATGACTAAATCCACCACCAGCAGCAGGCATGGATGGGCCCCTCAACCTGGACCGAAATCGATAATCGGCTTCTTCCTGATCTCGTCGTTGTCGTGCTTCTCTAACACTCTCCCTCATGACTCTCGCTATCTGTTCATCCACATCCTCATCCTCATCCTCATCATCCTCAAGTCCAGCTGCAGGAAACTTTGAATCTCCCCTCCTTATTCTCTCATACATTTCTCTATCTCGGTCGACTTCTGCTTTTTTCTTCACCTTAGTCGCCTATAAACTGGCTCTGACATCTTCTTCCACCTCTTTGGGTACACAGGGACACCCTTTTGTCTCTCCCTTAACGTGAGTCAAATGCGCCTTCAATCGTGTGATACCCCCTCCCAATAATTTTTTCCCACAAAGCTTGCATTGTATTCGAAGTCTATCACCATTTATTGTTGTGCCATATTGTCAGGCTGGATCTGATGATCGTACCATATTTATTTATTTCACCTGCATGAATGAGCAAACGATTGGATTAAATTAAAACATTTATATTACACTTGAAAATAAAATTTATTTGATATTATTCTAATTTTTATAAATTTTATATTACATTTGAAAATTTATTTCATATTATTATTATTTTTAAAATATTAGATTATATTTTATCAAATTTATTTGATATTATTCTAATTTTTAAAAAATTTATATTACATTTGAAAATTTATTTGATGTTATTCTTATTTTTTAAATATTAGATTATATTTTACCATATTTATTTCATATTATTCTAATTTTTGAAAGTTTATTTGATGTTATTCTTATTTTTAAAATATTAGATTATATTTTACCAAATTTATTTGATATTATTCTAATTTTTGAAAGTTTATTTGATGTTATTCTTATTTTTAAAATATTAGATTATATTTTACCAAATTTATTTCATATTATTCTAAAAATATTGAAAATTTAAAAAAATTTAGATTACATTTGAAAATAGTATTTAGTTGACATTATTCTAATTTTGAAAATATTATTCTAATTTTTAAAATATAATCTAATATTATTCTAATTTTTAACGTTAGAAAAACATATTATTATAATTTTTAAAATTACATTAGAAAATCATATTATTCTAATTTTTAAATTATTTGAAAATTATATTTATTTGAAATTGATGTGTCACATGCATCATGGGGTATCAGTGTGACATGTGTAATTGATATGCCACATGTGTCACATACCCCATGACACATGCGACACATGTGTAATTGATGTGTCATGGGGTGTGTGTCATATGTGTGATACATATAACACATCAATTACATATGCCGCGACAGCTGTGTCGCATACCCCATGCCACATGCGACACATGTGTAATTGATGTGTAATGGGATATGTGTCACATGTGTGACACATGTGACACATCAGTTACATGTGTCGCGACACCTATGTCACATGTGTTATGGGGTATGTGTCGTGACACATCACACGTGACACCTGTCACATGTGTCACGTGTGTCACATGTGTCACTTACATTAAGCATTTATAAATAACTTTATAAAATAAATAAATTAAGTTTTTCTATTTTAAATAAATTAAGTGTATAATACATAAATTAATTTTAAAGGGTAATTAAGTTTTTATATAATACAAAAATACTTAATTTATTTTTAAAACTTAACATAATTTATTTTTAAGTATTATATAAAAACTTTTTTTTTTTTAAAACTTAATTTACTAACACAAAAAAATTCTTATTTAAAAAAAAAAAATTAAAAATGCAAGTAAATAAATCTACCCATATTTTTTATAGCTAGAATGGGATCTATTAAAAATTTTAAGATCTACCACATTGGATAGATCTACCCATAAATATAGCAGATCTAGTGAAAAAAAATTTCTAAATGCAATTTATATGATGGAAAATAATACATGTTCTTAACTATCGGAGAAAATGTGACTATCCGATGGCTAAGATTTCGATCTCCAACTCTCCGGTGGCTAAGAAAGAAGAAGAAATGTGGAGGTTTTTTCCTTGTAGGGGAAGAAGAAGAATGTTGGGGAAAGAAGAAAAAGGGGAAACAAAAAACCTCAAAATAAGGCTTAAAACGCGGGTGAAAAGGTAAAGGGGGCCAGTTCGATCATTTCAAATTATCGGACGATACGGACAATACGGGCGATAATTTGCCAGTATCGTCTGATAATTTGAAATTAAAAAGCGATGTTTTAAAAAAATTGAATTTATCGGACGATACATTGAAATTATCGTCCAATAATTTCAATTTATCGTCCGATACGGGCAATCTGGGAGATAAATTGTCCATATCGGACGATAATTACCTCCTTTTAAAGGGTATACGATACATAGGCTATGTATCGTATCGGACAATACGTATCGGTATCGGACAATATTTTGACCCATGGTGGTGGGTCTAGTCAAAGGCTACATGATATTAATGATGATGAGACTGCGGAGTTGCGTAAGTCAGTAACAGTGAGGGAGACCAGGAGGTCGAGTACAGGTTGGAGTACAGGTCTTATAGATGCGTCCATGTATCGGACAGAAAGTTCAAAACAATCAAAATTGAGTACAACCTTACTGAAAACATGGGGAAAGAAGCTTGGAAAGGCCATTACGAAGCTCGTGGTATTCAATCACATTCCAAGTCAGGTTGTGGAGTCACCATACTTCAAAAGTATGATCGATACTAGTGTAAAAGATGGTCCAGGAGTTAAAAAGTCTCCTGCATACGAGGTATCTAGGCCCCTACTGGATGAGGAGTATGGAGAGATTGGAACTTACGTGAAAAGTTTTGAGGAAGTATGGGATAAGAGAGGTTACACTATTATGTGCGATGGATGGACCGGTCCAACAAGGAAGAGTTTGATAAATTTTTTTGTCTATAGCGATGCTGGGACATAATTTTTTTAATCAATCAGTGCTTTTAAACACGCAAAGACGGTTGATTACATCTTTCAACTAATGGATAAGGTAGTTGAAGAGGTTAGAGAGAAACGGGATGTGCAGGTAATAATAGACAATGTCGCCAATTATAAAGCCGCTGAAAGGCAGTTAATGTTGAAGAGACCTCACTTGTACCGGACTCCGTGTGCCGCTCATTGCGTAGACCTCATTCTTGAGGATTTGGAAAAGAGGAGCAAGACACAGGCAACTATTCAAAAGGGAAGAATGATTATTTCTTTTTTGAACAACAGTGACAAGTTGGTGAATTTAATGAGAGGGTTTACTAACAACAAGTTGCTCCAGCCTGGGATTACATGGTTTACCACACAATTTCTAGCCCTACAAAGCTTGGCAAGATATAAGTGTGAGCTGAAAAGCATGGTGTCGTCCAAATGGGAAAAATATGAATCAGAACTGCTCTGATCAAAGAGACATGCTTGCACTGAAGTGGCTGACTTGATCTACAGCACCCCGTTTTGGGGAGATGTTGATCACCTGGTAGACGTCACTACCCCGCTGGTACAGGTATTAAGGTTGGTATATGGTGATGACAAACCAATCATGGGGTACGTTTACGAGTCAATGGACAAGGCGAAATTGGTCATCAAAACTAAATGTCCTGTAAAACATAAGCGATATTGGGGGATTATCGACAAGAGGTGGGATAAACAATGCCACCACTACTTGCATGTCGCAGGTAAATCATGCCAAACTGCTTATATAGTGATTTATATTTATTTATTATTTTTCATATTGTTCACTGTTTCTATATACTAATTATGTTGCTCATATTTTATCCATAGCACATTACTTGAATCTCGTCTTCTAATATACGCGACGCTTTGAGTTGAGTGAGGTTGATGAAGTGTACAATGGTTTGTTCAATGTCATCCAACGAATAGAGTCTGAGTTGGCGGGTAAAGGTCAAGCCATAAGAGACGTTAGCAGTCATAATATTATTTCTATTTTTAAATTTGTAGATCAATATGCTCTATTTGTTTATTGATATGTGGATATCGTATTCCGTCTTGGTAGATTGATATGTTCCGCAAGAAACATAAATCATTTGGAACAAGGTTAACGCAATCCCAAATTTAACAAGATAAATCAGCAGATTGATAGATGCACTACGGACATGATGGTTCAATATTGAGGCGGATTGTCATGTGCATTTTATCACAAACATATTCCTCATCCAACTGTGAGCGGAATTGGAGTACGTTTTCTCTTATCCACACGAAGACCAGAAATATGCTACCTATGCGCCGTTTGGAAAAATTAGTCTACTGCCATTATAATATGCGGTTAAGGGTCAGGAATATGGAGAAGACCAACTGTAGTAAGCAATTATTCAGGTTCTTAGTTCATACATTTTTTATTTGATCTAATTGAGGAGGCATATACTAATTAATCTATCATTTTCTACCGTATAGATAGTGAATATTTTAACCCCATCGAGTTGGATTATATATTCGCGGAGGATGATCCTTTGAATCAGTGGATTGAAGAGAGAGAAGCTTCTGTGTTGGATAGTGGCAGCACTGCATGGTTGGGTAATACAAAAAGAATAGCCGAGGAGCATCCTTCTCAACAACCTAGGTGGAAGAGAAAACTACATCACCATTCAGTAGTTGGATCTGATGAAGAAACACAACCCAATAGTGATAAGGGAGATGATGATAATGATAATAATGATGATGGGGGTGGTGGAGGCGATCAAACTCATGTTGATACTAGTGATGGAGGCGATGATGTTGGTCCCTCTTATGAAGGTATTGCCCAATGGGACGATGAATCGATACCATTAACAATGTTCGACACTCCTACATTTAGAGGTGGAGGGGTTGAAGGAAGATGAGCTTCAAAATCTTACCAAACACCACAAGATGATATGTGTTATACAATTTCTACCTTTGGGGGATTTAGTTTGCAAAAACACCGAAGATTCAACAACCCGTAACTCATACCCAATCCCCCAACCAACCCACCCCCAACATGAAGACTTCATTAGTCAAATATTTGGAGGATCGACACCGACATTTCCATTTTACACTGACCCATACTCTAGGCTAATGCCTCAGTTTGAAAGGGGGCATATGATCATGGGTATCAATATGGCCAACACTATAGGCAAAGTTGGCGCACTGATGATAATGATCACGACGAAGAACCAAGAAATTCAATGTGGCTTTAATGTAAGTTTTTCATGTACAATGTGCTATGATCAGTAGTCTACTATGAAGCTAAGTTGATAAAATTCTCAAAGATGCCACAAAAGAAGCCTTAAATAATTTTTAAAAATAGAAAACCATTAAATATATTTTTCCTGAAATTTAGGGTATTTTTGGGGATTTTAAAGAAAATGTACCAGGCCGATATATTGAATGTATCTACATTCAATGTATCAACCGATACGGTGATACGTATCGTCGAAATCCGAGATTTTGACCCATGATAGCAACCGTTTTCCCATGTTTAATTATCATCCCAATCGTATCCTGCTTGAGATTGCAGCACAATGATTCTTCGAACTCTTCTACAGAGAAAGGATCAAAATATCGATTTCGTTTTCAGTTTCGAGCATGACCGAAACCAGAAATTTGACTGAAATTTTGGCCCAAATTTTGAGGGTCAGGCCGAACTTTCAATGCCCAATGTTTATTTTATTCTTTTTTAACCCAAAATATCAAGACTTCAAATTATCGGCCGATAATTTGCTATTCACCAAATTATCAGGCGATAATTTGCTATTTAGCAAATTATCAACCGATAACTTCAAATCATCGGCCGATAATTTGAAGTCTCGATATTTTGGGTGAAATTTTGGGGATTTTGTTTCGGTTGGGTTTGAAACCGATGCGTTTCGGCCGAAATTTTGATCCATGCTATAGAGTTTCCCTCACAAGATGAAGAACCTCTTCAAAACTTCCAAAGACAACCTCACTCTAAATGACACTGTAATGCATTCTAACTGTTCTCAGAGGCCTGATATTCTGATCTTGAAGTCTGTGATTTTCCGCATACAAATCTCTGCCCCGTGTATCGCATTCCCATTATCCTCACTATGATTAGTATCATTAGCATACTGCCCATCTATGTTATTTATACTATGCCCCTTAATCCCCAGACCTTCCTCAATACGCATCAGCCCTCCCCAATAAGATCATCATTCTCCAAGAACTTGAGAGACATACAGAGCCCCGATATACTTTGAGGATGTGGCAGTTGTCTACCCACATGCCATCAGCCCCCAGACAATGGCTTACATGCAATACCTTGGTTGTACATATCAAGTGCAAAATAGAGATTTCTCTTGACACATACAAAACTAGAAAGTAATCCATTAATCACCTGTTTTTTAATATATACATACCCGCACATATTTATATTGCAAATACTACTACTACAATCTTTTATCTCTAAAAAGAAAAAAGAAAAAAAGGTCGTACCCAATGCACAAGGCTCCCGCTTTCACAAGGTCTGGGAGAGGTAGATGGCCGGCAGCCTTACCCCCACATATTGGAGAGGCTCATTCCAAGACTTGAACCCGCAACGGTTAGCATCATCAATAATAATGGTGCAGCTAATGTGCTTATCAATTTGGGCACCCTTAGATGGAGTTAGATCGATAAACACTACCAACGAACTACCTTAATAGTTTAATATTGTGATATAAATCCTAGATCCTGTTTTAAGATAAGCCCATCTACTGGAGAGTCTAGATCCATGGATAAATGAACTTATTGGTGGGTGGAGGTTGGGAGGGTCAAACAATATACACTTACACCTCCACATGTATTGCACGTGCCACCCACTAGTGTTAATAGATATATAAGGTGCCCAAAGAGTCCTTGAAGAGTTTTGATATGTGTTGGACTTGGACTCAAACTCACAACCAAGTGAAGAGTCCAAGTAACACTAGTTTTGGGTAATATATACTAATATGGGGTGTTTTTCATGACTACATAATTCGATATAAGCCTATATCAAACAATACTGATGTGTATCATCTTGGTATCAGAGTGAGGGAAGATGTATATTGATACCAAGATTCTAAAGCATGATCAAGGCCATCCAATTAATGAAAAACAACAAACTTGAATGAGTAAGAACTAAGAGGGTATTAATCTGATAGTTAGGATCATGGTATGAAATATCGGCTGATACTGATACGTATCGATTTTTCGGCAAACCGATACGTATCGGCGTTGATACGTATCAGTTATCAACTCGGGTATCGGTATCAGCCGAAACCGATATTCTCTTAATTTTTTATTTTTATTTTTTTTAAAGGGACCATTACAACTCAGCATCGGCTGATACATATCGGCCGATTCGTATTGGTCCTCCATGGACCGATACCCGATACCGATACTGAGTTTGACACCTTAGTTAGGATCAATGTAGTCAAAGGCAAAACTAGGCGCTATTTGCAAGGCAAAAAAAAAAAAAGCCTCAACTAGTGCCTCGCCTTTGCAAAAGGTTGCCACAAGAAGCTCAGGCAAGCCAACTGTGTATCTAGGTGAGAAAAGCCAGGCACATGCCTAGGCTCACCTGCAAACACCTAGATGTGTGGGGTCCTTTTTAGATTTTCTTAAAGTAATTTTCCACCTCTTGCAAGTGGGAATAACCCTCCCTATTAAAATCCTCAATTCCCTCTCTATTTGTGTATTTCTTATTGTCAACTCTAAATCCCTTCTCTCTAGGAAATAAATAAAAATAAAAATAAAAAATTAAGCTCTTAAATCCTCTTTCCTTTCTTATTTCATTCTTCTAAAATCAGTTTAAGTGGCCAAAACAGCCATCATCAAATTGGATATGAGCATAATTGGTTATGTTAGTTAGTTACCATAAGTATGTTAGTTAAGGTTATTTATAATGTATAAAACACTTAATTTTTTAAGCATGTTCATATTGTTTATGACGTATATTCATTTTTGTGTATTTTGTAGTTGTTAATGGAGTGTATAATTTTATATACATGCATATGACTGACAAATTTGATTTAAAAACATATTTGAATTTTAAATGTTACTTATTATTAATAAACTATAAACTATAATCATATATTCATATATCTATATACATATATGAGAGGACCGGGATCTTGAACCCTTCTCCAGCCAAGAACAATGACGAAAGGCACTCCAAATAGAAATTTGGGTACCACGTGGACTAGGGAGGCTTAATGATGCAGGACGGAAAGGCGCTGACCCTAAAGTAGCGTAAATTCCACACGATAGGATTAGGGTTTCCATCTCAAGGGTAAACAAAAATTTAAAATAAAGAAATATGGAAGAAGATATAGAAAATCAATGGAATTTCACCAGTGAAACTATTGGCCTCATACCAAACCCTAAACTCGGGGAATACAAAAGTTCTCAACGAACTCTCAAAAATAGCACAAATAGCACAAAGCAATCAAATTTTAATATTCATCATTAAACTTCAAAGATTTACAATGTGTTTTTATAAACAAAGAAAGACTAAGAAAATTACTAAACTAACCATTAAAACTTTTTAATCTAACGGTCACAATTAATCCCACCGCTAATCCTTTTTTTCATACGTGACCACTTTTGAAGTGTCAAACGATGTTCGATTCTTGCTTGAAAGCTTATCGAAGTAGTTTCCCAACAAGACAAAAATCGTGCAAATACGATATGTATTGAAGGAGTTATGACCACATTTCCGAGGGCTACATTGAAAGTGATGAAATTAATAGTCACATGTCACATATATGAGCATAACCCCTAAATAATTCAAATAAGAAAACTAATCCAAAAGAAAATCACTTACTAAAAGAATCTTGATGAAAAAAGAAACAAAACCTAGACAAAATTGCAAAATTATCAGAATTTGAGTCGATCTCGCGAGTAGGCTCACGCGGGCTAGTTCGCGAACTTCAAAACTTGAACCCTCGGGTCGATCTCACGCACGCGAGATTGGCACTCGTGCGAGCGAATTATGACAGAACCCTTTTGAATTGGCATTTTTAAATTCCATTGACGAGTCCACTTTCTCTGTCGCTTTCTTTTCTGAATCCGGTCACAATCCCAGCACATAGGCTTTGATTCCACATCACTTAATCAAACATTTTTTTTTTAAATGACCAACATGCGATCAATGGTGCTTAAGACTTAAAAATGAACGGTGATACCAAATATCGGTTGGCCATTCGTTTTTCATCACCATTGGTCGCAGTGATATGAATTTATTATTGTTTCTTCCCTAGAACCGCAAAGGGAGTTGGCACCCAAATGGACACCCTTCCATAGCCCTCTTGGAGGGGGAAGGGTGTAGCTTCCCTTTTTGCATATTTTTTAAAATAATAATAAAATAAAATAAAAAATGCACGACGGAAAATTAGATGTGCACCTAAACACCTAGGCCACTGAGTAGAAATAAATGAATGCCAAAGATCTTGGGAAAGTCCAAAGAGGTTTTTTGCAGAATGTTTCTAGGTCCCAATACATATGATATCCCTGATCTCTTTTGAACAGTAACCCAATACACAAATCAATTGGTTCCGTCAGGCTAGACCTTGCTCCTTTAACTACATTCGTTAGGATCCTCTGATGGGCACAAAATGGCATGCCAGATGAACGATTTGAACTTTAATTGAATCCATTTCAGGCCTGATCAGCAGTTCAAAGCCATAAAGTACACCGCCCACAATCAAATTCAGTCTAAAAATCCCAATTCAAAATCCAGTTCAAAACCCAATTCTTCCATAATCCCGAACAAACAAGAAAACATATCACAACCCATCTTCAACATAGGTTACACACAAAACCCATTAACTCAATTAGTCATTCTAAGACCTTAAAATTATCAGCAAAATAATAAAGAAAAAAACAACTAAAACCGTTGAAAATTCACACTTCCACTCAAGCAACTCCAACAGCAAAACCAACCGAAATTACAAAAATGACAATACTAACCTTCTTGGGAATCGATTCCCTGCAAGGTGTCTTAGTATAGACTAGCGACGCGCGCCGCGTGAACGATGTATTGGCTCGCCGTTCCTACAAAGAAAATTTCGTCAGAGACTAAAAACGGAGAGAGAGAGAGAGAGAGATAATACCATGAGAGATTGGACGAGAGGGACCATTTCGACGAGGTCCCTGTAGAGGACTCTGTCGAAATTTCCATTGTTTGCAGGGACATTAATGGAAGAGGAAGAAGAAGAGGAAGAAGGGAGAGTTTGATGATGAGGAGGAGATGATAAGTGATGGTTTTCAGAGAGCCATGATTTTGGATCTCCAAACCTTCCATTTTCCTGCAAATCGATGAAATGATCTTGTTCCATCATCGTCTCCGATGGTCGTTTTTGAATCCAAGAATAAGAAACCCTAGATTTTCTCTCGGGAGAGACTTTACTGAGACCCTTTTTCTTGAGCATAAAAAGGATTACTTGTCGAGCACAAATATTTTAGATAAAAAGGCCATCTTTTGTTTTCAAATAAGATGAGATATCGCGATTATCGCCGGTCGCAGACCATTTTCAAAACGAATAGCATCAAACTTCATTTTACATTTTCGCTCATATAAGTTTGCTTACTTACAAAAACGGCCTTATAATTTGAAACTTTGCTTAATAGGTTAGATCCAAGCCAAATCGTTTCCATGTCAAAACCAACCTATTTTTTCATTATATATATATATATATATATATATATATATATATATATATATATATATTTTTTTTTTTTTTTTTTTTTTTTATATATATTTATTTATTTATTTGTTTATTTTTCATTATTTTTTATTGTCCCTTTTATCTTATTTGATAATTATCTCAACCAAATATAATTATCTAAACCAACTAATTATCTAAAACAATTGTAACTCATGTTAAAATTTTAAAATACAAAAGAAAATAAAAAGAAATTAAAGAGAGAAGAAAAAGATAGAAATATAGAACAAACGGGCCGCTATCTTGCAGTTATCTTAAGATAGTAACTCGCTATCTTAAAATAGCGTTTTGGTTGAGATAGCTTATGTATGATAGTTATCAAATAAGATACACTCTAATACAACCGCTATATTTTAATATAGCGGGCTGCTATGCTATCTTAGGATAGCGGCGCTATCTTGCCGCTATCAGTTATCTTACTTTAAAATATTTGGTTGAGATAATTGATATATGGTAGTTATCAGTTATCTCAACCAACTATCTTAAAGCGGCCGCTAACTTAAGATAGTGGCTCGCAATCTTAAGATATTGTCTCGTTATCTTAAAATAGCGATTGTATTAGAGTGTATCTTATTTTATAACTATCACACATCAGTTATCTTAACCAAATATTTTAAAGCGGGCCACTAACTTAAGATAGCGAGTCGCTATCTTTTATCTTAAGATAGCGGTTATATTAGAGTGTACTTGTGATAGCCAGGATTTCGACACCTCGAAATCCGTGCCATCAGCATGACCCTCAAGGGCGTACCACATATAAGTAGGCGGAACACTTGGTACAATCCCACAACCATAGTCAAAACATAAACCAAACTAAAGCAAAACGAATCTCCAGTTCTACTATTTAACACCAAAAATAAGCTCAAAAGATCATTCTAATCCCATGCTCCCGCATGGACAAAAGAACCAACCCGAACCATCAGTGCCGTAACTACGGTTACCTCAGATGGTTCGGCAAAAAGAATATTACATATATCATTAACCTTATAAAAACATGGTTGGACCTACCAAGCCGTAAATATCTCTATCAAAATATCAAAGTACGCAGAGGGTCTTCTAAAAGAACCTCTCACGAGGGGGCTTAGACTCCTCTCCTGGAATATACTCTGAATCCTCGGGATCAACCTTGCTAGAAGCTATTCCTAACTCTACACCTGTGACGTATAGTCGAAGGGTGAACTATATCCTAGCTCAATAGGGACAATATCTGAATAAGTGCATCTTTCTTACTCACATATATATCATGACAGGAATAAAAAATAAATTCATCAATGTAATTTATTTAAAACAGTTTGAGATGCAAGAAAATAAATAGACTGTTTTTATTACTCTATTCATGACATCTGATGTTCATTAGTTCTTGTGATTGCAACCAGGTTAGTCTTATGACTTAAATGATTAACTTAAATAATCCTCGATCAATATATCATCGAGCCCCGATGGAATACCCTCCATCGTCGTCTAATCAGACTATTTTTCAAGTATCCTAGCCCACGTCCCTTTCTTATAGGCGACAAACACATTACCATACATCCCTGGGATGTCTACTGGTGTATGGATTGGCCGCCATACTGGTCACGGATATCCTGTCGAGTCAGTCACGGGTATGCCGCCGCGTCGGTTGGGTATTCTACAAACCTTAAGTCGATTATGCTTTACATATAGTTATTTACCGTGTATTGTGCTAAAAACATATTAATTTACAGCATGTTCAATCCCATTCATGGTCCATCTCATAACTTAGATCTTTCTATCCACCATATATCCCTGGGATGTCTCACATTCCGATGCATCCTTCAAATGCCTAATGTACATATGCATCCCTGGGATGGCTCATGTATTAAACTCATTGGTTTCTACCCTTTTTACCGTGTATTGCACACATACCGTACTTTCATGTTTTTACTCATAGCATTACAAAACACAAAGATTTACACTAAGCTTTAATGAACATGCATCCTTAATATCACTACATATATGTTCTCGTAATTGAGGGTACAAGTTCAGATATTCTCCTACCTTACAAGCCACGTAATTTCAAAGATTCTTCAATCCTAGCTAGTGCTCGACCATCTCTAGGTTCAGCTTAACTAGGTCTGGCCAAACACACATGACATGTCATTATATGCATAAGACATTGGGGTTAGTAGCCTAACCTCAACAAAAGAATAGCCCGTATGAAAAAAATCCAAAAAAAGCTTGAAATTGTCTAAATCGATCAAACGATTTGTAAAATTGATCGAACAATTTTAATTCAATTGAACGAAACTCAAAATCAATCGAACGATTTATATTTCGTTCGATTGATTTCGTCAGAAATCAATTTAACCTATTTTAGCTTCCCTTCAAACCGATTAAACGATTTTAAATCATTCACACAAGTTCACAAATCGATCGAACAATTTTTAAAATCGTTCGAACGATTTCTTTAGAATTCATTTTTCACCTTATTTCTTCATTGGTCAAAATTGATTGAACGAGTTCTAATTTCGTTCGATCGATTTTTGCCCATTCTCATATCCGAACGAGTTCTATCATCTAGAACTCACTTCATCATTATATACACCAATGATCATCTCTTCCCATAGCTAATCTCTTACATTTTAATCATTTAGCAACTAAAATTAGTTTAAATATAGTAGGGCTTATCATTTCTACTTGTGGGATTCCTTGATTCAAAGCTTTAGCTCACTAGGGTTTCTCAAACCCCCAAATCTCAAATCCCCCTATCAATAGCAAGCTCAATCCACTAGCTTTCTGATCCCAGATCAATTATTTGCATTCATTGCACTCTTCTCAATTTCACACAAAATCAAACTCTCATTTACTCCCTCTTTTACCTCTTCTCAACAACCTTATCAAAGAGATAAATTCTCATTATAACCTAAATTTCATATTAGGTGTTAAACTCATACATTTAACTAACGTGTGTGTGTATATATCTATAGATACCTAGTCCAACTAAGTGGTTTCTATCATACACTTTATCTCGCATATGATCTACCAAGTCAATCAAGTCAACATTGACTCGATCAAAGATGTGACCAGTTGGTCCGCTTCCCGAGTTGTACTATTTAAGCACAAAATTTTCAGGACGTTACATTCACCCCTCCTTGGGAATTTTCGTCTGCAAAAATTATACACAAGCCCCCGCCCCCACACACCTCGACATGGGAGGCCACACACACCACATAGGTTAGCCATGATAACAGATTTTGCACAACAAAAACCATAGATTTGGGAGAATAAAACATAGCACATAAGTGAGCTGTGCAAACACCCAGCCTGCAAAGTTATGCACATAGTTAAGAGTGGAAACCATGCCACGATTGTTCAAGAGGGCCAACGTCCCTAGGTACCTGTGTTAAAATTTACAAATTTTCCCAAAAAGAGTATTAAATATCCAAAATTTGACACCCCAATAGCAACTCCAAATAAACAGCCCTCAAGACGACACATCGCCCGACGAATCGTCGCCATCACCATGCTCTCTCGCACCCAAAATTGACGCCTCCGGGGCCCAGGCCTGTGCTGCCGCCATACGCTGGAGGTAGTCAGTTGAATACATAAAGCATATTTCTTCGGCATGCAATGCATCGTAGTAATCCAGTCGGCAATTAAGAAGGCGGTTATTCTCTGTCATTTGCCAGGTGTTGGCCTCCAACAAGGCATAAAGATCAGCAACAGTCGGCGTAGGAACGCCCTTAGGTGGTGGTGGTATGTGCGTCTAAGCACGGCGTCGAACAAGCTGCTGCAATGAACAGGAGCAGCAGGCTCATCATGAATAGGGGTGTCATGTGCTGGCTGGTCTAGAGCTTGTGGTTCCGATTGAGGTGGTTCTTCGACTAGGGGCTTCTTAATCAACTTTACATAGGTTTGATTCCAGTCAACCATGGTGAATGGTTGGACATTACCCGTTAGTCGTGGTTCATTCGGAGAGAGGGTGTACATATCGTTGCCCGCATAATCCTCGATCATCAGGGAGATCAGTCGAGCATAAGGCATGTCATCGACGGGCTTCATGGCATGTTCAAGCATCTTTTTATATGCATATTTCATCCCTTCAATGGCCATTTTCGTCGCGTTAAACCATCGGCCACTGAAGGCCGCAAAGAGTGCCATTTGGACTTCATCCACCCTTTCCGTTTTATGTCTTAAGGGATACAAATTACATTAGATTACCGAATCGAGCATCCAAAGCTCGCATGGTAAGTCAACACGTTTAATCGAGCGACCCAAACCCGTTCTACCATGGGTCATCTCAGCCGCGACATATTTGTAATCGAGAGTGGCCGAAAAAGGCTCAGCGAGGGCAATGTCTTCGTGATTAAAAGTATGGAAACACTCCAAAGCATCAGCCACGTCATCAAATGTGAAAGTATAAGGCCTATTATCAATTTTGGTCTTTAGGATGGTCAGGTCCTTAATCACTTCCATATTTTGATAGAATAATCTCACTATTCTAGGGTAAAAACTATCCTTACACGGGCGAAGTATGTCGGTCAAGCCCGCAGTGAAAATGTAGTTAAAAGCCCAATGCGTCTCATCTCGCTTGGCGAATTTTTTTTGATCGATGATCCACTCGGGCTCAAAGTCCTTATCAGACCACTATTCATTTGGTCGTTCATGAGGAAGTGATGGGGGTGGTGGTTGTGTAGATGGTGCAGACGAAGAACCCGTAGATGGTTTCTTCGGTGGTTGTTGCGAAGAGGAACCCGAAGTGGGTTTCTTCGGTGCTGAACTCCCCGTGGCTTGGCGAGTCTTGGGGGGCATTGTAAACTAACTACTAAATCAGGGTTTATGACCAAGGTTGTAGCCCTAATTTCACAAACCCTAAGATAGGAAGAAAATGGAGATGTCAAAGACTGAAATAGAGGTTAATAGTTACCTCTAGATGTTTCGAGTAAATGTGGCGTGCAGTTCTTAGCTTGAGATGGCCGGAATTGATGATAACTGGCGGCCCTTCAAAAGCCCTAGAACTCTCTCAAGGAGAAGAAAACGAAAGAGGGTTTGGGGATTTCGAATGAATAGCAAAAATCGCACCCAAATATATATATATTGTCCAAAATCGATCGAACGATTTTCAATTCATTCGATCGGTTTTCAAACATTAAATGTCAGCCCAAAAATCCGTTCGAACGAATGTGAATTTCGATCAAACGAATTTCATTAATTAAAATGGTCCCAAAAATTTCATTTGATCGATTTTTAATTTTGATCGAACGAATTGCTGAAGTTAAATTTATACCACTCTGCACTCCACTGGCCCAAGCATTTCGATCGAACAGTTTCTGGCAACAACCTGAACTTCTCACTGGTCTTTGTATTTCGTTCAAACAATTTGAGAATCGATCGAACAATTCACTTGCAACTCTGAAGCCTTAATCCTATAGAAATTTGATCAAATGAAATTCAATTTCGATCGAACGAATTTCTCAGAAATTCAGTTGAGGTTGTGTGTACATGCCCCTTAACTCCTTTAATAACTAGCCTCTAGTTACAAAAATAAAAATGATCTTCCACAGCGTGATTGATCACGTTATACATAGATCATTCGCATAGGTTGCCAATCCATGAACTAAGTGGTAGCTCCACCAATTTGGTAGCAGCTCATCAATTATACTTCGTCGAGTCCGACTCACAAGTAAAAACAAAAATATTTTCAATACGCTTATAATTATAAAAACAAATCTCAATACATTCTTACACATTTTCACTTACACCTTTTAAATTTCAACTTATAACTACAAAACAAGGTTCGGGCTTGCGCTCATTTACTTTTGCTCAAACAAATGGGGATACAGTTCCCTAATTTCAGCCTCTCTTTCCCATGTCGTTTCCTCGACTGGATGATTTTCCCACTTGATAAGTACTAAAGGGATGACTTTTGTGCATAAAGTCCGTTCTTTTCGATCCAAAATTTGGGTCGCTTCTTCAACCATAGTCATGTCCTCAACAGTTTGATTCCCCAAAACGTGTGTAGGGTCCTTTACGTACTTCCGGAGCATAGAGACATGAAAGACATTGTACACGCGATCAAATAACGGAGGCAACCCGATACGATAGGCCACTTCTCTGACTCGACCCAAGACTTCGAAGGGTCCTATATAACGGGGACTCAACTTTCCCTTCCTTCCAAACCTCATCACACCCCTCATGGGTGATATCTTTACAAAAACATGATCGCAAACGGTAAAGTCTAGGCTAGTCCGTTTGACATCGGCATAGCTCTTCTGTCTACTCTGAGCCGATCTAAGTCTCTCTCTTATCATACGCACGACCATGGCATTATCTTCGAGAACTTACAGACCCAATATAAATTTCTCTCCGGTTTCTTCCCAGTTAATAGGCGATCTGCATCGCCTTCCATAGAGAACTTCATACGGGGCCATCCCAATGCTCCCTTGAAAGCTATTACTGTATGCAAATTTGATCAACGGTAGATATTGATCTCACGATCCTTGCAACTCTAGCATACACGCCCTAAGCATATCTTTGATCACTTGATTTACTTGTTCCATCTGCCCATCAGTCTGCGGATGGAACGCCGAACTAAAATCCAAATGAGTGCCCATACCTTCCTGAAATTTCTTCCAAAACTTTGAAGTATACAATGGGTCACAATCAGATACATACTGCTTGGAATGCCATGCAACCGCACTATCTCCTTCATATAGAGTTCAGCAAATCTTCCTGCCGTGTATATAGTATTGTAGGGCAAGAAGTGAGCTGACTTCGTCAGTCTATCTATGACAACCCATATAGCGTTATTCCTCCTTGCTGTTCGTGGTAACCCAACTATGAAATCCATGGAGATTGACTCCCATTTCCATTCCGGTATGGGTAGAGGTTGCAATAATCTAGTAGGGTGTCTATGAACGACCTTCACCTGCTGACATGTCAAACATCGTGACACGTACTCAGCTATGTCGCGTTTCAAACCTCTTTATCAATAACTCTTCCTCATATTTTGATACATCTTGGTGCTACCAGGATGAATCGCGTATTAGACTTATGAGCTTTATCTAAAATAGTTTGTCTCAAGCCGACATCAATTGGAATACAGAGGTGTCCCCTGAATAGCAAGGAACCATCCTCCCTTATAGAGAATTTCGGTCTAGTGCCTTCAATCACCTCTTGTCGAATCTTGACCAACTCTGAGTCTTTCATATGTAACTTGTGAATGTGTTCAAAAATGGTCGGTCTCACTAAAATATTGGCCAAAAGAGCACCTGACGCCTGTACCTCAATTTTTGCATCATACAATGACAAGTCTTCAAACAATTTCCACCTGTACATTCTCATCACAAGGCTAGCTAACTAAGCCGAACCCTTACAACTCAAAGCATCTGCTACCACATTAGTCTTGCCTGGGTGATATTGAATGGAGCAATCATAATCTTTGAGAAACTCCATCCACCTTCGCTGCCTCATATTCAATTCTTTTTGTGTAAATAAGTATTGGAGGCTCTTATGATCAGTGAAGATCTCAAAGGTCTCCCCATATAAATAGTGCCTCCAGATCTTCAATGCGAATATAACCACTGCTAGTTCGAGTTCATGTGTCGGGTAATTCTTCTCGTGATTTTTCAGCTGCCTCGACCCATAAGCAATTACCTTCTTGTATTGGTTGAGCACACCGCCTAACCCATTATGAGAAGCATCGCTATAAACTGCAAAACCTCCACTGCCTGAAGGAATTGCAAGTACTGGAGCTGAAGTAAGTCGTTTCTTGAGTTCTTGGAAGCTTGCTTCGCACGCGTCATTCCACTTGAACCTCACATCCTTCCGTGTGAATCTCGTTAGCGGCCTCGATAGTTTTGAAAATCCCTATACAAAGCGCCTATAATACCCAGTTAGACCAAGGAAACTGCGGATGTTGGTCACCGTCTTGGGTTATTCCCATTGTACTATAGCCTCGATCTTGACTGGATCCACTGTGACACCCTCCTTTGAGACGACATGTCCCAAAAAGCTAACTTTCTCCAACCAAAACTCGCACTTACTGAGCTTGGCATACAGTTGTTCACGCAAAGTTTATAGAGCGGTTCTCGAGTGTTCTTCATGTTCCGTCTTTGATTTGGAGTAAATCAGGATATCATCGATGAATACCACAGCATAAGAGTCTAGGTATGGTTTAAACACCCGATTCATCAAATCCAAAAACGATGCCGGCGCATTCGTCAATCCAAACGATATCACTAAAAACTCGTACTGTTCGTATCTTGTCCTAAAATCAGTCTTTTGGACGTCCTCTGCCTTGACTCTTAGTTGATGATATCTAAAACATAAATCAATCTTAGAAAAATATCTTACCCTTTGTAGCTGGTCAAATAAATCATCTATTCTTGACAACATATATCTGTTCTTTATAGTGAGCTTCTTTAACTGACGGTAGTCAATGCACAACCTCATTGACCCATCATTCTTCTTTACAAATAAGACCGGTGCTCCCCAAAGAGACACACTCGGTCTTACAAACCCTTTTTCTAAGAGCTCTTGAAATTGTTCTTTTAATTCCTTCAACTCGGCCGGAACCATTCCGTATGGTGCCTTAGAAATCGGCTCCGTTCCAGGTGCCAAGTCGATAGCAAATTCCACCTCTCGATCCGGAGGTAGCCCTGGCAATTCTTCTGGAAAGATGTCATCGAACTCACATACCATGGCGATCTCAGAAACAACGTTCCTCCCTTCTTTGTCCTCTTTCAAGGATGCCAAGTACCCACTGCATCCACTTCTGATTAGACGCTCAGCTTTAATGGCGGACACAAGTGGCAGAAACTTTGTTCTCACCCCTATGAATTGGAATGATCTTTTTGCATTCGGCCTAAATATGACAACCTTATTCTTACAATCGACTGTTGCACAGTGTTGTGACAACCAATCTATGCCAAGGATCATGTTGAATCGTTGCATGTCTAACAGAATCAAATTTGCTGGTAGCTCAAAGACATCCCCATCTCTAATGGCAACTATCATCGACTTGCAGACTAAGTCCGTGTCAACCGATTTTCCCGTCGGGATAGACACTGCCAAGACAAAATCCAAAGTCCCTGGCTTAATTTTCATCTTCTTTGTAAATCTAGGAGTAACGAATGAATGAGTAGACCTTGGGTCTATCAACACTCTGGCCACGTATGCTACATCACTCTCTTTCCCATATACATCTAATGCACTTATAAGGTACACACATTTCAACAATTGTTTCATGCAACATAGCAAAATACTAAGATCAATTACTCTCACAATACAATCTAGATATTAGTACCTATTCTATCTAAAATAAAAATTTCCAATACACTTAAGACAATATATAATTTAATCCAAGTAAAGCTCACCTTGTATAATATCATTCAAATTCTGGGCGTCCTGAGCTGTAACTGCATAGGCCCTTCCTTGTACGACCAGCTTTTTTGCTTGAATCGGTCTGGGTGTAGAAACAGAAGTCGTTCTTCCCTTATTCATCTCCAGACAATCTTGAATCACATGGTCAATCTTTCCACATTTGAAACATTCCTTTATTCCCCGTCTGTAGTCTACTGTTCTGTGAGACTTGCCACACTTGGCATAAGTCTCATTTGGTGTAGAAGAGGCTGCTTGTGAGAAGCCTTGAGTAGTGGATACTCCTGTGGTGCTAGTAGGATTCTCATATAGGATCGGTCTAGCCAATGTGGATATAGGTGGCTTGGAATAACTTGAGTAAGCAATCTGCCTAGGGATTATAGCTGGTGCCGTAAACCTCGACTTTTTATTTCCCGAGTCATACTCACTTGTTCTCCCTTGAAAGGTTCTACCTTTATCTTGTTGTTCTCTTCGTTTATACATGTTACTAATATCCCTCTCGGCCACTATCGCCTTTCCCATCACATCTGCATAGCTCTCAAGCTTAAAGATCGATACTCGCTCACGGACATTGGGTCTTCCTCAAACTTGGCAGCCTTCGTGATTTCTGAAGATAGCAGCTCAGGCGCGAATCGTGACAATCTTGTAAACTCTACGCCATATTCTCGCACAGTCAGGCTCCCTTGTTGAGGATTTGCAAATTCTTTTATCATTTGTACTCTCACCTACTTAGGAAAATATTCTCGATTAAACTCTCTGACGAACTCTGCCCAAGTCCATAGGCGATGCGGGTTCTCAATCTCTCTCTTTCTCAATACTGATTTCCACCAGGGATCAGCATCTCCCTCAAGCTGGAAGGAGGCCCAACCTACCTTCTCATTCTCTGTACTTTGCAACCTATCCAGAAGCTTTTCCATCTAGTTTAACCATTTTTCAGCTTCCAATGGGTACATCTGCCTGTAGAAGCTAGGAGGTCTCAATCTCCTAAAATCTATGAATGAAGAGGTCAACAACGCCAGAGGAGGTGGTGGCGGTGGCGGATGACTAGCGACATTATTAGCCGTCATCAATGTCGTCTGCTCAGCCAGTAACGCAGTTTGCTACATCTGTTGGGCCATAGCAGCAGCTATAGCCTCCATGGCTAATGCGATACGATCCGTCGCATCACCTCTCCGATCTTCCCCTTCATGAGGATTTTCTTGGTCTCTACTAGACCCTGCTCGAAACTCCTCCCCACCTCTCTAATTTCTGTTATGGCGACCTCTATGTCGACCCCTTCTCCCAGACGACATCACGTTCTGCACATGAAACCAAAGTTTCATTAGCAGTAGATCCCTTCACTCTGACTTATCAGAAATTCTAAAGAAAGAAGCTCTGATACCAACTGTGACAGCCCAAATTTCGACACCCCGAAACCCGTGCCATCAGCACGACCCTCAAGGCCGTGCCCCATATAAGTAGGTGGAACACTTAGTATAATCCCACAACCATAGTCAAAACATAAACCAAACTAAAGCAGAACAAATCTCCAGTTCTACTATTTAACACCAAAAATAAGTGCTCAAAAGATTGTTCTAATCCCATGCTCCCGCATGGGCAAAAGAACCAACCCGAACCATCAGTGCCATAACTACGGTCACCTCAGATGGTTCGACAAAAAGAATATTATATGTATTATTAACCTAATAAAAACATGGCTGGACGTACCAAGCCGTAAATATATCTCTCTCTCTCTCAAAATATCAAAGTACGCAGAGGGTTTTCTTAAATAACCTCTCAGGAGGGGGCTCAGACTCCTCTCTTGGAATATACTCTGAGTCCTCAGGATCAACCTCGCCAGAAGCTACTCCTAACTCTACACCTGTGACGTATAGTCGAAGGGTGAGCTACATTCTAGCTCAATAGGGACAATATCTGAACAAGTGCATCTTTCTTACTCACATATATATCATGACAGGAATAAAGAATGAATTCATCAATGTAATTTATTTAAAATAGTTTGAGATGTAAGAAAATAAATAGACTGCTTTTATTACTCTACTCATGACATCTGATGCTCATTAGTTCTTGTGATTGCAACCGGGCTGGTTTCATGACTTAAATGATTAACTTAAATAATCCCCGAGCAATATAGCATCGAGCATCGATGGAATACCCTCTATTGTTGTCTAATCAGACTATTTTTCAAGTATCATGGCCCACGTCCCTTTCTCATAGGTGACGGGCACATTACTATACATCCTTGGGATGCCTACTGGTGTACGGATTGGCCGCCATACTGGTCACGGATATCCTGTCGAGTCAGTCACGGGTATGCCGCCGCGTCGGTTGGGTATTCTACAAACCTTAAATCGATTATGCTTTACATATAGTTATTCACCATGTATTGTGCTAAAAATATATTAATTTACAACCCGTTCAATCCCATTCATGGTCCATCTTATAACTTGAATCTTTCTATCCACCATACATCCCTGGGATGTCGCACATTTTTATGCATCCTTCAAATGCCTAATGTACATATACATCCCTGGGATGGCTCATGTATTAAACTCATTGGTTTCTACTCTTTTTACCGTGTATTGCACACATACCGTACTTTCATGTTTTTACTCATAGCATTACAAAACACAAAGATTTACACTAAGCTTTAATGAACATGCATCCTTAATATCACTACATACATGTTCTCAAAATTGAGGGTACAAGTTCAGATATTCCTCTACCTTATGAGCCACGTAATTTCAAAGATTCTTCAATCCTAGCTAGTGCTCGACCATCTCTAGGTTCAGCTTAACTAGGCCTGGCCAAACACATATGAATTGTCATTATATGTATAAGACATTGGGGTTAGTAGCCTAACTTCAACAAAAGAATAGCCCGTATGAAAAAAACCCCCAAAAAGCCTGAAATTGTCCAAATCGATCGAACGAAATTCAAAATTGATCGAACGATTTATATTTCGTTCGATCGATTTCGTCAGAAATCAATTTAACCTATTCTAGCTTCCTTGCAAACTGATTGAACGATTTTAAATCATTCACATAGGTTCACAAATCGATCGAACGATTTCTAAAATTGTTTGAACGATTTCTTCAGAATTCATTTTTTACCTTATTTCTTCATTGGTCAAAATCATTTGAACGAGTTCTAATTTCGTTCAATCGATTTTTGCCCATTCTCAGATCCGAACGAGTTCTATCATCTATAACTCACTTCATCATTATCTACACCAATGATCATCTCTTCCCATAGCTAATCTCTTATATTTTTATCATTTAGCAACTAAAATTAGTTTAAATATAGTAGGGCTTACCATTTCTACTTGTGGGATTCCTTGATTCAAAGCTTTAGCTCACTAGGGTTTCTCAAACCCCCAAATCTTGAATCCCCCTATCAATAGCAAGCTCAAACCACTAGCTTTCCGATCCCAGATCAATTATTTGCATTTATTGCACTCTTCTCAATTTCACACAAAATCAAACTTTCATTTACTCTCTCTTTTACCTCTTCTCAACAACCTTATCAAAGATAAATAAATTCTCTTTATAACCTAAATTTCATATTAGGTGTTAAACTCATACATTTAACTAACGTATGTGTGTGTATATATATCTATGGATACCTAGTCCAACTAAGTGGTTTATATCATACACTCTATCTCACATATGATCTACCAAGTCAACCAAGTCAACATTGACTCGGTCAAATATGTGACCAGTTGGTTCGCTTCCTGAGGTGTACTATTTAAGCACGAAATTTTTGGGACGTTACAGTACCTTATTTGATAACTATCACACATCAGTTGTGACAGCCCGGGTTTTGGCACCCCAAAATTCGTGCCATCAGCACGACCCTCGAGGCCGTGTCCCATATAATATGCGGAACACTTGGTATATCCCAACCATACAGAAAATATAATAAGAATATAGTGCAGAACATATCTCTAGTTCTACAATATACCACATCAAAATATTAATCCAAAAGATAGTTCTAATCCCATACCTCTGTATGGACAAAAGAACTAACTCGAACCATCAGTGCCATTACTACGGTCACC
This sequence comes from Chloranthus sessilifolius, assembly GCA_021018995.1. Lineage (NCBI taxonomy): Eukaryota > Viridiplantae > Streptophyta > Magnoliopsida > Chloranthales > Chloranthaceae > Chloranthus > Chloranthus sessilifolius. Next base: position 28,416,062 of record CM037585.1, on the reverse strand, counting down.
TAAAATGGTTCGACAAAAGAATATTACAAGTATCTTAATTCTTACAAAATAAGCAAAACATGGCTGGACGTGCCAAGCCTTAAATCTCTCCCTTACCAAATTTCAAAGTACGCAACAAAACTCCTAGAAGAACTTCTCAGGAGGAGGCTCAGATTCTTCCCTTGGAACGTAATCTAAGTCCTTGGGATCAACCTCACCAGCAACAGCTCCTAACTCTGAACCTGTGACGTATAGTCAAAAGAGGTGAGCTACATCCTAGCTCAATAGGGATAATATCTGATCAGGTAAATCTTACTTACTCACATACATTTAATGACATATATAAAGCACGAGTTCAGCAATGTAATTTGATTGAAAATAATTAGAGATGCAATAAAATAAATAGAGTGCTTTTACCATTCTACTCATGACATCAGTTATTCATTAATGCTTATGAATTCAACAAGGCTGGTCCCATGATTTAAAACAGTAACTTAACTAATCCCTGAGCAATATAGCATCGAGCCCCGATGGAATACCCTCCATCGTTGTCTAATCAGACTATTTTTGCTATTAACTTGACCCACGTCCCTTTTTCATAGGCGACGGGTACATCATTACTATACATCCCTGGGATGTCTACTGGTGCACGGATTCGCTGCTGTACCGGTCACGGATATCCTGCTGCGTCAGTCACGGATATACCGTCGCGTCGGTTAGGTATTTTCCAAACCTTAAATCAATTATGTGCTACATATAGTTATTCACCGTGTGATCGTGCTAAATAAATATAAGCTCCTAGCATGTTTAACCTCATTTACATATGTTCAAATTCGTGGGTCCTTACATCCACCGTACATCCCTGGGATGTCAGACTTTCTGATGCATCATTCAGATGCACATTTTACACATACATCCCTGGGATGATTGAACTCTTTTTTATATACTACTTCACATTTTACATTTTCAAGTATTTTTGAAAGTGAACATATTATAATTCAACTAAACTGTAAGGAAACATGCATTCATAGGTTATCATCATATACATGTTATCGTAATTAAGGGTACGAGGTCAGATATTCTCCTACCTCACTCGCGTTTACACATTCGGATTCTCTAATCCAAGTTAGCATTCAACCATCACAAGGTCCGACTTAAACTAGACCTGGCCAAACACATTTATTTCATCACTACCAGTGTAAGAACATTGGGTTATAAGCCTAACACCAATACACAACTACTCGTATATAAAAACTTAATAAAAGCTGAATTTCATCCAAATCGATCGAACGATTTGTAAATCGATCAAACGATTTGTAAATCGATCGAATGAATTTAAATCGATCGAACGATTTACAAAATCGTTCGAACGAAATCTAAATCGATCGAACAAAACTCTAAAATCGATCGAACTAATTCTATTTCGTTCGATCGATCCCACCATTATTCATTCTACAATACCTTTGTCAGTTAGCAAAACCGATTGAATGATTTTCAAATCATTCACACAGGTTCCAATAAATCGATCGAACGATTTCTTAAAGTCCTTCGATCGGTTCCTTCATAATTCGAATCGATCGAACGATTTTACAAATGGTTCGAACAATTCCCCTCAAAACTCACTTGTTTTCTTCTTTATCTTTTCTTTGGTCAAAATCGATTGAACGAACCCTAATTTCGTTCAATCGGTTTCACCCATTTCTAGATCTGAACACTCTCCTTCTCATCTCCTCATCATCCATCCTCATCATCTATCCTTTTCATCAACGATTTAACTAATACACACAATCTTAAATCCTCTAGTTAACAGTTTAAACAAAAACATAGATATGAAATTCTTATCCCATTCGAACGGTTGGATCTCCGTCACTAGGGTTTCCCAAACCCCAAACTTTTATACTCTTGATTTCGAGATCGATCCTCTAACTTTTCGAGCCCAACTCTTGCATTGAATGCCCCTCTTTAGGTTTTACAACTCACTTCTCTCTCTCATTTACTCTCCTTAAATTTTTAACCAACAATCATAAGAGAAATAACTTCTCTTTCTCTTTTGTCTTATAATCTTAACACATGTCTTGTGTGTTAAACACTTATAACTTACCAACATATGTGTGTGCATGCCTTTGCCTGTATCCACTACACCTCCCTCGCATAATAAATCCATCACTTACTAAGTAACTTAAGTCAACCAAGTCTAAGTTGACTTGGTCAAATGTTTGACTCATTGGCCCACTTATCAAGGTGGACCGTTCAATTACCGAATTTTCGGGACGTTACATTCTCCCCTCCTTGGGAATTTTCATCTGCGAAAATTTTAAATGCAAGGGTCCCCCCCCCCTCCCCACATACACTGGGATGGGAGTGCACCCAGACAACATAGCTATTGATTACAATAGAGGTTTAACAAAAAGGAACTGACACGTATACGCACACACATCGCACATAATGTAGCTGTGCAAACACACACCCTACAAGAAATTTAGTTTCAAACAATAACCACACCATCAAATCGTAGAATACCCACAACAACATAAACCACGAATCATGATCCACATGAAAACACAAAATACACATATAGCAAAAAGTATGGATATAATAGTGAGTGGCAACCATGCCACGATTGTTCAAAAGGATATCAGTCCCAAGTACCTGTTTTAAACATTTACATTTTTCAAAGTTGTTTCGAACCCGCCCCAAAATACACCCCATAAATACATATTTCATAAATGGAAAGAACCCTCAAGACTCCTCATCACTAGGAGGATCAGCACCAACATCCGAGCACCATCGCCACGAGCCCAGTGCCAGAGTTGACGATCCCGACCCAAGCTCATACGCCGCCACACCGGAGATAGTCGTCAGGATACATGAAACGCATCTCCTCAGCGTGCAATACGTCGTAGTAATCAAGTCGGCGGTTGAGAAGATGATTGTTCTCTGCCATCTGACGCGTACTGGCTTCCAACAATGCATAGAGATCGGCGACGGTCGGCGTAGGAATGCCTCCGTAAGGTGGTGGCATGTACTCATGTGTCGGGTGTCGAGGAGGCTCATCATAAAGTGGAGTATCATGGGCTGGCAGGTCAGGGCCACGTGGTTGATCCGCAGGTTGTTATTCAGGTGGTGGCAGTTCCTCCACCAAGGGCTTCTTAGTCAATATAACATACATTCTGTTCCAATCCACCATGGTGTATGGTTGGACATTACCCGTCAGTTTGTGTTCACTCTTGGAGAGGGTGTAGGTGTCATCACCCGTGTAATCCTCGACCATTAAAGAAATGAGTCGGGCATACGGCATATCATCAATTGGTTTCTTGGTGCCCTCAAGCATCTTCTTGCGAGCATATTTCATCCCCTCAAGGACCATTTTCGGCGCGTTAAACCATCGACCGCTAAAAGCCGAAAAAGTGCCATTTGGACTTCACCGACTCTTTCGGTTTAATGGCGTAACGGATACAAATTACATTGGATTATAGAATCGAGCATCCAAAGCTCGCGAGGCAAGTCAACCCGCTTAATCGAGTGACCCAAACCCGTTCGGTCATGGGTCATCTGAGCAGCGACATACTGATAATCCAATGTAGCCGAAAAAGGTTCAGCCAGGGCGATATCTTCGTGGTTATACGTATGAAAACATTCCAATGCATCGGCCATGCCATCAAAAGTAAATGTATAAGGCCGATTATCAATCTTTGTTTTAAGGATGTTCGGGTCGTTAACCAGTTCCATGTTCTGATAGAACAGTCGAACTATCCTAGGGTAAAAAGTATTGTGACAGGGGCGAAGGATGCCCGTCAAACCCGCGATGGAAATATACTAAAAGGCCCACCGGGTCTCATCCCGCTTGGTGAAAATCTTCGGATCTATAATCCACTCGGGTTCAAAATCTTTGTCAGACCACTACTCATTTGGTCGTTCCCTTGGTTGCGATGGGGGTTGTGCCTGGGAAGGTGGTGTCGACGAAGAACCCGTAGGTGGCTTCTTCGGTGGCTGTTGGGAAGAAGAACCCGTAGTGGTCTTCTTGGGTGCTGCACTCGCCGATGCTTGGCGAGTTTTAGGTGGCATCGTGGGGCAAAAATTAAAACTAGGGTTTATAATTCAAATCTAGCTCAAATGATAGCTAAAATAGGGGAAATGGATCCCCTTGGAAAATGTAGTAAACCTAGAAGAGGTTTAAGGTTACCTGTGATGAAGAAAATCTGGTCGGAGGTGACCGGAGTTGACGGAAACTGGCGGCTTACATAGTCCGAACACGCTCCTTTGAAGAAAGAAAAAGAAGGTGGTTGAAATGTAAGTGAATGGCAAATCGTTTTGCATGCTATATATATAGGTTTTTAAATCGATCGAACGATTTTAAATCCGTTCGATCGGTTTCCAAAATCTAAATGGCAGTCTACAAATTCGATCGAACGAGTTATATTTCGATCGAACGATTTTCCATTGTTAAAGTGCCCTCTTAAAATTTCGTTCGATCGGTTTGAAGATTCGATCGAACGATTTTCTGGTAATTTTCAAGGCCATTTCCTACGTCATTGGCCAACTCACTTCGTTCGATCGATTCGAAAAATCGATCGAACGGCTTCTGGCAACGGCTGGAACACTTACTGGGCCTTGCATTTTGCTCGAACGATTTCCAAAATTGTTGGAACGATTTTCTGGCAACACCTCAAAGGTTTTAGCCTACAGAAATTTGATCGAACGGTTCGAATTTTGATCGAATGAATTTCTAAAAATTCTTCTTTGAGAGTATATTGACACATCCTATGATTCATAGTTGTGTTGTGAGCCAATCAATCTTGAAAGTAGCTCCACTAACAAGGTGGCAGCTCCACACCGAGAACCTATTCATAGTTCAACCCTAAATACTCGAATGCTTAGACCGGAACGTAAGATATTAACACGTATCATTACAAAACATCATCCAAAACCATTTTACATACATTTGTTCACACAATTTGCATCTCAACTGAAAATGACAAAACAGAAATCGGGACTAGCACTCGTATTCTATTGCTCAAACAAATGAGGATACAAATCCTTGATTTCGGCCTCTCGTTCCCAAGTCGCTTCCTCAACTGGATGAGTACCCCATTTGACGAGTACTAAGGGAATGATTTTAGTACGCAGAGTTTTGTCCTTCCGGTCCAAAATTTGAGTAGCGTCTTCAATCATAGTCATATCCTCATGTAGCTTTATCGGCTGGCCGCCTAAAATGTGCGTGGGGTCCTTTACATACTTTCGGAGCATTGAAATATGAAAAACATTGTGGACACTATTAAACAACGGAGGTAAACCGATGCGATAGTGTAACGATCCTCAGACTGGTACACTACCTAGTATTGCTAAGGGTTCGATAGGGCATTGGGCTATGACCATTGCCATTAAGATAGCCTAGCCCAGCCCATTAGGATGAAGGATCAGCTTAAATATCATCAATTAAAACCATTTGGATTTAAATGGATGAATATATATATATATATATATATGTATATATATAGAGAGAGAGAGAGAGACAGAGAGAGATATAATCCATGTATAAGTATTTGGCATATACAGTACTCACTTGAAAACAACTAACAACAGGCTAGTATATAAAATTTCTCACATGAACTTATTTAACAACAGAATAGGAGTTAAAAATAAAGAGCATATACATTTCAAAAGTGCAACTGCCTTACATGCAAGTAAACACTTGCTTTGTCTTATATATGATACCTTCTATGGGTATTATGCCTAACATGGCAACTTAATCTCAAACAGCATATAAGCTGCTTGTACTCCATATGCAAGACATTTAACGCATGAGTCACTAGCGACTCTCATGCACGCAAGGTCAAGGTCATCTGTTAAAAGGCAAACTCCCTTGCTCTCTTTGAGTTTGATTAATAAATCAGAGGAAATTCTGAGTTAGTAAACAACATGAAAGATTAGTAAACAACAAGACATATTAAGACAATTTTCACAATTCTGCTCTGGCTTTCAGTTCCGCTCCGGCTTTGAAATCAGCAAGCATAATTTGATAGACAACACTCACTAAAAGGTAAGTTCTTGTACCAATAGTATATAAACAGGAAGACATAAATTGAGTGTAGATCTTGCACTCCAGGCCTTCACTGAAAAATTTGAAATGGAAATATATATAAATATAGATATATATATAACTTGCTATAAGTTTATATATATCTATTGATGAACAAATATAAAATTGTTGCCATTATTTCTATATATTTAGATATATATATATATATATATGTATATCTGTAAACAAAAGGAAGAAACAACAGAATAAAAAGCCAAGAAGAAGACCCAGCTGAAGCCCGGCAAGCCAGGCTTGCTGCGGCAACCTCAAGGGGTTGCCGCGGTAAGACCCTCTGCTGAGTGGCTTGCCGCGGCAAGCATTGTGTGTTGCCGCGGCAACCCTATGCTCAAACCACTGTGTGGTATTTTGGTTATATATTTTGACCCCGACCTCCAAATGGTACGATTCATAATGCGTTGGAAAGTAGACAAGGAGACCTACAACTTTTATGAAGTAACTAAACTCTAAATCCGACGTTTAAAGGATCAAAACTTAGTGACAAGATGCAGTAAGGTACTCAGGCTTGCCGCTGCAACAGTATACTCAGACCACTGTGTGGTATTTTAATCATATCGTTTTATCCTGAACTCCGATTGATATGATTTGTAATGTGTTGGAAAGGGGAAAACGAGCCCTACAACGTTCATGAAGGAACCAATTTCTGAATCTAACGTTTAAGGGGTCATAAAGTAGTGACAAGTCGCAGTAACATGCAACTGCAAAGCTTGCCACGGCAACCTATGTTGCTTGCTGCGGCAACCCTACATCTGACACACTTAGCGACACCTCTGTCAGGGGTTTGTGCTGGGTTGACTTATCGAGTTTGCCCATAAGACATGGGACCATAAATGGTCCATAATTGGAGTCTATGTTGACCCAATAAACCATTAAAAATACTAAACCTATGAACGGCATTTCTAGGTGTCACTTGGTACACATGACGCGTTTGCTTGAAGACGAGCGTGCACGGGAAACTAGTTAAACGTAAACTTGGTGTAAGGTAGAGAATGTGCTTTGCTAACTTGTGTTTTAATTACTCATTCACATCTAGATAGCATATAAAATTATTTTATTCAATAAAGCTATAAGTATAAAATAGTTGCTTATAATGAGATAGATTTGATGTATGCTGTTGTAGGGACTTTTCTGAACTAAATGATATTGAGTTTTATATTCACATCTAGTTAAGTAAACTCTTAGTAGAATCATGTGTACAGGAAATATGATATCTGATTAAATTTTGTTTTCTGAGGATGATAGATATTAGTAAATGAAGGAATGTTTTGCATGATGGATATCAGTAACCTATGAATAGTTACCAACTGCAATGTGATATTTAATTTGGAAAGGATAAGATATGCTCGAATTAAGGTTAAGAAATAAGGATGACAAGCGTGGTATATAAAGATGATTAGTAGTACCATGCCAATGTTGTTTTGATGAATTCAGCCTTAAAGTATTCAACTTTGTTAAAATCAGTTTGGATAAACTATTAGTTAAGAATAAGAAGCTCAATTTTGAATTAGTATGAACATGATGGTGTAGCTTTGATACGTTCAGCTTGGATAAGTTCAACGTTAATCAATAGTTAACTCAGTCAGTTAAGTATGCTAGTTTCATGATGTATAAACATGCTAGATCAGTAATGCTAATTCAATGAGATGGAAAAAAGGATACGAGCAGTTTCAATGCATGAATATAAATAGTTATGCTAGGATAGTATGCTAGTTTAGTATTATGCAAGTTTTAGATTATAATAATAAAAGTTTCGATAAATGATTATGAGCATATCAGTTCGATAAGATCAGCTTGACACATGTTATTATATTAGAACTATTATCAAACCAATTTAGATGACTGGATATCGATCAGTAGATGAATTTTTATGTATGATGATACTGAGTTTAGAGGAAGTATAATGTATGCACATGCTAGTTTTCAATGTATTACTATGACTGTTGGTGTTAGATCAACTTAGAAATCTACAGACTTGATGCAAGCTTTACATAATTATGATGCTAGTTCAGCTTGGATACATGAATATCAATGATTATGATAGTTGCAGTCATATATGATCATGTGGGTTCAATTATTCAAATCAGTTTTGCTATATGATATCTGTTCACGATATGCTCGTATATATATCATGCATTGTTTATATTCTGTTATCTTTGATGTCATGTACACGTCTTTAATGCATCTTGAAACAAGTGATCCCGCTAACTCAGGAGCTTGATATCCCGTCCAAGTGATCCCGCTAACTCGGGAGCTTGATATCCCGTCCAAGTGATCCTGCTAACTCGGGAGCTTGATATCTCGTCCAAGTGATCCCGCTAACTCGGGAGCTTGATTTCCTCGGTCCAAGTGATCCCGCTAACTCGAGAGCTTGACAAGTGATCCCGCTAACTCGAGATCTTGATTTTCTTGTTTCTTGTTCTTGTACATGTCTTGTTTCAGCATGATTCATTGATCTCGCCTGATTTCTTGTCAGCATGAATATGTCAGCATTGTCAGCATGATACAATAATTTCATGATTTGGTGCTTGCTCTGTTATATACTGCTAGGATATATAGATGCTAGAATGGACCTAATATAAGATGACATGTGTTTCGTTTTATTTTGCATCTAGACATGAATGGATAATCTAACATATAAATTAGCACTTTAAATTTTCCCTGCTGAACTTTGATGATAGCTCATCCTACGACTTTATGTCTTAGCTGTAGATATTGCTCAAGACCTTGAGCACAAAGCTGATCCTACCTACCAGTCTGAGGAGGAGGACGAGGAGGAAGGTTCTACTGAGGACTTCTTTCCTTGAGAGGTTTGGGAGAGATAGAGATTTGTTTTTAAAATATTAAACATGTATAAACAGCAGTGTGATTTAAGATAGTTTACTACTTCAGATATAGGTTTCTGTTTATATTTCCTGTTCAATTTACTGCTTTAGATAAAGGAATGGATATCAGTTGTTACCATATTTCTTCGTATCAGAGTTAATTAAATTCGCTTCTGCATATGTAACACTTTGTACACGGTGCCCTTGTATGACAGGATCATGTTAGGTGATCTGACGGCGCGACCTTTCCCATTCACGAGAAGGGGAAAAGTCGGGCTGTCACAGGTGGTATCAAAGCTCGGCGTTAAGTCTCTGGAGACTTAACTCTGGAACGGATATATGGCAAGACTTCTGATGTTCGTTCAGTGTTAGAGCCTAGGCTTTCGGTCTTTAGGTCTTTAGCACTTTAGGTCTTTCGGTCTTGAGGTTGGACTCAAGGCTATGGCAGTAGGTTCTATTAGAGTATAGGTTGTGGATCTATACGACCATGTTTGACTGAAGAAATCAGTCACTATCGTGGATCTGTACGATCACGCTTGACTAAAGTGATCGATCAATAGTGATCGAAGCATGCCTTTAGAATCCGAGTTAGGATGTAAACGTTTTCAAGTCATGGGATCATGATGATCATGATTTCTGGAACATTTGTTTCATTTTAACAGATCACTACGGTGCCTCGTAAAAGAGCTAGGACCGCGCATGCTGGGAAGAATGATCATGAACAAACTAGGCAACTACTGGAGACAATGGTCAGAACAATGGCCCGGCAAAATGAGTTACTTACGACACTAGTGCAGTCCACTGTACACACTTCTTAGCCCGCACTCATTGGGTCATGCTCACGGTGCAGAATACAGCACAGGACGGGGAAATGTAGGTGGGCTACAGGTGAGTGTTTCAGATGTGGCAAACTAGGACATCTAATAAAAGATTGCCCTACGGCAAAAACAAAAAAGACGACACCCGAATTTCAGCAACCTGCTCAAGGTGTTTATCTGAAACCGACCATATCTACACCTTCGGGGTCATTCCGTCACTCGAACCCTACTATAACGGGAGCGTTTGGAGTTCCACAAATTTCACGCACCTCTTCAACCATTCCGTTAGCATTCTGTGGAAAATATGGGAAGACACATAACATGGAGGAATGTCGTAGAGCATCTGGGGTGTGCTTTCGTTGTGGTATGATGGGACATCGGATTAAGGAGTGCTCAGAGATGGTGGGAACGACATCAAAGACGGCACAAGATTCCCAAACCATCAACGATATTATTTAAAGCATGTGAACTACTTAGTTATAAGTTATTTAAATTAATTATGAGAAATGTGCATCTAGGTAAATAATTTATATATGTGTACATCTAGTATATTGTTTCCTTTTCATTAGTTTTAGAAATGATAAATTTATAGTTTGTGAAGTAGACACAATTTATCTAACAATAGTAAGTCTATATCTTAGGTATCTTGTAATTGTATCCAGAGGATGCCTACTTATTATATGAAGCATGAGTTTTGGTAGATCCTGGATTTACACATTCCTTTATTATACCTAATTTGTTGAAAAGTTAGAGAAGTTGGGAGCCACCCCAGAACCTCTCGACTTTATTGTGATGTGTCAGTCTCGACTAAATAGTCTATTCCTATTAACATGATATGTCGATCAATCATCCTCATAATCCAAGGTCACGGCGACTGTGAAGCAATAGCCGATTAATCTTACTCGATTTGCTCGAATCCTTGGCATGAATTGGCTATCCAATCATCATGCGAGCATTGATTGTAGAAGCATATTGCCAATAGCCTGTGAATTCCCTAATATCTTTCCTGCTAAGTTGCCAGGATTTTTGCCCGACAAGGGAGTGGAATTCGCTAGTAATTTAGCCTCAAGCACAAAGAAGGTATCAAAGGCGCCTTATCGAATGACACCAGCAGAGTTGAAAGAATTCAAGGAGCAGTTGCAAGAGCTTCTTAGCAAAGGGTTTATCAGACCGAGTGTGTCTCCGTGGGACGCACCAGTATTGTTCGTAAAGAAGAATGATGGGTCAATGCATATTTGCATTGACTACCGTCAACTCAATAAACTGACGATGAAAAATCGATATCCGCTCCCACGAATTGAAGATCTCTTTGATCAAGGAGCGCGGTTCTTTTCAAAAATTGACCTACGATCAGGTTATCACCAGATGAAGGTGAAAGCTGAGGATATTTCGAAGACAACTTTCCGAACATGCTATGGTCACTACAAGTTTCTCGTCATGCCCTTTGGGTTGACCAACGCACCTGCTGCATTGATGGGCTTGATGAACTGAGTCTTCAAGCCCTATCTAGATAAGTGTATCGTAGTGTTTATCGACGATATACTCATCTACTTAAAGACGAAAGCAGAGCACTGTTTTGCTTTACAGACATTAAGAGATTCTTAGTTGTATGTGAAATGCAGTAATTGCGACTTCTGGTTGAATCAAGTTAGTTTTTTTTTATCATGTCATTTCCGAAGCCGGTATTACCATAGATCCTACAAAAAAAATAAAAAATAAATTTAAGCTGTAGTGCAATGGAAGCAGCTACAAACAGTAACCGAGATCAGAACCTTTCTAGGTCTTGTAGGATATTACCAACAAGTTGTTGAAGGGTTTTTGAAGCTTGCTAGACCACTCACGTAGCTCACTCGAAAGACTGTCAAATTCGAGTGGACTAAGGCATGCGAACAGGATTTCCAAGAGTTGAATTAGAGGCAGAGAAGGTGAATGGAGTTCTTAAAGGACTATGATTGTTCTATTTCAGTACCATCCCGGCAAAGCCAATGTAGTAGCTGAGGCGCTTAGTCAAAAATCATCCGCTCAGTTATCCCATTTTGTGACACGGCTACAAAGATGGAACTTACTCAACGACATTGTATCATTGAGTGCCACTCTTCGAGCAACTTTCAACTGGAGGTTTACTTGCTACAGTGATGATCAGATCTACACTCTTCGATAGGATCTGAGAACTCCAGATGCATGATGTAGAGCTTATTTCCATCAGATAGGGAATACTCTGTGGGCTCCAACCAGCCCTTTCGATTGAGGACAATGGGTCTTTATTATTTCGAGGCCGAGTATGTGTACCGAATGATAGAGCTTTGGGTCATGAAATTTTTTACGAAGCTCATAAGTCAGCCTATGTCATTCATCCCGGTAGCACAAAGAAGTATCAAGACTTAAAGAAGGCGTTTGGGTGGAGTGGCTTGAAGCGTCGAAATTGGCCGACGTCTATCTAAGAAAGATAGTCAGACGACATGGGATACCAGTGAGTATCGTGTCAGATCACGATCCGTTATATACCTCCCACGTCTGGCAGAGTTTTCACGAAAGAATGAGTTCCAAGTTGGAATTCAGTTCTGCATTTCATCCTCAGAACGACGGAAAAAGGTAGTTAAAGGCCTGCATGCTGAATTTTCAGGGATCATGGGATAAGCACTTACCCCTTATCGACTTTGCATACAATAACAGCTTCCAGTAGAGCATCGGTATGGCACCATTCGAGGCACTGTATGGACGCCGATGTAAATATCTGATTAACTGGAAAGACACTGGTAAACATCTTCTTTTAAGCCCTGACTTGATCGAAAATACCAATGCGGTTGTACACGTCATTTGTAAGCAACTGAATAGTGCCTAGAGTCGGCAGAAGAGTTATGCCGATCTCAAATAAGGCAAGTTAAGTCCTCATTATGTTGGACCATTCCCAGTTTTGGGCAAAATTGGTGAGGTAGTATACCGAGTTGCGTTACCTCCACAATTATCCAGCATACACGATATATTCCATATGTCTATGCTAAGGAAGTATGTTCGTGCTCCAACCCACGTGTTGAATTATCAGCCACTGGATATTCAGGAAGAGTTAATAGTGACTAAAGAGTCAGCTCAGATATTGGATCACAGACACCAAATCTTGAGAACAAAACGTATTTCACTCGTTTTGATCCAATGGAAGAATCATGGGTTGCATGAAGCTACCTGGGAGCGCGAAGCTGATATCCCTGCTCAGTAACCTCGGTTATTTACATAAGGTACGTACTTCAAATCCCTGTACACTATAGTTATACTAGTCAAATAAATTTCCATTGCTTAGATTATAATGTTATATAAATGCACCTGCACCAGTAGACAAGAAATTGTGGCAAATTGAATATATTAATTAAGTCCTATGGACCATGATCAAAATAACTTGAAATAACATGCTGGTATTTAACATTAAATTATACTGCTAGTATAAAATTATATAACATTAAATATTGAGAATATTCAAGATAATTTGAATACTAAATAGTAATATTACAAAAATGTTGTTAGTAAACACCACATGTTGTGTAGGCCTTACCCCATTTATGCACATTGATTTTGACAATCACCTATTACCCAGATAGTTCCGGTCTTATTTTCGAGGACGAAAATTCCTAAAATAGGGGAGAATGTAACGATCCTCAGACTAGTACACTACCTAGTATTGCTAAGGGTCCGGTAGGGCATTGGGCTATGACCATGGCCATTAAGTTAGCCTGGCCCAGCCCATTAGGATGAAGGATCAGCTTAAATATCATCAATTAAAACCATTTGGATTTAAATGGATGAATATATAAATATAAATATAAATATATATATATATATATATATATATATATATATATATATATAATCCATGTATAAGTATTTGGCATATACAGTACTCACTTGAAAACAGCTAACAACAGGCTAGTATATAAAATTTGGCATATACAGTACTCACTTGAAAACAGCTAACAACAGGCTAGTATATAAAATTTCTCACCTGAACTTATTTAACAATAGAATAGGAGTTAAAAATAAAGAGCATATACATTTCAAAAGTGCAAACTGCCTTACATGCAAGTAAACACTTGCTTTGTCTTATATATGATACCTTCTATGGGTATTATGCCTAACATGGCAGCTTAATCTCAAACAGCATATAAGCTGCTTGTACTCCATATGCAGTACACGACTGCATGAGTCACTAGCGACTCTCATGCACGCAAGGTCAAGGTCATCTGTTAAAAGGCAAACTCCCTTGCTCTCTTTGAGTTTGATTAATAAATCAGAGGAAATTCTGAGTTAGTAAACAACATGAAAGATTAGTAAACAACAAGACATATTAAGACGATTTTCACAATTCTGCTCTGGCTTTCAGTTCCGCTCCGACTTTGAAATCAGCAAGCACAATTTGATAGACACCTCTCACTAAAAGGTAAGTTCTTGTACCAATAGTATATAAACAGGAAGATATAAATTGAGTGTAGATCTTGCACTCCAGGCCTTCACTGAAAAATTTGAAATGGAAATATATATAAATATAGATATATATATATATATATATATATATATAACTTGCTATAAGTTTATATGTATCTATTGATGAACAAATATAAAACTGCTGCCATTATTTCTATATATTTAGATATATATATATATATACATATATATGTATATCTGCAAACAAAAGGAAGAAACAACAGAATAAAAAGCCAAGAAGAAGACCCAGCTGAAGCCCGGCAAGCCAGGCTTGCCGCGGCAACCTCAAGGGATTGCCGGGCTACCACTCGTTGGGTTGGAGTACATTAGTGGGTGGTGGTGGCATTGGCGAAGACGAGCTCGTCGACCCGGATGTGGTATCCGATGCCGACGGTGACGAAGTCCTCATCGGTGATGGGGTAGGCGGTGGCGGTGTGGCGTTCTTACGCCAAACCGGAAGCTTAGAGGTTGCCTTCTTCGAAGACAAACGCGTTTTAGGCGGCATCTTGGTGAAAATTCACAAAAACTAGGGTTTATGTGGTTTGAAATGGAAAAGAAGCGAAAACTAGGGTTTTACCTTACGTATTTGACCCAATGTCACGCGATTTCGATCCGAAATCGATTCGAAATGTCCAAAAACCTTAGGTTGCTCGGTCGGTTGGAGAAGAAGAAGAAGGCACGCAAAAGCAAAAACTCTAAACGATTTCGAATGGGGAGAAATCCCCCTCGATTTATATATATAGGCTCCGGTTCGATTAATCGATTTCCAAAATTGATTAATCGAGTTTCAAAACTAGGTTCAGCCGCGTGAAATCGATTAATCGAAACCATTTCGATTAATTGAAATCGTAGTCATTTAAAATTTTAAGTTTTCGAGCTCACTGGTGTGAGCCAGTCTATTAATCGAAATTCGCTTCGATTAATCGAAATCCAAAAATCAATTAATCGAATTTCACTTCGATTAATCGAAATCATAAGGTCCTTCAAAAATTTCTGACATCTTATTCCTTGTAATTTGCAAAGCTAGTAGTGATAGACTAGCCTTTGGCAATTTATGTTACTCAGACACTTCAAATGGGTGTGCTTCAATTTCAAATGCAAACACCACAATCATGATGTACCCATTAGATTGGAGCACGATAAGAAAAAATATTCAAACAAGCAAATAAAAGGCTATGGGATATGTTCAAGGAATGAGAATAAAGTAATTTTTTCTTCTTAATATTTTTTATATTTTTATGGATGAATCTGAATACCTCTGCTTATTTCTGTGTTTGAGGATGGTTGAGGAAGGCACTTTTGCCACTAGTGAGATGTTAGAAGCATAAAAGCATCAGACTTGTCCTCCTCCCATGTGTATAGGCTGTAGCACACACCTGAGTAACTCAAAATTTAGAATAAATTTAAATAAAGTTGATAAATGATTTAAAATGGGTACAAATTACAGACTTGTGGAGTATAAGATACAACAATTTGCAGTAAAATTGTCTCAAAGAGATGCAAACAGAAGAACTCATTTTTTCACCTAACAATGCCAACAGATTCTGTACCTAGTATTTTTGCAAAACCAGATAAACCAAAGGTAATTAATCTGTGCATGAAGTTGTGGTTAATAAGATAACCAACATGTCTATCTTAGAGCAGTTTGAATAGAACAAAAATAAAATTTTAGATTAAGAATAAGATGATAATGGGATCGTTTAGTACTGGATTAGTGAGTGCAGCTTGTTCAGTTGGCTACCTAAACGTGAGCATATGGTTCATTCCCCTACTAATTTTTCCCCAAAACGTAGAAGCGTGGGTACTATCTTTGATGGTGCTAAGCCTTTGGGAAGCATGATGGTGAAAAAATCATCTTAGTAAGACAATCTTCTATGCTCATTAACTAATTCCATGCGGTTATATTGCTTTATGAAAAAGAATGAAAAAAGGCAGTAGTTTATATGAACAGGGGAAGAAAACCTGTAAACCAATACTACCTTAATTTATAATAAATGTATGTCTTTCAATTATATGATTTATTTGGGTGCAGAGATCTGTATGTTTTCATTCCTCTTGTAATTAGGAGCTAATTCCATTTTAGTTGGTGCCATGACCATGGGTATTGCACTCTATACTCAGATGACTTTTGGGCCATTGGGGATTTTTGAACCGTCCAAGCTATGCACTCTACATTTTATTAACCGTCGATACGAAATCTCAAAATCAAATGATTTTGGGCTGAATTTGGTACGTAATTACCATACATGTGAAACACTTAGAATGGTCAAAGATGCATGCTGTGTGGCCTAACTGGGTGCTTTTCATTGCAGTATTTGTGTACTGTCATTGTTGGATCAAAATGGAGCGACATGGCAAGGTGGAAGAAAAATGCCTTGTTCATCTGTCCTTTCCTATAGAGCTGAAGAGATCATGTGGGGTGGGTGATATACTCTTCCAATATGGTGGTTAAATTTTACTACAATAAAATTCTCAATTGAGCACGCAAATTTATGTGTAAACACTGATAAATTGCTGTTTTGTATTGTGCAACTAACTTTACAAGAAGGAAGAGGCTCATCTACTAGGATTTTTAACTAAACTTCTAGAGAATAAAATTATGAAGTCTCAACAGTTCATGAATAGTTATTTATATTCACACCCATAATTCTACAGCCAATTGCTTAGGATTTATTCTTGATGTTCATTTTCCTAATCCTGTTCTGATTACATTTATCTTTCAAATCCTCATCCATATGAGTGTATTTCTAGATGGCCTGAGACCTTTGCGCCCCATGGATGTTTGTGGCGACGTGAGTAAACCTTACACTCGTATGTTTATCACATGAATTTTTTCTGTGATCCAAGTATAAGGTGGAAGCTGGTAAGTTAACCTTAAACTCGTATGGTTATCACATGAATTTTTAGTATTAGATGCATTCTTTTATCTAATCAGATCACATATAGGTTTCATTATTAATGAAAGGTTCTCTGCTGGTTGACACCCTATTAAATGAGGTCATTTTGGTATTAACAGCATACTAGATCATTTTGGTCATTAATTTTCAGATTTAATTTTGTATCAACAGAGTAATTATGTTTGGAATCTTAGAGCCCATTTAAAGCACTCACTGATACTTGTTTTACTAAGCAGGATGGTCTTGAATTATCAAACAATCTCCTTCACAACAATGCATCCAACCAGGTTTGTCGATAGTAAGTCCCGTTAAGTCACTCTGCGCTATTCTCATACTAACTATTTGTTTCTGTAGTTCAAGTGTTATTGATGGAGACTATAGGGTTTGAGCCTTTAATATCCATTTTGAAGCTTAAGAAGGCGGCGCCTTTTACTGATGAGAAGGTAAAATATCCATTTAATGCATTGTAGCTTTATTTGTGCTGTTTGATCTTAAATGGAGCTATTGCTTGATGTCATCGAAGGATATGCTGTAAAATGTATAGATGTTAATCTCAAGTTGACTGGTCAAATGTATAGATGTTAATCTCAAGTTATTAACGTGCTTTCTTCCCTTCAATAGTGGAAGGTTTACGAAATGGACGAAGGATTTGAGAGAGATGTTATATTATTGAAATGGATGAAGGATATGAGAGGGATGTTAGGTTATTGTAAGAGGTGTGTTGGGGGGGGGGGGGGGGGGAGAGAGGGAGCTGCTTTTATATGTTTGATTGTGCTTGGGTTTTTTTTTGGGGAGATGGGAAATTTTATTAATATGATAATTAAAGCAGCTCTTCTTAGAGTAGGGTTCCCTTTTAAAAAGGGAACTAACACCTCTTAGTGGAGTATACATTGAAAGAGAGGCATTCATGGTTCTCAAAGTCAGAGATCTAATTTTCACTGGATCCCAAATTCCCACAGGGTGGGTTCCCTTTGACACTAGTTGTGACAGCCCGGATTTCGGCACCCCGAAACCCGTGCCATCAGCACGATCCTCTAGATCGTGCCCCTTGGCTATGCACAGAACATTGGTACATCAAGCAATTTATAAAACAAAGTAACAGATGATATAAAAAATGCGGAAACAAACATGACTTCAAACGTTTCTCAAAAGACAGTTCTACCCTCATGCCCCTGCATGAGTGGAGAACCGATCCGAACCATCGATGATAACTGATCATCCCAGATGGTTCTCCCAAAAGAATTATCTCAATTTAATTACATTATTTAAACAAAAATAAAAGCTTGACATACCAAGCCGTACCAAATAAGCTCACAAAACAACTCTCTCAAAATGCACAGCAGAGTCCTCTAGAAGAAGTCCTCTGGAGGTGGCTCCAACTCGTCTAAGGGCGTATGGTCCGACTCACTGGAATCCACATCACCCGAAACCTCCGCTGTTGCTAGTACTGGACCTGCGACGTATAGTCTAAAGGGTGAGTTACATCCTAGCTCAATAGGGAACAAACACAGTGAACATATAAGTTAAAACCTCACATATATTCCATGATATTTTAGGCATGCTGGATCTATGCAGTTACTGAGAAAAACAGCTTGAAAAGATGGTAACGTATATTTGCTTTTAATAACAGTTTACAGTTTTCACATATCTTTTACTGGATCATGAATGACATTGAAAAGGCCTAAAGTAAAACTTAAATCTTCAACTTAAGTAATCCTCGAGCAATATAGTATCGAGCCCCAATGAGATACCCTTCATCGTCGTCTAAATAGACAATTGTTATTACGTATTCCCTAGGAATACAAAACTACCCAAGCCCCTTTTCCCTGGGAAACGGTGGCGGGGTTCATTTATATCTCAACATCCTTGGGATGTGCTTACTACATATGGATAAACCTCTGTACTGGCTTACGGTTTCGCCGCTGTATCGGTCACGGATATCCTGCCGCGTCAATCGTGGGTATCCCGCCACGTCGGTGGGGTATCCTGATCAAACCTCAAATAACAAAAATAACGGGTGCTTTACATATAGTTGTTCACCGTGTAAGTGTGCTATCTTATATCAATTAGGCCTTATCAAATGTTACTCAATCTTGTCTACATCCCTGGGATGTATCCAATTACTCTTATCATTTTGCTATCTTGTTACTTTCTCATCCCCTGGGGATGTCTTATTCTTAGATACACTGTTGGTGTCATACACACACCCTTTTCACAAAACTTTACTTAACTAAAATAGTTTCCGATTTAAATCACATATCACTACATACATGTTCTTGCAAATTAAAGTACATGTTCAAGGTGTTCCCTACCTCAAGTCTTTGGTAATCCGAGCATCAAGGTCCCACGCGGCTCCTTGTGCTCATGCTCACACGTACCACCTATGGTACAACATAATACATGCAACACATCACTAAAGATGTAATAAAGAAGGTCCAAGACCCTCCCTGAACCTCAAAGTCAAACTAAGAAATCAACCAAAACAGTCTCAGTCGATTAATCGATCTCCAAATTCGATTAATCGAACCTGATTCGATTAATCGATTCCTAAAATCGAATAATCGAAATTCAAAATCGATTAGTCGATTCCCAAAATTGATTAATCGAAATCCCCAAATCGATTAATCGAAAGTCCCAATTTACACATATTGATTCTTAATTCGAGTAATCGAGTTCTCGAAATCGATTAATCAAAATCTGAAATCGATTAATCGAAATCCCAATTCGATTAGTCGATTTCCCCAAGTTTCATTTCTCCAGCCACTGGAGCTTCTCAGTCGATTAATCGATACCAAATTGATTAATCGAAATTCAAAATCGATTAATCGAAACTCAGTTCGATTAATCGATTTTGGGGTCCTTTGACTTTTCAACTTCCCAGACCAAATCGATTAATCGATTTAGACAGACTCAGCTCCCTTTCGGGCTGTTCTTCCAAATCCTTCTCAGCAAATTTTCCTTCTTTTTCTAAGCCTTTATCCTATGATTTTAAGTATTCTTGACTGCAATTAAACCTCTATAATCTATACATTTAATTCACACAAAATTTACCTCAACCAAATCTCAATTTGATTGGATCTCAAGGTTGGAATGGCTAGGGTTCCAGCTTTGGCTCTAAGGAATCCTTCGCGTTGAATCCGGCCTTAAATACTCGAATCTCCCTTCTTGGTTTGCATTAACTCCTTGTTCACCCACTCTTCTTTACTCCACCCCCCTCTCTCTTCTTAATTCTCTTCTCAACAACCAAACAATTGGATTTAGGGTTCTTTAAACCCTTATATACCTCTTGTCTTGGTGTTAAGCACATACACCCAAGATAGGTGTATGTGACCCTATATTTACATTACACTCCACACACTTACATCATATTCACATCACATCCGTTCATCACTTCTTGAGTCAAATAGTGAACTCCTACTTGGTCAAACTTATGACCAGTCGGGCATGGATCCCGAGGTCACTGTTTAACACAAATTTTCGGGATATTACATCCTCCCCACTTTGGGAATTTTCATTCTCGAAAATAACCCATGGGCACTTCATTTTGGGTAACCCCCCCACCACACGTAGGTGAGGTGGCCAAGTGAGTCACCCATGATGAATCCTAACAACTAACATACACATACGGTATAAAAGATTTATTCTACTGGGAAAAAGTTGACAAAAATTGTTCTATTCATTCATTGAAAATTTACAATTGGTTTGATACACATATAATCTCACAAAATGTGCATACAAAAGATAACGGAAAAAAAAAAAATCAGCTGTAGCTCATGTCGTCCCCTCAGCCGGCTGATCTAGTGCTGGAGCAGGCTCTGATTAGACTGGTAGCTTAGGCGGTGGCTGGGTCGTCCCTGTAGGCGGTGAGTGACCCGTCTCAGTTGGCTGCTCGGGCTGCTGGGGCGCCGAGCCAGACGCATCGGCTGTAGAGGTACCCGCGTGGAAGACTGCACCCATGTGGAATGAAGTCCAACCGGCTGTCCAAGCCGCCTCCTGGGCTAAGCGCTACTGGTAGTCCAACGGATAGATGTACCGTAGAGTGTGGTACATCAGGAAGTCCATCCATCGGTTCATCCACTCATTGTTGGCCTCCATGCGGGCCAACACGTCCTTAATGGTAGGGCCGGAGTGAGCTGTTCGGCGGCGGTAGGATGAAGTAGGTGTTGCTGAGGTGGATCATGACGGTGGTGTACCTGATGTGGTGGGAGGTGGCAATATGGGCTGCTTCCCAGCTGATACTGAGGGTGAGATGGGGCTCCCTCAGCTGGTGGAATGACTGGTGGGGCGTCGCCCACTGGTGGTACTCCCCCAACGGGTGGATCCTGCTATGGTGGTGGGGGTGGTGGTGGTGCTACTGCTGCTGGTAGGGTCTTCTTAAGGAGGTTGTAGCTACGACGCCATGAAGCATTGGAAAATTGCTTCATGCAATCCGTAGCCCTCACCTTGTGAGGCAATATGGCGTAGTCGGGGGCGTCGGAGTAACACTCCGACATGCTCAAGATGAGCCGAGCATAAGGCATCTTCTCCTTGGGTCTTAGATTGCCCTTCATCAGCTTTCCCTTGATGTACCTCATCCCCTCTAGGATGAGCATCATCGCGTCAAACCAACGGCCACAGAAGGTCGCGTAAAGTGCCTATTGCACTTTCTCTACGCGCTCAGTGTCATGGCGCAGTGGGTAAAGGTTGCACTTGATTATCGAATCAAGCATCCACATGTAGTGGGGAAGGTCGACCCTCCTAATGGAGGATCCCAACCCCGTCTTCCCGTTGGTCATGCGGGCTACGATCTCCTCAAATTTCACCTCTTGCTCGAAGGGTGGATAGAGGGTGGTCTCGGGTGTAAAGTCGAGGTAACACTCAAGGACCTCATGGACGTGGCGACGGGTGAATGTATAGTCGTGACCCTCAATGGTGGTCTTGACTATGTCGTCAGTAGGGCCGTCCACGAGCCCTTGTTAAAACAAACGGACCAATCGAGGGTAGTATGACCCACGGATAGGTTTTAAAATATTACCGAGATCGACATTTTGGAGGTAATTACGAGCCCATTGGGTCTTGCCCGGTAAATCGGGGTTTGTAAACAATTCCACATCGATGACGTACTCATCATCGATGGTCTTAGCTGCCCACCACTCATTGGGTAGAATTACATTGGTGGGTGGTGGTGGCATGGGCGTGGACTCACGTGAAGACTCACGCGAAGACGCACTCGTTGAACCGGAGGTGGTCTCCGATGTCGACGGTGATGGAGTCCTCACCGGTGATGGGGTAGGTGGTGGTGGTGTGGCTTTCTTGCGCTAGACCGGCAGCTTTGTAGCGGATATTTTAGTGGTTAGTCGGGTTCGGGGCGGCATTTCTACTCAAATGCCCAAAAATCTAGGGTTTACTAGGTTAAATTTGAAAAGGAAGTAGAAATCTAGGGTTTACCTTAGATTTCGATGCGAAAGTAGGCAATTTCGGTCTGGAATCGACGAAGAAAGCCCAAAACCCTAGGTCGGATGGATGGTCGGAGATGAAGGAGAATGGCGCCCAGCTTCAAAATTTTCAAATGGGCACCAAAAACCCCAACTCATATATATATATATATATATATATATATATAGGCCCGATTCGATTAATCGATTTTCCAAAATCAATTAATCGAGTTTCAAAATTAGGTTAAGCCGCGCGAAATCGATTAATCGATTTCCAAAATTGATTAGTCGAGACTCAAAATCGATTAATCGAAACCATTTCGATTAATCGAAATCGTATCCGTTAAAAATTTTAAGTTTTGGAGCTCACTGGTGTGAGCCAGTCGATTAATCGAAATTCACTTCGATTAATCGAAATTACAAAATCAATTAATCGAGATTCACTTTGATTAATCGAAATCGTGCAGTCCTTCAAAATTTTTCTAAAATCTTTAAGTTACTCGATTAGTCGAACTTCCAGTTCGATTAATCGATTAATCAAATTCCTCCTCGATTAATCGAAATCATATTAAATCTTTCAAGTTCTTCTAAAATTCTCAAGTTATTCGATTAATCGAACTCTCAATTCGATTAATCGAAAACATAAGTCGATTAATCAAAACAAAAATCGATTAATCGAAATTTTACTTTGTCATTTTTTCTAAGTCTTATTCCAATTTCCAGTCACTGGCACATGCCAGTCGACTAATCGACCAAAATCAATTAATCGAATTTCTAAATCAATTAATCGATTTGAAAATTGATTAATCGGTTTTGATCAGATTCTGTAGATTTTAAAAAAAAATTTGTTTCCTTGATTTCTCTTGGTAAATTATGATACCAACTGATCATTGGTTCTACAAAACACATCATAATGGCCATGGTGAATTCCAATATCGTGTTCAACACTGTATTCGAGACTCCAGGTGGATAATATTGTCCTTTTAAATAAATTGATCACAAGATCGACATTAAATTACAACACAAGATTTAAATCCACAAACATGCTTGCGGTGACACAATTTGAGTCTCAAACTGTCGCAAACAAGCTTGGATACTGTTCTTTCACATCGGCCTCTCGTTCCCATGTAGCTTCCTCGGCCGGATGATGCTTCCATCGAACAAGTACTAATGGAATCACTTTTGTTCGCAACACTTGTTCCTTTTGATCCAAAATCTCCACCGGCTCTTCGATCATAGTCATGTCCTCATGCATCTCAAATGATTGACCGCTCAACACGTGATCAGGGTCATTTAGGTACTTCCTGAGCATAGACACATGGAACACATTGTGTACTTGATCGAATAACGGTGGTAATCCGATGCGGTAAGCAACTTCCCCTACTCGACCCAGAACTTCGAACGGTCCAGGATAGCGGGGACTTAGCTTGCCTCTCTTTCCAAACCTCATCACCCCCTTCATAGGTGATACTTTCACAAATACGTGTTCACCCACCTTGAAGTCTACACTCGTCCGCTTGATATCGGCGTAGCTTTTCTGTCTGCTCTGAGCCGCTTTGAGTTTGGCCCTTATCATCCGAACATAGGTGGCATTATCTTCAAGTATTTCGAGTCCCAAAACAAATTTCTCACCCGTTTCTTCCCAATTGATGGGCGATCTACATCGCCGTCCATAAAGCGCTTCATATGGTGCCATCCCAATGCTCGTCTGAAAACTGTTGTTATATGCGAACTCAATCAAGGATAGGTGCTGATCCCACAATCCTTGCAATTCTAACATACATGCCCTAAGCATGTCCTCAATGATCTGATTGACCCTCTCAGTCTGTCCGTCAGTTTGTGGATGGAATGTCGTACTGAAATCTAGTTGTGTTCCCATTCCTTCTTGAAATTTCTTCAAAAACTTTGACGTATATAATGGGTCCCGATCGGAAACAATGCTACTCGGAATCCCATGCAAACGGACAATCTCCTTCATATACAACTCTGCCAGTCTTCCCACCGTGTACATCGTGTTGTAAGGCAAGAAGTGCGCTGACTTGGTCAATCGATCGACCACTACCCAAATGACATTATACTTCTTTGAAGTACGCGGTAGCCCAACGATGAAGTCCATAGAGATTGCTTCCCACTTCCATTCCGGTATAGGTAGAGGTTGCAATAAGCCTGCGGGATGTCAAACACCGTGACACGTACTCTGCCACATCTTGTTTCAACCCTCTCCACCAATAGTTCTTTTTCAAGTCTTGGTACATTTTGGTGCTACTAGGGTGGATAGCATAGTTTGACTTGTGGGCTTCATCAATAATTGTTAGCCTTAGATCGGCATTGTCCGGAATACAGAGACAGCCCTTGAACAATAAGGAACCATCTTCTTTCACTGAGAAGTCCGATTGAATGCCCTCAATCACATCTTGATGAATCTTTGTTAGCATCGGATCTTCCATCTGTAGGTCGTGGATATGCTCAAATATCACTGGTCTCACTGATTGTTAGCCAAAAAGGCTCCTGAAGCTTGCGACTCAATGTTCGCATCATATAGTGCCAGATCTTCAAATAACTTCCACCGGTGCATACCCAAAATTAAGCTAGTTAACTGAGCTGAACCCTTCCGACTCAAGGCGTTGGCTACTACATTAGCCTTACCTGGATGGTACTGTATAGAACAGTCATAGTCCTTGAGAAACTCCATCCATCTGCGCTACCTTATACTTAGTTCTTTCTGTGTAAATAGATATCTAAGGCTCTTATTGTGATGACCCGACTTTTCCAATCCCTCAGGTATAGGAAAGGCCGGTTCGCCAACCT
This sequence comes from Chloranthus sessilifolius, assembly GCA_021018995.1. Taxonomy (NCBI): domain Eukaryota; kingdom Viridiplantae; phylum Streptophyta; class Magnoliopsida; order Chloranthales; family Chloranthaceae; genus Chloranthus; species Chloranthus sessilifolius. The sequence goes on along the minus strand of CM037585.1, from coordinate 28,390,757 downwards.
ATCGAATAAACGATAAGCCGGACAAACAGGGCACATATCGGAGTAAAGCGCAATAAATATCCATAGCTAAAATAAATGCGGAAGTAATTAAAAGTAAAGAACCACTGATGATGGCCCACCATCATCGAAACATGGCTCATAACAAAAATCAACGTCAAGTATAAAACTATAATATCCAACTAAAATGGGTCCACAAATTCAAGTCTAACTCTCACCACAAGTAAGAAAATCAGTAAGTTCTATACTGGGAAAAACTCCTCAGGAGGAACCTCAAGCTCTTCCTCAGGTACGTAGTCAGGATCAGTCTCACAGCCCTGAACAGCCACGTTAGTACCTGGACCTGCGACGTATAGTCGGAGTGAGCTAACCAATAAAGCTCAATAGAAGAAAGACATCTATGACATTTTTACTTTAGCTAACATGGTTTCAAAACAAATACCGGAATATAGCTTGTCAAACATATAAGCAGATAATAAACTGAATTTAGGTGCGGAAATCATATGTAAGATTTATTTCTAAATGTTCGAAAACAGTTTCAAGAACAGATGCACTGTTTCAGTGTCTTAGTTTCTCTAACTTATATATGCAAAGTTCAGTAATTCATTACTTAATCCTCAACTTAAAATACCTCCCGAGTAAACTATATCTCGAGAGCAGGAATATAGCCGATGGGAACCCCTACCTACCATCGTCGTTCATGAACCCTTTTTCAGGATGCAACAAGCCCCTGCGTAATGAGGGAAACTTGTGCCAGAAAGTTGTTCAGAAATTTTTGAGGGGTCGTTCAGGTCAATCATAAACAAATGCAGATACTAATATAAATCAGATGCAAGTCTCTTATACATAGTTCAGTTCTTGATTTCAGATTTTCAGAGGTTAAGCAGATTCGGGTTTCAGGATTCAGGTAGATTTAGATTTTCAGTCATTCATATCAATTTCAGTTTACAAATGTGATTTCAATGGCATATGCAAGTTTAAAGATTTTAATTCAAAATATTCATGCGAATTAAAATAAAATACTATAAAGATGAGATTCTCCTACCAAAACTCAGAGTTATGCGAAGTCAAGTAAAGTTCTATTGATGGCCTCTCACCCTCAATCTATATCATAATATATATTCATGCATTAAGATTAACTCTAATCACTAATAATATAGACCTATTTAAGTGTTTCCTCGAAAACAAGTCGAAACGGGCAAATTGCGCCAATCCTAGAATTTAATGTAACCTTATCATATATTTTTGACTATCAAGACGATTGATTCACGAGTTAGTCAAAACTGGAAAGTTGTAGATTTTTCTGTTAGCTTTCCAACGCAAAATGAATCATCTCAATAGGAGTTCGAGATAAAATGTTATGACTAAAATACTAAGGCAGCATCGGAGTTTAGTGATACCTCGCTCGAGCGATGATAATAGCTCGCTCGAGCGAGATCCTTCAGAAATTTCTCGCTCAAGCGATGACTTAAGCTCGCTCGAGCGACTGCAGGGAACACCTTTTCGAGTATAAGACTTTTAAAGTCAAACTTTTGGTGTATCCTTGCTCGAGCGATGATAATAGCTCACTCGAGCGAGCTACAATGACGCGATTTCGCTCGTTGTCAATCGAATCGAAACCCATACATCCCAAAGCAAAACCCATGGCTAATCTAATGATTTTAATCAATAAATTTAATCAAAATGTACCTTTAGTCTGAGGATTCCTTGATTAGAAACAAGTCACGCGAACGGAGCTTCGGAACGAAATCGGCGGGTTTCCTCGACGATTCGCGGTGCGATCGATCCCGCGAGTTCACAGAGACAACTCCAACACGTCCCCAATGATCTCAACCTCTCCCAAACGCCAACTACGAATCCAAGGTTGATTCAAGTTCTTTCTAAGGTTCAAGGGTTTTCAACAAAGAGGGTTCTAGAGAAAGAGGTTTTCTAAACCGATCTCATACGATGATTGAAGAAGAGAGAAGACGGAGTTTCGCACGATTGGGTAACTATCACACGGCTACGGTTCTTCACGGCACTCACGTCTCTTCCTCTCTTAAAAATACGGGAGTGCAATTCCTTTTTATAATAGGATTGCTCACAAAGTTAAGCACACACACACCTCTTATGTGTTATACACTTCGAATTTTAAAACTCAAGCCCGGTGTTGAACAGCCACACCGAGGTCGGTGCACAACTTTCGCACGAGGGTCCAAATGGGCTCTAAATCAAAATCTGCCCGCACAATCACATCTAGATAAAAATTCAAAACAAATGGCGACGTCAGTCGCCGAGCCGAATACACACACGGGGTTAGTCTAACTCGGGTTCAAAATACGGGTCTTTACATTCTACCCTCCTTAGAAATTTTCGTCCTAAAAAATATAACTGATAGTTAAATCGAACTATGGTAAATCCTTATCCTAATACTAGTATAGAGAAAAATTGAAACAGTCTAAAGTCTAAAAGAACTTTGGTCGCGATGCGGTAGGCTTCACTAAGCACGCTTTCAAGGGTCGGGATCTGTAGTAACCTGGATGTACTGCGTGTGGCATCCCATACTGCCATAGAGGATTTCATCTGTACATGGATGCATACCTTCCCAAGTGTCACATGCCTGAAAACATACTTCACCATGACTCAAACCTAACACACACACCTACCTCACCCTTTTCTCGCTAGACTACATACACTATGTCGGTAATTACTTGAGCAGAAATTTCAGATGTCAGAATCGAATACTTATTCAGAAGCATAAACACATGCCTGATAACATGTTCTAACTGATGACACGGGTTCCAACAGACACACGGTTCTAACCGAGAATGAATAAATATGACATTTAAGATTTTATTGTGTGATCGTTATAGATATATATGTAAAGCATCGATGTTATTAACCAATTTAACATTGAAAATTTTGAAGAAATTCTTTTTTTTTTTTTTTAGAAACAGATTCAAGAATTAAAAGGTACGTAGGGTTTTCTTACATAACTATAGTTTATAATATACCATCACTCGAAAAGTTGTAGAAATTTCTTGCGAATCTCCGCTTCACGCTCCCATGTGACTTCCTCTGAAGAATGGTTTCGCCACTTCACGAGTACTAAGGGAATGCTCTTTGTCCGTAAGATTTGTTCTTTATGATCCAAGATTTGTATCGGTTCCTCAACCAAGAATAGGTCTTTTTGGAGCTCAATGGGCTGGTAGTCCAATACGTGATTTGGATCCTTCACGTACTTTTGCAACATGGACACATGAAACACATTGTGCATGCCCGATAGCTGCGTGGCAAGGCTACTTGGTAGGCAACCTCGCCGACTCGGCCCAATACCTCAAAAGGTCCAACATAGCGCAGACTCAGATTCCCACGCTTCCCAAAATGCATCACACCTTTTGTAGGAGAGATTTTGACAAATATGTTGTCTCCCACCTTAAACTCAATATGGTTCCTTTTAAGATCAGCGTAACTTTTCTGACGACTTTAAGCAATGCATAGTCTCTCACGGATTAACCGAACTGTCTCGGTTGTATTCTCCACGATCTCGGGACCTAAAATGAGTTTCTCACCCACTTATTCCCAATTAAGCGGAGACCTGCACCACCGTCCATACAAAGCTTCATAGGGTGCCATGCCGATGCTAGCCTGGTAAATGTTGGTCCCATGACCCCTGAAAATCCAGCATGCAAGCACGTAACATATCTTCTATAATCTGATTCACCCTCTCAGTCCGCCCATCGGTCTGACGATGGAATTCCGTACTGTAATCGAGCCTGGAGCCCATCCCTTCTTAAAATCGTTGCCAAAATTGAGATGTGTATATCGGGTTTCTATCAGATATGATACTGACCGGTATATCATGCAGCCTAACTATCTCCTTGATATATAATTCTGCGAGCTTGTTGGCGGTATACGACGTATTATAAGGCAGGAAGTGTGTGGACTTAGTCAATCGATCTACAATGACCCATATGGCATTGTGTTTTGTTAATGTTCTTGGCAATCCCAAAATAAAGTCCATAGAAATGGCCTCCCATTTCCACTCAGGTATCGGTAGTGGTTGCAACAGTCCTGCCGGATTTCGGTGATCCACCTTTACTTGCTGACACACAAGACATCTCGAGACATACACAGCGACATCTTTCTTTAAACCTCTCCACCAAAAGCTTTTCTTTAAGTCTTGGTACATCTTGGTACTGTCAGGGTGAATAGCGTACATAGACTTATGAGCCTCTTCCAAAATGGTGTCCTGAAGCTCAGTACTAGTTGGTACGCATACCTGGTCTCTAAACAATAAAGTACCGTCATCATTGATAGAAAAATCTATTTTGCTTCCCCCAATCACATCCCGTCTGATCACCATAAGTTCATCATCCGTCATCTGAAGTCTGCGAATGTTCTCATAGAGGGTGGAACGTATCACCAGCGTAGCCATTAACGCACCTGAACCTTTTACGTCAAATCTCATGCTACTTAGAGCCATATATTCTAATAGATGCCATCGTCGCACCCTTGTGGTGAGATGTGATAACTGAGCAGAGAACTTCCGACTTAACGCATTTGCCACTACGTTTGCTTTCCCGGGGTGGTACTGGATGGTACAATCATAATCTTTCAAGAACTCCATCCATCGACGCTGTCTCATATTCAACTCCTTCTGTGAGAAGAGATACTTGAGGCTCTTATGATCGGTAAATATATCGAAGGTCTCCCCATAAAGGTAATGCCTCCAGATCTTCAGAGCAAAAATCACTGCTGCCAACTCAAGATCATGCGTCGGGTAATTCTTCTCATGGTCTTTTAGCTGTCTAAACCCATAAGCAATGACTCTCTCATTCTTGTTAAGCACACAGCCTAAACCCCATACGATGCATCACTGTACACTACAAAGCCTCCCTTGCCTAATGGTATAGCAAGTACTGGCGCAGTAGTCAATCGTTTCTTGAGTTCCTGAAAACTTTGCTCACACTGCTCTGTCCAATCAAATTTAGTGTTCTTCTTTGTAAGTTGTGTAAGAGGACCTGATATCTTGGAGAAGCCCTCCACAAACCTTCTGTAGTAGCCTGCCAAACCGAGAAAACTACGAACCTCTGTAACCGTCTTTGGCTGTTCCTAATTCATCACTAACTCAATCTTTGTTGGGTCGACTGTAATACCGGTCTCAGAGATAACATGGCCTAGGAAACTGACCTGCTCAAGCCAAAACTCACACTTACTAAGTTTTGCATATAACTGATGGTCTCCGAGGGTTTATAGAGCCACTCGTAGATGCTGCTCATGTTCTTCTTGCGTCTTTGAATAGATGAGGATGTCATCTACAAAAACTATACTACAGACTTGTCCAAATGTGATTTGAATATCCGGTTCATCAAGTCCATAAATGACGCGGGTGCGTTTGTCAACTAAAATGGCATGACCAAGAACTCGCAAGTATGCCAGATAACCACAACACCCGTTCCTCATCATACGGTTGGCTGAGATAAACGGTATCAAACAAGATTTGACTCTGTAAAATTGAAAAGATTTTCTCTTCGACGGGCGGAATGTCACAATCTTCCGAAGACAATCTACGCTCGCATGGTAAGTAGATAACCAATCCATCCCTAGTTTCATGTTGAACCCTTCCATGCTCAAAATGATCAAATCAACTACTGTCTCGTGGTCTTCGATCATCACAATCACTGATTGACACATGATATCGGTGCTCATTGAGTTACCAGTAGGAATAGACACTGTGAAGATGAAATAAAGGGCCTTGGGAATAATGCCCAACTTCTCAGCGAACAACGGAGTGATAAAAGAATGTGTAGACTCGGGGTCTATCAACACTCGCGCTTCGGTTTTGCTTACATCGCTCCTCCGACGCATAAAACGGGTACCTTAGTTTAGACAAGCATTTCAATTAAAAGTTTTTAAGCATGTGTGTTCATCCATAACTTATTAACAAAATTTATTAAATACCAAGCAATTATATATAAACAAATAAAATAAGAAGACATCTCAACTTTTAATAATACCTTGGATCACGTCGTTCGATGTTCCGGCTTCCTGAGCCATCACGGCATAAGCTCGACCTTGAACAGTAGGTCGGGTCGATTTTTGAGTAGAAGCCGAACTAGTTCTTCCCTTGTCCTCCTGAGGACAATCCTTAACCATATGTCCGATTGTGCCACACCGAAAACACACTCCGATGTTCCTCCTGCAATCCTCGGTCTTGTGTGGTTTCCCGCACCTTGAACAGAATGCTATCGGATTGAATGAAGAGGTGCGTGAAGTTTGTGGAACTCTGAACGCTCCCGTTATAGCAGGGTTCGAAATACGGAATGACCCTGAAGGTGTAGATATAGTCGATTTCAGATAGGCACCTTGAGTAGATTGTTGAGATATGGGTGTGGCCTTCTTTGTTTCCATCGTAGGGCAATCCTTTATCAGATGCCCTAGTCTACCACATCTGAAACACTCACCTGTGGCCCACCTACATTTCTTCGTCCTGTGCCGTTTCCCATAACTTGAGCATGACTCAACCTGTGTGGAGGGAGAGGTGTGAGTTGTCTTACTCAATATTGTCGTGAGTAATGATGTCTGCTGAGCCATTATGTTGATCATCGTCTCCAACAACTTTCTATTCTGCTCATTTTCATCGATGCGCACAGTCTTCAATCTCTTGCGTGGTGCTATTTTGATCTGTCAACATGACACAAGGTTCCAATTAAAAAAGATCGCGATCACCACGGCCCTAGGTTTCGACAACAATCTAAAACTTTATTCACGTACTATGACCGTACATCTATCACGATCATCAATTATCTCCACTCCAAGTGATAGCAAGACCCACAACTCAGGTTCTAAACATAACCTACAACCCTAGCTGTGAGTCACTTAAAAGACCTAAGGCAAAAAATTCTACTAACTTTGACAAGGTCCTAATTGAGTCTCTTATGTCCTGATAGAACCTACTGCCTTATTCTCGGGTCCCAACAAGACCTAATAACTAAGCTCTGATACCAACTATGATGACCCGACTTTTCCAATCCCTCGGTATAGGAAAGGCCGGTTCGCCAACCTATCGAATAAACGATAAGCCGGACAAACAGGGCACATATCAGAGTAAAGCGTGATAAATATCCATAGCTAAAATAAATGCGGAAGCAATTAAAAGTAAAGAATCATCGATGATGGCCGACCATCATCGAAACATGGCTCGTAACATAAATCAATGTCAAGTATAAAACTATAATATCCAACTAAAATGGGCCCACAAATTCAAGTCTAACTCTCACCACAAGTAAGAAAATCAGTAAGTTCTATACTGGGAAAAACTCCTCAGGAGGAACCTCAAGCTCTCCCTCAGGTACGTAGTCAGGATCAGTCTCACAGCCCTGAATAGCCACGTTAGTACCTGGACCTGTGACGTATAGTCGGAGTGACCTAACCAACAAAGCTCAGTAGAAGAAAGACATCTACGGTATTTTTAATTTAACTAACATGGTTTCAAAACAAATACTGGAATATAGCTTGTCAAATATATAAGCAGATAATAAACTGAATTTAGGTGCGGAAATCATATGTAAGATTTATTTCTAAATGTGCGAAAACAATTTCAAGAACAGATGCAGTGTTTCAGTGTCTTAGTTTCTCTAACTTCTATATGCAAAGTTTAGTAATTCATGACTTAATCCTCAACTTAAAATACCTCCCGAGTAAACTATATCTCAAAAGCAGGAATATAGCCAATGGGAACCCCTACCTACTATCGTCGTTCATGAACCCTTTTTCAGGATGCAACAAGCCCCTACGTAATGAGGGAAACTTGTGCCAGGAAGTTGTTTAGGAATTTTTGAGGGGTCGTTCAGGTCAATCATAAACAAATGCAGATTCTAATATAAATCAGATGCAAGTCTCTTATACATAGTTCAGGTTCTTGATTTTAGATTTTCAGAGCTTAAGCAGATTCAGGTTTCAGGATTCAGGTAGATTTAGATTTTCAGTCATTCATATTAATTTCAGTTTACATATGTGATTTCAATGGCATATGCAAGTTTAAAGATTTTAATTCAAAATATCCATGCGAATTAAAATAAAATACTGTAAAGATGAGATTCTCCTACCAAAACTCAGAGTTACGCGAAATCAAGTAAAGTCCTATTGATGGCCTCTCACCCTCAATCTACATCATAATATATGTTCATGCATTAAGATTAACTCTAATAAGTAATAATATAGACCTATTTAAGTGTTTCCTCGAAAACAAGTCGAAACAGGCAAGTTGCGCCAATCCTAGAATTTAATGTAACCTTCTCATACATTTTTGACTATCAAGATGATTGATTCACGCATTGGTCAAAACTAGAAAGTTGTAGAGTTTTCTGTTAGCTTTCCAATGTAAAACAAATCGTCTCAATCAGAGTTTGGGATAAAAAGTTATGACTAAAATACTAAGGTAGTATCGGAGTTCAGCGATACCTCGCTCGAGCGATGATAATAGCTCGCTCGAGCGAGATCCTTCAGAAATTTCTCGCTCAAGCGATGACTTAAGCTCGCTCGAGCGAGGGCAGGGAACACCTTTTTGAGTATAAGATTTTTAAAGTCAAACTTTTGGTGTATCCTCGCTCGAGCGATGATAATACCTCGCTCGAGTGAGCTACAGCGACGCGATTTCGCTCGTTTTCAACCGAATTGAAACCCATACATCTCAAAGCAAAACTCATGGCTAATCTAATCATTTTAATCAATAAATTTAATCAAAATGTACCTTTAGTCTAAGGATTCATTGATTAGAAACAAGTCACGCGAACGGAGCTTCGAAACGAAACCGGTGGGTTTCCTCGATGATTCGCGGCGCGATCGATCCCACGAGTTCACAGAGACAACTCTAACACGTCCCCAATGATCTCAACCTCTCCCAAATACCAACTACGAATCCAAGGTTGATTCAAGTTCTTTCTAAGGTTCAAGGGTTTTCAACAAAGAGGGTTCTAGAGAAAAAGGTTTTCTAAACCGATCTCATACGATGATTGAAGAAGAGAGAAGATGGAGTTTCGCACGATTGGATAACTATCAAACGGCTAGGGTTCTTCACGACACTCACATCTCTTCCTCTCTTAACAAAACCTAGTATAATATGGGAGTGCAATTCCTTTTTATAATAGGATTGCTCACAAAGTTAAGCACACACACACCTCTTATGTGTTATACACTTCTAATTTTAAAACTCAAGCCCGGGGTTGAATAGTCACACCGAGGTCGGTGCACAACTTTCGCACGAGGGTCCAAATGGGCTATAAATCAGAATCTGCCCGCACAATCACATCTAGATAAAAATTCAAAACAAATGGCGACGTCGGTCGTCGAGCCGAATACACACACGGGGTTAGTCTAACTCGGGTTCAAAATACGGGTCTTTACACTTATGATCGGTGAAGATCTCAAACGTCTCACCGTACAGGTAATGTCTCTAAATCTTCAGCGCAAAAATGACCGCTGCTAGCTCCAAGTCGTGAGTCAAATAATTTTTCTCATGTTCTTTCAGCTGTCTCGATCCATAAGCTATCACTTTCTTGTGTTGGTTGAGCACACAACCTAAACCATTGTATGAAGCATCGCTATATACTGTGTATCCTCCACTGCCTGAAGGAATCGCTAGCACTGGTGCTGAAGTGAGTCTCGTCTTGAGTTCTTGAAAACTCTTCTCGCATGCCTCACTCCACTTGAATCTTGAATCCTTTCTTGTAAGCATTGTGAGAGGTCCCGATATCTTTAAGAAACCCTCAACGAAACATCGATAGTACCCTGCTAATCCAAGAAAACTGCGGACGTCGGTCACTGTCTTCGGTTGCTCCCAGTTAACCACTGCCTCTATTTTTGCTGGATCTACAGTGACACCGTGCTTTGAGACAACATGTCTCAAAAAGCTAATCTCCTCCAGCCAAAACTCACACTTGCTGAGTTTGGCGTACAGTTGGTGTTCACGTAGATTCTGTAGAGCAATCCTCAGGTGTTCTTTGTGTTCCACTTCTGATTTAGAGTATATCAGGATGTTGTCAACAAACAATACGACACAAGAGTTTAGGTGTGGATTAAACACCCTATTCATCAGATCCATAAACGATGCCGGAGCATTCGTCAACTTAAACGGCATCACTAAGAACCCATAGTGTCCATACCGCATCCTGAAAGTTGTCTTCTGGATGTCCTCTGCTTTGACTCTCAACTGATGGTACCCAGATCTCAGATCGATCTTGGAAAAGTACTTTGCTCATTGCAGTTGATCAAACAGATAATCAATTCTAGGCAAAGGGTAGCAGTTCTTCACAGTGAGTTTGTTCAGTTATCGATAGTCAATGCATGGACGCATTGACCCATCCTTCTTCTTGACAAAAAAGACTGGTGCTCCCCACGGAGACACGCTCGGTCTGACAAACCCTTTATCCATAAGTTCTTGCAACTGCTCTTTCAGCTCCTTCAACTCAGCCGGAGCCATTCTATATGGTGCTTTCAAAACAAGCTCCGTTCCTGGTGCTAAGTCGATGGTGGATTCCACTTCTTTTTCTGGAGGTAATCCGGGCAACTCCTCTGAAAACACATCGGCGAACTCGCGCACTACTGCTATCTTAGAGATAACATTCTTCTCCTCCTTATGCTCCTTCAAATACGCCAAGTATCCACTACACCCCTTTCTAATCAATCGCTCGGCCCTGACTGCCGAGATAAGTGGTAGGTGTGTCGATCTTTCTCCTCGGAATCTAAACAATCTCCTCGTGTTGGGTCTGAAGATGACGACCTTAGTCTTGTAATCTACCGTCGCACAATGGGTCGATAACCAATCCATGCCAAGGATCACGTCGAATCCTTGCATGTCTAATAGAATTAGGTTCGTCAGTAGCTCAAAGACATCTCCATCCATGACTCTCACGATCACAGAGTTGCAACCCTTTTGGGTATCAACTGCTTTCCCAGTAGGAACAGTCACGGTCAAAACGAAGTCTAACTCCTCTGGTTCGACTTTCATCCTCTTTGTGAAGTGAGGGGTAACAAAGGAGTGGGTAGACCCTGGGTCTATCAACACTCGAGCTTCATATGTTACGTCACTCCCCTTCTTATATATTTGTAATGTACCTAACCATACATACACATATATATATATATTGTTTATTATCACACCAGAATCTATCATATGCAAGTTTTTCTTATATTTTCTATATGTAGATGCACCTTCTCTATCTAAAATTTCAAGAATTGAATTCCTTATTTAAAAGAAAGCTCACCTTGAATGACATCATTAGTATTCTGAGCCTCCTGAGCAGTGACTGCATAGGCTCTTCCATGAACAATCGGCTTCCGTGCTTGAATAGGTCGTGGCGCTGAAACTGAAGCCGTCTTCCTTTTATCAACCTCAGGACAATCCTTGATCAAGTGGCCCACCTTGCCACATCGGAAACAGCCCTGAGTTCCCATCCTGCAGTCCACTGTCCTATGAGACTTGCCACACTTGGCACAAGTCTCCCGAGGTGCGGAAGAAGCTGTCCTTTAGAATCCCTGTGTGACGGTAGCGCTAGTAGTCATGGCAGGGCACTCATAGTGTAACGGTCTCCCCGACACAAGTAATGGAAATCCTTGTTGGTTATTCTATTGTGCCGGTCTTCCGAAACCCCCTTGGAACTGTGGTCGCTGACCTTGAAATTGGGCTACGAATCTCGGCTTTTTATTCACTGGCTCGTAGTTCCCCGTTCTGTTTTGATCTGTATTTCCCCTCTGCTGCTCTCTCTGTCGATACCTATTATTATTTTCCTCCTCTACAACAAGTGCCTTACTCATGACTTCTTCATAGGTCCTCAGTTGGAATGGGGCTACTCCTCCCCTTACCTCAGGCTTCAAGCCTTGCTGAAACCTCTTCGCTTTCATCACGTCGGTGGCGACGTAATTAGGAGCAAAGCAAGCGAGTCGTAGGAACTCCACTCCATATTCCCTGACGCTCATCCTCCCTTGCACGAACTGTAAAAACTGAATCTCCATCTGGTTTCTTACTACTTTCGGAAAATACTGTTTGTTGAACTCCTCAACAAACTCCTCCCAGGTCCAGGGAAACTCTGGGGTCTCTTGAGCCCTAGTCTGTATCACGGACTTCCACCACGGCCCAACCTCCCCGTCTAGCATGTAGGCTGCCCAACGGACACTCTCATCTTCCGTGCATGTCAGCACGTTAAACACCTTTTCTATCTCCATTAGCCAATTCTCGGTTGCCATAGTGTTTGCCTGCCCAGAAAAATTAAGAGGTCTCATCCTCCTAAACTCGGTAAATGATGAAACTATTGGCAGTGCAGGTCCTACTGGTGGTGTAGGTGGTTGCTGCTCTCAGGCGGTATGCGCTGCAAAGGATGCGGCCTGTTGTGCCATGGCAGCTGCCATGGTCTCCATGGTGTGCATCATCCTTTGGCGCTCTTCTCTGTCCTCATGTCGTTCTCTAGCTCTTTCTTGTTCTCTCTGATCTTGATTCTATCGATCTCGATCTTGATTCTCTCTTTGATCTTAGCTTCCTTGGCCACCACTGCCAGAAGCCCCTCCATCTCCTATGGGTACTTTATTAGTAGGAGAGATGTACCCATCTCCACTACGTAGACTTCTATTTTGGCCGCCCCTCGGTCGGCCCCTCCCTCTAGAAGACATTGACGACTGCATTTGAAACTAAAGTTTCGTTAGCAGAAGTCCCTATGCTCTAACAAAAGAATGATTGTCAGAATTTTTAAAAGAAAAGGCTTTGATACCAACTGTGACAGCCCGGATTTTGGCACTTCGAAACTTGTTCCATCAGCACGATCCTCTAGACCGTGCCCCTTGGCTATGCACGGAACATTGGTACATCAAGCAATTTATAAAACAAAGTAACAAATGATATAAAAAATGCGAAAACAAACATTACTTCAAACGTTTCTCAAAAGGCAGTTCTACCCTCATATGCCCCTGCATGAGTGGAGAACCGATCCGAATCATCGATGATAACTGATCATCCCAGATGGTTCGCCCAAAAGAATTATCTCAATTTAATTACATTATTTAAACAGAAATAAAGGCTTGACATACCAAGCCGTACCAAATAAGCTCACAAAATAACTCTCTCAAAATGCACAGCAGTCCTCTAGAAGAAGTCCTCTGGAGGTGGCTCCAACTCGTCTAAGGGTGTGTGGTCCGACTCACTGGGATCCACGTCACCCGAAACCTCCGCTGCTACTAGTATTGGACTTGCAATGTATAGTCTAAAGGGTGAGCTACATCCTAGCTCAATAGGGAACAAACACAGTGAACATATAAGTTAAAACCTCACATATATTCCATAATATTTTAGGCATGCTGGATCTATGCAGTTACTGAGAAAAATAGCTTGAAAGATGGTAATGTACATTTGCTTGTAATAACAGTTTACAGTTTTCACATCTCTTTTACTGGATCATGAATGACATTGAAAAGGCCTAAAGCAAAACTTAAATCTTCAACTTAAGTAATCCCCAAGCAATATAGCATTGAGCCCCAATGAGATACCTTTCATCGTCATCTAAATAAACAGTTGTTATTATGTATTCCCTGGGAATACAAAACTACCCAAGCCCCTTTTCCCTTGGAATCGGTGGCGGGGTTTATTCATATCTCAACATCCCTGAGATGTGCTTACTACGTATGGATAAACCTCCGTACTGGCTTACGATTTCACCGTTGTATCGGTCACGGATATCCTGCCACGTCAGTCATGGGTATTCCGCCATGTCAGTGGGGTATCCTAGTCAAACCTCAAATAACAAAAATAACGGGTGCTTTACATATAGTTGTTCACCGTGTAAGTATGCTATCTTATATCAGTTAGGCCTTATCGAATGTTACTCAATCTTGTCTACATCCCTGAGATGCATCCAATTACTCTTATCATTTTACTATCTTGTTACTTTCTCATCCCCTGGGGATGTCTTATTCTTAGTTACACTGTTGGTGTCACACACACCCTTTTCACAAAACTTTACTTAACTAAAACAGTTTCCGATTTAAATCACATATCACTACATACATGCTCTTGCAAATTAAAGTACATGTTCAAGGTGTTCCCTACCTCAAGTCTTTGGTAATCCGAGCATCAAGGTCCCACGCGGCTCCTTGTGCTCATGCTCACACGTACCACCTATGGTACAACATAACACATGCAACACATCACTAAAGATGTAATAAAGAAAGTCCAAGACCCTCCCTGAACCTCAAAGTCAAACTAAGAAATCAACCAAAACAGTCTCAGTCGATTAATCGATCTCCAAATTCGATTAATCGAACCTGATTTGATTAATCGATTCCCAAAATCGAATAATCAAAATTCAAAATCGATTAGTCGATTCCCAAAATCGATTAATCGAAATCCCCAAATCGATTAATCGAAAGTCCCAACTTACACATATCGATCTTAATTCGAGTAATCGAGTTCTCAAAATCGATTAATCGATCCCAATTCGATTAATCGAAATCCGAAATCGATTAATCAAAATCCCAATTCGATTAGTCGATTTCCCCAGGTTTCATTTCTCCAGCCACTGGAGCTTCTCAGTCGATTAATCGATACCAAATCGATTAATCGAAATTCAAAATCGATTAATCGAAACTCAGTTCGATTAATCGATTTCGGGGTCCTTTGAATTTTCAAAATCGATTAATCGATTTGGTCAGACTCAGCCCCCTTTCGGGCTGTTCTTCCAAATCCTTCTCAGCAAATTTTCCTTCTTTTTCTAAGCCTTTATCTTATGATTTTAAGTATTCTTGACTGCAATTAAACCTCTATAATCTATGCATTTAATTCACACAAAATTTACCTCAACCAAATCTCAATTTGATTGGATCTCAAGGTTGGAATGGCTAGGGTTCCAGCTTTGGCTCTAAGGAATCCTTCGCGTCGAATCCGGCCTTAAATATTCGAATCTCCCTTCTTGGTTTGCATTAACTCCTTATTCACCCACTCTTCTTTACTTCATCCCCCTCTCTCTTCTTAATTCTCTTCTCAACAACCAAACAATTGGATTTAGGGTTCTTTAAACCCTTATATACCTCTTGTCTTCGTGTTAAGCACATACACCCAAGATAGGTGTATGTGACCCCATATTTACATTACACTCCACACACTTACATCATATTCACATCACATCCGTTCATCACTTCTTGAGTCATATAGTGAACTCCTATTTGATCAAACTTATGACCAGTCGGGCACGAATCCCGAGGTCATTGTTTAATGCAAATTTTTAGGATATTACACTAGTGAGACTCATATATATGAAAGTTCTGTTGACAGTTGACATTTAGGCATATGCATATATGCATACATAAGGCAAGATACTATAGGCCCTTACCATAGTTCAAAATCTCATCTGACACCGAGATGTATCATGAACCGGGATGATAACTCTCGGTATTGGATAAGCCCGAGATGAGAAGTACACGTGTCTCGGGATTTGTATAAAATTCACAATTTTTATAAAAGTTTAATAATGAATCAATTTTGGCCCCCCTTCTTATATTGTATTACCCAGACAGTTTTTGTTGGTGATACCCAAGACGTTACATCTTGGTGTCTGTATAGACTGATACATATATTTTAGACCTTGGTTCTTAGGGTTAAATAATAATAAAGAACATATATTTGTGATCAAATAGTAGATATATACTACATAGAAATTAAATTTTTTTTTAAATATCTCTTTACAGCTAAAACATTTCGATATTTACTATACTTTGGGTTCCATTTGTGTAGGGGTATTACCAAAATATTTCAGTTCTGAATGGTCAGCCGCCCAATTTCGATTGCATGAAGGTTCTCAATACATCGTGGCCTTTGGTCATCAGAAGAATACAACTGTGATTCTTGGCAATGATAATTTTACTTAAGTGTATAATTTTCTCTGCTTTGGGCTGCTTTGATCTCTATTGCAGCTGTTTCAGTTGTGTTGCTACCTATAGTGGCTGGGGAACAGTGTCATAGTTGGAAACTAATTTATTGTCTTCTTCAACAGCTGCTCCACCTGCTTCTTCTTTTGGATTCAGTTACGCCAAATTTAGTGGCTCTCATGACAACATCAATTGAACCCACTTCTGATGCCAATGCACCCGTAAATTCTGGTCATGTATCCCTCTCATCAACGTCCCCTGTTTTGAGCCAGGTATGCTTGATTATCTGTTATCATTACTCTTTTATGTTGGACTAAAACAGAGAATATATGTGTATAAGTTGCAGTCCTTGTTAAATGATTTATTATTTTGCCTGAACAGAATAATCCGGATGGTGCAAAACTTCATATAGTCGCTACCTGTCAGTCTTCATATGGACTAAGGTTTCAATATTCTTCCTATTTTTCTTTACTATATGGACAATGTTATATGGAGGACATGAAACGGTAGATCATTCAACGGACTGCTGATGTGGCATGATGAAGCGCAGTGGACCAGCAATGCACGTCGGGACAGCCACTTATATCGCGACATGTAAGCATCCATTGAATGGTCTGCTGTTTCCCGTCCATTCATTATAATTTTCCTTACTATATTGAAAAGAATATTGGATGGAAGTCGACCAATGGTTCACATATATAGCATTTTACTGGCAACCCCAAAACTGGGTTTGTATTTATTTATTTATTGTAAGATTGCGACTTTATATATTTAATTAAGTTTTGAAATGCCACTGTTCATTAGATTACTATTTCTCTTACTCGGATTTAAAGTCCGAGATATATCGGCGTATCGGCTAGTACCCATCATTTTATTTTTCCGATTCCCCAATGTTCTCAGAAATCATCTTGCTTGAGCCTCATTGTTTATAGGTCTAGCATTTTTTTAATAGAAATCTGATCATGAGATGGCACTTGCGACTGTTTTATTGATGGTAACCTTGTGAAGGAAAAAAGTGGTTCCTTATGGTAGATAAAAATTTGAATTGAACTGAGATAAAATTAAATATAAGTTTAATACTTGGTTATATAATTTTTAAAGGTTTTAGTAGTTTCTTGGATCTACTTCATGGAGTTATAGCACTTTTCTTGAAAAAACCTTTCAATCTTTTTCGAATTCCCAAATTTCTAAGAAATCATCTTGGTTGAGCATGGTCTTTTATGGGTTTATAGCATCTTTTATAATAAATATCTGATAATGCATGGTTTCTATCAATATTTGCTTGTGATTATAACTAACTTCTTCTAGGGTTTTCTCCAGCTAACAAGTCTTTGGGATCATGGGTTATCTCAGTTGATTTTTCTTTCTATTTAGTATTATGGTTTTCTCCATATTTTTTTTCAGTTTCATGGGTTCTCTCAATATTTGCTTATTTATTATCTTCTTTTGGGTTTACTTATCAACAGTTGGTATTGTATACCAACTGTAATCCACAAGTGATCATTTTGTGAGCATGCCTATTTGGCACACGACCATTAATCTAAGAGTATATGTGCGGGGCCGGCCCATCAATCAAGATGTGTATGTGCAAGCCACATCGGCTGATCAAGAGGTTCCTTCCCATAGACAACTAAATACATATGTGCATATTTTCACATTAATGCACAAAATAACTCTTAATATCCTTCTAACTAGGACCTAACTCTCCCGACCGTCATTTATTTTTTGATTTGTTTATTTGTTAGGATATATAACTATTGCTATTTTTTGTTTTTTTAAGTAACAAAATTATAACGATGCGCCCCACGACTCTTACAGCTCCAACTCTTCATAATCCAAGACCTCATCGCTTCAAAATCATCCTATCAGCACCATGTCAACAACCCTCGGCTTAACCATGGTTCCAGAGGAGGCATTGGAAATGGTTCTTTCTCAAGTCACTGATCTTAACCTGAGGCATACTTTGCTACTTGGCATCGGATTGCATCATGCAGGGTTGAATGATAGAGATAGATCTTTGGTTGAGGAAATGTTTGCAAACAATAAGATCCAGGTACTTTTCCTTACGTTATCCTCCTCTACCACATCGGCGTTTTACTTGTTGACTGTAAGCTCCATTTGTACCCCATATAGGTCTTGGTATGTACTAGCACATTAGCATGGGGAGTAAACCTACCAGCTAATCTAATTATTATTAAGGTGAGGTGGATTGCATTTTTTATTTTTTTTCATGTACCATAGGATGTTCACTTCAGTTTGGTCTTGGCTATTAAATTTCCTCTTTTTCTACAGAGAACAAAATATTATGATGGGAAAGCCAAAAGATATATTGATTTTCCTATTACAGATATCTTGCAAATGATGGGTTGTGCAGGGCGACCACAATTTGATCAGTATGGAAAAGCAATCATTCTTGTTCATGAACCTAAAAATAGCTTCTACAAGAAGGTTAATAAAAAAAATGGATATATTTAGCATTTTGTTTTATGCATTATCTCACATGGACCTATTTATTTCGATGATATAAGAACTCTACGCCGACGGTTAGTGGTCGTCGGCGTAAGCTACACCGACGGTTGGGAAACTCTACGCTGACGTCTGGCAGCCGTTGGCGTAGGTCCCTTTTTTTGTAGTGAGAAGTCATCAATATCTCAATTTAATTGCTTAATATCATAAATATTTAATTAAGTTATTCTTTTGATTTCAGGCGAAGTTTTTCAATTTGAAGCTCACCTCAAACGGATCACTAGGGGATGAGGATACTTGGCAGAAGAGGTGAAACACATTTTTTTTTATTTTTTTATTATGAAAATAGGTCATGCATGGGGTCCTTAGATTGTTAACTCTTTTTTTTTTTTTGTTTTTTTTTTGTTTGAATAAAAGGATTGAGCATGTAAAGTTTAAAATATTTGGTTGATTTGAAAGGTTGGATCATAGGTTGAGATGCAATCTTTTGTTTGAATAAAAGAATTGGGCACCTATTTTATTTATTAATGACATTGAATGATTTGCATTTGAGTTGAATAGATGTGTTTAAATATGAGATTAATAGCTTTTTTTCTTTATATAATTTTTTTTTAAGCATTAAAAAAAACATTAAAAAAAGCATTAAAAAAAAAGCATTAAAAAAAAGTATTACAAAAAGCATAAAAAAAATATTATTTTAAAAAAATTTGCATAAAAAATTGTCGACGTAATTTTTTATTTTTTTTAATATATTTTTTATTTTTAAAAAATTTGCATAAAAAAACTACTGCCCTAAACAATTGTAAAAAAAACAGTGATTTTTTCTATGACTGTTAAGAGCAGTTGTTGTTGAAGTTCATAAACCACTGTCTTGTACAGTGGTAAAAAAAAACTCCTCCTTTTTTTACAATTGTTTAGGGTAGTGTTTTTTTGAAAAAATCACTGTTTAAGGCGGTGATTTTTTTGACTTTTTCATGTAGTGATCTACCATATCAAGCTTTTCGCTTCACCAGACACCAGCTAAGCTAAAATTAAAAACTGTACAATGATAGAAATAAAAGAGAAGTATGCATATCTAGCCAGTATTTTTTTTCCCTTAGCAAGATGTCATCCCCTTTAGCGGTACAAATAATTGCTTCTTAGGTATACAATGTGAGAACTTAGAAGGCAACTATGTATCTTTGTTTTTTTTTCCTCAACTTTGAATCTTATTTGATTTCATTATGGTACAATAACCGTATTCATGGTCATATGTCCTTCATATCTCATCATAAACCACCCATAAAAGGTTAAAATCTTTCTGAATTTAGTTTTCAGTGGCGCAGTATATGAAACTGTGTGAAGATGTATCAGTAATCGTAATTCAAATTATGGGATCAGTTGGACAATAGAGTGCAGGGAAAGAGCTTTGCAAGCAGAATTAGGGGAATTGAAATCAACTTAAAAAAGGATCAAACCTGTTAGAGCTAGCTTTAACCCTTTGTCTACATCTGGGATGCTAGGAACCAATACACCTGGCGCGCATCCAGCACGTATCCACCATATTTCAAAAAAATATAAAAAAATTTCGTCTATGTAATAATACGTTAAGCCAGAAAATAAGAAGAAAAAGTACTAATTTAAAAAATAAAATAAAAAAACACTAGATCTCATCTGATAATCTAGCAAAACCATCAACAAAAATAACAAATCAAACAAACATATAGGAGGAAAAAAATCCATGAGTTCTTCACATATAAACATTAATATCAGAAAAATTAAAAGCATAACAAGAAAACTGGATCAAGCAATTCATCAAACATATGACAAGAGAAACACCATATAGAAAAAATAAAAAAAAGAAACGTATCAAAACTTTATAATTTCTTCCCTAAACAGATCAGAAAGAAACACCGAAACTAATACATCCTATGCAATATATATATATATATATATATATATATATTTGGAGAAGGTGTCTGTCCTCCATGGGAGGACGGACACCATCCTTCAAGCTTCCACATGGCACCCAAAATATTGTTTCGATGTCATGTGGAGTTCGGGTGCATTTCTTAGATCATCTTTGAAAAAAATAATAATTGAAAACTCATCTCCACCTTGTGTTTTTTGAACTGTGAAATGTGGGCCAATGAAAACCGTCAAACTTTGACTTGTGGGTTTAAAAAGTTTTTGTCGAAATTTTTCTTTTTAATATTGATCTAAATCGTCCACCTGTGCTCCACGTGACACCCAAACAGTGTTTTGGGTGCAATGTGGAGCTCCATGTGTATCTTGGAGGACGGTCACCGTCCTCCATTGGAGGACCTAACCGGCTCCCTATATATATATATATATATATATTGTAATAACTTGAAATTTTCGAAAATGTGGAATCATTGACCTTTGACGAATTTGTGACCTTTTGACTGATTTGATTGAGTCAAACATTTGACCTAGGTATTGTGGCCTCAAACCCCAACTCGTACCCTATGAAGAGTGTATACACATTTGTGCATGTTGCACACGAAATCAAGCCCAATAACCCAACCCGTCATGTGGCACCCAACCGAGTGTGCGTGTTCGGCATGACGACGATGCCGCCTTAAACTTTTAAGAATATATTATGTATGAAAAAGTGAATTTAAAATCTTCTTTGATTTTATTTTCACTACGTTAAAATGGAGAAAAAACCACTCTAGCAGCATAAAATAAACCATTGCTTAAAATAGTGGTGTAATATTCCACTCCCTAAAACAGTAGTTTTTGAAGTTAAACCACTGTCACATTCAAATCTCATGCGAAAATTATCAGGCCGACCCAGAAGAAGCCCTTATTTGAAAACTATATGTCTCTTCACTCTTTTATATCTCTAACAAAACCGCCTCCACCTCTTCACCTCCTCCTCTCTCTCTTGCTCTCTCTCCCTCTTCGTAACCCTAGCCTCCATCTCCCTCTCTTCTCTCTAATGAAATCCCGTGGTTAGGGTTTGAAGAGCCGACGGTCCTCTCTTGTCGAAACCACTAGTGTTTGAACAGCCGTCGAGCATCAAATCTGTGGTTAGGGTTCGATCAACTTTGGAATCTACAGAGTATTGGAGGATCGAATCTGCATAGACGTCTTCACCTTTTCTTTCTAATTTTTTGATTTTTTATAAGCATTTGTGGATTGGAGGATCGAAATCGAAGCTATTCCAGATCCTTTCTCTCTCTTCTTATCCATCTCGATTTCGCATCTCATTTTCCAGGTTTCTGTTGCAGAGGCGGTCGATAAGGTTCTCTCTGAACCAATTCGACCACATTTTGCCATTGCATGCATTGGAAGAAACATCAACTTGAAAAAGGATTTGGTAGATTCGAAAGGAGATGAAGAGATTGAATCTAACTAGTTGAGGCCCTAATCTATATGTTTCAAATCTCAGATCTGATCTTTCTCGCTCTGATGATCTCATCTATGTAATTTTTTTTTTGAAAATCCAAGCTCTGATCTCCACCGCCTGATCAATATGATCACCATGCCTTAGCTGAGTGCTTTAACCACCTTGTTCAGCTATGGTCTTTTGTTTCCTTTCAGACAGATCAGAGATTTTTTCAGAAAGTTGATTGATTTATTTAGTTCTACAATTTTCAGGTGTTTTCATGTTTTTAATGTCGTCCTTTAATTTTAATTTTAATTTTTTATTTTATGTTTATTATAATTATTTTGGAGATTAATGATTGAACTGTTATATTTGTAGGGATCCGCGCTGATTTGCTTAGGACTCGAGGATTTCTATGTACGACATTTGTATCTTTGGATTCAGGTATAATTAATTGATCATTGGATGTAATTATAAACATATAATTTTGAATTTTGAAATGTGTTTTATTTTACATATGATCTTGATATGGTATCGGATTTATTATGCAATGTTTATACAAAGTTTCGTATCAATATGGCCCATATCTGCAATGTGAAATCCTTTGTTTATCTAAAACTAAAACGATAAAGATTAGCCAAAAACTGCATTTTTTAAATTATATATATATGTATATGTATATGTCCCTCTCTCTCTCTCTCTATATATATATATATAATATAATATAATATATGTATGTAGACAGAGAGTGTGATTAGCCAAAAACTGTACATTTTTTAAATTCTATGAGCCATGTGTTCGAACCCTAGATCACGTGACAGGTGATCGTGAGTTACACCCATCCTCTAAGGGTTCACCCATCCCCTTAGGGTTGAGGTTTTGAAATTCAATGCTGCAACTGGTGCTTCTTTCGTTTGAAGAGGAAGTAGTTACAGTGTTTTGAACCTTTACACCCATCTTCTAAGGGTTCACCCAACTAAGAAAAATATATTTTTGGGCCATTTTCCCTTCAAATCCTCAGTCAAAGTGAACCATCCACCGCTAGAACTTGAACTTGAACTTAGTGTATTGATATTTTGCACCCTTTGACAAACTTTTAATGGGGGATAAAAACCCTTTTTGAACCTTTTTTTATGGTATCTGATCAATTCTTGGGCAAGTTGTCATGGCACCGATCCCTTGATTGGCTGCCACGTTGAGTCCAACTGGTTTGAATGCACAGGTGAACCATACGTTTGAACAAATATCCCCAAGCCTTATATATATATGTAAGTATGTATGTATACCCTTATTTATATTGATGATATCCTTCTCTTCTCAAAAGATAAGATCATAAGACAACTCACTTTTTGTTACTTAGCCATTTCCATTTTTTCTTCCTTCTTGTCATGAACTTTCGAGGCTTTGAAATTCAATGGCGCAATCGGTGCTTCTTTCATTTGCGCATGTTAGACTTGTCGCATAACTTGGAGATTAGGGGAGAGATTCAGGGAATTATAAAAAGTTTGTCTGAATGTAAAATTAGGAATAACTTATTAGAGCATTTGGATTTGAATTCCCATAAACTCAGTGGATCTTTGCCAGAGGAGTTAGGGGAGTTTAAAATTTTAAAATATCTTGATTTTCCAGAAAACTCTCTTATTGGTCCAATTCCTGCATCTGTGGGGAGACTGTCCTTGTTGAGTACATTAAGACTTGTAGGGAATAAATTAAATGGTTCGATACCCGTGTCTCTTGGAAGTTTGCCATCTTTGTCTGAATTAGATCTAAGTAATCAGGAATTTAGTGGTCTCATTCCTAGTTCTCTTGAAGATTGTCCTTGTTGAGTACATAAGTAGCACGTCAACAAACAAAGAGCTAAGTAATCAGGAATTTAGTGGTATCCCATTAAATACCAAAGAGAGAGCTCACTGAGATGAGTGTTGATTTGTGTAAAATGACTTAGGAAAAAATTAATTTAAATAAATTACTAGGTTCCCAATCACCCAGTCGATTTAAATAAATCCTTTGATGGTACTGATTTTTGTTCTACGTTCACTTCAAATGATGGTCTGCCATTTGGATTGGATTGGTCGTGGTTTGCGCCATGTGGCCCCATGACTTAAAAGTGGGACAGTGAGTGTTTGTCTCAACCAAACAGTGAGGAGAATCGATCCCAAATGTAAAACATGAAACAAAGAGATAAATCTTAGGTAGAGTTCAGTGTATGCGACTTCGTGAAAATGTGATTAAAATTGGAACTTGTTTTGAATAAAAAATGGTGAATTACATTGCTTTCTATTCATTTTCTTTCTCAATAATGGTTTAAATCAATAAGAATCATTTTGAAATATGTGAGTCTTAAAATGTGCAAGTGCATGTTTGTTTTTTTGAATGGTTTTCACCTTTACCTTTGTTTTGAATGTCTGATGCTTTTTTCACATCGTCTCATGTTTAGGTTTTGGTACTTCGTCATCAACTTCAAATTTTTTCTTGTGGAGGGACCTTGGCTGATCACCCTCCTCTTCATTTTCTGGAAGAGCTCCCTACAAATTCTCGAGCAAAAACTATTGGCCTGGATGCATTAGATCCAAAACCTAGCACTGAACTAAACTAGGTCAGTTTGAAACTTATTTGTCTTCTTGCTCTTGCATTGGTAATGGTATAAATTACTGCTTCTCAGAATATGGAGATCTAATATAAGCTAATACCTGCTCTTTGACCCTTGTTCATGATGTTCACTATTGCCCACGTGTAGTTTATATGCTCACATGCAGTCTCTATACTAATGCTAGGTGAAAGTACCAGAGAATTGTGTTTTTTTTTGCATAACTCAAGGACTCAATTGATGAATTGTGTTAATGAAAGATCTTTTGTTTCATTTGTTTTTTTGCTTCATCAGGATGGTGTTTCTAAATCAGATTTGTATCAGGATCTTTTGTTTCATTTGTTTTTTTGCTTCATCAGGATGGTGTTTCTGAACCA
The DNA here is from genome assembly GCA_021018995.1 of Chloranthus sessilifolius. Lineage (NCBI taxonomy): Eukaryota > Viridiplantae > Streptophyta > Magnoliopsida > Chloranthales > Chloranthaceae > Chloranthus > Chloranthus sessilifolius. Next base: position 28,366,108 of record CM037585.1, on the reverse strand, counting down.
GATTTGTATAAGGAAACATATCATGCTTTGTCGTCTTCGTTTTCACTAAAACGATCATGATAAGTAAATTTACTAGTATTATATCTGGATGCCGAACAAAAAAGAAAAATTGTATGTTGATGGTCAAACGGAGGAAATTGACTTTAACAACTGTGGTAACTTAGTGAACCACTGTCTGTTAAAATTATAAAATACAAAATAAAATAAGAAGAAGATGAAAGAGAGAAGAAGAAGACAAATGACCACAATCAATTACATTGTTTATGGTTTTGTTCCATTGTTCCAATACAAAAGTGTATAAATAAGATTACAAATACAACCGTCAGAGGTTATCTAGAAGTGAGAATGATACGGTGTTGAGCATTATTATCTAATATTCCACTTCAAGTTGGAATGAGATTACAAATACAACCACTCATGGTTACAATTGATTTAGATAACTACAATTGGTTGAGAAAACTGAGGTGTGGTAGTTATCAAATAAGGTATATTCTAATACTCCCCCTCAAGTTGGAATGTGAACAACATCCAACTTGGAAGATAAACAATTACGCAATTATGTAACAACCACAGAGATTCACGATATATCTCCCAAACTCAATCTTGCTTGTTGGTGGTCACCGCTTGTCTATGAAGTCAATCACTATCCATCTCGCTCATCTTAGAGTCTATCGGAGCCGGTGCAAACTACGAATCATATGACAAGTTTCTTTAAAGAGATTTTGAAAAAATAAAGAGTAAAAGAAAATGTGGGCAAAGACATCCACATAAATAAAGAAGGCCAGAGAAAATGTGGGAAAAGACATCCACGTAGAATATAGAAGAATAGAGAAGATATAGGAAAAGACATCCTCATAGAGTATAGAAGGCCAAGAGAAAATGTGGGAAAAGACATCCACGTAAAAGATATAAGGCCAGAGAAAATGTGGGAAAAGACATCCATATAGAATATAAAAGGCCATTAAAACCAAAGTAAAAAATACGCATCCATTAAGCAAATCAATGTGAAAACTTTGTGGAATAGTTTTCACCAATAAGAGAAGTTGAAACGAGGGTAGCACTTGGATGATGGGATGGATGAAGATAATAGGGAGACGCCACATCATTAATCAAATTTTGACGCAATAGATGAACGACCGTCCACCATTTGATGAGTCAAAAATTCAAAGAGAAAAAAAAATTAAGGAGCCGAGTGTCTCTGATACCATGTTAAAATTATAAAATACAAAAGAAAATAAGAAGAAGATGAAAGAGAGAAGAAGAAGACAAATGGCCGCAATCAATTACATTGTTTACAGTTTTGTTCCATTGTTCCAATACGAAACTGTATAAATAAGATTACAAATACAACCGTCAGAGGTTATCTAGAAGTGAGAATAATACGGTGTTGAGCGTTATTATCTAATATTCCACTTCAAGTTGGAATGAGATTACAAATACAACCGCTCACGATTACAATTGATTTAGATAACTACAATTGGTTGAGATAATTGATGTGTGGTAGTTATCAAATAAGGTATATTCTAATACTGTCCAAATAGATTTTTGCTATATTTTAACTTTAAATATGTAGATATTTTCTTCAAATTGGACAACTATTTTGTGTAGATAGTTTGAAAGTTCAGCCAAGTCCCAAAATATCTTGGAAAGTTTCATACAAGTTTATCTCTTTCTATTACACTACACATTTGTCTTGACTGGACTACTTGTGCTCACTAAGCACGGTGTTTTGTTCATCTTTAAAACACATCGGAGAGCGCGCCTAGGTAGATCGTCGATAACGAAGCCCAAATTGCATTGACCAAATGTTTTTTTGGGCTCTTTTAGGATCTGTAACAGTGCTGAAGCACATCTCAAAGTAACGTTGGAGGGTATTAGACTTTACTATAAACACTCATCGAAAAAACCAAGGAACTGAAACCCTATGGCAACTCTTAAGACTTACAGTAATACTTTGATGAAATCTGGAATATTCTTTGGGACAAAATTATGCAGTTTAACCTATCCCAAGAACTGCAAACTTGGTAGCTGATGATTTGGCTAAATCTGGCTTAAACAGACCTCAGATGGGTGGTTGAGTCTCCTATTGTAGCTCGATTGTTTTGTATTGGTCTGGTCTGCAAGGCTTTGGGGGGTTAAGGCGTTGTTTATTTTCTGTTTTATTCTTTCACTTCTCAATCCAACAAAGCTAATTATAAATACTTAGAAATAAATAAATAACCAAGCATGATCTTGTGAATCAATGGCTGAACTGTATATGGGTAATAATAGTCCACATTTGACATGAATAACTACACTGATACTACGGTTTACGATTATCAATGGCTGAGCTGTATATGGGCAATAATAGTCTACATTTGACATGAATAACTGCACTGATAATACGATTTATGATTGCTTAATCAGTGTAACTTTTAAGATGAGGCCAACGCACATAGCTGCCTTCTATGTGAGCAATCTGTTTCTTATGCCACTTCAAATCTAGCCAATGATTTCTACTTCTTTTCAGCTTCCATTAAAAATTTAGTTCAGTACAAGTTTCGCGCAGAGGGCACCGTCACTACCTACAAGTTCTATAACTATACTTCAGGCTACATTCATCCTGCACCATTAAACATTTGGAGGTGCGTGAGCATGCCCCTGCCTCTGCCCCACCCTTTAACTATTCTGTTTTCTCAACTTTATTTTCATGTTGATATGGCTGTATTTACTTTAAATTGGGATCTTGTAATATGGATGAAGATGTGGTTTGGTAATCGAGTTAACCCAATCTAAACAGCGACACTTACTGAATAGCTTTGACTTCAAACTAAATTATATTTTTGTATCTTTGCAGTTTGATACCCAATACTTTTATGAGGTGGGGATTGGAAATACAACACGGCAATTTTGGTTTAGAACCCCTCCAAGTGTTGGTCCAGATGTTCCCTATACTTTTGCCCTTATTGGTATTTGTCTATTTTTTTTTTCTATCTCTTTTTGTCATGATTTTAAAATTTTCTAATCATATCCATATGTTTAGTTAATTGAATTTGAAGAACTGTTTCAGAGAGGATTCAAGTGAATGTATAATTCAGTGAATTCGAATATCCCAACAAGAAGACCAGATTCAGTTTGATATATGTTTGTTGATTCAAATGCATTGTCGCCAATAAAAATAATCAACCATCAATCATTTAGCATTCTGATTCTTATCATTCCTACAAGCGACATATATATATATATATATATATATATATATATATATATATATATATATATATATATATATTATTACAGCAGTTTAGGTCCCAGGACCACAGTATTTGTATTGGCTTTTATCACCTATGGATTCTCCAACTCATTACATGTCGTTATTTAGTTTTGAAATAGTTTTTCAGAGCACCACTTAACTTTTGGTGCGATGCTCTGCTACTTAATTCTCCATACGCTCGATTCGAGTTCGTAATTCTGAATTCGCTACTTCTATGCGAATCCTACTTGCTAAGGGGTAGACGAGTTTTTTTATTTTAGTTCTTTTTGGTAAGCTGACAAGAAGTAGAAATATAGGAGCTTGTCTTGCCTGAAATGATGCAAAAGAATTTAGTCGGCTACTAAAGTTGAACATATCTTAATTTTTATTAATTTCCACCACCTTTTTGTCACTCATCAGATTGATGACTCAGTTGATACTACGCTTTAAGCAATGGGAAGCTATTATTATCAACTAGAATGCTCTGACAATCACACAGAACTCAACTGTCATCTCATGTTTACGGCTAATCGAATATGTACTTTGATCATCATCATTACCATGGTATGGAATTTGGATCCTTTTTTGTTTCAATTTAAAGACCTCAGCCTCAGAAATTTCGTCTAAGAATTGAATTGAAACTGCAGGATTCAGATAAACTATATGGACAATGAAATGGGCAATCGGAATATATCCAGGTTGCAAGGTAAGTAGAATCTTGAATTATTTGTCTCCAAATTCACATATAAAACTATGGTATAGCAGTTCTTATTTCATCTATTTGCGCTGATTCAGAGCAAAATGAGATTGAAGATCCTGGCAGATCTTCTTAAGCCTCAGTGGGATTGATTCAGATAGCATAAAAGAGGAAACCTAGTTAGTTACATCATTGGACAGTGAAGATTCATAAGACAACTGCAAGACGACGCCAACTTCTGTGAATCCATCGGGAGTTTTTGATCATCAGAATCGGATGAAGGCATCCGATGGAAGAGGTTAGTGGTTGCTTTAACTGGAATTATTATCTTTTTGTTTTGATCATGCAATAAAGTGCATTGCAATTTATTTATGTACCCAAGTGTCTCAATGTCTATTTTTTGCGTTATCTGATGCAAAAACAATTCCAACTGGCAGGTATACAACTTTTGTTGTCATGGCAGCAAAGGATTGTTCATCAGACTTAGCATTTTATACTGCACATATCTAAAACCTGTGAAGTCAAGAAAATGACTCCTTAAATAAATTATCGGAGTTCGAGCAAAGCGAGGTTGTGCGACCCATCCTCGGAGTATCGCAGAGAGGGTAATATGATCAGCCCTGCATAATATTTTTTTTAAATTTGCTAATATATAGAAAATTAAATGTTATGATTGAACTGGGAAATTAGGTACGGAGGCCACGAATCAGCGATCGGATTAGGAAGCTTCAGGAGCTTGTGCCTAATATGGACAAGGTAAATCAATTTGTACTTTTAGGCACAATTTTAACTTTTGCACTTCAATCTATGATAACTATGGACCGAAATTTCCCTAAAACACCATTTTTGGGCCTTTTGCACTTCAATCTATGATCTATCCCTTTGACAGTACGGATCAGCCACATCTTATTCCATTGATGGTGTAAGATCATTTAAGCACCATTTTGGTGTTTAATTGACGATCAGGAGAGTCTGGCCCAAATAAATTATAAGTAAAAAATTACATCATATTAGCTTTATTTTTGTTTTTGTTTTCTTCCTTTGACAAAAATTTCAAATTGATTATTTATTATTATTATTATTTTAATATCAAATTCATGATGTAAAGTTTGTTTCATATTGCTCTTTTCATTAGGTTACTGTAAACAGAAATTTTTTTTTGTCAAGTCGACCAATATTTGAAAAATGGTGATGATTTGCAAGCATACGTACCTCCTCTATTCAATGGTAGAGATTATGGCTCCATAGCTGATCAACATGCAGCCACATCCTCATTGTCCGACTTTATGAATGTTGGGTCTGAATCTGACGAAGTTTTACTGGACATCATGGTTTGAGGTCTATTGGCTGTAACTGAGGTAGTAGTATCTCACTGACACAATTTTTCCTGAAAACACATTTAATTCATCCTCCTCATTGCTCTTTTTGTGCTCCTTCAGACAAATGTCAACGATTTAGCCATGCAATTGTTGGAAACATTCACTCCCGATGATGCGTTCCTATTTGATCCGCAGTCAATATTCGACTTGGACCACATTCAAATGATTGCTCTTTCTAAAGAATCACATTCTTTTGATGAGGTACCTTAATTATGTTCTTGGTATTGTGAATTATAATTTAGAAGCTAACTTTACGGCTAAAATGCTGCTAGCTTGCTTTGGTCATCATTCTATCTGGTTTCTGTTAGAATCCATTGCTAGAATATATTGGGTGTACCTAGTCTAGTTGGGTATGTGAGTAATGGTTTAGCCTTATGTATTTTCCCTCTCTGTGTTCTTGATATATGTGAGATTGGATGTACCTCATATAAATACTCATAATAGAAAGGGGTTTGAGTTAATAATAATAAGTCAACCCTAATTTCCTCTCTTTCGGCCGAAATTATCGGTTTTGGTCCCCACCGAAATGATAACTATGGATCAAAATTACGGTCATTTTTGTATGGGACCTGATTTTTTTTATTTTTTATTTTATCTTTTTTTATTTCACTTGTACATAAGGGGGAAAAGACCTTTAGGTTGTGTACTATTTTGTTCAGCCTTTAGGTTCGCCAATTTTGTTCATTAAAGTCATTATTTTTAACTTGAAATATATTATGTTATATTTTTTTATATTTTCTACTAATAGAATTAATTTTATTTTTATTATTTCAGGCGAAGCTTTCCAATTTGAAGCTCACCTCAAACATATCACTAGGGGACGGAGACACTTGGCAAGAGAGGCGAAACAAATTTATATTTGTTTTCTTTTATTTTGAAAATGGGCCATGAGGTCCGTAAGAGTTTAAAATGTTGGTTGATTTGAAAGGTTGGATCATAGGTTGAGATGCAATCTTTTGTTTGAATAAAAGAATTGGATCATTTATTATTTTTATTAATGACATTCAATGATTTGCATTTGAGTTGAATGGATGTGTTTAAATATGAGGTTAATAATTTTTTTTCTCTATATAATTTTTTTTAAACCATTAAAAAAATAATTAAATTTTTTTTAAAAAAAAGCATAAAAAAAATTGCATAAAAAATCATCGACATAATTATTATTTTTTTTTTAAAGTATTTTTTACAAAAAAATTTGCATAAAAAAATCATTGCCAAAAGCAGTGGTTTTTTCTATGACTGTTAAGAGCAGTCGTTGTTGAAGTTCATGAACCACTGTTTTGTATAGTGGTAAAAAAATACCACTGCTTTTTTTACAACTGTTTAGGGCAGTGATTTTTTTGAAAAAAGCCACTATCAAAGACAATTATTTTTTGAAAAAACCACTGTTTAAGGCAGTGGTTTTTTTGGCTTTTTCACATAGTATTTGGCCTTAAATGAAGACCCATGCACCGACGCACGGTGTGCATGCCTAACACCGAACCAAGGCCAAGCACTTAAATGAAACTTCCTTTGGAAGTTTCATTCGGTTGTAATTGAAAGAGAGAGAGAGAGCTTTGAGAAAGAGAAGGAGAAGAGAAGAGAAAGAGAGAGAGAGAAGAGAAGGAGAAGAGCTTTCCCTTGATTTCACCTTCGACGTTATTGATCTTCTGCTCAAATCCCCCATTTTCTTTGATCATTGACGCAAGAGAAAGCCGATCTTGGGCGTGGCTACGATCACAAGTTTGAGAGATTTCTCCAAACCCTCCTTTGTTCTTGGTGATTTGTAACCCCAAACCCAGTAGATCTCCCCCTAGATCGCTCTATTTCACTTGAGAGAACCGTTGTGATTATTGGATACATCGTGGAGGTTTGATCTCCGCCACTACGATCGAAGGAATCAAAGGATTTCAAACAATCGGGCGTTTAAGAAGGGTGGAAGCCGATTCTTAGATGCGATCATCGTGAGCATTGCGTGCATGATCTAAGGAGGTAAACATCATGGGTATTTAATGTATTAAAGTTAGTTTATGTTGCTTAGATGTGTGCAAAGATTAGAATTAAAAAGGTTAAATTTTTATGTGAAAATGAGTTTTTAAAAGGAAAAAATATGTAAAATTGTGCTTAGTCGCTCGTCCGAGCTTTAGGCTCGCTCGCCCGAGCTGGGCGTGCCACTGAAACCCACTCGTGCAATTCGTGTGCATGACTGATATAGTCTCGGTATTTTGGCCATAACTTTCTGTTCCAAACTTCGATTAATACGAATCTTATGGCGTTAAAAAGAGGACAACAAGATCTACACCTTTTATGAATTAACCAACTCATGAATCTAAAGTTATAAAGGTTAAAATTTAACTAGAAGTTGGGTCAAGTTTTAAGGTAGCACCAACTTGCCAATTTCTGCCTCAGTCTTGAGAAAATACCTAAATATGTCAAAATTATTAGAAATTAAGATCAAACCTTAATACATCATCATGAATGTGATGTAGGTTGAGAATCGAGAGTACGTGTATGACAAAGTTACATCATTTTACGTATCGCGCGAACAAAGGTAGGGAAGAACCTCTTGCCCGATTGCTTATTTTATTGAATTCTTGTCATTTATGCACATAGTATATGCTTCATATTTTCGAGAATTGATATACATAAAATCTTGATATGTTTTGAAGCTTATAAATTAGATTTTTGTACATGCTTTGCATGCTTTTGTATATAACATCTTGTTATGAATTCTATTCGATCTCATATGTTTCAAGTTTCTATATTTGAATGGTATCATTGCTACCTGCCTTGCATACATGTTTGATCTTGAACCTTCATTGTGTCTCTGATCGAGTGATCCTGTTAACGTTGCTCAGGAGCTTGATGGTTTTAGTTCAAGTGACCCTATTAACTTAGCTTAGGGGCTTGACATTTCGGTTCAAGTGACCTTGTTAGCGTAGCTCAAGGGCTTGACTTTTGGGTTCAAGTGACCCTGTTAACGTAGCTCAAGGGCTTAATTTCTTAGTTCAAATGACCCTGTTAACGTAGCTCAGGGGCTTGATGGCTTGACATTTGATCTCGTTTGTGAATTCTTGTTATACGTTCTTGTGACTTTCTTTTCTTGACCTGTCTCGTTTCAAGTCACCTTGTTAACGTAGCTCAAGGGCTTGATTTCTTGGTTCAAGTGACCCTATTAACGTAGTTCAGGGGCTTGATGGCTTGATATTTGATCTCGTTTGTAAATTCTTGTTATACGTTCTTGTGACTTGCTTTGCTTGACCTGGCTCGTTTCAAGTGACCTTGTTAACGTAGCTCAAGGGCTTGATTTCTTGGTTCAAGTGACCTGTTAACGAAGCTCAGAGGCTTGATGCCTTGACATTTGATCTCGTTTGTGAGTTCTTGTTATACGTTCTTATGATTTGCTTTACTTGACCTGTCTTGTTTCAAGTGACCTTGTTAATGTAGCTCAAGGGCTTGATTTCTTGGTTCAAGTAACCCTGTTAACGTAGCTCAGGGGCTTGATGGCTTGACATTTGATCTCGTTTGTGAATTCTTGTTATACGCTCTTGTGACTTGCTTTACTTGACATGTTCCAAGTTCTTGTTACGCTTCTTTTTGATCCGATATGCATTACTTTGAACATGATTATTTACGTTCATGAAAGGATATGTTTGACATTACAGCTAAAGTCTTATTTATTTAAACTGCTTTTATCTATGTATCAAGATTCATAAATAAGAATGCTTAAAATAAGTGATTTAGCTTTGTTATTCCCTATTGAGCTTGGACTGTAGCTCATTCCCCGACTATACGTCACAGACACAAGTGTTGGTCTGGATCTGATACCGGAGAAAAGAGTGGGATCTCCAGTTTGGGGAGTTCTACCCTAGGTGAGGATTTGGACTGGTCATATTTTGAGTTTGTATAGTGAATTTTGAGGACTTTGGATTTGGACTTGGTATGTCATGGGATTAAATGTAGTGTTAAGTAAGATTTATTTTGTAAGTATGTTTTACAGGCCATTGTTTAGGTGATGGTCGACCATCATTGGTGGTTTCTTCTAGCCTTATATTAGATACTAGATGTGGTGTATAAAGTATGTCATATAATATTTAAATAATCATTCTAAGCATGTATGATATCTGCATTGACTTCCATGCTTATACGTGGATATACCAAGTATTTCTATAGTCGGATTGTGAAGTATAATCCAATGGTCCAATTTTCCTTGAGTTTAAGATGTATGAAAGAAAAAAAAAATATTGTACAGGATTTTGTGGAAACGAAAAAATTGGGCTGTCACAGTTGGTATCAGAATTAGGTGTTAGGTCTTGTTCGGACTCAAGAGTATGACAGTAGATCCTGTCAGGGCAAAGGAGACCCAACTATGACTCTGTCACAGTTGGTAAAGTCTTAGGCTTTAGGTTTTCTAGGGACTCAAATCGGTGGCAGTAGGTTCTGTTTAAAAAAGGATTGGAAAATATATTTATTTTCCAATCATTTTTAACGCCTTATTTTTGCTACCAAATGGCAGATTCTATCTTTTCCTTTCCCCCTATCCAAACAGACCCTTAGAATATGCTTGGAGAGAAACTAGTTGTGAAAATAAATAACATACTTCGACCGTGCACTGCTGATAACTACATAAAATTAGAAACTTAAAAATATCATGTAAATTTTATATGGAATATAGATTAGAGATATTATTCAATGAATAAATATAAATTTCATAAGAGACAAAATCAATAAAGACAAAAGAGAAAGAACAAAATAATTAATGCACGTTTAAAAATTCAAATAAACAAAATAGAAATCTCTCTAATTCTATTTTAAAATGTACCATCAAGTTATACTTAAAATAAAATTCCAACTCATAAAGTACTTGTAGTACACACTATCAACCCAATTCAACTAAAGACTAAGTTACCCTATAACATTAACACTATAAATTCTAGTTTACTTAAAAACTCTAACAATAATAGTGCATTAATTTCACTTAGTCTCTTCGACTCCCTTCCAACTAAAACAGGTTTAAAGGCTGAATTTTAAGGAAAACATGTAATGAACTGAAATAAACATGGCTGCTAGCTACTGCCCCTATGGATAGGAGCTGGAAAATTGAAGAGTTCGCTTGTTATTTTGGATTATTCTTGTTGGTATTGCTTTGATAAATGAAATTACAATAAACTCGAAGCTCACCTTAAAAGAAACCTCTAAGGTTTATTGATAGGCAAACAAGGATAAAGTTAGTGTGGGGTGATCTCTCACTAAGAGTTATTGGACACCTCATGTAAAGACCCTTACTTTGAACCCGAGTTAGACTGACCCTGTGTGTGTATTCGGCTCGGCAACCGACGTCACCATTTGTTTTGGATTTTTATCTAGATGTGATTGTGCGGACAGATTTTAATTTAGAGCCCATTTGGACCCTCGTGTGAAAGTTGTGCACCGACCTCGGTGTAGCCGCTCAACACCGGACTTGAGTTTTAAAATTAGAAGTGTATAATACATAAGATGTGTGTGTGTGTTTTACTTTGTGAGCAATCCTATTATAAGAAGGAATTGCATTCCCGTATTATACTAGGTTTTGTTAAGAGAGGATAGTTACCCAACCGTGTGAAACTCCGTCTTCTCTCTTCTTCAATCATCGTAGGAGATCGGTTTAGAAAACCTCCTTCTCTAGAACCCTCTTTGTTGAAAACACTTAAACCTTAGAAAGAACTTGAATCAACCTTGGATTCGTAGTTGGCTATTGGGAGAGGTTGAGATCATTGGGGGCGTGTTGGAGTTGTCTCTGTGAACTCGTGGGATCGATCGCGGCGCGAATCGTTGAGGAAACCCGTCGGTTTCGTTCCGAAGCTCCATTCGCGTGACTCATTTCTAATCTAGGAATCCTTAGATTAAAGGTACGTTTTAATTAAACTTTTTGATTAAATCATTAGATTAGCCATGGGTTTTGCTTTGGGATGTATGAGTTTCGATTCGGGTGAAAACCAGCGAAATCGCGTCGCTGTAGCTCGCTCGAGCGAGCTATTATCATCGCTCGAGCGAGGTATCACCGAACTCTGACATTACCTTAGTATTTTAGTCATAACTTTTTATTCCGAACTCCGATTGAGACGATTCTTTTTGAGTTGGAAAGCTAATAGAAAAATCTACAACTTTCATGTTTTGACCAACTCATGGATCAATCGTCTTGATGGTCAAAAATATATGAGAATGTTACATCAAATCGCTCGAGCGAGCTATTATCATCGCTCGAGCGAGGTATTGTCGAACTTCGATATTGCCTTGATATTTTAGTCATAACGTTTTGTCCCGAACTCCGATTGAGATGATTCTTTTTGCGTTGGAAAGCTAATAGAAAAATCTACAACTTTTATGTTTTGACCAACTCATGGATCAATCGTCTTGATAGTAAAAAATATATGAGAATGTTACGTTAAATTCTAGGATTGGCGCAACTTGCCTGTTTTGACTTATTTTTGAGGAAACACTTAAATAGGTCTATATTATTAGTAATTAGAGTTTATCTTAATGCATGAACGTATATTGTGATGTAGATTGAGGGCGAGAGGCCATCAATAGGACTTTGCTTGACTTCGCATAACTCCGAGTTTTGGATAGGAGAATCTCATCTTTACAGTATTCTATTTTAATTCGCATGGATATTTTGAATTAAAATCTTTGAACTTGCATATGCCATTGAAATCACATCTGTAAACTGAAATTGATATGGATGACTGAAAATCTAAATCTACCTGAATCCTGAAACCTGAATCTGCTTAAACTCTGAAAATCTGAAATCAAGAACCTAAACTATGTATAAGAGACTTGCATCTGATTTATATTAGTATCTGCATTTGTTTTATGATTGACCTGAACGACCCCTCAAAAATTCCTGAACAATTTCCTGGCACAAGTTTCCCTCATTATGCAGGGGCTTGTTGCATCCTGAAAAAGGGTTCATGAACGACGATGGTAGGTAGGGGTTCCCATCGGCTATATTCCTGCTCTCGAGATATAGTTTACTCGGGAGGTATTTTAAGTTGAGGATTAAGTCATGAATTACTGAACTTTACGTATAGAAGTTAGAGAAACTAAGACATCAAACATCGATTCGTTTTGAAATCGCTTTCACACATTTAGAAATAAATCTTACATATGATTTCTGCACCTAAATTCAGTTTATTATCTGCTTATAGGTTTGACAAGCTATATTTCGATATTTGTTTTGAAACCATGTTAGTTAAAGTAAAATGCCACAGATGTCTTTCTTCTACTGAGCTTTGTTGGTTAGCTCACTCCGACTATACGTCACAGGTTCAGGTACTGACGTGGCTATTCGTTTGTGAGACGATCGTGCACGAGGAAGAGCTTGAGGTTCCTCCTGAGGAGTTTTTTCCAGTTTAGAACTTACTGATTTTCTTATTTGTGGTGAGAGTTAGACTTGAATTTGTGGGCCCATTTTAGTTGGATATCATAGTTTTATACTTGACATTGATTTCTGTTATGAGCCATGTTTCGATGATGGTCGGCCATCATCGGTGGTTCTTTACTTTTAATTGCTTCCGCATTTATTTTAGCTATGGATTTTTATTACGCTTTACTCTGATATGTGCCCTGTTTGTCCGGCTTATCGTTTATTCGATAGGTTGGCGAACCGGCCTTTCCTATACCTGAGGGATTGGAAAAGTCGGGTCGTCACACCTCAAATTTGTCAATATGGAGTACAAACATCCATGGGATCAATGCACAATTCTTGGGGTATCATGAGAATGGTCCTTGTTCGAATTTAAAATTTGGATGGCCCAAAAATATTACGACGTAAAAAAATTTGTCCAAGTCACTTAGTGAGAGGGACATGCGGACTGTTACCCTTTGCAGACTAACTCTAAAAATATATTAGAACGCATTCAGTCAGTGTGTTTGGGCATGCTTTAGATTTTGATTAAATCAAAGTGATCCAATGATGGGGATGTGAGTCTTTGACCTAGTAAAAAAAATTGAATATTTGAAGTCGGTTGGTTAATTTGATCTTCATTTTTCAAGGCCTTTTTCAAGGAGGACATTTGGCATGGTCAACAAAGATTTGCGATGCAACTGAGGAGTGTGTCAGAGTGTAATTCTTTTGCTCTTGGTTCAACCTTCTTCTTGAATTTTATGTAATACGCAGATTCTGGTTTGCTCGTAGTCGTTGATGAACATGAGAACAAATACAAAGTTGGGTCAATAATGACTCCCAATACTCTACCAAGCAATGAAGCAGTATAAGAGTAGCTAATGTTGATTTTTTTTTTGTGGTCAACATCTTAACCCATCTTTGGGTTTCCATTAAAAATTGGGTTAGACCTCTGACTACACGTATCTTGAGGCGATAAGAAGCAAGTAGTTTCCTAATATAAGTAATATGTCTCCACTCTCTTTCGTTGATGGATCAGGAAAGAGAGGTAGTTATATAAAGAGACCACCAGCCCCTCTTCCTCTTAACCCTAGTACATTCTCATCTAAAGGCGAAGCTTAGAGAAGAAGAGAGGTAACGTGGACTTGGATTTTTTAGTGGAGATCATCGATTTCATTGTGCAGATCATCGGTTCGTCGACCCAAAGGGCATTCTAGGTACGCGTTTTATATTTTATTTGATCATGTGAATCGAGCCTAGGTCCGTAGAAATTTTAACAATTGGTATCATAGCACAAACCGGCTCGATTAATCAATCATAAATCTGACTAGTATGAATGATTTTGGATGAATAAAAGGTCGTTTGGTCTTTCTATTTATTTTTTCCAAATCTTGTGAACCTTTTTTTTTTTTTTTGTTAATTAAAGCTGAGGGATAAGGGACCTCACACTACCATTAAAGAATATAGCCAAATCACATACAAACTGCAAGGAAAATCACTCAATTGCTAAGAGAGTTTCGGCAATGCCATCACCTCCTAAACAACCAGGGATGCAAATCATAGAAACATAACTAGAATGCCCAAGAACAAAAACAGAACTAAAAAGCCCAAAAGAAAACTCAAAGAACAAGATGTTCAAATTGAGAACCCAAGGGAAGGATAACCTAGCAAACACAAAAGTAATGCAGAGCCAACATAAAACCACACCTTCCATCAATATATCCTAAGTTAGAAATACAATCTCTAATCGAAAACGACTGGATAATCTTTAAGCTTTGAACCCACTGCAAAATTTTAATTTGGATTCTTCCAGCAAGCAGCGAAATCTGCATCTTCTTTCCTTCAAAAATTTCAAGCTCCTTTCTTTCCATATCATCTATAGAACCGTGAAAGAAACTAGACTCTAGATTTTGCCTCGTTGCAAGCCTTCACAGCTATAGTGCCACATTCCAAGAAGTGAATGACAAGAGCTCAACATAACCCAAGATACTTTGAATCATCTAAGCAAGAAGCCCCAGATAACATAAGTTGTATCACAAGAGATAAAAAGATGAGCAACGTCATCCTTAGCCCTCTTGCACATGGCACACCTATTTGCTAACGAGAAACTCCTGGAAATTAAATTATCAACAGTTAAAATCTTATTGACCACTACTTGCTAGACAAAGGTGATTACTTGATTAGGAGCCTTTGACTTCCAAATGTGTGGCCACGGGAGAGTCGAAGTAACAACTCCTGCTAATTTCTTGTACAACACATTAACCTTGAATTGTTCATCCGAGGAATTAGACCAAGAAGGAAAATCAGTATTCGAGGGGTTGAAAGAGAGGAACGAATTAAGGAGGTTCAGAAGGCTGGTAACCTCACTAATCTCAACCTCATGGAGCCTTCTTAAAGTAACTAAATTTCAAAAAATTCTACCTTCAGAATCAGACTCTGCCATCTCTAAAACTGAAGCTTGCTGGTTAACAGAGATCCTATAAACATGAGAAAAAAGGGCTTTAAGGGGTTCGGCAAGCAACCACCTATCATGCCA
This sequence comes from Chloranthus sessilifolius, assembly GCA_021018995.1. NCBI lineage: Eukaryota > Viridiplantae > Streptophyta > Magnoliopsida > Chloranthales > Chloranthaceae > Chloranthus > Chloranthus sessilifolius. The sequence continues at coordinate 28,350,901 of CM037585.1, read as the reverse complement.
AAAGAAGGTAGTAGTTTCATCACCAATAATAATTATGACTCCCGATTTAAAAAGCTCATTAACCTTCCTAAGAGAACACCAGAAACCAGAAGCCGGTCGCGGGATCTCAATGTCACACCTGCTGCCTCCAGAACTGTACTTATCCAACAGGATATGCCTCCATAGGCTAGACCTCTCCAGTTCAATGCATCAATACCATTTGATGAGCAAAACATCATTAAATGGTCTTAAACTGATAATACCCATGCCACTATCTGCCTTATTCTAACACAACAATCTTCAATCGACAGAGTGGATTTTTTTATTTACCTTCAATGCCCGACCATAGAAAATTTCTTTGCAACTTTTCTAATATTTGGACCACCCAACTAGGGCATCTAAACAACCACATGTAGAAAACAGGCAATGTCGATGAGGTAGATTTTGTCAGTGTAATTTTTCCAGCAAAGGAGAGAAGATTCCCCTTCCACCCTTCTAATTTTTTCTCGGCCCTTTCAATAATCGAATATCACATGTTTCTTCGCAGATTTCCCAGGCCAATAGGAAGACCTAGGTACGTGAACGGTAAGGAAGCAACATCACACCCAAAGATCCCCGCCAATCTCTGAACCTCCCTCACACACATGGCAATCCCAATAAGAGAAGACTTAGAAAAATTTACTTTCAAGCTTGAGACTACTTCAAAACATATTAGACCCATCCGCACTCCTCTAAGAGCAACTTCATCCCCGTCAATGAAAATCATGGTATCATCAGCATATTGAAGGTGTGAAATTTTACAACTGTTTCTATTAACTCTGAAGCCTTTGAAGATTCCAGCATCAACAACCTTGTTGATAAGGGCAAACATCCCTTTGTTGGTACGCATTATTTCTAGGGCCGTTTTGGGTCTCGGAATAAGTGGCCCAATTCAATCCCAAGTGGACTCTGTTTGTGAGGGTTGGTGAAAAGCGATAACAATAAGAAAGGGAATATTTAGTTGCACCTACAGAATTATATTATTGGTAATAAACGAATTCTAAATAAAGAGTACCTGGGTTGTTGCGATTGCCATCTACAGATTTATCGACACTATAGAACGTCACTGATCACGTGCACAAATGAGTGGGGGTGTGGGTCGGACTCCTTTACTGAACGTCAACCTGCCAACTTCAGCAGCTATGGGTTACCTAAGGTCTAACTAGTTTGATTTCCTATTCCTACTGGGACCTATCTAAAAAAAGGGGGGTTGTGGCCCGCTATGCAAGGGAGGATCGACCCCATTCCCGGGTACCCACTATTATCTCCCTTGGGCAAATTGGTGAGGCAAAGGCTATTTTAGAAATATTGAGAAAGGTTAGGGACCTAATTGGCTCTAGGGGAGAAATTCGATAGGGGTTTCCTAGGGGTTGGATCTAGGGCTAGGCTATTATTCCTTCAGTACTCCTTCGAGAGCCAAGGCTAGTGGGCTAGTATCACTAGCTCGACTACCCTGAGATTTCTAGAGAAGAGTCTACAGTTCTAGGAACCAGAAACCTAGAGTGCAACTCAACCCATTTCTTTCAAATCTTAGAGAGAACTCCAAATTTTCAAAAGGAATAAGCTTGAGAATGACAGTTGTGTGTTGAAGACTATGGGGTAGGGGGTCTATTTATAGGTATTCGAGGAATTGCATGCATGGTGGCATGCACATTATTGGGGAATTATGCATAGGTGGTCTCACGCATAATTGAATTATGCGTAGGGATCCTGGCGCATAATCGCCTGGAAATCAGTAATTGACTGAGGCATGACCGACTGACTGGCTCAGTCGGGACGTCCTAGTTCCAATTCCCTTGGAACTAATTATGCGCGCGAATCCATGCGCATAATTAGATTATGTGCATGGTTGTCTGTGCATAATCAGGGACTTTGGGCGGTTCGGGGAATCATAGTCCAAGTTCATTTTTGAACTAATTGTGCTCTCCCGGTGGTGTGCACAATCAAATTATTTGCATGGTATCATGCACATAATTTGGGACTACAGGCAGTGCACGGAAGATGCACCCCAGTCCACTTTGGACTGATTATGCGGGCCCAGGGGTGCGTATAATCTAATTCTGTGGGTATTTCTATGCGCATAATTCAAGATCTTTTGGGCTAGGCCGGGTCCGAGTCTGTAAGCTAGTGTTTCAGCCTGGGACTTAACTATACACTATTGTTATGGTGTATAATTCCCGAATTGTGGGGTTTTTAGGGTTTTAAGGACTCTCGGAGAAGGTTGGTCCATTTCCAAAAGTCATGGGCAAGGTCAAAGGTTAACCGAACTCATTTGTATACTTCAAGAGGGCGAAAATGGGGTGTCTACAGATACCCCTCTTTAACATATTCTTGTGGAGCAAGAGTGCATCGAAGAAGTAGACACTCCCTTTCAAGTTGGCTTCTCATTTCTTTGAGAGATCACAAGCGTGAATTGGGGAGCTGACATGAAATGCTTGACTTTCTTATCTTTCGATGCAAGCTAAATAAGGGGGTATTCAAGGCCTTTGGTAGCAATTGAGAGGTATTTCTACATCCGTGGGTGCATATCGCAATTCGTCGCATATCGCGACCAAATGGGGGTTATACGCAAGCGAAGTACTAGTGGCACAAATGAATGTCAAGATAGAATATAGTTGATGATGCAATAGGGTGGTGAAGGTTTCCCAGATCATGTCAGACCGGGCACATAATCGTTCACAACAATGATGCGTCAGGGGTCCCTTTTCTAGTAAACATTTGTGATTCCTCAAAGTTGAGTAAGCTCGATGTTCGGTTTCCCAGGGGAAAGAACGGATTCGGGTGGTGAGATATAGTAGTATAGATAGATAGAGAGTTTTGAAAATTTGAGTTTTAACTTAAGATCAATTCGGTGAAAACTTCGAAAAACGTGGCTCTCAAGACGTCGCTGAGTAGATCTATCGGTATGGTATTTGGGGACCCGACCTTTATTTGGTTGTCAAGACGATGCTTGATATGCCAAAAATACATCTTCTAACTTTCTCACGAACACTGATGATTGTTTCTTATGGGAGGACTACAGTAGTTCGTGAATCAAGTGAGTCGAGTTTTGAAAACGTTTGACTTAATGTTAGCTAACTATATTTAAGAGAATATCGGGTGGAAATGAGGGACGATACTTACCTGATTTATCACTGACAAGAGGCCTTTGTTTCATTAGCGATGGGACCTGATGATTGTTGCACGATGGGACATTTGGGGAAATCCGATTTGTTATTTGTTTCTTCATGATGGGACATTGGTGGTCTTATTTTGGTGTTGGGTTACGTTATGGGATTGTTGGTTTAGCTTAGTGATGGGATGGTGGTGATCGTGTGTGCATTTTATCGTGATGGGACTTTCTATTCAATCATTCAATTTGTCATCGACTTTAGTCACCTCTTCTTCAGTGGCACCAGCATTTGGATTTTGGGTGGAGTTATATTTGGCAGGACTTGTCTGAGGGATTTTGTCTCATCTCCTAAGCAGTGTCATTTTTATTTCTATCTCCACCATTGGTGTCATCATTATCATATGTGTTGATTGAGGCATCGGACTCAGCCTCGGTTAGTAGTTCTGCACTTCTACTTGAGTATTGAACAATGCTGATGGGGATTGCATTTGTTGTGTCGTATTGGTACTCTTGGCGGAGCAACAGTGTATTCATCATCATCCTCATCATAATCATGTGCGGCTTTTCATTAGGATCCTGCTTGGTCGAATCGACCTCTTCCTTCATCGGGGTAGTCATGATGGGGTATCGGGGAATGGTCTGGGTTATTGTTTTTATCTTTGGACTGCAGTGGGGCCTTTTCTATCTTATTTATTAGTCGCGATGAGACAATAGGGGAAATGACTTCCCCTTTCTGGGGTGTGTATTTTTTTTTTATTTGGTTGTTCCTTTTTTTATTTCGCTTTATTCTTATTTTATTTTTGTTATATTTTAGTATTCATTTTTATGTTGTTTGTATTTGTATTGTATTTATTTTTTATTTTATTTTATTTATTTATTTATTTAGTCTCCTTATTATTACTTCCGAGTTGTGGTGGGATGGAGTAGTTATGTGATGAATTCCAGTGACAAGAGTGGCTGGGTTATCCTGTTATTTTATTTTATCATCTTCCTTTTTGATTATCTTATTTTATCTGGTTATTTATGTTGCTTTTGTTATTTATTTATTTTATTTTGTTGGTCTATTTGTAGTGATGGGTCAAGGGTGGCTAGATTATTTTGGTATATTTTTTATATATTATGTTTATAATTTTGTATTTATTCATTATTTTGATGTGTATTTCGAATTGGGGAGTCATGGCACATTTTTCGGGTGGAGTCGCTTTCCTTTTGTTGTGGTCAGGGGAAGGATATTTAAAATTTTTCTTACTATAATTCCTTTTCCTTAATTATTTTTTGTTGTTTTTGTGTCTTTCGCTTTTGTGTGTTTGTTTCATTTAAGGTATGAGTTTTATGTTCTTCTCTTATTTTCTTGATGATTTTTATTGGTGTGACATTTTTCAAACATATGTGGGTTTGAATTGGAGTTAGGTAGGTGTTAGGTAGGGATTAGGTATGCTAGGTGTCTTTATATTATTTGTTTATCCATTTTGTTGTGTTTTGCTTTTCTAGAGGGCTAGGTGTCTTCTACCGGGTTCTCTTGGGTTGTAGGGTGAGCCATGTGGTTTCTATGGGTTTGCTACTTAAGTATGTGGCCAAGTGTATATAAAGGGTGCCCGAAGCTTGTTTTTGCTTCATACTTTCATCTCTTTTGGCTTTTATTTTGTACTTTTTAATTTGTAAAGTCTTGCGATCTTTGAGTGAGTGTGTTTGTAACTCTTAATTTTTGATGTCGTTCCTACCCTTTTACTTTGTCTCATGGGTGCTTCGTCCTAAGGGGGTTATGATGGATAGATATTTCTGTGGTCGATGAGGTTGATCTGAGGAAGAGTAGCGATGCGGTCAATAAGGTTGATCTGATCGAAAGTGCTACTGTGTTGGGGGAGGTGGTAAAGGAGAAGAAGGCGGCGGGCCGATAACTCGAGGAGAAAGCAGGAAGGGGTGATGTTGTTGGGGAATGGAGACTTCTTAGTGGCAAAGGCAGGCTATCTGTCATTATCCCTTTCCCTCTTGTTCCTTGTCTGCTTCTCCTGATTGGCCTCTAGTGAGTCACTCTTTTGGGGCTTTTTTGCTTCGCCCTTTGATTCGTTTCGCCGTTGCTCCTTCATCTTTTGATTGGGAACCCCAGTGTGTTGCCTATTGACTGCGAAAATTGAAAGATTGCATCATAGGAGGCAGTTTAAGGGGTAGAGGAAGTGAAGATGAGATTTGTGTTATAACTTATAGAGCTCATCATCTTCCTCGGTGGGGTGGTATGCCGGATAAATGGAAAGTTGTGTGTGAGGCATCGACATGCCACCTAGTCATCATGCTCCATTTGTGGGTATCTTGGTTGATCCTACTATGCATCATTGTTCGGGCGTTTGTTTCCTGGGTATTTGGTTTTAGGTTTTATATTCAGGGGGTATGTCCTTGGTGTGATTGTAGAAAATTCTTGATATGTATATATATGAAAGTGGTTCATTTTCATTATTTTTATGGATTTTTTTATTTATTTTTTTTTTAGTTTGCTAATTCATCATTTGGTTTAATCTTTGTTTATGGGGTGTGTGTGGATTTTATTTTTGGGTTTATTATATGTAATAACCCGAAAAATTGCGTTAAACGGTGGCCTCGGGATCCGTGCTCGACTGGTCATAGGTTTGACTAAATAGGAGTCCATTAGTCGACTCGAGGAGTGATGAATGGATGTGATGAGAAATTTATGCAAGTATGTGGAGTGTAGGGAAGATCTAGAGTCGCATACACCTACCTAGGTGTATGTGCTTAACACGTAGAAAACAAGTATAAAAGGGTTAAAGAATCCTAACTTACTCTTGTTTGGTTGTTAAAAGAGTTAAGAAGAGAGAGAGAGGGAGAGAAGTAAAGAGGGTTGTTAAGCAAGGAGTAAATGCAAGCCAAGGGAGATGGATTCGAGTATTAAAGTCGAATTCAACGCGGAAGATCCTTTGGAGCTAAAGCTGGAACCCTAGCCATTCCAACTTTAAGATCCAATCAAATTGAGGCTTGATTGAGGTAAATTTTATGGGAATTAAATGCATAGATTGTAGAAGTTTAAGTGTGGTTAAGAATGCTTAAAAGTATAGGATAAAGGCTTAGAAAAAGAAATAAAAATAGGTTGACAAAGATTTGGAAGATCAGCCCGAGAGGGGGCTGAATCTGACCAAATCGATTAATCAAAATTGGAGTTCGATTAATCGATTTGGTCTGAGAAGTTAAAAAGTCATGGAATCCCGATTTTGATTAATCGAAATGAATTTCGATTAATCGATTTGGAATTCGATTAGTCGATTTGGAAATCGACTAATCGACTGGGAAGCTCCAGCCACTGGACAAATGAAACCTGGGGAAATCGACTAATCGAATTGGGATTTCGATTAATCGATTTCGGATTTTGATTAATCGATTTGGGATCGATTAATCGATTTTGAGACCTCGACTACTCGATTTAAGAATCGACTGCCTTATGTTGTAAACTCGATTAATTCGATTAATCGATTTGGGTTTCAATTAATCGATTTTGGAAATCGATTAATCGAATTGCATTTCGATTAATCGACTTTGACAGTTTTGCTTGACTTCTTAGTTTGACTTTGAGATTCAGGGAAGGTCTTGGACCTTCTTTATTACATCTTTAGTGATGAGTTACATGTGTTATGTTGTACCATAGGTGGTACGTGAGATCATTAGCACAAGGAGCCGCGTGGGACCTTGATGCTAAAAAATTCAGAGAATTGAGGTAGGGAACACCTTGAATATGTACTTTAATTTCAAGAGCATGTATGTAGTGATATAATTATCTAATTGAAGCTGTTTTAAATGTGAAAAGCTTTATGAAAATGGGTGCGTGTGTGGCACCAAAAATGTGATAAGGGCATCTGTATGATGCAAGTAACTAAGAACAAGTAATCAAATGAAATTGAGACATCCCCAGGGGATGAGGAAGTAATAAAGGCATCAGGTGTGATGCGGGTGTGTATACATCCCAGGGATGTATGCATAGGATTGAATAATTACTGTTGAGGCCTAACTGATATAAGATAGCACACTTACACAGTGAACAACTATATGTAATGCTCATGATATTTTTATTATTTGAGGTTTGGAGGATACCCCACCGACGTGGCGGGATACCCACGACTGACGCGGTAGGATATTCGTGACCGGTACGGCGGCAAATTCGTACACCATCACGAAGGTTTATTCGTGACCGTAAGGACATCCCAGGGATGTTGTGTAATATTTAACCCCGCCGCCTAGTGAGAAAGGGGCTTGGGTCGTATTCCTAGGGAATACATGTTTTTACAACTGCCTAATTAGATGACGATGAAGGGTATCTCATCGGGGCTCGATGCTATATTGCTCGGGGATTACTTAAGTTGAAGATTTAAGTTTTACTTTAGGCCTGTTCAGTGTCATTCATGATTAGATCAACAGTAAAGTGATACATGCAACTTACCAGTGAATTGAGTATAAGACATCTATTTTTAATTGGTTTTCTAGCAAATGCATATATTCATCATGCTCTGAATATCATAGAATATATGTGAGTTTTAACTTATATGTTCATTGTGCTTGTTCCCTATTGAGCTAGGATGTATCTCACCCTTTTAGACTATACGTCGCAGGTCCTTTGATAGCAGCAGCTGAGGCTTCGGGGGGCGTAGATCTGGGTGATTCAGATTTCGTGCCAGGAGATGAGTTGGAGCCTCCACCCGAGGACTTATTCTAGGTGACTCTGCTGAGCACTTTGATAGAGAGAGTCAGTTTTGAGAGCAGTTTAGTGCGGCTTGGTATGTCAAGCCTTTATTTTGAAACAATGTAATTAAAAATAGATTATTCTTTTGGCGAACCATCTGGGGTGATTCGATTATCACTGATGGTTCGGGTTAGTTCTCTATTCATGTAGTGGCATGAAGGTAGAACTGTCTTTTGAATATGCCAGTTGGGCATATTAACTTCTTCCGCTTTAATGAGATTAATTACTTTATTTATTTAATTATGCTTGTTATACCAATGTTCCGTGCTAAGCTTTGGGGCACGATCTGGAGAATCGTGCTGATGGCACGGGTTTCGAGGTGCCGAGATCCGGGCTATCACAGTTGCTATCAAAGCCTATTTCTTTAGAAACTTTGACAATCATTCTTTTGTCAGAGCATAGGGACTTCTGCTAATGAAAACTTTGTTTTCACGTGCAGACCGTGATGTTACCTAGAGGAAGGGGCCGACCCAGGGGCGGCCATAATAGAAGTTTACGTAGTGGAGATGGGTACACCTCTCCTACGAATAGAGTACCTATAGGAGATGGAGGGGCTTCTGGCAGTGGTGGCCAAGGAAGCCAAGATCAGGAAGAGAGCCATGATCGAGATCATCAGGATCAAGATCAGAGAAAACAAGAAAGAGTTAGAGAAAGAAATGAGGATAGAGCTGAGCGTCAGAGGATGATGCATACCATGGAGACCATGGTAGCTGCTATGGCTCAACAGGCAGCATCTTTGGCAGCTCACACGGCTCATGAGCATCAGCAGCCACCGACACCTCCAGTAGCTCCGACACCGCCACCATCATCTGCTTTTACTGAGTTTAGGAGGATGAGACCTCCTAGCTTTTCTGGACAAGGAGAGCCCATAGTCCCAGAGCACTGGTTGAGTGAGATGGAGAAGGTGTTCAGTGTGCTCACCTGTACTGAGGATGAGAGCGTCCGTTGGGCAGCCTATATGTTGGATGGGGAGGCTGGGCCTTGGTGGAAGTCCGTTTCTAGGACTAGGGCTCAGGAGACCCCAGACATGCCATGGACTTGGGATGAATTCGTTGAGGAATTCAATAAACAATACTTCCTTGAAATAGTGAGGAACCAAATGGAAATCCAATTTCTACAGCTTACTCAGGGGAAGATGACAGTGAGAGATTATGGAGTGGAGTTTATGCGACTCGCTTGCTTTGCTGACCGTCATCATCACGGAGATGATGAGAACAAAAGGTTTAAAAGGGTTGAAATCGGACGTGAGGGAGGTAGCACCATTCCAATTGAGGACCTATGGAGGTCATGAGCAAAGCGCTTCTGTAGTGGAAGAGGAGAATAATAATAGATATCGCAACAAGGAAGGTGGAACTACGATCGAGGGAGCAGGTAATTATGAACGGTGAACAAAAGCCGAGTTCATACCAAACAATGAAAGCCACCGTTTCAAGGAGGCTATGGAAGAGCCTTGAGTAACGGCAAGATTTCCATTGCTTGCGTCGGGGAGACGATCGCTCTGAGAGCCTGCTATTTCTAGCGCCGCTGATCCACGAGCTTCTCGGCAGACTTCTTCCATCGTGAGACTTGTGCCAAGTGTGGCAAGCCTCACAAGGCGATCGACTATAGGGTAGGCACTGGGGTTGCTTCGATGTGGCAAGGTGGGCCACTTGATCGTGGAATGCCCGAGGTGAACAAAGGAAGGCGGCTTGACCTATTCATGACCTATACAAGCAAGGAAGCCGATCGTCAAGGAAGAGCCTACTGTGATACGGCTCAGGAGGCTCAGAACACAAATGATGTCATTCAAGGTGAGCTTTCTTTTAAATAAAGAATTTCAATTCTTGAAATGTTTAAATAGAAAAGGTACATCTATATTGAGAAAACACAAGAAAAAGCTCGCATGTGATAAATTCTAGTATAATGAGAATAAACAATATATATATATATATGTGTATGTATAATTAGGTGGATTACACATCTATAAGAAGGGGAGTGACGTGTCATACGAAGCTCGAGCGTTGATAGACCCGGAGTCTACCCACTCATTTGTTACACCTCGTTTCACAAAGAAGATGAAAGTCGACCCAGAGGAGTTAGACTTCGTTTTGACCGTTAGGGTTCCTACTGGGAAAGCGGTTGATACCGAGAAGGGTTGCAACTCCGTGATCGTGAGGGTCATGGATGGAGGCGATTTTGAACTACCCGCGAACCTAATTTTGTTAGACATGCAAGGATTCGACGTAATCCTTGGCATGGATTGGCTATCGACTCACTGTGCGACAGTAGATTGTAAGAACAAGGTTGTCACGTTTAGACCGAATACAAGGAGATTGTTCTGATTTTAAGGAGAAAGGTCGAAGCACCTACCACTTATCTCGGCAGTCAGGGCCGAGCGATTGATCAGAAAGGGGTGTAGTGGATACTTGGCATTCCTGAAGGAGCACAAAGAGGAGAAGAATGTGATCTCGGAGATAGCATTCGTGCGGAACTTCGCCGATGTATTTCCAGAGGAGTTACCTGGATTACCTCCAGAGAGAGAAATAGAATTCGCCATCGACTTAGCACCAGGAACGAAGCCTGTTTCTAAAGCACCATACCGAATGGCTCCGGCTGAGTTGAAGGATTTGAAAGAGCAGCTACAAGAGTTAATGGACAAAGGTTTCGTTAGACCGAGCGTGTCTCCATGGGGAGCACCGGTCTTATTTGTAAAGAAGAAAGATGGGTCAATGCATCTGTGCATTGACTATCGACAATTAAACAAACTCACTATTAAGAACCGATACCCTTTGCCTAGGATAGATGACTTGTTCGATCAGCTGCAAGGAGCGAAATATTTCTCAAAGATCGATCTGAGATCGGGATATCATCAGTTGAGAGTCAAGGCAGAGGATATTCAGAAGACTGCATTCAGGACTCGATACGGACACTATGAATTCCTAGTGATGCCGTTTGGGCTAACAAATGCCCCGGTGTCATTCATGGATCTGATGAATAGGGTGTTTAAACCACACCTAGATACTTGTGTCGTAGTGTTTGTTGACGACATCCTGATCTATTCAAAGTCAGAAGAAGAGCATGAGAAACACTTGAGAATAGCCCTACAAACTCTATGTGAACACCAGTTATATGCCAAGCTCAGCAAATGTGAGTTTTGGTTAGAAGAAGTTAGCTTTTTGGGACATGTCGTCTCGAAGCTTGGTGTCACTGTAGATCCAGCAAAGATCGAAGCAGTAGTGAATTGGGAGCATCCAAAGACCGTAACCGACATCCGCAGTTTCCTTGGATTGGCGAGTTACTACCGACGTTTCGTTGAGGGTTTTTCAAAGATATCAGGACCACTCACGAGACTCAAACGGAAAGATGTAAGGTTTGAATGGAGTGAGGCATGCGAGAAGAGTTTTCAAGAACTCAAAAAGAGACTCACTTCAGCTCCAGTTTTAGCTATACCTTCAGGCAGTGGAGGGTTTGCAGTGTATAATGATGCTTCATATACTGGTTTGGGCTGTGTGCTTAATCAGCACAAACAAGTGATAGCGTATGGGTCAAGACAGTTGAAAGAGCATGAGAAGAATTACCCGACACATGACCTGGAATTAGCAGCAGTCATTTTCGCCCTCAAGATTTGAAGACATTATTTGTACGGTGAGACTTTCGAGATTTTCATCGACCACAAGAGCCTTAGATATCTGTTTACACAGAAGGAATTAAATATGAGGCAGCGCAGATGGATGGAGTTTCTTAAGGACTATGACTGTTCTATACAGTACCATCCAGGCAAGGCTAATGTAGTAGCGGATGCCTTGAGTCGGAAAAGTTCAGCTCAGTTAGCTAGTCTCATTTTGGGTATACACCGATGGAAGTTGTTGGAAGATTTGGCACTATATGATGCAAACATTGAGTCGCATAAGCTGAGGAGCCTTCTTGGCTAATATATCAGTGAGACCGATGATATTTGAGCATATCCATGAACTACAGATGAAAGACCCGGCGCTAACAAGGATTCGTCAAGATGTGACTGAAGACATTACATCTGATTTTTCAATCAAAGAGGACGGTTCCTTATTGTTCAAAGGACGTCTCTGTATTTCGAACAATGTCGATCTACGATGAAAAATTCTGGATGAATCACACAAATCGAGCTATGCTATCCACCCGGGAAGTACAAAGATGTATCAAGATTTGAAAAAGAACTATTGGAGGAGAGGCTTGAAACAACATGTGGCAGAGTATGTCTCGCGGTGTTTGACGTGTCAGCAAGTGAAGATCGATCATAGACAACCCGCAGGCTTATTGCAACCTCTACCTATACCGGAATGGAAGTGGGAATCGATCTCTATGAACTTCATTGTTGGACTTCCGCGTACTGCAAAGAAGTACAATGCCATTTGAGTAGTGGTCGATCGATTGACCAAGACAGCGCACTTCTTGCCCTACAACACGATGTACACGACGGGAAGATTGGAAGAACTTTATATGAAAGAAATTGTCCGTTTGCATGGGATTTCGAGTAGTATTGTTTCGGACCGTGACCCATTGTATACATCGAAGTTCTGGAAGAAATTTCAAGAAGGAATGGGAACGCGACTAGATTTCAGTACGGCATTCCATCCATAAAGCGGCAGACTGATGACGAGAGGGTCAATCAGATCATTGAGGACATGCTTAGAGCATGTATGTTGGAATTGCAAGGATCGTGGGATCAACACCTACCCTTGATTGAGTTTGCATATAACAACAGTTTTCAAACGAGCATTGGGATGGCACCATATAAAGCACTTTACGGATGGCGATGTAGATCGCCCATAAATTGGGAAGAAACGGGTGAGAAATTTGTTTTGGGACCCGAAATACTTGAAGACAATGCCACCTATGTTCGGATGATAAGGGCAAAACTCAAAGTGGCGCAGAGCAGACAAAAAAGCTACACCGATATCAAGTGGACGAGTGTAGACTTCAAAGTGGGGGAACGCGTGTTTGTGAAAGTGTCACCTATGAAGGGAGTCATGAGATTTAGAAAGAGAGGGAAGCTAAGTCCCTGCTATCTTGGACCGTTTGAAGTTTTGGGTCGAGTCGGGGAAGTTGCTTACCGCATCGGATTGCCACCGTTATTCGATCCAGTACACAATGTCTTCCATGTATCTATGCTCAGGAAGTACATTAACGACCCTGACCACGTGTTGAGCGGTCAAGCTTTTGAAATGCATGAGGACATGACATGATCAAAGAGCCGGTGGAGATTTTGGACCGAAAGGAACAAGTGTTGCGAACAAAAGTGATTCCATTAGTACTTGTCCAATGGAAGCATCATCCGGCCGAGGAAGCTACATGGGAACAAGAGGCCGATGTGAAAGAACAATATCCAGCCTTGTTTCCGACGGCTTGAGAATCAAATTGTATCACCGTAAGCATGTTTGTGGATTTTAACGACACTTGTAATTCAATAGAAATTTTGATCAAAGTATGATAAAGAAACAACATTTTTATGCACACATGATCTTGAGGATGTGTTTTGTAGAACCAAGAATCACTTGATATCATAAATTACCAAGATAAATCAAGTAGACAGAGAAAGTTGGAAACCAAGAGAATTTGATCAAAACCGATTAATTGATTTTCAAATCGATTAATCGATTTGGAAATTTGATTAATCGATTTTGTTCGATTAGTCGACTGGCATGTGCCAGTGACTGGGAACTTGAATAAGGATTAGAAAATGACAGTGAAATTTCGATTAATCGATCTTGGTTTCGATTAATCGAATTGGGTTTTCGATTAATCAAATTGAGGATTCGACTAATCGAACAAATTGAGAATTTTAGAACTTAAAGGAATTTTATGAAATTTCGATTAATCGAGGAGGAATTCGATTAATCGATAAACTTAACGACATTAGAAAATTTGAAGTATGAGAAACAATTTTGATTAATCGAAGTGAAATTCGATTAATCGATTTGAGATTTCGATTAATCGAATCATAGTTCGACTAATCGAGTAACTTAAAGAATCCTGAAAATTTTGGGAAGGACTGCACGATTTCGATTAGTCGAAGTGAAATTCGATTAATCGATTTTGAATTTTCGATTAATCGACTGAGTCGCGCCAGTGAGCTCAAAAACTTGAAATTTTAAACGGATACGATTTCGATTAATCGAAATGGTTTCGATTATTCAATTTTGAGTTTCGACTAATCGATTTTGGAAATCGATTAATCGATTTCACGCGGCTTAACCTAATTTTAAATCTCGATTAATCGACTTCAGAAATCGATTAATCGAGCCAGAGCCTATATATATGAATCGATGGGTTTTTCCATTTCATTCGAAATCATTTGGGATTTTTGCATTGGGCGCCATTGCTTCTTCTTCTTCCTTCACCCATCCGAGCTAGGGTTTTGGATTTCGTTCGTCGATTTCGGACCAAGGATGCTAACTTTCACCACGAAACCTACAGTAAATCCTAGTCCAACTCTTTTTCTTCAATTCGAGCCATAAAAACCCTAGTTTCTTGAATTTCACCATAATGCCGCCGAAAACCCGGTTGTCTTCGGCAAGGGCGACCTCTAAACTCCCGGTTCGGCGTAAGAACGCCGCACTACCACCACCTACCCCATCGCCGGTGAGGACTCCATTGCCATCGACATCGAAGACCACCTTCGGTTCGACGAGCGCGGCTTCGCGCGCGTCTTCACGCGAATCCACACCCATGCCGCCACCACCCACCAATGTGCTTCAACCCAATGAGTGGTGGGAGGCTAAGACATTCGAGGTCGAGTACATCATCGACCCAACCCTATTTACAAATCCCGATGTGCCGGGCGAGACCCATTGAGCTCGTAATTACCTTACCAATGCCGGTCTCGGCAATATCTTAAAGCCAATCTGGGGTTCCTACTACCCTAGATTAGTTCGATTGATTTACCAAGGGCTTGTGGACGGCCCGACTGACGACGTGATTAAGACCACCATAGAGGGTTGGGAGTACATAATCACCCGTCGCCACATACACGAGGTACTCGAGTGTTACCTCGATTTCACCCCAGAGACCACCCTCTTCCCACCCTTTGAAGAGGGAGTTAAATTTGAAGAGATTATGACCCGCATGACTAACGGGAAAAAGGGGTCGGGATCCTCCATCAAGAGGGTCGACCTTCCCCACTATATGTGGATGCTTGATTCAATAATCAAGTGCAACCTATATCCACTGCGCCACGACACAGAGCGCATAGAGAAAGTGCAATAAGCACTTTACGTGGCCTTTTGTGGCCAGTGGTTTGACGCCATAATGCTCATCCTAGAGGGGATGAAATACATTAAGGGGAAGCTAATGAAGGGCAATCTAAGGCCCAAGGAGAAGATGCCGTATGCTCGGCTCATCTCGAGCATGTTGGAGTGTTACTCCAACGCTCCTGAGTATGCGGTATCGCCCCACGAGGTGAGGGCTATGGACCAGGTGAAGACATTTTCAAGGTCTTCCTGGAGCCGTAGTTACAATTTGTTGAAGCGGACCTGTTGACAAGTGAAAAATACCATTTTTCACCCCTAAACTTAAGTCTTGATAGACCTTTGAGAGAACTAAATAAGTGTTTTAAGTACCTATGTTGCAGCTAACAATAAAGACAGGCTTAAACATAAAAGCAGCTCAAAAGTGCCAAAAAGCTGACAATCCATGTCAGTCCAAAGGAAGGAAGTGAAGAAACAACCTCATCAGCTGTGGAAAAGTCCAAAAGGAAGAGGTAAAGACCTGTAAGAGAAGAAGGGAACAATTCGAACAGAGAAATACAATACAGAGTTCTTTTCGCAAAGAACCTACACGTTTCGCAAAGAACCTGCACATTTCGTAAAGAACCTGGAACTCTGCGAAAAGGAATAAAACCTCCAGGCTTAGTTTTCGAAGAGCATCTGAACTCTTCGAAAAGAAGATTGAACTTTGCGAAAAGGAGAAAACACAATTCGAAGAGAGATTGAACTCTGCGAAAAGAGCTTCAGAAGCCACAACACTCTGCGAAAAGACCCTTAAACTCTGCGAAAAGGTATTCTGGAGATTCGCAGCTTTAACAAGGGCAATTCAATAATCTGTTGCACGCGTCCCAATGCATTTTAAAACCCAAGGACATTCTGGAAGATTCTGAGCACGAACCAAAGGCATATTCCTCCCCATGTGAACACCCAAAGATGAAATTACTTGACGGGAACTTCTAGAAGTTCCAACAGATTTTTGAATTTCCTAACAGAATTGATGCCTCTGTTTCTTGATTGGTGAACGGAGATCAAATACGATTGGCGAAGATCTGGATCCCGGTGCTCGACTCTATTGGTGATATGGATTTAACCAATTCGATTGGTTGATGCACATTAGAGATGGACTTGGGAAAGCTATAAATTGACGAACCATTTGCCCAATTTGGGCATCCAGATTTTGAGTTTCATTTCTAATCCCCCATTTCCCAGCCAGACAGTTTGTCTGAAATCCCTGTAATAGCTTCACTTTGAGTTGCAATTGAGAGCTGTGAGACATTTCTGTAATTCAAAAGAGAGTTGTATTCAAGACTACAAATCTGAGAGCTGTTTAAGCTGTGCTCTGTAATTGTAACGGTGGATTTGAAAAGGTTGCTGTAAACCGTATTTTCTCAATTGGAATCATGTTAAGGGTTCCCTCTGATCTCCTTATTGCATTAGACTCCTTTAGATTTACTGTTTTTTATGCAATTTCCCTTGATTCATTAATCCTGTAAGAATTAGTGTTGGTAACCTAGTCTCTTACAGCATTTGTAGTGATGTTTCCTGTTCTGAATTAAGGATTTGGATTAATAACTATTGGATGGTTTGTGGCCATTAAAGTGGACAGACCATAGCCATAAGTGTAGCCTAATCCTTGAATTAGATTTATCTCTCTTACATCTGCGCTTGTAGCCAGATGAAGATTGGATCACCTCTGTTTGAGCTCATTAGATTTCAAAGACCAAATCAGAGTTAGATATTACTTCTCCATCTTTGTTTCAATCACTCCCCCAACTCGGATCTGGATCATTTAGTTTAAATTTTCCTTTGTTTTTAGTTTGTTAAACGTGACAAATTCAAACCTCTCATCTTATCAGCTTTCTAGATAGGATAAGAAGCCAGATCTGGTAGCTCAGATCTGGAGGTTTATCTTACATTTTAAACAAATTCTCTGTGGACGATCTTTCACTCACTTACTTTTAAAACTTGCTACAATTGGCCCTGATCTTGCAGGCTAATTCTCTTCTAACTGTGCTGATATTTCTTTAATTTCTTATATAGTTTAGAGCCACTGTAATTTGGCAACTTTAAAACTGTTTTCAAAATACACATAAATCAAGCACACTAAGAAGCAACAACAAGTTTTTGGCGCCGTTGCCGGGGAATTTGTTCTAAAATAGATAGACCTAAGTTTTTCATTTTAATTTTTATCAGTACTAAACTATTCTATTGTTTATACTTGTGCAGTTATTCATATTCCGGTTTTTAAAGAAGGGAAATTACTGAAAGAAATTCTGAAGGTTTGCTGTGCATAATCAGATTTTTTTGTTCTGAGTTGTATGTTTGGTAGGAGGACTCTCAGCCCTAAGATTCTCCCATTGAATTTAGAAGTTGAAAGGCTACTACGAACCAAGCAAACAACACAGAATTCTGCTACTATGGGTGAAGAACCTCGACTTTTGAGGGATTACTTTGCACCTGGTGCTTATAATTCCCCCTTTTGTATTCAATTCCTACTGTGGAAGGAAATTATGAGATCAAATCCTCAACGATCCAAATGCTCCCTTCCTTCTATGGGTTGAGTAAGGAAGACCCATACAAACATGTGGATGAATTCTTGGCTCTTTGCACCACATTCAACATAGCTGGACTGGGTCCAGAAGCAACCAAGCTTAGGCTCTTTCCTTTTTCATTAAAGGATAAAGCTAGAGCATGGTTATCCATGTTAGCACCAAATAGTATCACTTCATGGAATGATTTACAATGTCAATTTTTAGCCAAATATTTCCCAATGTCTAAAACTAGCCAATTGAGACAAAGTATCATTTCGTTCTCCCAAAACTCAATTGAAACTTTCCATGAAGCATGGGAAAGATTCAAAGGCTGATTAAGGCAATGTCCTCATTATCAAATTCCTAGGTGGCTGGTTCAAAGCTTCTATCAAGGAATTGATCAAAAACAAAAATATGGTGGATGCTTCCTGTGGAGGCACTTACTTACAAAAAACAGTTGAAGAGGTTTGGGACTTATTTGAAGTGATTGGTGAGAATTCAACTCAGCAGGAATCTCTGTCAAGAGAAATTAAAAATCCGGCTAGGTTGAACAATCACCAACCCTCAAAAGGGAAGATCTATGAGGTGAATGAGTTGGAAAGAAAAATGGATAATCTAATCACAAAATTTGATAGATTGATGGACTCAATTAAAACTCCAAATGTTTCAAGAGTAGAGGAGGCATATACGATATGCGGTCCCTACTCATTCGGTTGATCAATGTCCTGTGCATCACGGTTCCCAGATTTAATGGTGGAACAAGCTCATCTTTGCTCAATCATTTGGACAGATGCAGTCAAATGAATATCCATGGAGAGCACACCCCAATTTGAGGTGGAACCAGGGGAATTACCAATCCCAACAACAGCAACAACCAAAGAATCAAATGCCTTTCAAAACTGCACAGCCGTATCAATAGAATTTTTATGTCAAACCAAACTTTCGACCCATTCCACAACTACATGCGACAATACGCGATTCAAAACCCTTCCAGGTTCCTTTCTTTTGAAGATCAAGTCCTAAATTCACTCCAGAATTGAGAATCTTTAAATCAAACTGTGAATTTTCACACCGGAGCATAAAGAAGATTGAAGAAACATTGGGAATGACTTTCAAATACCTTGGCAAAAGAGAGGAAGGAAAGTTACCCGGCCAACCTTTGAACAATCCTAAAGGGCGGTTCATGGTTGGAGAAACTCTAATTCACATGAAGAAGTAAAAGCATCACCACTTTGAGAAGTGGAAAAATGATAGATAACAAAGTGGGTATTGAAGAAGGAAGAAATGAGGAAGAGGATAAAGATATGCAGCAGGAGCAGCATAGTGATAGCAGTGGGGTTGCTGATGTACCTCAGAAAAATAAAAAAAATAAAAAACAGAAAAGTAAAAAAATTTCTGAAGATACTTCTAAAGCTGTAGATGAAAGATTGGTTCCTCATTTACCATTTCCACATGCAATGAAATCTGTATCTCCTTTTGATAAAGGGAACACAAAAATAGATGATATGATGGAGACTTTCAAGCAAGTCAAGATAAATTTACCTTTGCTTGAGGCAATCAAACAAATTCCAGCATATGCAAAATTTCTGAAAGATGTGTGCACTCACAAAAGACAATCTAGGATACAGTTGTCCAAGAAGGTCTTTGCTGTGGAAAGAATTAGTCAGGTGTTATCCATTGCTACACCTCCCAAACTTCAAGATCCTGGAATCCCCACAATCCCTTGCATTATTGGGGAACACACCATTGAAAAGGCTTTATTAGATCTGGGTGCTAGTGTCAACCTACTTCCATATTCTGTATATGAGAAGCTAGGTTTGGGAGAATTAAAACCCACTCATGTGGTGTTACAACTAGCAGACAGATCTGAAAGAAAGCCAGTAGGGATAATTGAAGATGTTTTGGTAGGAGTAGATAAATTTTTCTATCCTGCTGATTTTCTAGTTTTAGATATGGAACCAACCAAAAGCAAAACTTCCATCCCTGTCATTTTGGGAAGACCATTCCTGGCTACAGCAAATGCTTGCATTCAATGCAGGTCTGGTATTATGGAAGTCTCATTTGGAAACATGAAGGTAAAATTAAATGTTTATAATGATCCACCCATGATTCAGCTCTGAAGAATGTTTTCATGTTGATCTATTAGACGAACTTGTGGAAGGAACTTTACAACAATTTCTGCAGGGTGAAGACTTCACCACAGATATCAAAGATGCTTGGGGACATGCTGAAAAAGAAGCAAGTTTTATCTCCAATTAAGGAAATTAATGTTGTGCAAGGAACTCTTAAACAATCAGCAAGTTTTTCTTCTTGGAAACCTGCTACTCTCCCCCTTCCACAAACATCTAAGGTACCTTTGATACCTTCTTTTC
The DNA here is from genome assembly GCA_021018995.1 of Chloranthus sessilifolius. Taxonomy (NCBI): domain Eukaryota; kingdom Viridiplantae; phylum Streptophyta; class Magnoliopsida; order Chloranthales; family Chloranthaceae; genus Chloranthus; species Chloranthus sessilifolius. The sequence continues at coordinate 28,330,910 of CM037585.1, read as the reverse complement.
TCAGCCCACCTGATTTAGAACTAAAGAAGCTACCCGAAAATTTGAAGTATGTGTTCTTGGGTAATCATAAATCATTGCCTGCCATTATTTCTTCCTCTCTCACAAAGGAGCAAGAGGAAGAGCTGCTGATAGTCTTGAAAGAACATAAAAAGGCTATTGGCTGGACTATTGCTGATTTAGGAGGAATCAGTCCAGCTGTTTGCATGCACAAAATCCACTTGGAAGAAGATGCAAAGCCTTCTAGAGAAATGCAAAGAAGGTTGAACCCTCATATGCAAGAAGTGGTCATGAAAGAGGTTGTTAAGTTGTTGGATGCAGGGGTCATTTACCCCATTTCAGATTCAGCTTGGGTGGCACCTACACATGTGGTACCTAAGAAATCTGGAATCACTGTTATAACCTCAGATTCTGGTGAGCATATGTCAACCAGGCAAACAACTGGATGGAGAGTCCTATTGATTACGGAAAATTAAATGCAATGACCGGAAAGACCATTTTCCCCTCCATTCATTGATCGGATCTTAGATAAGCTAGCGGAAAAGCTTATTATTGTTTTCTTGATGGTTACTCTGGTTACAACCAGATTCCTGTGTACCCACAAGATCAGGAAAAGACCACATTCACGTGCCCTTTTGGCACTTTTGCCTATAGGAGAATGCCTTTTGGTCTTTGTAATGCTCCTGCTACCTTCCAAAGATGCATGTATGCAATCTTTTCTGATATGATTGACCAATTTATGGAGATTTTTATGGATGATTTCTCAATCTATAGCAGATTTTTCCTAGTGTTTACACCATCTCAAATTGGTACTACAAAGATGCGAAGAAACCAATCTGGTTTTGAGCTGGGAAAAGAGCCATTTCATGGTCACCCAGGGCATTGTCCTTGGCCATGTTGTTTCCCACAAGGGCATTGAGGTGGACAAAGCAAAAATTGATTTAATTGCACATTTACCACCTCCCAAAACTGTTAAACAAATCAGAAGTTTTTTAGGACATCTTGATTTCTGGAAGATTCATCAAGGACTTGATAACTAAACCTCTTTGTCATTTGTCTGTGCCAAGATGTCCCTTTTTTTCAATAATGAATGCATGAAGGCTTTTGAATTCCTAAAAAGCTGATTTTAGCTCAATATTGCGATCTCCAGATTATTCATTACCTTTTGAACGATGTGTGATGCATCGATTATGCTTTGGGGCTGTCCTTGGGCGAGAGAAAAGATAAGTGCCTCATGTTATAGCTTATGCCAAGAGATCAATGATTGATGCAGCTCAATTACACAACAACCGAGAAGGAGCTACGGCAATTGTTTTTGCTTTAGAAAAATTCGGGTCATATGTCTTGGGTTCACAAATAGTGGTGTTCATCACGACCACTGGCTTTAAAATACCTTTACATCTAAGAAGGACACCAAACCAAGACTCATCGTGGATTCTCTTGTTACAAGAATTTGATCTACAAATTAAAGATAAAAAGGGTGGAGAATGTAGTGGCGATCACCTCTCCGATTTTAAGCTCTTTGAGATTGATAGGTTGCCTATCAATGAATCTTTCCACGATGAGCAACTTTTGCCATTAGTATACTCCTTGGTTTGCAAACATAGTCAACTTTTTGACTCTTGGAAGAATTCCTCAACATTGGAATAGAATGGATAAAGATCTTTTCTTCTCAAAAGTTAAACACTTCATCTGGAGGATCCTTATCATTCAAGAGTTGTGCAGATCAAATAATAAGGAAATGTGTCCCTGACCAAGAATTTCATAGAATACTTTCTATGTGTCATGAACAGGCCTGTGGAGGTCATTTTAGTGGGAACAAAACTGCTGCAAAAGTTTTGCAGTGTGGATTTTATTGGCCTACACTTTTCAAGGATGCCTACTGACATTGTAAGTCTCCTGAATCACAAAATTAGGCAGATTTCAAGAGAAACTCAATGCCTTCTGACCTATTTTGGTAGTTGAGTTGTTTGATGTTTGGGGGATAGACTTCATGGGTCCGTTTCCTCCTTCCAATGGGTATACTTTCATTTTAGTAGCTGTGGATTATGTATCCAAATGGATTGAAGCCACAGCTACTAAAACAAATGATCACAAAGTGGTCTTGAAATTTCTTAAGGATCACATTTTTCCAGTTTGGTTTTCCCAGCCATTATCGGTGATCGGGAAGCCATTTTTTGTAATGAACATTTTGAAACATTGTTGAAGAAATACTACTGTGACTCATAGAGTAGCCACTCCATATCATCCACAAACCAAAGGACAAGTGGAGGTTTCAATAGAAATCAAACATATTTTGGAAAAAGGTGAAGAAGGACAGAAAGGATTGGTCCTTTAAGCTGAATGATGCATTATGGGCATATAGGACAGCCTATAAAACCCCAATTGGTATGTCCCCATTTAGGTTGGTCTATGGCAAAGCATGCCATTTACCAGTAGAGTTAGAATATAAAGCTTTTTGGGCCATTAAAACATTGAACATGGATCTAACTACTGTTGGTAATCACAGGAAATTGCAACTTGCTAAGTTAGAAGAGCTGCGAATGGATGCATACACCAATTCAAGATTATATAAAGAAAAAGTCAAAACTTTTCATGATAAAAATTTATTGAGAAAAGAGTTCACAGCTGGTTCTAAGGTATGGTTATTTAACTCAAAGCTCAAGTTTTTCCCAAGAAAACTGAGATCCAGATGGGATGGGTCATACACTGTCGTTCAAGCAGCCCCTTCGGGAGCTGTTGACATCCTTGATCCAAGTAATGGAAGAATCATAAAGGTCAATGGTCAGAGGCTCGAACCAGGCATTGAAAAACCAGAGCTGTCGACCATCCATCATCACGAATCTTCAAAAATCGATGGGCCAAAAGCGTACATTATGTTTGTATATCATAGTTTGTGCTTATTTTTCTGTTACGCTTTTTTTTTTCTCTTTTAGCAGACTTTAAATATGCTCAAAATCAAGTCATAGTAATATTTCTCTTTTAAGTAAAGTTCAATTTGCTTTTGAATAGATCTGTTGTAATGAACTACTCGAAAGAGAAGATGTGCTCTTGAATAGTTGGTATTCTCTTTTCGAAAAAGTAATTTTGAAGCTAACTCCTTTCGAAATGATGTTTAAGTTAACTTGTCGAATGGTGCGATGCCATTCACAATTTTAAAAGGACTCTTTTGGAACTTTTCAAAAACTTAAAAGCACTTTAACCTTGAGTATATTTAAACCCTTTCGACGGTGGGGTTTCATTTCAAACTCTCTCGAGAGCGACTCCTCTCACTAAAACCCTACTTCGTTCTTTCTTTTGCGATTCAAAAGTCTACTACCTTTTTGTAACTAATTGGTTAGATCATGCATTTTCGAAGAGGATTCGCTTATAATCTGGAGGATTTCTGCAAAGCAAACAACTCGTTCAAAACAGAAACCCTAAATCTCGGTATTTCTTTACCCATTCTCTCTAGTTATCGTATAGTAAGTTGTTCTGTCATCTATTTTTGGGCATTATTATACATCGATTTAGGATGGGAAAAGCAGAGAAATCATTGGCTGCAATGTTTACCAAATCCTCTGCTAAAAAGATGAGCAAATCGACCCCAAAAGCAAAGGGAAAAACCAAAACTGCAGCTAAACGGAAACTTTCAATGGATAAAGCGGACAGGGTAGAAAAAGGAAAGAAAATTAGACATGAGGAACCCATCCCTGCTGCTGCTAGCCCTGAGCCTGAGCTTACTCCTCTGCCCATTCATTTGGTTCTACCCAATCCCTTCATTGAAGCTCAGAAGCAACTACCCGAGCTAATGGTTGACGAAACTTTTTTCGACACCAAACCAGAATGCCTGCCATCCTTAAGATACCTTAGAGAAGCTTCACTAAGCAATATCCTTACCCCCTTGCCAGAAAGAATTTACCCAAGAATGGTAAAGTTATGGTACCAAAACCTAGCCAAGGTCACTGAAAAAGATGCTGATGTCCCTACCCTTGTCATTTTTATTGATGATTGCGATCTGACTGTGACTTTTGAAGACATAGGGAATGCTCTAGGGATACCATTCCAATTTGATCCCTCTGGCCCTTTGGCTGGTCCCGAAATTGCCTCTTTTAGAGAGATGGCTGCCCATCTAACTCAAGGTATTGTGGGCACGGGGCAGTCCATCATGAGAAGAGACCTTGCTCCCCAATTTCTATTGATGGATTCCATTCTAAGGGGTAGTTTTTATGTCACTGGGCACAACCAAGAGAGAAGATCACCAATTTTAGAGGCCCTCTTTCATTTTTCCAAGGCGGTTTTCAATGCCCCTATGTTAATTTTGAAGCCATGGTGATGTCGCATTCAAGTTAAAGAAAGAGCAGAAGATAGCTGGCCTACCATTTGGCAGATTGATCACAGCCCTCCTCCGAGCCAAATTTGACATTGATACTGAGGAGCCCTTTGCAGTCATTACACCACACAATTTTGGAAAAAAGGCTTGGACTACAAGCCAGGCAATGCTGCGAAGGATGAGAGAGGCAAGTGAACCTGCACATGCCCCTATTGCTGCACCAGAACCTGCAGTGGTGAGTGAACCAGAACTCACCCCTGCAGTTGAACCTGAAATTGACATCAACCCTGCAGTTGTGAGCGAGCCAGAACCCATCCCTGAAGCTGAATTTGAGCATCCAAATGAGCTGCCCACGCCATGTTGCGGACCTAACGTTGTCCAACCTCTGCCAATCCTGTGGTGACCACTCTTTGCACCTTATAGCTGAAACCCTCCCTTTGGTGACCAGCCCTGCAGCTGCACATACTCTGGAGGCAGTCATCCCTACACCCTACTCCCCCCCTCCAGCCCTTGACAGTTCACCTATCCCAGCTGTCCCCTCGCCCATACTTCCCATCATTCCAATTTCGGACTCCCCCTCTACACCAACCACTCCAACCATTCTCACACCACCCATTTCACCCTCCAATGCCCAAGTTTTAGAAGAGTTAGCTGCAGGATATATTGCCCCATCTCCCTGCACTCCTCTGCTCCCCAGCCCCTCACCTTCCCCATCCATCAACACACGAGGCCTCCCCACACACAGACTGAGCCCCTCACTCTGAGCCTACTACTTCCTTTAATGGGCTCTATTTTTGAAACAATGGAACTGGACCCCTCCCCTATACCTGCTCCTCCTCCATTCACCCACATTCCAACCTCTCCCTTTACAGCCATTGCACCTGCACCCTCCACCTCAGTTGTCCCAGTTTCTACTATGCCCACCTCTCCCACACCTGCATCCATCACCCAAATCCTTACTTACCTCCAGTCCATCCAAACCCAACTTCAGATTAACACCGACAATCAGTCTGTAGCCATGGAACTGCTCCATACCTTAGCTTCCACAACCCAAACCACCACCATCACCCCTGTACCTAAATTCTCTGAACAGGCCACTCAAACAGATCCAGAAGTAATATTGGTTGATCTGCCCACCCCCACCACTACTACCCAGGCTGCACATACTCAAACTGAAGCTCCTTTGATTCCATCCCCTCCACCCCTCCCCATTTTCTCTGAGCACGCCACTCAGACAGACCCTGCTGTCCCCTTTCTAGCCACTTCTCCCCCCCCTACCACAGCTGGGCCACCTTTAGTCCCCTACCATTCCATTCCCCTCCCCAGATATGCCACCCTCATCAAAGCCATGGAAAATAACCCTTATATCCGCAGAGATGTTCAAAAGGGGCTAGCTGATTTGCAAGCTTACATCCGCACCCCCTATGAAAACCAAATCAGGAAATTAGAGATTTTTATGAAATTTGAAAGAGATAAAATGCGGGACCTGCTGGGTCAAACATTTCAGCTGGTGAGGACTGAGCAACACAAGGTGTCCATGTTGCAAGCCCAACTGGATCAAGAAAAATTGAAGACCACTAGCCTCACCAAACACCTTGGCCTCATCAGAAAGATCAAATCTGAGGAGTATACTGAGCTACAAAACACCATTCAGAAAGCTCAATCAAGTTCAGACTCCAACACGACTCTAGCTCTGATTCTGAGGTGACTCGATTCGAACCACACACCAACCTATAATCTGATTTTGACCCCGATTATTAGCTTTCATTGTACTTTTGTGTCATCTGATTTGCAATATAAAATTACATTTTGTATACTGTGCATTTTTTTTTTCTGTCTTCTTGCCATTATTACTTTTGTTGTTTTTCTTTCTTATATTTTTCCTCTGTTTTGGACCAGTGTGGACCCTGCTTCCCTTTGGTTTGGGGGTATGGCAGGTAGGCCAATAAAATAAGTAAGTTAATGCTTGATGCAGCTTATGACCAGCAGAATTTTTGAAAATGAAGTAATTTCACACCTGTTGTTTTGAAAAATGAGGAAGTTAAAACTTTTTAAAATTGATTTCTAGTGTAATTCTAATACTTTCATGAAGTGAAGGTCAGAAAATTTCTAAAAAAATTGATGTTTTAGTAAACCTAAAATGAGAGAAAGGATGATATACCTCAAGAATTTGATAGAAAACCACACCCAGTGAGATTTGGGCTCTTGAAATGTATTCTTTGGAGGTATGAATTGGCAATTTTTTACGCTCTAGGAATTTGTTTGAACCACTTGCTATCACTAGAAGTTACATATATCCAAGTTAAAATAGCAATCATGATATTAAAGACATGATGTAGGGCCTTCTTTTGGACAGTTTGAACTTCAAAAAGCCCCACCTTTTAAAACTGCCCTTGATACACACCAATTGAGCTTTATAAATCCAAGATTTCTTTGAAACCTCATCAACCTCATTTAGCCTAACCCTCACTCTGAGAATTCAGAAGGTAAAGGAAGGAAAGCTGAAGAAAGGTGAGCTGGGTAACAGTTTGGTAAAAGAAAAAGAAAAATAATTGAAGGCAATGATGTATCAGCAGAAGAAAGGTGGCATTCCAGTCAATGTTGCTTTGAAAAGTTAAAAAAAAAAAAAAAAGGAGAAGGCATTTCATTGGAAGTTTGAAAAAGAAAGAGAAAAAGATGGCCACTTTGGCTCTGAAAATTCAAAGAAGAAGATGAATTGTGCTGAATTGAAGAAGGTGTGTCTATCAGCTCCTTACCTTGACTGACTTCTCAATTTAAAACTCCATTCCACCCCTTTATTCTTGATAAATTTCACCCATAAGCCACATTACAACCCAAGTTAAAGTCCTTACTGATCAATGATGGATTGAGCTGTCATATGGAGATAACTCCGGGTCCCGCACCAGCAGCAGCAGTAGCACCGCCACCACCCCCACCACCATAGCAGGACCCACCTATGGGTGGGGCACACCCGGTTGAGCCACCAGTGGAGGGGGCGCCCTCCCATGCCACCGCTTCACCTACGCCGCCAACACAGTCTGCCGCGACTACACCTACTTCTTCCTACCGTTGGCGAGCAACTCGCCAGGCTCCGACGATCGAGGACATGTTGGCCCGCATGGAGGCCAACAACGAGAGGATGAACCGGAGGATAGACTTTCTGATGTTCCATACCCTCCGCTACATCTACCCGTCCAACTACCAGCGGTACGTCGCTCAGGAGGAGGAGTGGACCGCGGGACGGACCGCCTTCCATAGGGGTCCCGTCTTTCGTCCGACCACCGCGACTACCGACGCCGGTAATTCCACTTCTACATCAGTTCTGCCGGCCGAGACACCACAGCCACCAGAGCAGCCGCCGCTACCTCAGACCAGCCAGCTAGCTCCAGCAGCCCAGTCAGTCCCCACACATCCGCCAGTCCACATAGAGCAGCCTGCTCCTACACCAGATCAGCCAGGCGAGGGGACGGCGTGAGGCCGAGATAGAGATGTTTCTTTTTGTATGCCTGTTTTGGCACTTTTGATGTACTAGAAATGATGTAGATAAAGTTATAAATTTTACAAATTAATGAAATATATTACATTTTTGAGTATCTGCGTCAATTATTGTGTCTAATTGCCTTGGTGTATGGGTATGCGACACCCAGTGTTCGGGGTACCCAAGCGCACACCTTTGGGTTATTTTCGGGGACGAAAATTCCCAAGGTGGGGAGGATGTAATAACCTAAAAAATCGCATTAAACGGTGACCTCGGGATCCGTGCCGGACTGGTCATAGGTTTCACTAAATAGGAGTCCATTAGTCGACTCGAGGAGTGATGAACGGATGTGATGAGAAATTTATGCAAGTATGTGGAGTGTAGGGAAGATCTAGAGTCACATACACCTACCTAGGTGTATGTGCTTAACACGTAGAAAACAAGTATAAAAGGGTTAAAGAACCCTAACTTACTCTTGTTTGGTTGTTAAAAGAGTTAAGAAGAGAGAGAGAAGTAAAGGGTTGTTAAGCAAGGAGTAAATGCAAGCCAAGGGAGATGGATTCGAGTATTAAAGTCGAAATCAACGCGGAAGATCCTTTGGAGCTAAAGCTGGAACCCTAGCCATTCCAACTTTAAGATCCAATCAAATTGAGGCTTGATTGAGGTAAATTTTATGGGAATTAAATGCATAGATTGTAGAAGTTTAAGTGTGGTTAAGAATGCTTAAAAGCATAGGATAAAGGCTTAGAAAAAGAAAGAAAAATAGGTTGACAAAGATTTGGAAGATCGGCAGGAGAAGTGAATCGACCAAATCGATGTCGAAGTGGAGTTCGATTAATCGATTTAGATGCGAAGATAAAGTCATGGAATCCGATTTGATTAATCGAAATGAATTTGATTAATCGATTTGAATTCGATTTATCGATTTGAAATCGACTAATCATTTGAAACTCGACCCTTTGGAGAAATGAAACACAGGAAATCGACTAATCGAATTGGGATTTCGATTAATCAATTTCGGATTTCAATTAATTGATTTGGGATCGATTAATCGATTTTGAGACCTCGACTACTCGATTTAAGAATCGATTGCCTTATGTTGTAAACTCGATTAATCGATTTGGGATCGATTAATTGAATTTGAATCACGATTAATCAATTTTGAGAATCGATTAATCGATTTGGGTTTCGATTAATCGATTTTGGAAATCGATTAATCGAATTGCATTTCGATTAATCGATTTTGGGAATCAATTAATCGACTTTGACAGTTTTGCTTGACTTCTTAGTTTGACTTTGAGATTCAGGGAGGGTCTTGGACCTTCTTTATTACATCTTTAGTGACGAGTTACTTGTGTTATGTTGTACCATAGGTGGTACATGAGATCATTAGCACAAGGAGCCGCGTGGGACCTTGATGCTAGGAAATTCAGAGAATTGAGGTAGGGAATACCTTGAACATGTACTTTAATTTCAAGAGCATGTATGTAGTAATATAATTATCTAATTGAAGCTGTTTTAAATGTGAAAAACTTTATAAAAATGGGTGCGTGTGTGACACCAAAAATGTGATAAGGGCATCTATGTGATGCAAGTAACTAAGAATAAGTAATCAAATGAAATTGAGACATCCCCAGGGGATGAGGAAGTAATAAAGGCATCAGGTGTGATGCGGGTGTGTATACATCCCAGGGATGTATGCATAGGATTGAATAATTACTGTTGAGGCCTAACTGATATAAGATAGCACACTTATACGGTGAACAACTATATGTAATGCACATGATATTTTTGTTATTTGAGGTTTGGAGGATACCCCACCAACGTGGCGGGATACCCACGACTGACGCGGCAGGATATCCGTGACCGGTACGGCGACGAATCCGTACACCATTACGGAGGTTTATCCGTGACCGTAAGGACATCCCAGGGATGCTGTATAATATTTAACCCCGCCGCTGTTAAGTAGTGAAAAATACCATTTTTCACCCCTAAACATGAGCTTTGAAAGACCCTTGAGAAGACTAAATAAGTGCTTTAGTGTGCATTTTACAGCTAACCAATTAGACAGGTCCAAGTCCGAAAAGCATCCTAAAATGATCAAAAAGCTGACAACTCATGTCAAGCTCAAAGAGGGAGTGAAGAAATAGCCTCAGCAATGGCTAAAAAGGTCCTAAAAGAGCAAGAAAAGACCTGAAGAAGAAGAAGGATCCATTCGCAAAGAAGAAATCAAGTTAAAAGTTCAAATCGCAAAGTAAAAAGTACTTTTCGAAAAGGTCAAAGTTCTGTTCGAATTGATTCTGGAGCTGTAATGAACTACTCGAAAAGAACCATGTTCTGTTGAATAGTTGAAATTTCCTTCGAATAGAAGATGCGGGAGAAGTCCTGCGAAAAGACTTTGAAGCCAAATTGCTTTGCGAAAAGAACTTGGAGCCAAAACACTTTGCGAAAAGGCACTTAAACTCTACGAAGGACATTACGGGAATTACGACTTGTTTAAAGGGCATTTCAAGAATCTCTGACGCTACAATGCATTTAACTTGACCCAGGGACATTTGGAAGATTCCAATCAAGATCCAAAAGCATATTCCAACCCATGTGAGCGCTCAAAGATGAAATCACTTGGCGGAACTTCTAGAAGCTCAAACAGATTTTGAATTCCATAATGTAATTGATGCTTCTAGCGCTGATTATTGAACCAGATCGAGCATTTTCATTGGCGGAGCAGTCTGGATCCCGTGCTCAAGCGCCATTGGGCAATCCAGATCCGAACACTTCGATTGGTCAATTCATGTGGATCAAGGGAAAGCTATAAATAGAGAAGACATTTGCCCAATTGTGGCATCCAGATTTTGAGTTTTCATCTCTATTTCCCTACCTTCCGCCGATAGCCTATCTGCACTCTCCTGTAATAGCTTCTTTTGTTTTACTTTTGAGAGTTGTTGAGAGTGATTTGTAACTCCAAGGAGATCGGATTCAAGACTGCAAGTCCGAGGGCTTTCTAAAGCCGTGCTTTGTAATTGTAATTTTGGATTTTAAAAGGTTCGTAATTTGTGTCTTCTCCATTGGAGTCATGTCGAGGTTACGAATGTTCACCTTAGTGCATTAGACTTCTTTAGATTCACTCACCCGCATCCAACTTCCCTTAATTCATTGTCCTGTGCGAATTAGCGTTGGTAACCTAATTCTAGCAAAGACTTACTGATGATGTTCATGTTACGAACTAAAGAACAGGCCACAACTATTGGATGATCTGTGACCATTGGACGGATCATAGCCATAAGTCTAAACCTATTCCTTAATTCGATTTATTTCTCTTACATCCGTCTTGGTAGCCGATGAAGATTGAATCGCTCTATTGGAATCTGATTCTCCATTAAAATTCAAAGGCTAAAATACATGAAGCTATTATTTACGCATTTGATTTATTTTAAACACCTCCACAACTCGGATCTGGATCACGTAGTTAGTTCTTTTCTTTATTTGCTTTTAGTTAAACGTGACAAAACCCAACACTCTCTTTATACGCTTTCTAGATAATTATAGAGCCGGATCGGTAGCAGCAGATCGGAGGTTTATCTCTCATTTTAGACAAATTCTCGTGGACGATCTTGAAATACTTACTTTTAAAACTTGCTACAATTGGCCACGATCTTGCAGCTAATGTTAGCCCATGTCTTCCGATATTCCTTTCATAAGTTAACATCCATATAACTTAGCATTCTTTAATTCTTTAATTCTTTATTCATAGTGCACACAATTATGTCACACTTGGGGCGACAACAAGTTTTTGGCGCCGTTGCCGGGGAATCTGTTCTAAAATTGGAAGACCTAAGTGTGATTTTTTATTTTATAGATTTAATTTTCATTTTAGTTTTGCTTTAAACCGCACTTTGTATTCCAAGTGCTTGATTAAATGTCTCGCAGTTTTTGTATAGAAAACCTATTTTCTAGTATTGATTTTTTTCTAAGTTTTCATTCTTTGCCTTCTAGTTGTTTGAATAAATGCGCCACTCTTTTGTCTTTTTGTCAAATTTGGGCGTGCTTTGAGTTTTTCTTTTATTTTTGTCAATATCTTTGGAATAAGGCATCGTCAGCTTTTGGATTGTTGCAGATCTCGAGCAAATTCCCAACAAGGAGCATCTGGACTAAAGTCGAGCAGATCCGCTTGAGTTTGCATCCTCTTCTCCTTTGCATTCATTTTCTATTTTTAAATTCTTGAGAACCAGTAGTTCTGTTGTGTTTATTGTTTGTTCGATTATAATTTCTCCATCTTTTAGGCATCTTGATTTTTTTACAAAACCAAATACAAAATAAAAGAAAATGAAAACACAAATAGAAAATCTCTTAGTTGTTTCTCATTATTTTCAGATAGTAAATAAGGGCTCTTGTTGAGCTCGGGCTGATCCAAAACAAGTAAAAATAAAAAATAGAAAATTATAAAAATAAAAATATATATATATCTTCGTATGTAAATTTTTTCTCCATTTGCATCCACTTTTCCCATCCTGGACCTCCCGAGATCATTTTTTTATTTTTAGGAATCATGTAGGACAATGAGTAGTGAATCATAGGCTGTTTTGAATATTCAATGGACCCACTTATTTTATTTTCCTTGAGATTTCTTCATCATAAATGGGTCTCAAATTGTGTATGAACTCTGCTTTTTAATATGTGCTCCCATGCTTCATTATTTTTTATTCATACCCATCATCAACAAAGGGGTCATCTTATGAATCTTGCTTTTCACCGTATTCCCTTTAATCATTTTTTTCACTTAGATTCATAAGTATCTCGGGCTTTTGGCATTAGATTTTCTGTTTGGGCTTAGGATGTATCATTTTTCTCTTTGGGCTTAGGATGTATCCTTTGGCATTAAAAATTCTGTTTTAGGAATGTTAGTTTCAAATTGCTTTTAAGAATTTTAGTTTCAAATTTGCTTTTTAGATTTTCAAATTCTGTTTTAGGAATTTTAGCATTCTGCTTTTTAGATTTTCAAATTCTGTTTTAGGAATTTTAGTTTCAAATTTCTGTTTTAGGAATTTTAGTTTCAAATTCTGTTTTTAGAATTTTAGTTTCAAATTATGTTTTAGGAACATTGTCCTAGTTTTACTAATTTTCGTCATTTTACGTGAGTATAGTTAGTTTCTAACTTTGTTTTCCTATTTTGCATTCACAAATTCTGTTTTTTTGTGTCAACACTTTTCTATTTTTTAAACTTTGTGCAGTCCCTACATTTTTATTTTTTCAGCATATAGTTTAGATTTTTTCTATTCTTAGTTTTTCTTTCTTCTTTTATCCTGCCGCCTCGTTTTCTGCTTTTTCCCACCCCCTCCCAGTGGACCCCTTTAGTCCCCTCCCCCTCCACCCCTCCCTAGATATGCCACCCTCTCCCAGGCCATGACAGAAAATCCCTACATCCGTAGGGATGTGCAGAAGGGGCTGGCTGATTTGGAGGCCTACATCCGAACCCCTTATGAGGCCAAAATAAAAAAATTAGAGCATTTCATGCAATTTGAGAGAGAGAAGATGAGGGATCTGGTTGGACAAACATACCAATTGGTCAGGGCTGAGCAACACAAGGTAGCTATGCTCCAAGCTCAACTAGTTCAAGAACAGACCAAACTAGCTCAAGAACAGCAGAAAACAGCCAGCCTGACCAAACATCTGGGCCCCACCAAGAAGATCAAGTCCAAAGAGTACACTGAGCTCAAGAATTCCAGTCTGAGAAATCACCATCAAGTTCGATTCAACTCGATTCAAGTTCAACCAAAGTGACTCTAGCTCGAGACCCCAATGACCCAACTTATGGTAGCGACTTTGATCCAAGTTATTAATGTTTGCATGTACTTTGTTTCTAAATATAATATATAAATCTTCTTTTGTCCAATTACGCACTTCTTTTTCTTTTCTTTTTCTTTTTTACATTTTCTGCTCATTGTTCGTAATTATTTTTCCAATCTTTTCATTAGATCATGTGAGCAAGCCTATTTTATTTTTCCCTTACATCAAACCGGTGAGGACACGGTTCCTCATGAGTTTTCGCCTCTCCTTAATCCAGTCCCCCTCTGCTCTTTAATTTTCTTTTCTTCTCTGTAATGTTTCTAGTCAATAAATTTTGCTTACTCCAATGCTCACTGTCATGTTTTACTTTCTGCTGTTTATGATTTCCTTCATGTTTTTCCTGAATAATGGGACCATGCCACCTTTGAACCAGTGAGGACACTGCTCCTCATAGGTTTGGGGGTGTGGCAGGCAGATCCTGCCCTCAGGACGATCGACATAAAAGCGGAAAAAAAATCACCTAAGGCAGGAAGAATTTAATGTACTTAAGAATCAAGTTAACTAGGAAATTTTTAAATATTCTTTGCAAAAATTTAGACATTCTAAACCTTGCGATAGTCTACATTTCCATGATGATTACACCATAAAAACATCGGTATCAAGACGTAGTAAGTCAAAAGGAAGAGAAAAGGTAAAGATATACTTAAAAGCTCAAGGAAAACCATAACCGGTGAGAATTGAGCTCATATATTTTCCATCTCATTGAAGAGTGATCGAGGCAATTTTTTCGATTCAAAAGATTGGTGAGGCATTAGATCCACTAGAAGTTAGGAAACTCCAAATTAAAACAAGTAACAAAGACTCATGAAGCGAGGAAAAGATCAAGGCCTTCTTTGGGCGACTTGAACCTATGAGAACCAACCAAGAAAAATCTGCCTTTGTTTGTACCCCATTTGGTGTAAATCCTACAATTCTTCATCAAAAATATCCAAAAGTACTTTTTGCACTCGAACCTATGGAACCAATTCAGCCTTCCCTCACTCCGAGAATTCAGGAGGTAAAGGAGAAAGAATCGAAGATGGACCATTTCAGGCAGCATCAAGAAAATGAAGAGAAAATACCTCAAAAAGCAGGCAATATGGTGGTGAGAAAGGAAGAGACAAACAATGTGAAAAGTTGCAAGCAAAAAAGGCAAAAAGGGACCTTATGATGAAAAATGCAAGATCAAAGAAAGAACTGATCATGTGAATGTGAGAATCTCAAAAGAAGAAGAAAGAAGCTAAACTCAAAAGGTGGAGTCATGAACCATCTCACGCACTTCACGAGTTCTCAAATTCAAACCCTATTCAAGCGCCTTTCCTTGAAACTTCACTCCATAAGCCATACAAACAAACCTAGATTAAAAGTCCTTGTGATCCAAAGTTGAGTGAGCTGTCATGTAGAGATAAGAAGTTCCCCAATCTATGGTGAGGAGATGTCAATGATGCGATGCACGAGAAGCAGGCCTATGCTCATGCTACAGATCCATTTGGGAGATGTAATCGCTCTTGAGCTTGAGTGAAAACGAACCCTCAACAAAAACACTGATGAGTATACCCGTGAGTGTTTGGGTTGGAACTTGAGCACATTAAGTATGACTTATAACCTAATTTTTATCCATAGGATGGCTTCTTTGGCACATTTGTATGATTTTCTATGACTGTTCATGATTGGAAATATTGAAACATTCATGAGGTTTATAAATGTTGAAATCTCCTTGCAAACAATACAACTAAATTTGTAAACATGGATTCAAGAGTAACTAATGATCTTTGATTGCTCAGATAACAAAGGCACTAATGCCAACTGTCCCATGGAGAAGTTTGTGGGTACCTTTGAAAAACCCTCAGAGACTTCACTCCTCCTCTAGGGATCACCTAGGGGTTGAAAAGGCTTGTTGCATATGCTAAATGCACTGTGCTTCCTACAAAAGTGGCTCTTTACTTTGTTTTTATGTTTCTTTGCTCGGGGACTAGCAAAGCTTAGGTTTGGGGGTGTGTTAAGTAGTGAAAAATACCATTTTCACCCCTAAACATGAGCTTTGAAAGACCCTTGAGAAGACTAAATAAGTGCTTTAGTGTGCATTTTACTAACCAATTAGAAGGTCCAAGTCAGAAAAGCATCCTAAAATGATCAAAAGTCGACAACTCATGTCAAGCTCAAAGAGGAGTGAAGAAATAGCCTCAAGAATGGCTAAAAAGGTCCTAAAGAGCAAGAAAAGACCAAGAAGAAGAAGGATCCATTCAAAGAAGAAATCAAGTTAAAAGTTCAAATCGCAAAGTAAAAAGTACTTTCGAAAGGTCAAAGTTCTTGAATTGATTACGATGTAATGAACTACTCAAAAAGAACCATGTTACATTCGAATAGTTGAAATTTCCTTTTGAATAGAAGATCCGGGAGAAGTCCTGCGAAAAAGACTTTACGAAGCCAAATTGCTTTTGAAAAGAACTTCGGAGCCAAAACACTGCGAAAAGGCACTTAAACTCTGAAGGACATTCTGGGAATTACTTTGTTTAAAGGGCATTTCAAGAATCTCTGCACGCGCCCAATGCATTTAATGACCTCAGGACATTTTGGAAGATTCCAATCAAGATCCAAAAGCATATTCCAACCCATGTGAGCGCTCAAAGATGAAATCATGGCGGGAACTTCTAGAAGCTCAAACAGATTTTTGAATTCCATAGCAATTGATGCTTCTAGCGCTGATTGGTTGAACGGATCGAGCATTTTCATTGGCGAGCAGATCTGGATCCCGTGCTCAATCGCCATTGGGCAATCCAGATCTGAACACTTGATTGGTCAATTCAGCCTGTCATGCGAGGATCAAGGAAAGCTATAAATAGAGAAGACATTTGCCCAATTGTGGCATCCAGATTTGAGTTTTCATCTCTATTTCCCTACCTTCCCACGATAGCCTATCTGTACCTCGTAATAGCTTCTTTTGTTTTACTTTTGAGAGTTGTTGAGAGTGATTTGTAACTCCAAGGAGATCGGATTCAAGACGCAAGTCAGGGCTTTCTAAAGCCGTGCTTTGTAATTGTAATTTTGGATTTTAAAAGGTTCGTAATTTGTGTCTTCTCCATTGGAGTCATGTCGAGGGTTACGAATGTTCACCTTAGTGCATTAGACTTCTTTAGATTCACTCACCGCATCCAACTTCCCTTAATTCATTGTCCTGCGAATTAGCGTTGGTAACCTAATTCTAGCAAAGACTGATGATGTTCATGTTACGAACTAAAGAACGAGGCCACAACTATTGGATGATCTGTGACCATTGGATGAGATCATAGCCATAAGTCTAAACCTATTCCTTAATTCGGATTTATTTCTCTTACATATCTTTGGTAGCGGATGAAGATTGAATCTGCTCTATTGGAATCTGATTCTCCATTAAAATTCAAAGGCTAAAATACATGAAGCTATTATTTCTGCATTTGATTTATTTTAAACACCTCCACAACTCGGATCTGGATCACGTAGTTAGTTCTTTTCTTTATTTGCTTTTAGTTAAACGTGACAAAACCCAACACTCTCTCTTTATCTGCTTTCTAGATAATTATAGAGCCAGATCTGGTAGCACAGATCTGGAGGTTTATCTCTCATTTTAGACAAATTCTCTGTGGACGATCTTGAAATACTTACTTTTAAAACTTGCTACAATTGGCCCTGATCTTGCAGGCTAATGTTAGCCCCAGTGTGCTGCCGATATTCCTTTCATAAGTTAACATCCATATAACTTAGCATTCTTTAATTCTTTAATTCTTTATTCATAATGCACACAATTATGGCACACTTGGAGCGACAACAGCCGCCTAGTGAGAAAGGGGCTTGGGTCGTATTCCCAGGGAATACATGTTTTTATAACTGTCTAATTAGATGACGATGCAGGGTATCTCATCGGGGCTCGATGCTATATTGCTCAGTGATTACTTAAGTTGAAGATTTAAGTTTTGCTTTAGGCCTGCTCAGTGTCATTCATGATTAGATCAACAGTAAAGTGATACATGCAACTTACCAGTGAATTGAGTATAAGACATCTGTTTTTAATTGGTTTTCTAGAAAATGCATAGATTCATCATGCTCTAAATATCATGGAATATATGTGAGTTTTAACTTATATGTTCATTGTGCTTGTTCCCTATTGAGCTAGGATGTAGCTCACCCTTTTACACTATACGTCGCAGGTCCTTTGATAGCAGCAGCTGAGGCTTAGGGGGGCGTAGATCCGGGTGATTCGGATTTCACGCCAGGAGACAAGTTGGAGCCTCCACCCGAGGACTTCTTCTAGGTGCCTCTGCTGAGCACTTTGATAGAGAGAGTCAGTTTTGAGAGCAGTTTAGTGCGGCTTGGTATGTCAAGCCTTTATTTTGAAACAATGTAATTAAAAATAGATTATTCTTTTGGCGAACCATCTAGGGTGATTCGATTATCACCGATGGTTCGGGTCGGTTCTCTATTCATGCAGTGGCATGAAGGTAGAACTGTCTTTTGAATATGCTAGTTGGGCATATTAACTTCTTTCGCTTTAATGAGATTAATTGCTTTATTTATAATTATGCTTGTTATACCAATGTTCTGTGCTAAGCTTTGGGGCACGGTCTGGAGGATCGTGCTGATGGCACGGGTTTTGGGGTGCCGAGATTCGGGCTGTCACATTATATATCCGGGCTTATATTCCAGCATAATCTTTTGTCGTTATTTTCTTATTATTCTAGTGTCTCTGTTTGGCGTCTGTTTATATATTTTTTTGTGTTTCTTTTCTTTAGTTCATTGGTCGTGCATATATATATATATATATCATCCTTCCCTGCTGCTATTTTCAGAAGGGAAAAATCTATAGTTTGGAAATTATGCATGGCTGGGAGTACGTACAATCCAATTATGCGAGTGTTCAAACGCGCATAATTGAACCGCCAACAAGTCACTGGGATGGATGCCCGGGTGACTTCGAATTATGCGCAGAGGCACCGACGCATAATTCGAATTATGCGTAGGCTCCCCTGCACATGATTCATTCGTCACTTATCGTTGGTGACGGGAGCTGAATTAAGTGCAATGTGTGTTGCGCTTAATTTGGGATGCCCATAGGGAGTTCTGCGTACAACTTAAGAATGCGCATGATCACATGCACGTAATTGAGTCCCAGTCTATATAAGGTGAATTTTTTTTCATTTCTCTCGCGCGCTCTAACTTTTTGTGATCTTCTAGCTTCCTTGTTCTCCTAGTGCGCTATTTCTTGTGTTTTCGCGACATCTTGCGATCCGCTTGTCGGATTTGGATGTCGTTTCTTACGTTCTCTTCAGTTTTTTGAGTTCTTCTCTTTGATTTGGAGCCTGAGGGTAGTGACCGGGTTTACATGACTACTTTGGATTTGGAGTTTGCGGATGAGTTGGTGGGCGAGTTGCTTGTGGCTTCGGGTGTTGATGGAGAGGTGACTGGCTACTTTTATGTATCTAATTAAGTCTTAACCTTTGCAAGCGCACAATAGAAATTATAGAGCTAGTATATGATCATTCCCATGAAGACAGGTTTCTCTATATTAACTTAATTTTTTTGAAAACTTATATTTATCTTTTAAGTTCCTAAACTACTGGAAAAATATGAATAACAGAATTATTTCTTAATCTAAATTGCAGAAAATAAATCCTAATCCTCCTTTAGATTATGGTCGTCAATCACAATCTTCAGTTATCAGATATTTATGAATTTGAACAGTACCGTTACACTATATATCAAGTTTCCTAGTTTTGGTCATCAATTAATACTAAAATCCTATCAATACATATTTAATCTAATAAACAATCTCCTAAAACTAGGGCGTCAATCAAATTCTAGAAAACTAAAGATGGAAAAGTAAAAATCATTGCACTAATCTGTAAACTTTAACCTGAGTCGTCAATTCAAACTAAAATTCGAAGATGTTTACAAAGCAGGAAATTATAATAAAATAAATCTAAACTAGAAAGTAATAAAATTATACCTTTCACCCCACAAACGCAGCCGATAAGTGCTTATGAGAAACTATAGATATCTACTTTAATCTTTAGCTCCCAATTGCAGTCGTCAATTGCTCTTGAGAAACCTTGGATATCTAATCTATAAAGCAATAAAAATCTACTTTAAATTTGATCGGAAGAAAATTTAACCTCAGTTGTCAATTGATGCTAAGAGTTCCTTCGATGGTTTTTCCTATGTGCCGAGCCTCTTATTTACAGATCATAAGGGTCGGTTTACAAAACTTCTAATTCTAATAAAAGAAATAAAAAGATTCCTATTATAACTCTAATTTTAATTCTATTCCTCCTTGCTTTTCATAGTTGATGCGCTTCTGGATTGTTCCTTTTTATTTAGTAGTAGAGATATTCTGGAATCTGTCTTCATCAATCTTCTCAAATCCATGATATACCAAACTTTTAATTCAAGAGTTCTTCTAATTCGGTGCATGGCGGTGTAGATCTTCACGTGATTCGCAGCAGCAGAAAAATTTCTATTAATACAATCATAAATCACGATTGTCTCATTTTTTCTCTTTCTAGAAAATCATCAATCACAATTTTCTATCTTTCATAGCTTTCTCTCTAGACGATTCTCTGAATTACGATTGTTCGCTTATTTTTTTCTTCTATATCGCTTCAGCTTCTTGAATGTCTTCTGAAGAATCATAAATTACGATTTCTTATTCTCTTCTTTAATAACAACACTCAATCATTTTTCATGATTTTCTAGTTTTCAGTATTTAGTGAATCGTCTTTTTACGCTTAATCATCTTTTACTGCTTTTTTGAGTTCATTTTAACGAATATTAACACTTTGGCTCTCTTTTACTGATTTTCCTTAATATCTATATATTATTCTTATTAGTAGCAAACTAAGTCCTAGCATCACTAAGTTATGGATAATAAAAGAGTAAATTATGTGATTGATCACACCCCCAAACTTACGTTTTGCTAGTTTCTGGTAAAAAAGAAAACATGAAAATCTTATACTAAAAATTTAAATGCCACTTTCGTAGGGAGCATGATTGCATTTAACAGATGCAACTAGCCTTTAAACCCCTAAGTAATTCCTAGTGGAGGAGTTGTAGTCTTTTGAAGGTTTTCAATGAAGTTACCTACAAACTTCAAATCTTTTTTAATTTTTCAAAAGAAAAGAAAAATTCAAACTAATTTTGTACACTATCTATATTAATTAAGTTAGCTAAGGTGGTCATCACAGAGTCATTATGATTTTCTAAAATTATCAATCTTTTATCCTTACTTTCCATTATAACAGTTATTCTTGATTAGACTCCAACAATTTCAATTTATAGTAAGCAGGAAGTCTATGCATTAGTGAATAGTTTATTCTTTATAAATTTTTCTAAACTGCAGATTTAGAAAATACTTCATTCAAAAACACTCACTATTGACATACTCTCAAAAAGATACCCAAACTTTTGGGTTCTCACAATGTATTATTTCAGAAAAGTTCAATCAAAGATAATATTGTTAATCTCATAGAAAAGGATAATCTACTATATTCATATGAATCCCTGTGCAATCCATAGCATCTATTTTTCATATCTCTACTAGGCTTATGCTTTTGCAACTGGTAAATCAAAAAGGTCTTTCCTTCGGCTTGTAATAGGACTTTGGATTTCAGAAGGTGTAAAAGAAATGTAGAAAATGATTCAAAGTTTTTCTGAGAATTTAGCTTTTCTTTCTCCTATCTTTTCAGCTTCTTCTTTTCTTCGTTCAGTAAGCATCCATGAATTGGATAACTTCTTCCTATTTTTATCCCATTTCTTTCAGTGTAAAATTGTAATTTACGATTTTTCTCCTTTTTAAAGCTTTTTACTTAAGAATCGTAATCTTTTTTTTTTTTTTTTTGAAGTCGTCTTTTTATGATTTTTCACCCCTTTCTCATATTCTTCTTTTAATTTCTTCGACTGTACCCTTTTTTTTTTGGCATTCTCCTTTATCTGTTTTTGCTTTTTACTCCTTCGACTCCCTCTTCTTCCTTTCTTTAGCATTCTAAAACCTTAAAAATTATAAGGGTTAAAGATTGAAAGCTTTGGGTAGTACATATGGTTAAGGGTTTATCAAATTTTTGGTAATATGGGTTCAAAGGATAAAATTTATTCTGAGATTTTGGCTCTGATTTAACAAAAGATGGCCTTTAATCATGTTTACGATTTACTAGCATAGATGCCTTATTGCTTTGATATTTCTAACATATAGTTTTAGAAAAACAAATCAAGTTATCGTAGAATATTTTGATTCTAAATTTAGCAATATGAGATTTCATATCAGTATAGAAGTTCAAAGAAACTTTTTTGACTTGAATAAAAATAGTCTTTCTTTGAATAAAAGAGGAAATATGGCTCAAAATCTCATTCGTTTATACTTTTGAAACTATAGTCTAAAATTTTACAGTTTAAATCAATCTATTGTTTCAAACATCCATTCTAATACAATGTTCAATGAGCTAAGCATGAATTGTATTATTCTTTATTCTAATTATTAAACTCCAACTTTAATGGATTGTAAGTTTTCAAGATTTGTAATTTGGCTATCATAATTCCAATGTAATGATCAACTAAAAAAAGGAATTCGCAAAATTTTTACAAACTGAAACTGAATAAAACTAATTGATTTTTAACTTTTCCTAGTATACTAATTATACTACTATATTATACATAGAAATTGTGTATTCCCCCAAACTTAATTAGGACAATGCCCTCATTGGCACAAAATCAGGGGATACTGAAAATATTTACCTAAAAATTATTGATATCTTTGATTGCTTACCGGATGTGAATTTTTTTTTTTGTAAAGAATGTTCCCCCAAACTTGAGGAAAGTACAGCGATTTTACTTCTCAGAGACAATAATAACAAAAATAAAAGAAATGTTAGTAACAATTACACAGTTAGTAAAAAAATGAAAGTTAGTCGAAAAAGAAAATATTATATATTACTGAATATTTACAATGATTATGAAAAGAGAAAATATAAAAGGAAAAACTATTTACATAAAATAAAATAATCCTAGGAATAAGCTAGACACACACTATTTCAGAAATGGGCAGCAACGCCTGAGAGGATGTGCCTTCAATAAAGTTTGGTCCAAAATTGTGTTGCCCCACAAAATATCTCCCATCTTGGTGCAGGTGGATCCAATAGAAAAGAGAAGCGTTAAGAAGATGGAAGGGGTGATGATGGAGAAGACTGTTGGTGGTTGGGGGAGGAAGGAGGATTTTTTGTTGTCGATTCCAGAATGAGAGAGGAGAAGAGGGCAACAATTTCATTGATTAATTGCCCCCTTTCTTCTAACAACGTGGTGACTTCATCTTCATGGCATTGGATGAGGCGTGAAAATGCCTCACTGACCAGCTTGGTTGTTTTGCCATGGTGAAAGGGTTGGTGTTAGATGAAGGCGAAGGGAATGGGGTGAATTGATCAGTCGGTACTGATTTATTTATAACCTATCAAAATCAAGAATTTGAAGAGTTGCCTTAAATAGACATTATGTGTAACGTCCTAAAAAATTTTGACCTTTGAACAGTACGCCTCAGTGTGTGTGCCCGTCGGGTCACGTGCCCAACTTTGTGAAGAAACAATTGGTAAGTTGGGATTAGATTATGTGTTAAGTGAATCAATAATAATGGAGAATTGTATGGACCTTTGAATGAGTTTAGATACACCAAGTTGTGGTGTATATGCTGAACACCTAAGGCTAAGGTTAAATATAAAGATGTAAACCTTAAGAGAAGTTATTTCTCTTATGATTTAGTGGTTGAGAGAGTTATTAAGAGAGAGAGGAAGAAGCTTCGAATGCGGTTGTTAGTGCGTGTGAGGAATTCAAGATTTTTCATTAATTGTAGACTTGGGATTGTGAAGAGTTCGAAGTTTCAAGCTACGAAGCCTTAGTCGTGCGTGAGAACTGGGATGGAGGAATCGATTGATTAAAAGGTAAGATTTTGTATAAATTTTGTAAGAAATTAATGAGCGAATTGATTATGTACATGAGTGGGAAAATCAAAGAAGAAAGGATGAGAATTGAAGGAAAAATGAGTTGGAAAAGTGAAACTAGAGTTGGATGAAAACTGACAAAATCGACTGGTCAATTTTATCTAGATTGATGAGTTTGTGGGTTTTTGAACGAAATCGGCCGGTCGAATGAAAACCAACCAGTCGACTTTGAAAACCGACCGATTGAAATGAAACCGACCTATCGATTCCCACAAAACAGAGAATATGAAAAATTAGTTCTGGGAAATTCGACCAGTCGATTTTAGATCGACCAGTCGATTTGGAAACTGATCGGTCGATTTGGGAAATCGACTGATCGGTTTTCGTGTGAAAGAAAAGGTCTGATTTTCTTAAGGAAAATCGATCGGTCGATTTGGGAATCGACCGATTGATTCTGGCTGTTTCAGAGTTTGGTTTCTGTTTGAAGTGGAAACTTTTGGGAGATATCGTGTCTTCCTGTTTTACGTCATTTTTTATGTTTGTTATAAATTTATATATATTAGGTGTGAGCTTGAATCTTGGGGCTAGAAGCGCTAACATGAGCTAAGAAGTTACGTGTGACTTCGTGTGAGGTAGGGAAATATCTATACCATGTTCATTTGATACGACTAGCATGTGAATTATGATATGATGTATTTTTCCATCAATTACTCTTAAGTTTTGCGGAAGCTTTTGAAAATGTAAATGTGTAAGCATGTGTGCGTGTTTGGAATTCGTATTATGATGTGAGAATCTTTTAAGATTTATTTCGACAAATGTGTGTGAAAGAAGGTGCTTTTAACTTTTTAATTTAGATATAATTATCACATTATACAGCGATAAGTTATATGCATGCACTATAATTTAAGGGTGAATATGTGAATACCCGACCGACGCGGTGGTATAACCATGACCGATGTGACGGGATATCCATGACCAGTACGGCGGGATATCCATACAACTCTTTTGTGTGATCTTGTGAATTCTACCGGCCAACCATAATTGTTTCCGACACAAGTGTCCATCATTTTTGGGACCTTGGGCACTATGTGAAAATGGTTCATACGAATGACGATAATGGGTATTCCATCGGGGGCTCGATGCTATATGCTCAAGGGACTATTTAAGTGAGCAGTTTAAGTTTTTCTTTCGTTATGAGAATAAGTTGTGGAAATCATATGTTTAAACTTTGAAAAATTGTATTTGATCTCAGTTTTACTTCATGTCAATCACCTTTAAATTGTATACCTTCGCATGAGAAAAAGCATATTTCGTTTAAAGATATATGTGTGATGTTAAGAATTTACATGCTATTAGTATTTCCCTACTGGGCTTATGTTGTTAGCTCATCCCTCGACTATATGTCACAGGTACAGGAGCTGAGGTTGACTTAGAGGATCCCGCAAGGGTAGAGGATCCTAATTTCTCTCTTGAGGAGGAGGACTCAGAGCCTCATCCTGAGAATTGTTTCGTTTGTGCAAAGCACGGGTAGGTCCGGCTTTGGAATGATGGGTTATGGTATAGTTTTTGTGATGTAAAGAATATAATATTTTGGATTATAATTATAATATTCTTTTGTAAACCATATTTCAGTGATGGTCGGCCATCACCGGTTGTTCTTTTTTATTCTTTTGCTCATGAGTTTTTACATGGGATTAGAACCGTTATTTTATCTTTTGAGATATAGAATTGGTGATTTCTTTTTGCCTATGATGAATCTATCTGTTTAGCTAGAATTCCTACTTTGTGTGTGGATGTGCCAAGTGTTCCATTCGGTGATCAGCCTTAGTGTCGATCCGACGGTCCGGGTTTCGCGATTAGGAAATCCGAGCTACCACAGTTGGTATCAGAGCATAGGCTTTAGAAAATTTCTGACAAGTCTTAGATTAGACTAGATGTTTAAGATTTTGTTAGAAGTATAGGGACCTTCTATGTAACGATCCACAGACTTAGCACTGTAGTGGTGAGAGTCCGGTCAGGTCATGTGTGAGGACCTCACTATACAGCTGTTAAACTATCGTAGCACGTGATCAGTTCCATATATAAACCAGTAGCGATATATATTTTGTTATCATAAAGCCAACACCATTTGGCTCTATCTACACAAGGCTAAATAAGGGAAAAGGATATGGTCTAACTATCCCAACCCAGGTTTTAAACTTAAAATAAACAAACAAAAAAAAAGAAAGTAGAGGGGCTATTACATAAAATTTGTTAATTACCTATAAAACATATAATATAACAGAATTTTGGTTTTTTGTTTTATTAGGCATACACTACCAATGTAGTGTTAGCATATATGGTATACTAGCCTTCTGTAGCTGGTAAGCTACTTGCATGGCGTCTCACATACACGACTCCAATGAGTCATACGATCTAAGCATGCACGCAAGGTCGAGGTCGTCTGTTAAAAAGGCAACCTCCCTCGCTTCTTTACATTTGATTAATGAAACTAGAGGAACTCTGATGTAGTAAACAACATTAAAGATTTGTAAACCACCTGAAATATTGAGACGTTGTTCGCAAGTCTGCTCTGGATCCGAAATCAGCAAACACATTTTGATAGCCAAGACTCACAAACATAAGGTAAGTTCTTGTAGCAATAGGATATAAACATGACTCCATAAACTAGGTGAAGATTTGCACTCCAGGCCTTCACTGAAAAATTTGAAATGGAAATATATATAAATATAGATATATATATATATATATATATATATATATATATATATATATAACTTGCTATAAGTTTATATATATCTATTGATGAACAAATATAAAACTGCTGCCATTATTTCTATATATATATATATATATATATATATATAAATATATATGTATATTTGCAAACAAAAGGAAGAAACAACAGAATAAAAGCCAAGAAGAAGACCCAGCTGAAGCCCGGCAAGCCAGGCTTGCCGCGGAAACCTCAAGGGGTTGCCGCGGCAAGACCCTCTGCTGAGTGGCTTGTCGCGGCAACCTCAAAGGGTTGTCGCGGCAAGCATTGTGTGTTGCCGCGGCAACCCTATGCTCAAACCACTATGTGGTATTTTAGTCATATCGTTTGACCCTGACCTCCAAATGGCATGCTTCTTAATGCGTTGGAAAGTAGACAAAGAGACCTACAACTTTTATGAAGTAACTAAACTCTAAATCCGATGTTTAAAGGGTCAAAAAGTAGTGACAATATGCAGAAAGGTACTCAGGCTTGCCGCTGCAACAGTATACTGAGACTACTATGTGGTATTTTAATCATATCTTTTGATTCCGAACTCCGATGGACACGATTCTTGATGCATTGGAAAGGGGACAATGAGACCTACAATATTCATGAAGTAACTAATTTCTGAATCCAACGTTTAGGGGATCAAAAAGTAGTGACAAGGCACGATAACATGCAACTACAAAGCTTGCCACGGCAACCTATGTTGCTTGCCGCGGCAACCCTGCATCTGACACACTTAGCGACACCTCTGTCAAGGTTTGTGCTGGGTTGACTTATTGAGTTTGCCCATAAGACATGGGACCATAAATGGTTCATAATTTGGGTCTATGTTGACCCAATAAACTATTAAAAATACTAAACCTATGAACGACATTTCTAGGTGTCACTTGGTACACATGACGCGTTTGCTTGAAGACAAGCGAGCACGGGAAACTAGTTAAACGTAAACCTGGTGTAAGGTAGGGAATGTACTTTGCTAACTTGTGTTTTAATTGCTCATTCACATCTAGATAGCATATAAAATTATTTTGTTCAATAAAGCTATAAGTATAAAATAGTTGCTTATAATGAGATAGATTCGATGTATGCTGTTGTAGAGACTTTTCTGAACTAAAAGTTAAGTAAACTCTTAGTAGAATCATGTGTACAGGAAATATAATATCTGATTAAATTTTTTTTTCTGAGGATGATAGATATTAGTAAATGAAGGAATGTTTTGCATGATGGATATCAGTAACCTATGAATAGTTACCAACTGCAATGTTATATTTAATTTGGAATGGATAAGATATGATCGAATTAAGGTTAAGAAATAAGGATGACAAGCGTGGGATATAAAGATGATTAGTAGTACCATGCCAATGTTGTTTTGATAAATTCAGCCTTAAAGTATTCAACTTTGTTAAAATCAGTTTGGATAAACTATTAGTTAAGAATAAGAAGCTCAATTTTGAATTAGTATGAACATGATAGTGTAGCTTTGATACGTTCAGCTTGGATAAGTTCAGTGTTAATCAATAGTTAACTCAGTCAGTTAAGTATGCTAGTTTCATGATGTATAAACATGCACGATCAGTAATGTTAATTCAGTGAGATGGAAAAAAGGATACGAGCAGTTTCAATGCATGAATATAAATAGTTATGCTAGGTTAGTATGCTAGTTTAGTATTATGCAAGTTTCAGATTATACTAATAAAAGTTTCGATAAATGATTATGAGCATATCAGTTCGATAAGATCAGCTTGACACATGTTATTATATTAGAACTATTGTCAAACCAATTTAGATGACAGGATATCGATCAGTAGATGAATTTGTATGTATGATGATACTTGATGAGTTTAGAGGAAGTATAATGTATGCACATGCTAGTTTTAAATGTATTACTATGACTGCTGGTGTTAGATCAGCTTAGAAATCTACAGACTTGATGCATGCTTTACATAATTATGATGCTAGTTCAGCTTGGATACATGAATATCAATGATTACGATAGTTGCAGTCATATATGATCATGTGGGTTCAATTATTCAAATCAGTTTTGCTATATGATATCTGTTCACGATGTGCTCGCATATATATCATGCATTGTTCATATTCTGTTATCTTTGATGTCATGTACACGTCTTTAATGCATCTTGAAACAAGTGATCCCGCTAACTCGGGAGCTTGATATCCCGTCCATGTGATCCCGCTAACTCGGGAGCTTGATATCCCGTCCAAGTGATCCCGCTAACTCGGGAGCTTGATATCTTGTCCAAGTGATCCCGCTAACTCAGGAGCTTGATATCTCGTCCAAGTGATCCCGCTAACTTGGGAGCTTGACAAGTGATCCCGCTAACTCGGGAGCTTGATTTTCTTGTTTCTTGTTCTTGTACATGTCTTGTTTCAGCATGATTCATTGATCTCGCCTGATTCTTTGTCAGCATGAATATGTCAGCATTGTCAGCATGATGCAATAATTGCATGATTTGGTGCTTGTTCTATTATATACTGCTAGGATATATAGATGCTAGAATGGACCTAAGATAAGATGACATGTGTTTCATTTTATTTTGCATCTAGACATGAATGGATAATCTAATATATAAATTAGCACTTTAAATTTTCCCTGTTGAGCTTTGATGATAGCTCATCCTACGACTTTATGTCTTAGCTGCAGATATTGCTCAAGACCCTGAGCACGAAGCTGATCCTACCTACCAGTCTGAGGAGGAGGACGAGGAGGAAGGTTCTACTGAGGACTTCTTTCCTTGAGAGGTTTGGGAGAGATAGAGATTTGTTTTTAAAATATTAAATATGTATAAACAGCAGTGTGATTTAAGATAGTTTACTACTTCAGATATAGGTTTCTGTTTATATTTCCTGTTCAATTTACTGCTTTAGATAAAGGAATGGATATCAATTGTTGCCATATTTCTTCGTATCAGAGTTAATTAAATTCGCTTCCGCATATGTAACACTTTGTACACGATGCCCTTGTATGACAGGATCATGTTAGGTGATCCGACGGCGCGACCTTTCCCATTTACGAGAAGGGGAAAAGTCGGGCTGTCACATTCTGTTAATGAAACTGTTGTTTCATTGTAACAGATTCAGATGTATCCAAGAGATAGAGGACGACCTATAAGCGGTCGTGGAAGAAGTTTAGGGAGTGTGGATGAGATCCCTGCGGGTTCTAGTAGAGATCAGAGAAACCCTCCTGATAAGAGAGCTCAGAGGGAGGAGGCAATTGTTAGGATGACATAGGCCATGAAAGTTGTGGCTACCGCTATGGCTCAATAGGCTACTGCCATGGCTCAACAGACGACACTACTAGTTGAAAATAAAGTGAACCATCAGCGGCCACCACCACAACTCCTCCAGTACTATTGCCCTCATCATTTGTTGACTTTAGGAGATTGAGACCTCAGAGTTTCTATGGGCAGATAGATACGCTTGAGGCAAAAAAATGGTTAAATCAAATTGAGAAGCTTCTACAAAGACTTCAGAGCACTGAGGATGAGAAGGTTGGCTGGGCTTCCTTCCAGCTTGAGGGTGATGCCGATCTGTGGTGGAAATCGATACTGAGAAAGAGAGACGTTGAAAATCTTCACAATCTATGGACTTGGGAAAAGTTTGTTGAGGTGTTCAACAAAGAATATTTCTCCAAGCAAGTGAGGAATCAGATGAAGAGAGATTTTGCTAATTTAGAGCAAGGAAAAAGTATGACCATACGAGAGTATGGTACTAAGTTTACAAGGTTATCGAGGTTTGCACCGAAACTAGTAGCCACTGAATTGATGAAGGCCAATAAATTTGAAGAAGGCCTGAGGCCAAATGTGTGAGATAGGATTTCAGTGTTGGAGCTAGAAACCTATGCGGAAGTAATGGGAAAAGAAATTGTGGTCGAAAGAGATATAAATAATATGTATAAACGGTTGGATCAACAGTAAAAATTAAGGCTGGCCAAGGGAGAGCAAGTGACTACGACTTGGGGAACAAAAAGTCGAGATTTATAGCACTAGCTCTAGTTTCAAGACAACCTACCTACACAAATTATCCCAAGCCACAAGTATCTACTCTTGTGAGACCTTTCCATATAGAGGGTCCTACTCAGAGTCAGTTTATAGGAGCAACGGTTACTCAGGGATTCTCGAGAGCAGCGTCGTCGAGTCCCTAGATCACATGTGCCCGTTGTGGCAAATCTCATAAAACTTCTGATTGTAGACATGGCACAGGGGGATGTTTTAAATGCAGAAAGATGGGCCATATGATTAGAGATTGCTCATAACTAAGAAATGAAGGTACGGTTTCATCTGCTATCGCACAAAGGCCTAGGCGACCTACAAGACCTACCATACAGAGCCGTGCTTTTGCAGTGACCACCAAAGATGCTCGGGCAAGTAACGATGCTATTCAAGGTATAATTGTCTAGTCATGTTCAATTTAGTTGAATTATATTTTAGAGAAAGAAGGTGCATAAATAAGAATGATCTACTAGGTTGCTATTTTTATGAGTGATTAACTTTACCATGCATGCCTAATTATCTAGTATATATATATTACCATAGGTACCTTACAACTACATAAAGAAAGCAACGGTGATCGTTGTGATGCACGAGTTCTGATAGACCCAGGGTCTACCTACTCGTTTGTGACTTCGGAGTTTGCGGGAAGATTGAAGATTGTTCCCGAAGCGTTGGAGTTCATTTTGGCCGTGTCAGTTCCTATGGGAAGTTCAATGACTACAGACACGTGTTGTCGATCTATTATCGTGCGAGTTGAATATTGCAAAATGATGATGGATCTCATTTTATTGAATATGCAAGGATTCGATATACTCCTTGGCATGAATTGGCTATTCGTTTATCATGCGAGCATGGATTGCCTACAAAAAGTCATCACATTCTGTCCACCGAAGCAAAAGTCTTTCCGATTTGTCGGTCACAAGGGTTAGATTATACCAATCATCTCTGCGGTATGAGTTGAGCGGATGATGAGGAATGGATGCAGTGGATACCTAGCATTTCTATAAGAACAATGGGAAGTGAAGAACGTCATCACCGATGTTCCGATTGCTTGCGACTTTACGGATGTATTTCCCAATGAGTTATTAGGGTTACCACTAGATTGAGAGATTGAATTCGCAATCGACTTAGCACCAAACATAGAGCCAGTATCTAAAGCGCCTTACTGAATGACTCCTATCGAGTTGAAAGAATTGAAGGAGCAGTTACAAGAATTGTTGGACAAGGACTTCATAAGACCTAGTGTGTCTCCTTGGGGAGCACCGATCTTGTTTGTTAAGAATAAGGATGGGTCGATGAGACTCCGCATCGACTATCATCAATTGAATAAGCTGAGGATCAAGAACAAGTACCAATTACCCAGGATTGATGACCTCTCTTATCAGTTACAAGGGGCAAAGTTTTTTACAAAGATTGACTTGAGATCGGGGTATCATCAGCTGAAAGTGAAGGCCGAAGATGTTCAGAAGACTACATTCAGAACTAGATATGGGCATTATGAGTTCCTGGTGATGCCTTTTGGCTTGACTAATGCACCAGCTTCATTTATGGATCTCATGAATAGAGTATTTAAACCACATCTTGATACATGGGTGGTTGTGTTCATGGATGACATTCTCATTTATTTGAAATCCAAGGAAGAACATGAGCAACACTTACATATTGTATTACAGACGCTATGTGAGCATCAGTTATACACCAAACTCAGCAAGTGTGAGTTTTGGTTAGAGCAAGTGAGTTTTCTAGGCCACATAGTCTCAGAAGCAAGTGTGATAGTTCATCTAGTAAAGATTGAAGCAGTAGTAGACTGGGAACAACCAAAGACTGTGACTAAGATTCGCAATTTCCTCGGTCTGGCTGGGTATTATAGAAGATTTATAGAGGGATTCTCCAAAAATTCAGGACCACTCACTCAACTTACAAGAAAAGATGTTAAGTTTGAGTGGACTAGTGAATGTTAAGAGAGTTTCCAAGAACTTAAGAAATGACTTACCTCCGCACCACTATTAGCTATTTCATCAGGCAGTGGGGAATTCGCTGTATATAGCAATGCTTCACATAGCAGCTTAGGCTATGTACTCAATTAGAATAGAAAGGTTATTGCTTACGAGTTGAGACAACTTAAGGATCATGAAAAGAACTATCTGAAGCATGATCTTGAGTTAGCCGCGATGATCTTTTCACTGAAGATCTGGAGACATTATCTGTATGGTGAGACCTTCGAGATATTCACGGACCACAAAAGCCTCAAGTACTTGTTTACACAAAAGGAATTGAATATGAGGCAACAGAGATGGATTGAATTTCTCAAGGACTATGATTGATCTATTCAGTATCACCCATGTAAAGCAAATGCTGTGGCAGATGCGTTGAGTCGGAAGAATTCAACTCAGTTAGCTAGCCTTGTTATGGGACTCTGTTGATGAAAATTGTTGGAAGACCTTTCTTTGTCTGATAAGAATATTGAGGTTAGAGTTTTAGGTGCCTTATTGGCAAACATCACAATTCGACCAACAATTTTTGACCGCATTTATGAACTGCAGATGAAAGATGCAAAGTTCTTAAAGATTAGACAAGGTGTGACAAATGGCACCAGAGTAGATTTTTCTATGAAGGAAGATGGATCGTTACTATTCAGAGGACGCCTATGCATATCGATTGATGTCGATCTATGGCAGACTATATTAGACGAAGCTCATAAGTTCAAGTATGCTATTCATCCTGGTGGTACCAAGATGTACTAGGTTTCAAGGAAGAACTATTGGTGGAGAGGACTGAGAAAGATGTTGCCGAGTACGTATCTAAATGCTTGGTGTGTCTGCAAGTAAAAGTAGATCATAGACACCCAATAGGTCTATTGCAACCGCTAAGGATTATATCGTCAAGGCTGGTTTGGGGAATATCCTTAAACCACTGCATGAGTATTATTACCCTCGTCTAGTGAGGCTGTTTTATCAGAACATGAGTGATACTAAAAATCCGAGTTTGATTACGACCAAGATTGACGGTTGTGAGTATAGGTTCACTTTAAACCATGCTTGCAAAGCCCTAGAATGCTATGATTTGTATGGTCATGGAATCGAGTTATTATCCCCATTCTCGAAACTCGTAGATTACTTAGAAATTAGACGGCAGATGACACAGGGATCACATGGGTCCGGTACGACGATTAGGAGGATCGATTTGCCTCCTCATCTATAGATGTTGGATACGATCATTAAGTGCAACCTTTACCCGATGCGCCACAACACTGAGAGAGTAGGGGAAGTACAACGAGCATTGTATTTGGCGTTTAGGGGCTGATGGTTTAGTGCGACTCAGATGGTCTTTAAAGGGATGAAGTACATACAAGGGAAATTGATGAAGGGAGGAGCAAAATCGAAGGATCATATTCCATATGCTCGCCTGTTGTCGAGTATGATTGAGGATTACTCTGATGAGGAAGAGTATCAAATTTCTGATGAGGAACCGAAAGCAAATGACCACGTAGCATTGTACACTTTCTCGGATTGGAATCGAACCAATCACCAATTGAAAAAGGTTCTTCCTCCCAGTGAGCAAGAAGTACCATCCATACCCGTAGCCCCACAAGAACAAGGACAACAAGAACATGGACCAAAACAAGAACAGCCTGTGCCACTAGATCATGCACCACCAGCTCAGCAACAGGAACAATTTCATGTACCTCGTGCACAACATGCACCTACTACATTTGATGATGTCCTTGCTCACATGGTTAGGTTAGAAGAGATTAACTATTTGTTGCATCGCCGGATGGACTATCACGAGGATGTGTTTACATGCTTGATGCAGCACGCTTACCCCACTGATTATATGACACAACTCACATATGCTCGTGCTTCGATACTAGATCCATGGTACTTTACTACTGGAGCGACTATGTTTGGTGAGGCAGTTGGAGATGAGACAGCTGGGGAGGCGGAGGTAGGACCTACTGGTGAGTAGCCAGGTGACGTGGCGGCTTGACTATAGTTATATATAGAATGTGGGTTTATTTTGATGTGCTAAGATATCTTTTCTTTTCGAAAACAATTTTTGTAATTAATACAGGGTATGGTTTATAACCGTTTAAAACTATCGTGGCATGGTTGCCACTTTTGGGATTTTGAACTATGGTGGCATGGTTGCCACCTTTGCTTCGTTATTTTTATGTAGATGTTGTAAGAAGTTTCAGGATTAAATGCTTCATCTATATATATCTTTCATTTTGTGACAGAATGGCATTTTAATCACCTTGTTTACTATTATGATCAAATTTTCATGCAGGGTGTGGATGTGTTATCAATGTGTGTGATTAGATATGTCTGTGGATGTGTTAAGTATGAGATATGTTAAGAGATGTCTTTTACGTCTGTATTATGATATGTTGAACTTGACTCGAGATGTGTAGGAATTACCCTTTCAAACGTGACTTGGAAGTGAAAAACCTATAGGTACATTTTCAGGGACGAAACTTCCTAAGGTGGGGAGATTGTAACGTCCTGAAAAATTTTGACCTTTGAACAATATGCCTCGATGTGCGTGCATGTCGGGTCACGTGCCCGACTTTGTGAAGAAACAATTGATAAGTTGGGATTAGATTATGTGTTAAGTGAATCAAGAATAATGGAGAATTGTATGGACCTTTGAATGAGTTTAGATACACTTAGTTGTGGTGTATATGCTTAACACCTAAGCCTAAGGTTAAATATGAAGATGTAAACCTTAAGAGAAGTTATTTCTCTTATGATTTAGTGGTTGAGAGAGTTATTAAGAGAGAGAAAGGAAGAAGATTTGAATGCGGGTGTTAGTGCATGTGAGGAATTGAAGATTTTTCATTAATTGCAGACTTGGGATCGTGAAGAGTTCGAAGCTTCAAGCTACGAAGCTCTAGTCGTGTGTGAGAACCGGGATCGAGGAATCGATCGATTAAAAGGTAAGATTTTATATAAATGTTGTAAGAAATGAATTAGTGAATTGATTATATACAAGAGTGAGAAAATCGAAGAAGAAAGGATAAGAAATGAAGGAAAAATGAGGTGGAAAAGTGAAACCAGAGTTGGGTGAAAACTAACAAAACCGATCTGTCGATTTCAAATCGACCGATTGATTTTGTCTAGATTGATGAGTTTGTGGGTTTCTGAACGAAACCGACCGGTTGGATGAAACTGACCAATCAAAATGAAATCGACCGGTCGATTCCCACAAAATAGAGAATATGAAAAATTAGTTATGGGAAATTCGACCAGTCGATTTAGATCGACCGGTCGATATTGGAAATCGACCGGTCGATTTTGGCTATTTCAGAGTTGGTTTCTGTTTGAAGTGGTAACTTTTGGGAGACATCGTGTCTTCCTGTTTTACGTCATTTTTTACGTTTGTTATAAATTTATGTATATTAGGTGTGAGCTTGAGTGCTGGGGCTAGAAGCTCTAACATGAGCTAAGAAGTTAAGTGTGACTTCGTGTGAGGTAGGGAAGTCTCTATACCATGTGCATTTGATACGACTAGCATGCGAATTATGATATGATGTGTTTTGCTATCAATTACTCTTGAGTTTTTCATAAGCTTTTGAAAATGTGAATGTATAAGCATGTGTGTGTGTTTGGAATTCGTATTATGATGTGAGAATCTTTCAAGATTCATTTCGACAAATGTGTGTGAAAGAAGGTGCCTTTAACTTTATAATTTAGATATAATTATCACATTACATGATGATAATCTATATTTATGCACTATAATTTAAGGTTGAATATGTGATTACTCGATCGACACGGCGGTATAGCCATGATCGACGTGGCGGGATATCCGTGACTGATACTGCGGGATATCCGTACAACCCTTTTGTGTGATCTTGTGAATTCTACCGGTCAACGATAATTGTGTTTGGCATAAGTATCCATCATTTTTGGGACCATGGGTACCATGTGAAAATGGTTCATATGAACGACGATGGTGGGTATTCCGTCGGGGGCTCGATGCTATATACTCGAGGGACTATTTAAGTGAGTAGTTTAAGTTTTTCTTTCATTATGAGAATAAGTTGTGAAAATCATGTGTTTAAACTTTGGAAAATTGTATTTGATCTCAGTTTTACTTCAAGTCAATTACCTTTAAATTTTGAACCTTCGCATGAGAAAAAACATATTTCGTTTATGTTATAAGATATATGTGTGATGTTAAGAATTTGTATATTATTAATATTTCCCTACTGGGCTTATGTTGTTAGGTCGTCCCTCGACTATACGTCTCAAGTACAGGAGCTGAGGTTGACTTAGAGGATCCCGCAAGGGTAGAGGGTCCTAATTTCTCACCTGAGGAGGAGGACTCAGAGCCTCATCCTGAGAATTATTTCGTCTTTGCAAAGCACGGGTAGGTCCGGCTTTGGAATGATGAGTTATGGTATAGTTTTTGTGATGTAAAAAATATAATCTTTTGGATTATAATTGTAATATTCTTTTGTGAACCATGTTTTGGTGATGGTCGGCCATCACCGGTGGTTCTTTTCGATTCTTCTGCTCATGAGTTTTTACATGGGATTAGAACCATTATTTTTTCTTTTGAGATATAGAATTGGAGATTTCTTTTTTTGCCTATGATGAATCTATCTGTTTAGCTAGATTTCCTGCTTGATTTTCGCTTTGTGTGTGGATATGCCAAGTGTTCCTTTCGAGGATCGGCCTTAGTGTCGATCCGACGGTCGGGGTTTCGTTGTTAGGAAATTCAGGCTGTCACATTATGTTTTGTGTTAAATCATGCGAATCGGTTGGTAGTCCTAATAAATGCTAAGTGATGTGTCTGTGTGAAGTGAATTGAGGTGACGCCTTTGGTATCGGAAATTGTGCCTTTCTGATAACACTGGCGTTGCCTGAGCGATAACTTCTCTCAATAATCACTATGACTTTCTGTAAGAGAGTACTCAGGTAGCAGGAAATCATAATCACTATGATTCAATGCACCGTAAAGTAAGTAAACATACCTTACTGTCATATGTATAATATACATAAATTTCTACAGCTAAGTCGGTTGCTTGACGATGCTCGTGAGTCGGTCAGTTATACTCTAGGTCTTTTAGTGCCATTGTGGTCACCATCCCTTTTTCTTCTAGAGATATCATCAGTTTAAGTCTTTGTCCATTAACCTTAAAAATACGATTGTCTTTGAGATCTTGAATGATTACAGCCCCATGAGGGAATGCTTCCACCACATTATAGGGTCCGTCCCAACGGCTTTGTTGTTTTCCTGGGAATAGTTTCAATCTTGAATTATATAGCCAAACTTGTTGGCCAGCTCAAACCTTTTTCTCAAAATGTGTTTATCATGAAATGCCTTGGTTTTGGCCTTATAGATTCGAGCATTTTGGTATACATCATTTCGAATTTCCTCTAGGTCATTGAGTTCGAGTTTTCGTTGCTCACCAGATGCATCCAACTCAAAATTCAATGCTTTGATGGCCCATAGAGCTCTATGTTCTAATTCCACAGGTAGGTGGCAAGCCTTACCATACACCAATAGGAAAGGAAACATGTCAATGGGAGTTTTATAAGCCGTTCTATATGCCCACAGAGCATCATTCAATCTTATGGACCAGTCTTTTCTGTCAGGTCGAACTATTCTTTCTAGTATCTTCTTTATTTCACGGTTAGAAACCTCAACTTGTCCACTAGTTACGGGTAGTAGGGGGTTGCGATTTTATGCGTAACACTATATTTTTTTAGCAAGCTCTTGAATATTTGTTATAAAAATGGCTTCCCTCCATCACTTATAATAGCCCGTGGGGTTCCAAGTCGTGCAAATATATTTTCCCTGAT
The DNA here is from genome assembly GCA_021018995.1 of Chloranthus sessilifolius. NCBI lineage: Eukaryota > Viridiplantae > Streptophyta > Magnoliopsida > Chloranthales > Chloranthaceae > Chloranthus > Chloranthus sessilifolius. Next base: position 28,292,765 of record CM037585.1, on the reverse strand, counting down.
AAAAGAAACTACCACGTTATGGTCATTTATTCGTGTGACCGTTTCTTCTACCCATTTTGATATGTAGTTAACGGCTATAAGTATGTATATGAATCTGAACGACGATGGAAAGGGACCCATAAAGTCAATGCTCCATACATCAAAGGGTTCTGCAGTCAAAATCGGTTGAAGGGGCATCATGTTCTTTCGGGACATGTGATCAGTCACACAATTTACCATTTTATCACCCTTAATCTAGTAATGGTAGGACTTAGTTTGCTACTAACAAGTTAACAATATGCAGATATTAAGAAAAAATAGTAAAAGAGAGCCAAAGTTTTAATATTCATCAAAGTGAACTCGAAAAGCAGTAAAAAGATGATTGAGCAAAGAGAAGACAATTCGCCTCTGTTGAAAGTTAAGAAATCGTACTTTACGATTGTGCACTAAAGCTGAAGATGGAAAGAAAGTGAAAACTAAGAAATCGTAATTTACGATTCTTCAAAAGATGATTCTTGAAAAAGCAACAAAGGAGTTAAAAATGATAAAACAAAAGCAATCATTCATTATAGGAAATCGTCTAGAAAGAAAGCTATGTGAAAATGAGAAATCGTGATTTACGATTCTCTAGTAAAAAGAAGAATAATCATAATTTATGATTGTGTAAAGCTTTTTCCGCTGCTACATCTACTGCTGTTGATCACGTGAGTGAAGAATATCACCGCCATGCACTGAATTAGAAGATCTCTAAAATTAGAAATTTGGTGAATCACGGATCTAAGAAGATTGATGAAGATAAGCTCTTAGGAAATCTCGGTTGCTGAAATAAAGGAGAATAATCCAGAAGCACATCTACAATTGAAAGCAAGGAAGAATAAAATTAGGAATTAGAGTCATATTAGGAATCTTTTAGCAATTTCCTTTATTAGAATTAGAAGTCTTTATAAATCAACTCCTTATGATCTATAAATAAGAGAGCTCGGTGTAGGAATTAGGGATCGAAGAATTTCAACATCAATTGACAATTGAGGTTGGATTTTCTTTTGATAAGTAGTGTAAAATAGTTGTAATAAATTAGATATCAGAGGTTTCTCAAGAGCAATTGACGACTACTATTGGGTGCTGAAGATTAGTATAGATATCCTTGTTTCTCAAAAGCAATTGACGACTGCGGCTAAGGGGTGAAAGATATATTTACTTTACTTTCTAGTTTAGATTTTATTTGCTTTATTTACATGCTTAAACATCTTCAAGTTTTGATTTGAATTGACGACTCAGGTTGGGTTTGAAGATTAGTGTAACGGTTTTTATTTTTTCATCTTCAATTTTTTAGAATTTGATTGACGCCCATATTTTAGGAAATTATTAATTAAATTAAATCTGTGTTAAAGAATTTTAGTTTTTGATTGACGCCTAAATTCTAAAAGACTGCAATACGGTTTAATGGTACTATTTATTTTTATAAATATCCGATGGTTGAAGATTGGGATTGACGACCTCAATCTGAAGGAGGAAATGATTTATCTTATACACTTTAGATTAAGAAACCATTCTTTTATTCATATTTCTCAAGTAGTTAGAACCTTAAAAGATAAATATAAACTTTAAAATAGAAATATATAAATAAGATATCTTGTGCACTTGCAATATGTTAAGACTTAATTAGACATACATAGTAAGCTGATCAACATGGCTCCTAACTTTTGACATCGATCGCAGCCCTGACAGAAATTCTGAGCATCCTTAAATAGTGATAGCCAATAAAACCCTATTTGTAGTACCTTGGCAGCCATTTTCCTACCATCGAAGTAGCCCCCACAAGCATATGTATGAAAAAATTGTAGAATATTGTGTCACTGTCGGGCACACATTTCCTAATTATTTGGTCTGGGTATATTTTAAATAGGTCTGGATCCTTCCAAATATAATATTTTACATTAGCAAAGAAAGTATATCGATCTTGATTAGACAAGGTTGGGAGAATCTTACCTGTTGTCAAATAATTCACGATATTGGCATACCATGAAATTGTTGCTGGATGGAAAAAAGTTGCTCATCCGGAAAGATATCCTGCAGAGATTCTTTACTAATGGTCTTAGGTACTTCTATCCTAGATAGGTGATCAGCCACCACGTTCTCAACTCATTTCTTGTCCTTGATCTCGAAGTTAAATTCTTACAAAAGAAGGATCCACCTGATTAGTCTTGACTTGGCATCCGTTTTAGATAGTAAGTATTTTAGTACAGAATGATCAAAAAAGATCACGATCTTAGATCCCAATAGGTACGGTCAAAATTTATCCAACGCGAAGACTACATCGAGAAGCTCTTTCTCAATGATGGTATAGTTAACCTGAGCTTCGATCATGGTTCGACTTACATAATAAATTACACGAGAAACCTTGTCTCTCTGCTATCCTAAGACGGCACCAATTGCGTTATCAGAAGTATCACACATTACTTTGGAAGGAAGTGAATAGTTGGGAGGTTGAATAATTGGGGCGGATGTGAGAAGTGCCTTGAGCTTGTTGAATGCGTCAAGATAGGTGTCTTTGAAGTTAAAGAATACATCATTTGCTAATAGGTGACCTAATGGTCTCGAGATATTTGAAAAATCTTGGATAAATCGGTGATAGAAGTCGACATGGCCAAGAAAAGATCGAATCTGCCGTACTGAAGTTGGTGGTGGTAGATTTGCTATTATATCGATTTTAGCTATGCCAACTTTTATTCCTCTTTAAGAGACAATGTGCCCTAAGACTATGCCTTCCTGAACCATGAAATGGCTCTTCTCCCAACTTAGCACTAAGTTGGGTTCTTCTCATCTTTCTAAGAGGACGACAAGATGATCAAGACAGAAATTCAGCCAAACACCGAAAAGTCGTCCATGAATACTTCAAGAAAATTATCTATCATGTTAGAAAAGATTACCATCATGCATCTTTGGAATATTGTAGGTGCATTGCATAACCCAAAGAGCATGCGATGATAAGCTCATGTCCTAAAAGGACGTGAAGGTAGTCTTTTCTTGATCTCCTGGGTAGACCAGAAGTTGGTTATACCCTGAATATCCATCTAGAAAGCAAAAATATTCCTGGCCCGCAAGTTTTTCCAGAATTTGATCAATGATAGGTAGTGGAAAATGATCCTTGCGAGTCTTGAATTGAGCTTCCGGTAGTCAATGGATACACGCCACCCTGTGGTTTCGTGTAATGGCACCAACTCACCGGCTGTATTTTCTTTTACAGTAATCCCACATTTCTTTTGGACTACCTGAATGAGACTCACCCACTCACTATGGGAAATCGAGTAAATAACACTTGCGTATAGTAGTTTCATGATTTCCTTTTGAACAACTTCCCTCATATTTGGATTTAACCGTCGTTGGCTTTCTCGTGAAGTTTTGGCATTGTCCTCTAAATGTATATGATGCATACATATCGAGGGGTCAACTCCTTTAAGGTTAGCGACAGTTCATCCGATTGCACACTTGTATTTTATGTGTGGCCAGTAACCTACTCTCTTGTTCTTTATTAGGAGCGGCTGAAATAATTACTGGGAGAGTTTCGTTAGGCCTAAGAAAAGCGTATTTAAGGGTATCAGGAAGTAGTTTCAAATCCAAGGATGGTGCTTTTTGGATAGATGGTTGTAACTGTTCATTGGAAATAATGAGTAGAGGTTCTATCCATGATTTCCAAGCCTTGGATTAGAGTTCATAGATAGAAGTGTCCATCAGATAAATCGCCTCCTTTAATTGGTGGTCTGGCTCTTTCATGTCCGTGTACCATAATGCAGTCTGAAGCGCATCCTTTGATAAGACTAAAGGTAATACTTCCTCTACTAATTCTTCAATTTCATCTATGCTGAAGTATTCTTCCTCGTCTATTGAAGCCATTTGGTTAGACGCAGTGAAGACATTTAAGTGGATTCGCATATCTCCAAAAGAAACTTCCATTACCTGATTTTACAATTTATACAAGCATTGGTCGTTGCCAAGAATGGTCTACCGAGTATAACAGGAATTTGTATTAGAGATTTTGAACATGGTTCCATGTCTAACACCAGGAAGTCGACAGGAAAAATAAATTTATCGACTCCAACCATTACATCTTCAATAATTCCCATTGGCCTTCTTTCTTATCTAACGGCTAACTGAAGAGTTACTGACATAGGCCTTATATCTCCTAGTCCCAATTTTTTGTAGACAGAGTATGGTAGCAGATTTACGCTGGCTCCCAGATCCAGAAGTGCTTTATTTATTGCATGATTGCCTATGATACATGAAATTGTAGGCATCCCAGGATCCTTAAGCTTAGGTGGAGTTCTAGCTTGCAAGACTGAGCTTACTTGCTCTATCAAGAAAACTTTTTGTGAGACATTGTTTCACTGTTTTCATTTTTGTGTACACATCTCTTTTAGGAATCGTGCATAAGCTGGGACTTGTTTAATTGCCTCCAAGAGGGGCAAGTTGATCTTCACTTCCCTGATGATCTCAGTGATTTCCTCTATTTTTTTTGAATTTTTTTCAAAAGGGGAGGGTGCACCAATGGTAACTTTGGCACATAAGGTGCCTTGGCCACAGATTTAGGTGTACTCTCCTCTTTGTTTTCTACTTTTTTCTATTTTTCATTTTCTAATTTTTTTGGTTTTTCTTGTAGGGGGTCTCTTCTTTGGCTTCATTCTCTTTTCCTACGATCATAGGGACAACTACTGGGATAAGCATCTCTACTTTATTGTCAATAGTCCTACCACTTCTTAAGGTGTGAACAACTTGAACTGTGAGAATTAGTGTCTGTAGGCTCGCTTGGTTACACTCTCTTTCCTCCCACTGTGAGGCTAGTTGCCCGATTTGGGTTTCTAGATTTACAATGGACTGAGTACAAGAGTGTAAATTTTGGGAGATCTGAGATAACTGGGTTAATTCCCTAGAGCGACAGTGTGCATGATGTTGTAAGTTCTGAAGGATTTGGATTATAGTAGCACCATTATTTCCATTCTAAGGAGATGGCTGTTGCGCAAAGGATTGGTATGGGTTGTAAGACTGTTGGGAATTCAGAGAATGTTGTGGGTATGCATAAGAAAACTCTTATTGATCTACCCTTGGGAAGCCATAAGGATTGTCCCACTTAGGATTATAAGGATTCCCAACACTACCCCACTAAGAGGTAAGTGCCTGTTCTGTCTCCAACATGGTTGGATACCACGGAGTAGTTGGGAATTCTATTGGGAGATAAGTCATGTTGAGATTCGGCCAAGATGTGTCATCACGGCCTTGCATCTCTAACACTATATATATATATATATATATATATATATATATATATATATATATATATATATATAGAAAGTAGGGAGAGAGATAAATCTGAGCCTCTAGTTTCTGTGGCCAGCAGAAGTATAGAAACCTTCGATTTGCTGCTTTGAGTAATCCTACAAAAGCTTAAGAAGTGATCAAAGAAAATTGAAAATATAAAGAAATATGAAAAGAGAAAGATAAATACTTATTTTCTTAAATTAATATAAATAACGCTGTCCCCGGCAGCGGTGCCAAAAACTTGACATGCTACTTTTATGTATCTAATTAAGTCTTAACCTATTGCAAGCACATAATAGAAATTATAGAGCTAGTATAGGATCATTCCCACGAAGACAGGTTTCTCTATATTAGCTTAATTTTTTTGAAAACTTATATTTATCTTTTAAGTTCCTAAACTACTGGAGAAATATGAATAAAAGAATTATTTCTTAATCTAAATTATAGAAAATAAATCCTAATCCTCCTTCAGATTATGGTCGCCAATCACAACCTTCAGCTATTAGATATTTATGGATTTAAACAGTACTGTTACTCTATATATCAAGTTTCCTTGTATTAGTTGTCAATCAATATTAAAATCTTATCAATACAGATTTAATCTAATAAACAATCTCCTAAAACTTGGGCGTCAATCAAATTCTAGAAAACTAAAGATGGAAAAGTAAAAATCATTATACTAATCTGCAAACTTCAACCTGAGTCGTCAATTTAAATTAAAATTTGAAGATGTTTACAAAGTAGGAAATTACAATAAAATAAATATAAACTAGAAAACAATAAAATTATATCTTTCACCCCTCAGCTTTAGTCGTTAATTGCTTCTAATAAACTACAGATATCTACTCTAATCTTCAGCTCCCAATTGTAGTTGTCAATTGCTCTTGAGAAACTTTAGATATCTAATGTACAAAGCAAAAAAATTCTACTCTAAATTTGATCGGAAGAAAACCCAACCTCAGTCGTCAATTGATGCTGAGAGTTCCTTCGATGATGTTTCCTGTGTTGAGCCTCTTATTTATAAATCATAAGGGTCAGTTTACAAAACTTTTAATTCTAATAAAAGAATAAAAAGACTCCTATTATAACTCTAATTCTAATTCTATTCCTCCTTGCTTTCTATAGTTGATGCGCTTCTAGATTGTTCCATTTTATTTAGTAGTAGAGATCTTCTAGAGTCTGTCTTCATCAATCTTCTCAGATCCGTGATATACCAAACTTCTAATTCGGTGCATGACGGTGTAGATCTTCATGTGATCCGCAGCAACAATAGCAACAGAAAAGCTTCTATTAATACAATCGTATATCACGATTGTCTCATTTTTTCTCTTTATAGAAAATCATAAATCACGATTTTCTATCTTTCATAGCTTTCTCTCTGGACGATTCTTTGAATTACGATTGTTCGCTTTTTTTTTTCTTCTATATCGCTTCAACTTCTTGAACGTCTTCTGAAGAATCGTAAATTACTATTTCTTATTCTCTTCTTTAGTAATAGCGCTCAATCATTTTTCACGATTTTCTAGCTTTCAGTAGATAGCGAATAGTCCTTTTACGCTTAATCATCTTTTACTGCTCTTTTGAGTTCATTTTGACGAATATTAACACTTTGGCTCTCTTTTATTGATATTTCTTAATATCTGCACATTATCAACTTATTAGTAGCAAATTAAGTCCTAACATCACTAAGTTAAGGGTGATAAAATGGTAAATTGTGTGACTGATCAAGAGGGTGTTCCCGAGGCTACTGCTGGGGCTGATGGAGATGCTGGCGCTGGTGCCAGTGTTGCTGCTGATGTCACAGTTGGTGATGCTCCTCTACGTTAGGCCCTGCACCCAATGCGCATCCCATTGGAGAACGCCTTCACGAGGGATCAGGTAGGTGTTTTGGAACAAGAGTCTCTTTTACTTTCCTAGGCATTTAGATTATAACGTAGGTTCTTAGGATATGAAAGCTTCTTTAATTATGTAGAACTCGCATTTAGTCTTGGCTTGTGTGTGCATTTGTGAATCATATTTGCATCTAGTTTTAGGTCATGTTTATTTTATCATGTTGCGCCATCTTTTTTGCATGTCCATAATTATCGCTGTATTATTTCTTCTTCCATCATAGCCATTATGGATTACATTTATATGCAATATGTCACGTAGCTTTTAGATGATTTATTCTCCCTGCGTTTGGCATTATTTGTTGTTATCATAACCATCTTTATTCCTTGTCCTGTTATTGTTCTTTATCGTTGGTGTTTTTATTGTTTTGTCGTTGTTTGATGTTATTATTTTTATTATTGTTGTTGTTATTGTTGTTATTATGGTTGTTATTATTTATTATTATTATTATTATTATTATTATTGGTATTATCATTATCGATTATTATTATTATTTTAATTTTGATCAATTATTACTTATTAGTGTCAGAATTCATTGTTATCTTATTGACTTTGTCTAACTATTACTAATGATTTTGTTACCATTATTTATTTTTATTAATCATGATTATTGGTCCCATTACTACCACCTATTATTATTATTGTTATTAGTTACTATTATCACCATTTTGATTATTTTTTTATTGATTTTATTAGTTGTTTATTATCATTATTAGTTATTTTTATTGATTTTTATCATCGTTTTAGTCCTCTTATTATCGCCGGTGTAAGTTGTGCCTTACATTTCTGTATTTTGGTTTCATTGCACCATCAGGACCCTCCTTCGCTATCCATCAACTCTGCTTGGGAGAGGTTCTGAGCTTGTTATTTGGCTCTCCTTGCTTTTTAGAGGGAGAGGTTGGTAGCATTTGGCTTTGGGCCTATTTTGGAGCTCGAGCCTTTCTAGCTCGATCGTGGTTTGGTCGGGGCTGTGGTGGAGAGGTGGAGAGGTGGAGAGATGAGCAACAGGCGTTGCTTTTCCCTACGGGGATGATGTTGCTGACCCTTGAGGACTGGGTCCGCATCACTGGGGTTAGGTTCGAGGGAGAGGGTGTGACAGGGAGGATGCCCAGTGATTATCAGGGGCTATTGACCACTCTATGAATTACGTTCTTTCTTAACCTATTGCAAGTGCACAATGGAAATTATAGCACTAGTGATAGGATTGTTCCCACGAGGAAGGTCGAAAGTCTATAAAAGTTTTATTTGCCTTTAAAGAATAAAGAGGTTGAATTAAACTAATGTACAAGAAAATAAATCTAAATCCTCCTACTTTCAGATCCTGGTCGTCAATCAGTCACCTTCCGTTCTTGGATATTTACGAAAATTAAAGTACCGTTACACTATATCTAAGCCTTCCAGAATTTAGGCGTCAATCAAATACTGAAATTCCTCAATATAGATTTATACTAATCTGCAACCTTCCAAAATTTAGGCATCAATCAAAAACTGAAAATTGAAGATGGAAAAGAAAATACCGTTACACTAATATTTCAAATTCAAAACTTTAGTCGCCAATTCAAATCAAGAACTATCAAATGTTTACAAAGCAATACATAATTGCTCCTGAGAAACTACAAATACTCTACTCTAATCTTCTAGTCTCCGATCACAGTCGTTAATTTTTCTCATGAAATCTTGGATATCTAAACTAAACTAAAGTGATCTTCAGGAAACTCAACCTCAGTCGTCAATTGATGTTGAGAATTCCTTCGATAAGTTGCTCTCGGTACCAGGCCCTCTTATTTATAGATCATAAGGGGTCGGTTTACATTATTCAACTCCTAATAAAAGAAAAGTACTAAAAACAAATGTTTCCTAAGTTAACAAAACTTCTAATCCTAATCTTCCTTGCTCTGGATAGTAGATGTGAGCAGAACTTTTCTCCTTAATTTCAGTAGCAGAGATCTTCAGGATTTATTTATGCAATTTTCTCAAATTCGTAAGTTAGCAGACTTCTATTTTAAGATTCCTTTCTATTTTGTGCATGGTGATGCAATCTTCACGTGATCAGCAACAACAACGAGCTTTAATCTATTAAATCATAAATACAATTGTGTCTTATTTAGTCGGTATGATTCCTCAACACGATTGATCGTATTCATTAAGTACAATTTCTCATCTCTTAAGCATCTTCAATGGAATCGTAAATATGATTCCTTCTTTTCTTTATTCAATTTAATTTCTCGAGATCAATTGGGATCATCTTCACGACAATCATCTTTTACTGTCTTTTGAGCTCATTTTGGCAAAGATTAACACTTTCGCTTCATTCTGCTTACTGCTCTAAATAACTACGCATTAGCATCTCCTTAGAAGCAAACTGGGGTCTAGCATCACTAAGTTAAGTGTGGTAAAATGGTAAATTCTGTGACTGATCAGCTATCCATGGAGCTATTCAGGCGCGAGACCCGTTTAGTGGGTATGGGATGGGGATGATTCAGACCACTTGGTTCGTTGACATATATGGTGGAGGGTTTGTCCCCTCGAGATGCCACCATGAGCCTGAGGAGGTGTATAGGCTGCATCGTTAGGCGATGGCACTTCGTTGACCCATAGTGGAGCCTAGAGTCGAGGCAGATCATGTCACTAGGGCATTCTTGATGCACTTCTTCGGCGGGGTGTTTTTATCCTCATCGATCGGGGGGGCCATGACCAGGCTCTTTCTGACACTTCTTGGGGATTTGGATCGGGCCTCCTTGTATGCATGGGGTGCAACGACATTGGCACACCTTTAGGAGTAGGTGTTTCGCTGGGGAAGAGGCGTCGGAACCATCGACGATTTTATTCCTTTTCTTCAGGTGAGACTAGTTATTTTTTAGTATTATAGCTTGTTATTTTTTTTCTTTTAGTAATTGTTTTTAATATTTTCATTTTTCTCTGTGTTTAGTTTTAGGCCTATGATCACTTTCTTTTCCTGAGCCTGAGGGTCCCCCCAGGGACCGAGCATGCCTTTCCATGCATGCGTGGATGGCAGGCAGTGATGGGAGACTATCGGAGGACTACAGACCTGACAACGAGGGGTCTATTCGAGGATATGCATATGGGCCATGTATGTTTTCTTAATTGTTTTGTTGGTTCATTTTGTTTCGTATCTTGGGTTTTACTAATGGGTACTTTTGTTTATCCTTGGTTGCAGCCTGTGTGGAGGCCCTATGCAAACAATGAGGATGCTGATCAGGTTGTTATACATTCTGGTCAGCCATTCTTCAAGTGGGATATATGGGCCCACTATTTTGAGGAAATGCAGCGGATCCATGTATCCTGGGTCGCGCGCCAGCTGGGATTTTCTTAGGGAGTCCCTCTAAAGCTTCTTTCGCGAGTCACGAAGAAGATGACCAATCCCCCTGGCCGAAACTTTGGAGAGAGAATACGAGCTAAGCTCAATGATTTTATCGCTGGAGGGACCATGGTTATGGGGGCACACGATGAGGCAGATGCTCGGGAGTTCGTGAGATGGTTTCACGAGCTCGACTGTGGTTGTCTTTTTCAGTGGTTCCCCTTTCAGGGGAGCAACTCCTTTGGTGTTGGCGGACCTGATTCCGCTTCGGCATTGAGGGAGAGATTGGTGAAGCTAGAGCAAGGCCAGCTCTGACCTGGGGTCCATGGAGCGTTAGAGGCCCTTCACAGGACTCTGGAGTAGATGGGGAGTGCTCCTCACCCTGATGAGGAGATGCTCATATCCCTGGCGACCTCTATCGCTGATGCTAGGGAGGCAGAGGATCGGGTGACGACCCAGTTGGCGGACACTTGTCGAGCTCTGGTGAGTTGTTAGTTTGTTTTTATTATATTTAATCTACTCATTCTACTTTTTTTATTGATGTGCTTGTTTTGATTTTAATTATTCAGGATGCCTCAACAACTGAGAATGCTCGCTTGTCATAGCGTGTCCAGTTTCTTGAGAGCGAGCAGTTGGGGCATGGCGTGATGAGGGCCAGCATGGCCTCAAAGATTGATCGGCTGGTATGTGCTAGTTTTTGTTGACTTAGTGTAAGCTTAGCATGTTGCGTTTCTGATGAGTCATTTGTTACATTCATAGAGAGCAGAACTTGCCACTGCTGGGGTTCCAGCTCCAGCCTTTAATCCTTCTTCGACTGCCTCGTCTAGTCGGGAGGACCCAGAGTTGACGCGTCTCCGAGCCGAGTTATAACACCGGGTGAGTTATTCTGTTTGATTCTTTGGTTGTTCATCTTTGTCGTGTTTAGTTTTTCTTTTCTAATAGTATTCAAATCATTTTTAGCGTAAGCTCGTCGAGGAACGACAGACAGTTGAGGCTGTGGCTGCCTCACTGCGCCCTGAGAGTCAGGTATGAGGTGTATTTTTATTTGTGCATGTGTTTTATTTGTTTTATTTATCAATTTATCTTACGTATTTGTGTTCTTTGTTTTGTCATGTGCAGGCTGTCCCTGACTCTGCTCCTTAGGCTCCTCCTTGGGATCCCTACGATATCACCACTCCTCTCCAGGAATGCTCAGTTAGTGTAGCTTTATAGCTCCTCTCCATATTTTATCTTCGTTGTTGGTATCTGATGCGCATTTGTTCCTTTTGTGATAGCCCACGACTGAGCTACCTCCCTAGCCGTTGCCACCAGCCGATCCGATGACAGTTGAGGAGGTCAAGCGCCTTCTCTGAGAGCGAGCAGACTTGTTATACTTCTTTTGCTTCTATTCCTATATGTCTCTATTATATCATAGGTGTATGTCTTCTTAGTTCGTTCTTGTATTTCTCATGTAGGTACATCAGCTGGAGGCGTCACACATGGAGACAGAGGGTGTTCGTTGCAGGCAGGAGGGTCACCTGGTTCCTTCTCATCCGTCGGATAGGCATCTCCAAGAGGTAATGCTGGATCTTATGGTCGAGCGTAGGACTTGGACGAAAAAGCTGGAGAGCGCTTGAGCCGTAGTTCGTGCTGAGATGCAGGTGGTACAATCGAGCTTCTGCAGCACGAGCTGGCGAGAGTGGGTGGTGGAGTGAGGGGCATGTTTACTCGCCTTGTTGGGTCTGGGTCGAGGGCTACTAGCTCCCTGAATGATATTCGTCATATGACCCGCGAGCTTATGAGGGCCAACATTCAGGAGGATCCGACCTTTCGGGATCTGTTCGCCTTTGATCCTCTGCATTCGTGGTCTAGGCGCACTACTAGTCAGGCGAGTGAGGGAGGTTCTATTGTCAGGCGTTCCTCTTCCAGGAGGCCTCCGGCTACCCCTCAGGCTTTAGTTGAGGCTTCGGTGGATCAGACTCCAGATCCACGAGTCGACGAGACTAGAGATAGTAGTGACCACCCCTCCTAGAGGCAGCGGATGGAGTAGGGCAATTTACTTCTTGTTCTTTTCTTCTTTCATTGTTTATACAAGTGCCTCTAGTGGCACTTGTATAAAATTTTTGATATGTATATGGATCATTTTTCTCAAATGTACTCCTTTTTCTTTTGCCTCATCTTTTATTTCTTTTGCTTCTTTATATGTCGTCAACCCTTATTGGGATTCGGATGCTTCGAAGCTGGCCCAGTAGCAGTTGAGGAGTATTTTTACTTGCACTGGGAGAAAAAATAGTTAGTAAAATTATTTTCCTCCTTGCTAGTTGTCAAGGGGGGTCTCTTCTCAAACTGAGGTTTGGTAAGAAATATCATCATTCATTTTTTTTTCATTACAAGGAAAGAAAATAAAGCAACAGGGAAAGCAAATAACTGAAAAGCAAAAAAAAAAAATGCCCCAGTGTAGGAGTTTGATAGGTTCGACAGCGTGCTGTCTTCGGTAGTCTTCCTGAGTGATGATCTTGTTGTTCCTTATCCAATTACGACCAAAGGAGGGTCCTAATATCGTACGTGAGTGTAGCCATTCAACCCTTCTTTGAAATAATAAAAAATTTCCCAGTGTCAAATTGCAATGGAGCTTTCCTGGGTTCACGGGTATTTGGAGTTCATCTAAGACTATGAAGTTTTACGAGGTATTTGGGCAGTTAGTTTTGAAGAGAATCCCCTTGTGGTGCTACCATACTGGATGGGATGTCGGTTATTTTAGCTATATTTCAGATTTCACCTTTGATAGCGATTGTCATGTCTTGCAGTCTTTATAGGCGTGGGGTGAGTGATAGGGAGTGGATGTTTGCATCATTCATCATTCACGAGTTTTCAATTTTATTTTTGATAAGATCCTAGAAAAGGTTTTGACTCATCGTCCGAAAATAGAATAAAAGGGTGAAATTGGCGTAAGGCTCAATGATGTGGGGATAGTTTCCTACTCAGCAACTTTCAAGAGTGATAGTCAACATCCTTTTCCTCGGGTGGTATGTAGTGTCATTGTTGACCTCTCCGTCATGTTTTAGCACCATCAAAATCTCAAATTCTATGGTTTGCAGGAATTTATCCTCCTCCCACCACCGTATGAAGATATCTAGTAGTATGAAAATACCAGGGATGCCCTCATAGTTTGTTTATGCTTCCTTAGCAAAGATATCAAAGATGCCCTCACAGATTGCCTATGCTTCCCTGAGCTCATTGACCTGTTCACTCGTCGTATTCTCTCACTCGGTTATGATTATTTTCTCTCTCTCTCTCTCTTATTTTTTCTGTCTCTCTTTTGTTTCTCCTGAAGCATGTATATATCCTTAAAACTGCCTGCTAACACAAGAATTGTGAGTTTTGATTGAACCTAACATCTTCATTTTCCATGCTCGAACATCTACTCCATGGCGAGATAGGGGTGAGAATTCGGTGTTTCCTATGCTTTAAAAGAAGTTTTGTGTTCCACAAATCCTTTTGATCATATTACCCAAATGAGAAGGTGGGCGATGAGTTAGAAAATTTTAAAAGATAATTTTAAAAATAATGACGTATGGATATTGAATGATTGATGATGATTACAGGGGTGATAAATGTGAGTACTCCTATCTAGTTAAGGGAAGACAACTACCGTCTCTAAGGGTAGTATTTTCTCAGGTACATGGAATTCCACGGGTTAGGGAGTTCGTCCCCATCTTGGTTTACCAATTTGTATGCATTTCCTGGATATTTAGCTGTTATAACATATGGTCCCTCCCAATGTGGTTTCAATTTTCCCTTAGGGTGAGCATGCTTAGAGGGCATGATTTTCTTCAAGACTAAGTCTCTGATTTCGAAAGTTCGCTCAAAGACCTTCGTATCGTAAGCCCTGACCACTCTCCTTTGGTATACTTGTGTATGGTCGGCTGCCCTTAGACGTGTCTCATCAAGTTGCTCTAACTGGTTCAATAGAGCAACTATCCTTTCATCTATGGATAACTGATCATCAAGCTAGACGCACAGAGATGACACCTGTATTTCATAAGGTAGGGCTGCTTCCATGTTAATTAGTGAAAAATATCATTTTTCACCTCCTAACCTGACCTTTGATGGGCCTTTGAGTGATTAATAATGTGTTTCGAGTGTTCTTTTGTAGTAGCAATAAATTGCAGTCATAATGTAAAAATCCATCCAAAAGTGCCAAGAAGAGTGGAATCACAAGCATGCTATAGCTGGGAACACATGGCAGCAAAGCAGCTGCTGCATTTGATAAAGAATGAACCCCTCCAAACGGGTACTGAGTGCTAGACAGTTGAATTCCAACCCCTAGTGATGTACAAGCTGTGGAACAAGTGAAAGAGAAGAGGTCGAATGGTTATTCAAACCTGTCGAAAGGTTCTGTGGTTGAGAAATGAACCTGTCGAGTAGTATAAACTGGAAAAAAAGATCCTGTCGATCAGCACATTTGAACCTCTTGAGAGGACATCTGAAGCTAACCTATCGGGTCCATTGCATACAGATCCTGTTGAAGAGTATAGCCAACCTGTCGAACACACACCTAGAGCTGTGTTGGATTTCGAGAGGTTGCATGATCCTGTCGAGAGGATGGTTGAAGCAGTTAAAGAAGCCGAGCAGTTCAAGTGAACTTGTTGAATTCAAGTACAGAACTTGTCGAAAGGCTCTCTGAACCTCTCAAGATGCGAAATTGGGATGTTCTACCAGTCAGCTGAGACTGCAAGTCATCTAATATTTTGATACACAAGTCCAGAGGCTATTAAACTACTCTGAGGGTATTTTTGGAATGCAAATGGGCACAAAGGAAAACTGCCTAACTGTGCAACCGTGGGAATCGGGACGATCCCGTCGCAATGATGCGCTCTCTAACAATAAAAATATAGAGTCGCCACCCGGAGCTTTCGGTGTCCCGGGATACCTAGTTCATTTTTATGAGCACCTAAGTGCTAAAAATATGACTCTGAATCCGGTCCACACCAAGGCTCTTGGGTAGGGGCTTCGGTTATCGATCGGGAAGGTGTTAGGCACCTGATCAACCCGCTTAGCGTGGTCTCTACTAATGGCCAACAATAAAATGAAGTAAAAGCAAGGAAAATAGCTTCCTCTTGCCCACAAGAGCTTAAAATCCTATTTGTGCCCCTCCGTTCCTACCAAAAAATTGACGGCGTAACGGCACAAATGAGAGGATGGAGGGAGCTAGAAAAAGATAGGAGAAGAAAGGGGAGAGCCGAAGCCCTCGGGCCCTTGTAGCACTGTAGGGGAGCCTTGTGTGGCTTGCTTTGATGAGCTCTTGAAGGCATTGTATGGTGGAAAATGGGGTTCTAACTCTTAGGACTTAAAGCTAAGAGGTAGGGGATGGAGGCTAGGGGATCACACACACCTAGGCTAAGGGTTTTGGATGCAAGAACAAGCTTGAAATGAGGTTGGGAGATTCTGGAATTTGGGTGAAAATAGTGCACAAAAGGGAGGAAGAACTTCTCACTTTGAGCTCTTTCTCTCTTAAGCAAATTTCTCAACCCCTAAACTAAGGGGTGGGGGGCTCTATTTATAGGAAAGGAGTGGATTAGGAGGCTACTTAGATGCTAATTGGAGTTAGCAATTAGGTAATCTCAAATCTAAGGTTTCCTAGGATTTTGAGAGCTTAAAAAGGTGTGAAGGTGGCTCTAATGGTGGATGATGGGGTGAGGCTTTAAGCCACTTGGAGGGTTGCAAATAGGTAAGGAATGGGTGCAACAGAACTATCAAAACACACCCCAAAGGTTGAGGTGGTCAACAAGTCAAAACCCAAACATGAATATCGGGGCAAAGACCCATTGTTACTGTTCATATGCCTGACGCAACTAATAGTTGCGCCAGGTAAATGCACAATAAAACAGTGAGGAATAGTGCTAGAAGTTAGCTCGTGGGGTGGGGGCCACCTTTTAAACTTGGCGCAACTATTAGTTGCGCCAGGCTTAAAATTAGGGAGGATTGGCCTGGCACAACTAATAGTTGCGCTAGGCAAAATTTATACCTGGCGCAACTATTAGTTGTGCCAGGCCATTTCTGGGGAGAAATAGCCTGGCGTGACTAATAGTCGCGCTAGGCAAAATTTATACCTCAGAATTACCTTCCTGCCCTCCGGGTTCGGATTGCCACATCTGCTGATATATACCTCTTATTGGGGCGATTCTTGGACCGTTGGAAACCTGACGACCTCTACTCTTCAATGGTATAAGAGTTGGTCGCTGTAGATATTCGTAGCCAGTTCCGGTGCACCCCTCCTCCTTATTGCCTGGGAAGGTTAGGTTAGGGTTAAGAAAAGGTTCTAAGGGTCAGGGCCGGTTTCTAAAGGTTCGGGGTAGGTTCCTGAGGGATCTAGGGTGATTCCTAAGGATTCCATACACGCCATCAAAAGCTCAGAAATGTGCTTCTCTCGAAAGGTGTTTCGATCGGGCCTTGGGCCAAATTTGGGTGTCTACAGATGCCCCTCTTTGGTATCCGATCACTAATGATCGAATGCCAAAGAAAAGAGACATCCGAAGAGGCCCAAGGCATTCTTGGCCGATGCTGTATTGAGCGAACTTCAAACATCGTGAGTAACACGGTGAAAGCGAAGCCACAGGGTGCCAGGCTAATCATTCGTTTCTCGAGGTAATCGGTTTCCAAGCGCTTAGCGACATTACTTGGCATAACTGAGGTGGAATGACTTGCAAAAGCCCAATAGCTGAGAAAAATGTTCGCCTCTCGAGATGTTTTGAAGGTGATTGATGTTCGAGATTCATTCTGAATGCAACAGCTTTGTAAGTAAGAGGGGTGATCAACCCACATTCAAAGATAGGCGCAAAGTAAACATACACAAGGCTCCACAGTTTGCGTCCAATCCTACAAGGCATTTGATGACCTCATTGGATTATTCATGGGTGCCCCTGCTAAAAGCAGGGTTTGAGATCTTTGGGCGAACCCATCGATCCCAATGTTTATTTAGCATGACCACCTGAGTGAAGTGAATAGATATCATAACGCTTTTTAGGGGTGCATGCCATTTCAAAATGCGCTTTAGATCCATATGACCCAGAGCGTCCAGCTTCAGAAACCACTAAACATATCCAACCAGCTACCGGGTGCTAACCCAAAAGGGACATCCAATCCTGGTTTCTGCCAACAATGATTATAAGCATCACTTAACTATGCATAAACATGCACCCATTAGGGGCAATAAGCAACAATAAAGGCGATGGAAGCCTCAACCCGGACCCGCCTGGGTACAATTTACGGGGACAAACGACCATCATATGGATACCCAGACGCATGTCGTACACTTTATAGGGACACCGCTGCCTATACAGGTTTTAAGCCTGCAGAAAATAAAAGGGAAATGAACCCTTCTGAATGCATGGTTGCACATAGTTTGATTGACACATAATCTCATTCTCAACAGGTTGGTTTCGACCAACAATTGACCTTTTTTACGGAGAATCTGAAGCTTAAGGCACTTAAGTTCACATGAGTCCAAGCACTTGTCGCGCAGATTTAGCAGTGGAGTTGACCTGATCGAAACATTGATTGTTTGACCGAGACCGACACCGTCGCTCCTGCCTTGAGGCATGATCTAGAGATCTGAGGCTTACCTCCGACTCAAGACTTCGATGTGGCACAACTGCATTGCTGATAAAATATTGACGTTTTACCGCCTTATGCTTGTGTGCAGAAAAGGAGTTCAAATCTGTTTTTGATTTTTCTATCATTTTATGCGATTTTTTTTTTGAATTTTCAACTGTTATTTTATGGGATTCTTTTTATTTTGAAGCTATTATCTTATGCGAATTTTTGGAATTTTGGAGTTATTATTTTATGTGAATTTTTGGATTTTTATGTGAATTTTTGGAGTTTTGGAGTTATTATTTTATGTGAAATTTTGGATTTTTATGTGAATTTTTGGAGTTTTAGAGTTATTATTTTATGTGAATTTTTGGATTTTTATGTGAATTTTTGGAGTTTTAGAGTTATTATTTATGTGAATTTTGGATTTTTATGTGAGTTTTTTGGAGTTATATGTGAATTTGTTTTGGAATTTTATGTGGATTTTTCTCGTGAATATTTTCGGCTCTCTGTGGGGATTGTATTTTTTTGGATTTTCCTTGTGTGTAGGACCAGGTTGCTTTTTGACCTCAGCCCGTCCTTATTCTAGCACGGCTTCCTTGGCAAGTCGAAGGATGACCGACATGCTGTCTTGGGAGCACGTGCTTCTGTCAAGGAAGCCGTGCTAGAATAAGGACGGGCTGAGGTCAAAAAGCAACCTGGTCCTACACACAAGGAAAATCCAAAAGGAAGTGGGGGACCGGTCTTCCTATCTGGCCCGTACCAGGAATAAGACCCGGCCAGAGTACCTAGCACAACTATTAGTTGCGCCAGGCCAGTATGGGGCCAGAAATAGGCTGGCGCAACTAATAGTTGCGCCAAGCCAAAGGAAGGCAAACATTTGCCTGGCGCAACTATTAGTTGCGACAGGTTTGGCTGGGTATTTAAAACAGCCCGAACTCGGGTAGTGGGGTCTCATTTCAAATTCTCCCCCCTCTCTTCCTCTTTGAAACTGAAAACCGCTCCCCCTCTCCCTAGGGTTCCTTTACGTTGCCTTTAGTGTGCCCATTGCCGTTGTTTCGCTTGAGGATCGATCGCAGGCCTACACTAGACAAAAAACCATTTTCTTCATAAGGTAATCTTTTAAACTCTTTTTTTTCTTGATTTTTCTTGCTTTTTGTTATGCAAATGTGATCATGATCTTGTATTTCTAGATGAAGAATAGCTTATTTTTGTTGTAGGCATATTGGTTGATGATGTGTGAATGATCTTTTATGAATGATGCCTTTTCCTTCTTTTCTCTTTTTTTTGGTTTTATGCGTAATATATGCAAATAATAATTTTTTGTTTTTATTTGTGCCTAGAAAAGGGGTTTGATTTTTGTTATTTTTTGTTTTTTATCTCAAAGCAAGGATTTTATACATCCTTTTTGACAACTAGTTTAGAAAAAGGAAATTTCTAATGATTTTTGGTTTCTATATATTGAAGACTAATTAAGGTGAAAATGTTGTTCGTTTTTTTTTTTTATTATTTCTCTTAACATTAAAGAGGATGTTGCTTTTTTTGAAAAACTAACTAAGGTATTGATTTATGTAATATTTTTTTTGGTTTTAGTTTTTTTTTTTGTAAAAGAGGGATTTTTTTTTTTGTAAAAGAGGGATTTTTTTTTTTGGTCACAAGAGGATTTTTTGGTGTTTGTTGTTTTTTTTTTTATATGGTATCCAAGAAGGATTCTTTTTTTTTTTCTTGATTTTATGGTCCATGAAGAAAAGGGTTCTTTTGTTGTATTTTTTGTTTCCTGATTTTTAGAGGCATAAGGAAAGGACTTTTTTTTATTTAGGAACGTGAAATGAAGGACCCCCCCTTCTTTTTTTTTTTTATAGTTTTTCTAAACAGAAAGAAAGATTTTTATTTGTTTCCTGTTTTCAGAGGCGTGAAGAAAGGATTTTTTTTTTTTTGTTTTTTTCTCTTTTTTTTTTTTTAAAACAGTAGGAAAGACCTTTTTTGTTTTTATGATTTTCGAGGTGGAGTTAGTTTTTTTTCTAAACAGAAAGAAAGAGATCTTTTTTTGTTTCCTGTTTTTAGAGGCATAAAGAAGGGATTTTTTTGTTTGTTTTTTTTCTTTTTAAAAAAAAAAAAAAAAAGAGTAGGAAAGACCTTTTTTGTTTTTATGATTTTCGAGGTATAAAGTGAAGGACCTAGTTTTTCTAAACAGAAAGAAAGAGATTTTTTGTTTCCCTAGACATAAAGGGGGGATTTCTTTTTCTAAGTGTAAAAGAGGGGCCTTTTCTTTTTTCTTTTTGGAGTGATAAAAGAGCAATTTTATTTGCTTCTAACTTGCTTTATTTTCAAAGATAGGAAGGGAAAATTTTATTTATTATCTTTTTCTGAAGAAAAGACTCGTATTTTTTTTTTTTGCATTTTCAGCCTAAAAATGGATTTTTTTTTTTTTTGTTGTTTTTTTTGGATGTGTATCTCTCAGTCATTTTTTTTTGTGATATGTGAAAAGAAAGGGGGAAGGTGAGCATACTTACCTCCCTTTTTGCAGCATAGGATATCATGGATTTTTATCATTGATCCGTTCTAACGTGATTGCTTTGTTGCCCCAGCATGTCGGGCGGTGATGAGCACGTCCCCGAGGGCCACGAGGAGGGGGCCGAGATAGTGTACGGTCCACGAGGAGAGCAGTTCCTTTGGGTGGAGCGGAGAGTGGGCCGATGGCTCGAGATGCAGGGTGAGGCTGCCCGAGTCGGCCTCCTCCATCAGCAGCACACTCACATCTCCAATTTCGGAATAGCAGGCAAGGTAAAAGATAGGTTCAGTTTTTTTCCTTTGCGCAGTCTTCTTTCTTTACCTCTGCCATCTGATATGTATTTCTCTGGGTGCAGGAGCTGCCCAACATTGTGTTCCGCGGGGGGTGGCTTGATTTCCATGAGTTCTACCTTTATGTCCCCCCTGTGGTTAAAGTTTTGTTGGAGCAAGTGGGCTTCAGGGAGTTCTTGTCCATCCCTACCATGAGGGCGGATGCTGCCTATTTGAAGGCCCTCATTGAGCGGTTCCGTCCCGAGACCATGACGTTTCACATGCCGTATGCCGAGCTGACGCTGATGCCCGTTGATTGGGCCATGATTACCGACATTAGGATTGACGGAGTCCCAATATCCACCTTAGTGGTACCGAGCAGGGAGGACATCATTCGGTTGATCGGGGCCTATCCTCCTCATGGGCAGACCCATGGCACAGAGGTCAAGATGTCCTGGCTGACCTCCCTCTTTTCTGCTGTTGAGCTGGTGGACTTGGGCCAGCCAGATCGGGTGCTTTACATCGTGCCAGAGCGGACGATCGTTCTAGCTCGCATCACCCTCCTATTCCTGCTGGGCAAGACCCTTTTTACAAATGCCAGTGGGGGACGGGTCAGCCTGGCCCTTTTGAGTGTGATGGATAATTGGGGCGATGTTCCCAGGCATGGTGAGGGAGGGCGGGATCGCTGGTGATGTACAACTTATCCCGGGTCACGACCGGGGACTCGAAATCTGCCGTGGGATTTTGGGCCGTTCTGGAGGTAATTCCTCACCCCTTCACTTTTGTTATTGCTATCATTTACTCATTATTTTTCTTTTCGGACTGATCCATTTATATTACTGACCCGCTCTCGTGCCATGTCCCTTTTTCAGGTATGGGGATACCACCACTTTCACCCTGGGCGCCCGATCCTTTTCACGGAGGTGCTCACCTATCCCCTCCTCACAACTGGCATCAGGCCCGACGCCACGATGTGGGCCTAAAGCACCTGGAAATTGGCCTAAGGTCCCAGCTTGATTTGATGGTGCCTGAGCAGGTGATAATTTCAAACCTAGTTTACTTTTAACTTGAGCATTTCTTTTGATTAAGGCATTGCTTATTTGGTCCTTCTTGTTTTTTGATTTTTAGCAGATCCTCCCCGATCCGTACCTGACGTCCCCCTTCTAGGACTGAGCAGCTGTGGGTGCCTCCCGCCTATTCAACAATTGCCGCGTCGTCTTCTTTTATGGAGCGTGGGCCAAATGCTACTATTTGGGGGGGAGGGTGGTGCATCAGTTCCAGGGCTACTATGCCATACCCGTGGGCCCACCGGCTAACATTTGGAGTCCTGCTGGCAGTATTGAGGAGTTGACAGTGGCCTTCTTCAACAATGGGTTCCCCATTCGCGCTCTCCATGTGCCTGGGGATTATCATGCTTGGTACGAGTGCCTCCCCTACCGATTCATCTTGCCGCGTTTTATCCCTAGCGCTAATTTCCTTGCGTTCGGGGGCCCACTTAGTCAAGTAACCTTCTCAGCTTGGATTGATTTCTCTTTCGCTTTTACTCGACCTAAGTCTTATAAATAGATCCTTATACTAGTTCACTGATTTGCTCGAAGATGGTTGGATGATGAAGGTGGTGAGTCTTTCTTGACATGTCGAGGTAGATCCCTCTGGTCTTTGGTCCTTGATGCAGGTCCTGCGAGGGTTCGTTAGGTGCTGGTCCGTCGGGTACCTCCCATGCTGGGGTCTCTGGTGGGGGTCCATTTGTAGCTTATGGGACCTTTCGACATCTTGACGATGGCTTCCTCTCAGATCTCTGTGCCGACGTGGACCAACAGGCACGGCTCTCTGCCGAGAGGCGGCCCGCGTTCCTCCTCCTGAGGTGGTCCCTAGGGTGAGTTTTTAGATGAGTCGCTTCTCCTTTCAGCGGTGTTCTAACAATTGAATTCTGTATCGTAGGACTTCAACTCGGCCATGGAGTATGCGGAGTACCATCGTCATCTGACAGAGCTTCGGGAGGTGGAGATGGTGAGTTCCTGGCTGCTCAACTCCTCCTTTTTTATTATCATTGTCCCCTTGACCGATTTTGTCCTTGACTGTGCCTTGCAGCGTGCCCGGGCTAAGGAGTCGCGTTCCCTGCTCAGTAGGATTTCGTAGGTGTGGTCTAGAGTGGGGGATATGAGGACCTATCAGAGCTCCTCTCTCCGTCGCAAGAAGTCCAAGGGAGCGAGCAAGGAATAGGGTATTAGTTTCCTTCAACATTTTGGATTTTATTTTGGGATCTGTTTTTAAGCAATTTGGAGAATGATTGGTGTGGTACTTTTGGAGATAAATTTGATTTTTTTATAATTATGTGGGAAATGGTCTTGCTTCGATTTTATGCTCTGCTTGCTTGGTATCAAATCTGTTTCTCTGCAGGACGTGCCTGCTTCATACCCTTTTTAGAAAGTGGCCTTTCGGGTCGCATGCCTCAATGTAGGATCAATCCTCAAGTAGGTCTGAGACCGCTGTAGAGGGGGCCTTTTGGGTCGCACGCCTTAATGTAGGATCAATCCTACACATAATAAAATATTTCACAAGTCATTGATGGTCGAAAGTGCCGACATATATAAAATCAACAAAAAGGGCAGAAGTCCCCTCTTCAGTTCGGTCTTGAGATGGCTGTAGAGGGGGGTTTTAGTCTGGCGCAACTAATAGTTGCGCCAGGCCAAATTGGAGGTTCAAATGTACTGGCGCAACTATTAGTTGCGCCAGGCCAAAATAGGGACAGCAATGTGCTTGCGCAACTATTAGTTGCGCCAGGTTTGTCCTGCAGACAGTGGAGCCTTATATGCCCGAATTGACCCAAAAATGGTTTCTTTTTTGTTTGACTTGGCTCCTTTGACCGGCATCTTTAGCTCTTGTTTCTCCAAGGCGGGTCCATCTTCCTTCATTGATTCTTATCTTCCCAAAAGATCCTTGTACGTTCATGGATCTGCCTCCTAACCCTCCCTTACGTGGAGGGTCCGGAGCCAACATATCCTCTTTGTCGGGCTTGGGACCCAAGTTCCTGGCGGCTTGGTTTGGGAGTCTGAACTAGAGTGAGCTCGCTGACTTGGGGTCCCTTGGGCTATCTTGCCTTCCTTCCTTCTTAGAGATTCCTCTTCGGTGGGAGCTCCTTCATGCCGCCGCTTCGTGCTGGGATGTGAACATCCATGTATTCCGTTTTGGGAAGCGGGAGCTGACCCCAACCCTTGAGGAGCTATCCAATCTATCTGGCCTGAAGCTTCATAGGGACCTTGCAAGAGTTATGCCTAGTCCCGGGTATTCCAGATCCGTTCACCTTACTCTCGGTTTGAAGAAATCCGAGTATGAGAAAAGCCTCATCTGGGGGCCCACAAGGTATTTGTTGAAATTCCTCAAAGAACTTTTCGGTGATGAAAGCCTCCGAAGATTGCCGGTTAGGAGTGTCTTTAATATGAAAGCTCTAGCACTTGGTCTCATCTCTGAAATCCTCTTCTACACCAGGGGAGAGAGCTTCTCATTGGTAGTTTGTGATATTTTGATGGAATTGGAGGCGGGCCGGTCAATGATGAATTTGGTGCTTGCCGAGCTATACCGATGCTTTGATTCTTTTGCCTTGGGCAAAGTGGAGGGCCTTCGGGGATGCCCTTGTTGCTCTAGGTCTGGCTGAGTGAGCATTATGCCGTTTTGGGGCCCGTGCCTCGCTTCTATGTTGCTCGAGGTGAAGTGGCCCACTGTTTTTTGGGTAGATGCCACTTACTCCCCCAGGGTGATACGTCGGCTCTGAAACTTTGGTTGGTCGATGCTGAGCTGACATGGAGGCTTCCTTGGTTGGATCGAACCTTCCCAGTGATTTGTTCTAGAGACCATGAGGGTATCACCCTCCTAGGATTGACCGGCAGCACCTTCTACTTCCCATTTCAGGTGTTGCGTCAGTTTGGCTGCCCTCAGCAGGTGCCTTGTGAGGCCAAACCCCCTTTATGTGATTTGATCTTTTCTAGGGGATCCTCTGGAGACATAGACCGGATTGCTGCTCTTTGGGAGACGCGATAGTCAACCCTGATGTGTGATTTTGAGTAGGGAGACTCAGTTAGAACTTCTCCTGAGTATGAGGCCTGGTTGTTGACTGAGCGGCTTTCCGCCGATGGCCCGGATTTGTCAGAGAGCATTGAGACTGGAGGCCCCTGGCCAAAGAAAGAAGCGGCGCTCTGGACCCGTATCGAGCTATTGGTGGATGAGAAGAGGATCCTGCATGCGAGAGGGTTAGAGCAGACGCAGCAGAGAGCGAGGTTCTCCGTTTGAATGAATCACTGAGTGTTGCTTTTGGAGCTGCCGACTCTTCTCGGAAGTGGTTCAAGAGCCTGCATGGTCATTGACTGACTGAGAGGAATGTCTGAGAGGATGATCTCCGAGAGGATGATCTTTATGCTGAGATTAGCGCTTTGAAGCGCGAGTTGGGCCGTTGACTCCTTCCTGCACACAGAACTTTTTGCACAGATCATATACACAGAAAAAAGGGGCGTAGAAAACCCCTTTACAGATACACACATTTTTGGTATACATATATATATATATATTTTTTTTGTTTTTTTTTTTATACTTGTAAAAAGGAAAACACGCCAGTCATCACACCGGCCTTTTTTGAGATGTGGTGCAAGTGATACAAAAGGCAACTATATACATCTATACAGATCTATTTTTTTGTTTATGTATTATCTCTTTTTTTTTTTCTTCTCTTTTTTTTTGTGCCTTAGTCATTGGGTGATATTTTGAGAAACCTTGGATCCACCTTTGAGCATGGTCGACCCCCCCCTTTTTGGAGTCGGACCTGGATGAGTTTCCGAATTTGCCAAGGCCGGTATATTGATCCCTTTAGATTGAGTTAAACCTTTCTCCTTATCTTGGGTCATACGTTCGACGGTGCGGGTTTTACCAAGACAATTCTGGTCGGGACCTGATTTGAACTAGCATGAGCGGCCCCCCAAAAAAAAAACAAAGAGACAGGGGTAGTAACCAAGGGGGCTCTTCAATAATTTTTATCAGTCCAAACCTTTCTTTTTCAATTTTTTTTTTTTTTTTTCTCTTTTTCTTTTTTTTTCTCTCTTTTTCTTTTTTATCTCCCTTTTTCACCCGTGGCGCCCTTTCGGGTTTTCACCACGTCCATGGGTTTAGCTCTCTTGCCCCAAGCGCCATTTCGAGTTTTCACCTGGTCCGCACAAACTCGCTGTTTTTACCCGTAGCGCCCTTTCGGGTTTTCACCACGTCCATCTTGCTTTGAGCTTGTATTTTTATTTTATCATTATTATTATTATATTTTTTTTTATCTTTTCTCATTATTATTTTTTTTTCAAGTGCCACGACATAGACGTTGATTCCGTCATAGCTGGCTGGATGGGGCTCTGGTGTCGTCTCACGACTCGGCTCATGTTGACTTAACAAATATTATGACTGCTTGCGAACCTACAAAGAGGGCTTCCTTCAGGGTGTAGCTTGGCCATGGGTTAGGTTAGGATTTGAAGGTATGCTGGGCTAAAAGGGTTTTCTTAATACAGCTTCAGTTTTATCAACATACTTTCTTTCTTGGGGGTTTTACTGTTCATGCCCCGTGATTCTTCTATATTTTTTGTTCTTTTTGCTTCATTTCAGGCAATCTCTTTTTGAGGTTT
Source organism: Chloranthus sessilifolius (assembly GCA_021018995.1). Lineage (NCBI taxonomy): Eukaryota > Viridiplantae > Streptophyta > Magnoliopsida > Chloranthales > Chloranthaceae > Chloranthus > Chloranthus sessilifolius. The sequence continues at coordinate 28,266,257 of CM037585.1, read as the reverse complement.
TGCTTTTTGGATTTTGATAGTAACTCTACTTCATCTTTTCTCTCTTTTTTTTGGTATATGTACACGTATATTTTTTGGGGGAATGGGTTTATTGAAAGAAAGGCCTAGGCTCAAATGGGGTAGCAAAGGATATCATCATTTTTAGGGATGTTTTTGGGCTACTATGCCTGGAATGATGGCCTCTTTCGGGTGGTTCTTAAGCACTTACGTATCTATTTCACCAACACTTACCTTGTCATGATGGACTAAGAGTAGAACCGTCGAACATATCCAGCGTTGATAGGCTCAAGAAGCTGATCTCCGTCCATGGTGGTGAGGCGGATGGCGTATCCCGGTAGCATTTCTCGAATGATGTATGGTCCTTCCCAGTTCGGCTTAAACTTTCCTCTTGGATCGGCATGGAGGGATGGGAAGATCTTCTTCAACACAGTGTCTCCTACCTTTAGATCTCGACCGCGGACACGTTTATTGTAAGCGCGTGGGATTCGCCCCTGGTATACTTGGGTATGGCATAAGGCTAGGAGTCTCTTTTCGTCCAGTAAGTTCAGCTGATCAAAGCGTGATCTCTCTCTTTCTACTTCGGGTAAGCCTGATTCCATGAGGATTCGGAGCGAGGGTACTTCAACCTCTACCGGGAGGACGGCCTTGGTTCCATACACAAGGGAGAATGGTGTTGCCCCTGTAGCGGTACAGATCAACGTTCGGTAGGGCCACAAAGCAAATGACAGCATTTTGCTCAAATCTCGATAAGTGATGACCATTTTCTCAAGGATGAGGACGACTGTCTTATTCGCGGCTTCCACGGCTCCATTAGTTTGAGGTCGATAAGGAGATGAGCGATGGTGCTTGATCTTGTATTGCTCATAGAAATCTCGGATGCGCTTATTTGCAAAGTTTGTGCTGTTGTCCGTGATGATATCTTTGGGTACTCCAAATCGGTACACAATATTGTTCTTGAGAAACTTCTTAACATGACTGGCCGTGATGTTGGCATATAACGCCGTTTCTACCCACTTGGTGAAGTATTCAATGGCGACGAGGATGAACCGATGTCCATTTGATGCTTTCAGATTAATCATTCCCACAACGTCAAGGCCCCATGTAGCAAATGGCCAAGGAGTGGTCATGGAGTGAAGATCAATGGCAGGAGCGTGTATCAGACTGGAGTGTTCTTAACACTTGTAGCATTTTTTAACTTGTTTACAGCAATCTGATTCCATGGTGGACCAAAAGTATCCCTGCCGTAGGATTTTCTTAGCGAGCATGTGACCGCTGACATGGGCTCTGCATACTCCCTCATGGATTTCTTTCATAATATTGACCGCTTCACTTTCAGTAAGGCACCTGAGTAAGATGTTATTATATGATCGCTTGTAGAGGCATTCTCCGCAAATGACGTAACCTGCCGCTAAATGTTGAATGGCTTGTCGGTCTATCTTGGATGTACCCTCTGGAAAAGTCAGGGTCTCGAGGAAATTCTTGATATCTGAGAACCAAGGTGGCTCATCATCAGGCTTTGTAGGTTCCTCGATCTGGAGGCAGAAGGCTAGCTCATTCCTCTGCTCGATCATGATCGGCTTCATCTCAACACCATAGGGGATTTCAATCATTGATGCCAAAGTTGCTAATGCATCGGCAAAGCGATTCCTTATCCGGGGGTCGTATGAGAAAGTCACATCTTGGAAGCAAGCTATTAGATCCTCGAGGTGTTCATGACAGGGGATCAGTTTCTCATCTTTCATCTTCCAATCACCATTCGTCTGGCATATGATTAATTGTGAATCGCCAAATACTCGAAGGTGAGTTACATTCAGATCGAGTGCCGCCTGCAGACCAGCGGCACAAGCTTTGTACTCAGCCATGTTGTTAGTGCAAGGGAAGTTGAGCTTGATAGAGACCGGTACATGGGATGCTTTCGGTGAAATCAGGATTGCGCCAACTCCTTGGCCCTCGAGATTTGCTGCCCCGTCAAAGTGCATTACCCATGATTCTTCTGCTTCTTCTGTATCATCTTCCGTCATGAACAAGATATCTTCATCTGGGAATTCTGTTCTTAACGGCACATAGTCAGGTAAAGGATTATCAGCAAGATGATCAGTAAGCGCATGCCCCTTGATCAATTTCTGAGTGACGTACGTGATGTCGAATTCAGATAATAAAAGTTGCCATCGTGTAGTTCGTCCAGTGAGAGCTGGCTTTTCAAATAGGTACTTCAATGGGTCCATTCGGGCTAAAAGTAGAATGGCCTGGGATAGTAAGTAGTGGCGGAGCCTTTGAGTAGCCCATACAAGAGCTAGGCATGCTTTCTCCAAATGAGAGTAGTGCGTCTCGTAATCAGTAAACTTCTTGCTCAGATGGTAAATGGCCTGCTCTCTTCTTTCGGTTTCATCGTGCTGCCCCAAGACACATCCCATCGAAACTTCCGTCGTGGAGAGATACATCAAGAGTGGTCTCCCTGGCTTAGGTGGTACCAAAATAGGTGGATTAAGGAGGTAGCTTTTGATTTTTTCGAACGCTGCCTGACAATCTGCGTTCCATTCAACAGGCGACTCCTTCCTTAGTAACTTAAAGATCGGCGTGCAGATTGGAGTGAGTTGTGCGATGAACTGATTGATATACTGTATTCTGCCCAGAAACCCTCTAACCTCTTTTTTGGTAGACGGTGGTGGCATTTCATTGCTGGCTTTGACTTTGATTGGGTCGACCTCGATCCCCCTCCTGCTGACGATGAACCCTAGCAGTTTCCCTGACATAGCACCAAATGCGCACTTATGTGGATTTAGTCGTGGCTGATACTTTCTCAGCCTTTCAAATAGCTTCTGAAGGTTTACCAGATGGTTGCTTCACTCTGGTGACTTGGCTATCATGTCGTCGACATATACTTCAATCTCTCTGTGCATCATGTCATGAAATAGTGCAGTCAAAGCTTTCTGGTACGTTGCACCGGCATTCTTCAGCCCGAATGGCATGACTCGATTGTAAAATGTTCCCCAGGGGGTAATGAACGATGTCTTCTCGTGATCAACCTCTGCCATTTTTATCTGATTATATCTTGAGAATCCATCCATAAAAGAAAGCATCCCGTACTTAGCTGTGTTATCAACCAAGATGTCAATGTGTGGTAGTGGGAAATCGTTCTTCGGGCTTGCTCTGTTCAAATTGCGGAAATCGATACACATGCGAACCTTTCCATCCTTCTTCGGCATAGGTATGAAATTGGCTAGCCATTACGGGTATTTGGATACCATGAGAAACCATGCGTCATAATGCTTTATGACCTCATCTTTGACTTTCAGCATCCATTCGGGTTAGAGACGTCTCAGCTTCTGCTTGACTGGCTTCATATCAGGGTAGAGGGGCAACTAGTGCTCGACCAAATCAGTATCCAGACCAGGCATGTCCTCGTACGACCAGGCAAAAACGTCTTGGTATGACCAAAGGAAGTCGATCATGCTTTTTCTTTCCTCAGGAGACAGTGACATTTCGGTTTTGGTTATTCTGGGAACCTCCTCAGTTCCTAGATTGTGACGTCCTCGGTCTCTTCTATAGTGGGGGTAGGGCCATGCTCAAAGTCTGCAAATCGGTCAAGGAGCTCATTGGGGAGTTCCTCGAAGGGGATATCCTCATCCAGACTCGTGATCCCTACCTCTTCTTGTATTTCTACAGGGAAGGGGTCGATTTCACGTAGGACGGGCATTTTGATTAAGGCATCCTTTTGTGGGACATTTTTTAGAATTTTAAATGACATTATTTTTGGACTTTGAATTTTTTCAATGTTTTTAGGATTTTGTGTTTTTTCCATGTTTTTGAGATTTTTTTTCTTCGGAGATGGACCCTTGGCAAGGCGGGTGGCTATATACACAAGGTATTGCCTGCCAAGGGCTTATCTCACTTTTTATAGGTTTTTTTTTTTGAGAAATAGGCGCCAAACTTTAGGCTACTTCCTGCTTCCAGAGTTTGGGGCAAAGATGCCTAGTTGCGTACTTGAGGGGCCGCTTCTTTACCTGTTGGGATGGAGGGTGCTGACTGATATGGCTCATTGGAGTCAGCCTCCATCATATTGATCTCCATTTCGTCTGAGATGATATCCTCAAATGATAACACGGCCTTGTGGTGATTCACCACAGGGGGGGTTTGTTCAGTACCGGCCGTGTCGTTCCTCAAAAGGGATAACGCCAAATCCTATCTCTCAAGCCGGGAAGGAGATCTGGGATTGGTGGGATGGATGGGGCTTTGGGTTTGTGTGGGGTCAAATGGGTTTGCCCCATTTGATCGATCTTTATGACCTACGACAAAGGAATCCCTGATGTGTGGCCTAGGGCGAGGTTTCTCCTCTATGTTAATTCCTCGAGCTCTTGCAACCGCGACAACCCTGGCTTTCTCTTTGGCCTCTCGGACCTCTTGCTCTGTGGGCTTATATCCTAGCCCAAATCTTACTTTTGTCCCTTAGCCACAACTGGCTCTCTTCTGCCTTGTAATTTGGGTCCCAGACCCCTTCCTTTCTGATAGCCCCACTTTTGGAGCATTGCTCTCACCGCCTTATCATTTTAGACATGATGCCCTCAATGGGTTTTGGGAGTATTGTCGACACCTCGTACTCGAAACTGTGGAGGTCGATGTCCTCAGCGGTGTGTGGTATATCTAGCATATTGGGTTTTTCAATGCTATTGGCAGCCTTTTCTTTCTCACTATGCCCCTCTCCAATGATCGTGATAATCTTATGGCCAGATGCAAATTTGAATTTCTGGTGTAATATGGAAGGTATGGCTCCAACTTCATGTAGCCACGAGCGCCCTAACAACAAATTAAATGAGGATTTGATATCCATGACTTGAAATAAGATGGAAAAGGTCATTGGCCCTATCAACAGCTCAAGATCAACTTCTCCCATTATTTCTCTCCTGATATTGTCAAACCCTCTAGCGCTGGTTCTGGTGGGCCTTAACATGCACGGATCAACCCCAATCTTGGTGGCGGTTCTCAACGGGCATATATTCAATGCAGACCCATTATCGATTAGTACCAAGGGAATAATCATATTTCTAGACTCAACGATTATATTTAAAGGTTTTGAGTGGCTACCTCCTTCCTCAGGTAAATCGGCATAAGAAAATGAAATGGCATTTGGAGCCATCACTTGACCAATTATCTGCCCGACTTCGTCTGGGCTAACTTGGAGTGATACATGCGCATTTTTTAATGCCCCCATTAATGCTTGGAAATGGAGGGGGGACGTCATCAACAGATCCCATATAGTGATATGGGTAGGCATTCTTCTCAGCTGAGTCTCCAGTATATGTTCTCGACTCATTTTCTCGAAGGGGTTCACCGCGCTATCTTTCTTTCCTTCGAGTTGGGCCTGTACTTCTACTGGCGCTTCAGGCTGCTTTGATATCCTTCCTGATCTGGTAACAAAATCTACTGCGCCTTCTCTACTGCTGCTTCCGACATTGATATCTGTTTGCTTGTAGCTTAGCGGGATTTGATGAGGGTCATAGGTTTGTCCCGAGAAAGGAGTGGTGACGTTCTTGAGGATACTTGTACTGTCTCGGGGAGGTGTGGGCAATACTTGATTCACCCGGTGGTGGAGGGTTGGGTGGACAGATTGGGCCAAATGGGGGTGGTGGTATTGGAGGGAAGGAGGTAAAAATAGGCCATTGATAGCCAGTGGGTGCTGGCGACAGATGGGGGGTCTGATGGGCCGTCAGGTAATTGACCTGGGTGGTGGAACTTGTCGGTGGTTGAGCTAGGGGTGGTGGAGTGGGCGCAGGCCATTGATAACTGATGGGTGCGGGTGTTGGACTGGGGGCTTGGTGGCTCATTGGGTAATTGATAGGGGTTGTGGTGTACGGTGGTAGTTGGAATGGGGCGGGCATGGGCCATTGATGACTAGCGGGTGCGGGTGTAGGATTGGGGGCCAGTTGGCTCATTGGGTAATTGATAGGGGTTGTGGAGTATGGTTGATATGCATTGATATTCATGTAATTGACCGGTGTGGGTGATGGAAAGTATGCCCTGAGATCCAAGGGTTCAATTTGTGGAGTTGGATTGGAGAAATAATCTGACAAATTTAGGGGTTCAACTACCCCTATATTCCTTTCTTTAACGTTTCTCAACAGTGGTGCTACATAACTCTCCCAATCTCTGATGTAATCGGATGGGTCTAATTCAAACTCCTCCTCATCTTCTATCATTCCGATGGTGGGTCTGGGACCTGCTCCTCTGGTAGGATGTGGGGGTAGTGGTACTTGATAAATATTAGCATGCTGAGAAGGTGCAGGGGAATGATTTTCCCGGCATCAATCAAATCTTGGATGGCGTGCTTCAATGGGAAGCAGCGATCAATAGGGTGACCCGGACCCTGATGAAAATTGCAGTGGATATTTGGGTCATAGTTCTTTGGGATTGGATGAGGAGGAGGTTGCGGTTGGTGGATAGCCACTAATCCCTTTTCTACTAACAGGGGCAAAAGTACGCTCAAAGATTGCCCCAGAGGTGTGAAGACTCGGTCATAGTGGGCTCTCCTCTGTTCCGGGGTCATTTGCATTCCTTGCCCATTTCCCATTCTTTGCATCTGCTCAGGCCTAACTGGTGCTGGTGGGGCCGCCTGAAATTGAAATGGAGCAATATTATTATTGGGCCTGGTGTTGGCTATGTTCTGGACATCGCCCCCTGTTCTCTTCTCGTTCCTCTGCTCAGAAAATCTTTTGACCCCGCTAGGGCCCCCTGAAGTATTCTTACTCAACTGCCCTTCCCTGATGGCATCCTCATAGCGGTTGGCATTCCTCACCAAATCAGCAAAACTAGACTGCCGTTGGTATACAAGGAAAGCAGAAATCATTGGCAGAGTGTTCTTAGAAATCATCTCTATCTGCTCATCATCCAGTATTCTATTTCTGACTTGAGCTGCCAGTGCTCTCCATCGTCCTAAGTAGTCACTGAAGGTCTCATTCGGATTCTGCTTTAAACGGGCCAAATCAGACTTGCACGGTTCAATATCAGTATTATAGACATACTGTTCCTAGAACAAATGCTCTAAATCTTTCCATGTCTTCATCATGGATGGTTTAAGAGATGTGAACCACCTCAGGGCCGGTCCGGTCAAACTTTTCTGAAAAACTTTTATTAGCAGTCTTTCGTCCCCCCGTACTGGCACATGTCCCCACAATAGGACTTGAGGTGTGCGATCGGGTTGCCTGTGCCATTGTACTTGTCGAATACTAGCATTTTAAATTTGGGGGGCAAGGGGACCTCAGCGAACAAACATAAGTCTGTGAAGTCCGTGGCGTAGATTTCAACACCACCCATTTTCATCAACTATTTTTGTATTTTGTCTAACTGTTCTTTCAGCTGTTCTGACTCTTTTGATATAGGGGCCGCTTTCTCAGCCGTTAGTCGGACTTTACTCTGGGCTACCAGGGGGTGGGCAATTACTGGTGGAGGGTTGAGGCTGGTCAATGCCCCAGCATAGGCCCCGCTGTTCCTAATCTCGTCCTCCTCATACTACTGGTTGGCGTAATGTGCAATGAAGACAGGATTCTCAACCTGTTGCTGCATGGGTTGGACGGGAATGACATGAGTAGGGGTTGGGTGAGCCCATTGGGGGTGTGGAAATGTTTGTTGGGTGATGGGAATTTGGTTTTGAGGTGGGGCCTGGTAAGGCCATTGGGTATGGGGGAAGGTTTGGAGATGGCCTTGGGGTGTAGGGCCATGGGGAGATTGGGTTTGAGGTATGGCATGGGTTTGACCCAGATGTGAAGGTTGGGTTAAGTGTTGGGGGTATTGTGGAAGGTATGAGTGTGGGGTTTGGATTTGGGCCATGAACCCTTGATCATTTTGGGCTATAGGCCACTGATGGGTTTGGGCCACGGGCCCCTGGTAGGTTTGGGCCATGGGCCTTAGATAGGTTTGGGCCAATGGACCTAGGTAGGTTTGGTCCATGGGCCCTTGGTGAGTTTGTCCCAATGGGCCTTGATGGGTTTAGTCCATGGGGCCTTGGTGGGTCTGGCCTAATGGGCCTTGTTGGGTTTGGCCCAATGGGCCTTATTAGGTCTGGGCTATGGGCCCTTGGTGGGTTTGGGCCATGGCCCCTTGGTGGGTTTGGCTCGATAGGCCTTGTTGGGTCTGGGCCATGGGCCCTTGATGGGTCTGGCCTGATGGGCCTTGTTGGGTATGGGCCATGGGCCCTTGATGGTCTGGCCCATGGGCCATTGGTGGATTTGGGCCATGGGCCCCTGATGGGTTTGGCCGAATGGGCCCTGGGGGATATGGGTAATGGGGTTTTGGGCCAATGGGCCTTGGAGATGATGGGTAGTGGGGTATTAGGCCATGGGGCCCTGGGGATCATGGATGGTGGGGTATTGGGCCATGGGGCCCTGAGATGTGTGGAAAAAGGGGGTTTGGGCTAATGGGCCTTGGGGCATGTGGGTGATGGGAGTTTGGACGGTGTGGATTATGGGAGGTTGATGGGGGTCATGAAGGAGTGAAGCATGAAGGTTTGCTAAGGTATGGGATGGATTCATGGATGTGGGGTGTGGAGGAGAGATATTTTGGGAAGCCCTCCATGAGGAGTATGCTTGGAACATCTCCTCCATCATGGCCATGGAAGGGGGGTGGGATGTGGATGGTGGATTTAAGGGGTGATGGGGTATAGATGGGATGGAGGTGGTGGAAAAATTGGGCATGGCCCCGGTATAATTGGGCATGGCCACGGTAGGTGGGGGTGTATGGGGTGGATGAGGGGATGCATTGGGTATGTTTTGGGATGATGATGAGGGGGGATGAGGAAAGTTGGGCATGGCCCCGATGAAAATGGGCATGACCCGGATGGATGGAGGAATTTGGGGGGATCGGATAGGGCGGAGGTGGTGTAGGTGAAGGTGGGTGGATCGGGTCTATAGGGGGATGATGGGAATTGGGGCATGGATGTGGATTGGGAAAATGGGTTTGGCATGGGCATGGTTTGGGCAAAAGATGGGGAATGGGGGGTTGGACTTTGGATATTTTGGGGGGTAGTGGTTGGGAATATGGGGGCGCCGAATGAGCCGATAACGGTAAAAGGGGGTTGGGTGAGGGGGATGGTGGAAAAGACTTCTTCCGAATGGGAGGGGGTTGGAGAATGTGGCGATGATGAATCGGGATTGGTGTAAACCGGGTCCACTACCCACGACATTCTTCGGGAGCGGGTCGGGTAAGGGTGCCTTGGATAAGGCCCAAAAATCCTCCTCCTTCTTCCCCTACAGGACGACGGAGGGCAAAATGATGCCGTTGTGCCAGCACCCCAAACTAAATATTTTTTGGGTTTTGATTATATATATTTTTTTGAATTTTATGAAAACTTTTTGAAAAATAAAGGTTTCGAGGCCTTGGAATTCCCTTTTCGGGTGGCTCTCGTACCTTAATTCAAGACCCGCGACGACAGTTTCGATGCACTTCGGAAGAATCAAAGGAGAACCTTTGATCTATTAAAGGCACAGAAATCAAGGCAAACGTCCCGATCCCCCGAAATGAGCCAAAAAGAAGTTGCCTTCTCTTGACCGACGGGGGCGTATTGAGTGTCAGAGATGGCGGGGCCTAAACAAGGCACTATGCACACTGATCGGGCAACTCGGGAGGTGGAAAGGGCCAAGGATTCGGATTGGATGCTGCCAAACAAACCTGGCGCAACTAATACTTGCGCCCAAGTTGCAAGGGAGTACTTTTACATTGGCGCAACTATTAGTTGCGCCAAGGTAAAATTTGAGAGTTTAAAGCTGGCTTGCGCCAGTTATAAATTCCAGTGTTTTTACATTGACGCAACTAATACATGTGCCAGGCAAAAATTGCCTCTCCAGAACAGAGAACAGCAGCCACTGATGCTCAAAATGAGTCTCCTTTTTAGTTTTTTGTGGTAGCTAGGCTTCCGGGAACTGAGCTATTTTTTGGTGATCGATTCTCTCCTCACCGCACCTAAAGGATTGAGTCCGGTGTAACTTGCTAACGCGCTCCTAAGGGTTTTAAGCTTCGGAATAAGAACCCACCCGATATACCTCCGACGCAAGCGCCTTCTCAGATACTAGGTGGGCAGGGACTTTTCTGGATCCACCACTAGGGGCTACCGCCATACTAAGACCCGGGTGTTTGTATATGTGCCTAAACCAACCCCTTTGAAAAATCTACCCCGCAAAACAAATTAATTAAGATCCCTAACTTGGTTCAATTTTAATTTTTTTCAAAGCTTTTCTCTTTTTTTTTGGAAGTTTTTTTTAGTTCAAAGACTGGGGGTGATTATCTCGTGCCGCCACTACAGGCTGGCATCCACTGTTAGGATATGAATAATAAAAAAAAATGGTGGGGCCAGTCAAGCGACTAGGCAGGAAATATAAAGTGCTGAAATTTAAAGCCGAATTGTAAAGGGAAGTAAGAAAGGTGCCAGCCAAGTGACTAGGCGAAAATTGCTGAAATTTAAAGCGGAAACGTAGGGGTGAGTAAAAAAGGTGCCAGTCAAGTGACTAGACAAAAATTGCTGAAATTTAAAGCGAAAATATAGGGGTGAGTAAAAAAAGGTGCCAGTCAAGTGACTAGGCAAAAATTGTTGAAATTCAAAGCGAAAACGTAGGGGTGAGTAACAAAGGTGTTAGTCAAGTGACTAGGCAAAAATTGCTGCAATTTAAAGCCAAATCATAGGGGTAAGTAAAATGACGTAATTGGAGGGGTGAGTGAAAAAAACAGTAAAAATAGAATAAAAAAACAGTAATAAAATGTTAGAAAAATAAAAAAAAGCCTAGTTCAAGGGGAAGCTCTACTAGCTACATCCCCAGTAGAGTCGCCATCTGTGCAACCGTGGGAATCGGGACGATCCCGTCGCAACGATGCGCTCTCTAACAATAAAAATATAGAGTCGCCACCCGGAGCTTTCGATATCTCAGGATACTTAGTTCATTTTTATGAGCACCTAAGTGCTAAAAATATGACTCTGAATCTGGTCCACACCAAAGGCTCTTGGGTAGGGGCTTCGGTTATCGATCGGGAAGGTGTTAGGCACCCGATCAACCTGCTTAGCACGGCCTCTACTAATGGCCAACAATAAAATGAAGTAAAAGCAAGGAAAATAGCTTCCTCTTGCCCAAAAGGGCTTAGAATCCTATTTGTGCCCCTCCGTTCCTATCAAAAAATCGGCGGCGTAACGGCACAAATGAGAGGATGGAGGGAGCTAGAAAGAGATAGGAGAAGAAAGGGGAGAGCCGGAGCCCTCGGGCCCTTGTAGCACCGTAGGGGAGCCTTGCGTGACTTGCTTTGATGAGCTCTTGAAGGCTTTGTATGGTGGAAAATAGGGTTCTAACTCTTAAGACTTAAAGTTAAGAGGTAGGGGATGGAGGCTAGGGGATCACACACACCTAGGCTAAGGGTTTTGGATGCAAGAACAAGCTTGAAATAAGGTTGCGAGATTCTGGAATTTGAGTGAAAATAGTGCACAAAAGGGAGGAAGAACTTCTCACTTTGAGCTCTTTCTCTCTTAAGCAAATTTCTCAACCCCTAAACCAAGGGGTGGGGGGCTCTATTTATAAGAAAGGAGTGGATTAGGAGGCTACTTAGATGCTAATTGGAGTTAGCAATTAGGTAATCTCAAATCTAAGGTTTCCTAGGATTTTGAGAGCTTAGAAAGGTATAAAGGTGGCTCTAATGGTGGATGATGGGGTGAGACTTTAAGCCACTTGGAGGGTTGCAAATAGGTAAGGAATGGGTGCAACAGAACTATCAAAACACACCCCAAAGGTTGAGGTGGTCATCAACAAGTCAAAACTCAAACATGAATTTCGTGGCAAAGACCCATTGTTACTGTTCATATGCCTGGCGCAACTAATAGTTACGCTAGGCAAATGTACAGTAAAATAGTGAGGAATAGTGCTGGAAGTTAGCTCGCGGGGTGGGGGCCACCTTTAAAACTTGGCGTAACTATTAGTTGCGCCAGGCTTAAAATTAGGGAGGATTGGCCTGGCGCAACTATTATTTGCGTCAGGTCATTTCTGGGGAGAAATAGCCTGGCGCGACTAATAGTCACGCCAAATCCCTAGGGGGGGTCACCTCAGAATTACCTTCCTGCCCTCCAAGTTCGGATTACCACATCTGCTGATATATACCTCTGATTGGGGCGATTCTTAGATTGTTAGACAACTGACGACCTCTACTCTTCAATGGTATAAGAGTTGGCCGTTGTAGAGAGTCAGAGCCAGTTTTGGTGCACCCCTCCTCCTTATTGCCTGGGAAGGTTAGGTTAGGGTTAAGAAAAGGTTCTAAGGGTCGGGGTCGATTTCTAAAGGTTCGGGGTAGGTTCCTGGGGGATCTAGGGTGATTCCTAAGGGTTTTGGGTGATTCCAAAGGATTCCATACACGCCATCAAAAGCTCGGAAATGCGCTTCTCTCGAAAGGTGTTTCGATCGGGCCTTGGGCCAAATTTGGGTGTCTACACTAACTGCCTCACGTGTGCTCAGCTAGTTCTAACCAAATTTGTGGCAGATTCTTAGAGGGAATTCAGCCACCTCAGCAAGACTAATAACAGATTTGATTTCCCTTTACTGTAATTGGTCAAAATATATCTAAGGCAGTTGGGGGAATGTATGAATAGGGGAGAAACTCAACAAAGAAATCATCGGGAGTTTGAGCAATTTTGAAACTTTTTTTTCTCGCCAATTCTATCTCTCTTCTCTTCTCTCCTTAGCCCAACAATGGTTTGCTAAAGCTCTGTAATAGTTGGAGATAGTAGATCTAGAAATTGATTTGTAAGACATTTTTATGAAGAGTGGATGCTGTAGAGACAATAGATCTGAGGGCAATTTGTCGAGAGTATTGGTTAATTCAATAAATTGTTGTTTTAATTGTTCATTAAATCTGTAGATCTGGTAATCTTCGTCTGATTTTGATAGATTTATAGACCTATGGATGCCTGAGCTTGTAGCCTTGCATCCATAGCATCTATTGTGGTTTTATTGTTCTTTTCTTCCCCCCATGACTGGATCATATCCATGGGATCATTTGTGACCATTCAAGTGGACAAATTATATCTCTCAGACTGATCCATATCTCAGGGAGGATCTAGATTTTTATACCTTGCATCTGTTCTTGTAGCCAGATGAAGAAATGCTGCAGATCTAACTGATACCTTGTGTTGCAAATTAGTTTATACTGAAAACTATTCTCTAAGCTATTAATTCTCCACATTTGATTTTTCTTTACCAAAACTTTTGATCTCTCATTCGAATTTCTCTCTTGCTCATCTCTGGTTCATTTTATAAATTTGTTTACAATTAGATCTGATTTTCTACTATTTTTAGTTAAAAGTGACAATCAAAACTCTTTTCTTATTTTTCTTTGCTCTTAGGCTAAATAGGAAGAGCCAGATCTATAATAGATCTGGAGATTTACCCACATTTAGATCAATTTTCCCTATGGACAACCCTTACTTTCCTTTAGAACTTACTGCAATAGGCCCTGGATTCTTGTAGGACTATGCTTTATGATTTGATACATTCACCCTCTATTTTTTGTTTAATTATCCATTTTTCAGTAAAATTCTGTCATCACAAAGTGAACAACAAGTTTTTGGCGCCACTGCCGGATATCTGCAGATCTCAGTTTGGTAAATCTGTATTTTAGTTAGAATTTTTGTAGTCATAGTGTTTGAATTAATGTTGTTGTAGTTTGTTGAATTTTATTTCAGATCTGAAGCTGTAGTAAGGAGAGCAGTTCATAGCTTGCAATTGGAGCACATTTTGCTTGAGTTTGCATTTCCTTTTCCTTTTCTCATAGTTTCAGGTTTTTCATTTTAATATTTCTTTATTTCAGTAGTATTTTGTCTGTGGTATTTGTCTGCTGTAAATTACTGTTGATGTCTTTGTAGTGTGTGTGTTGTATGCTTGGTAGAAGATCTCTTAACCCAGAGCTTGTCCCTCTAGACCTTGAAGTTGAAAGGCTTCTTAAACCTAAGCACCCCCCACACACACCTGTTGTTGATTATGAGCCATTTGTGATGGAGCAGCAGCAAAGGACCTTGAAGGAATTTAATGCACCAGGGGCATATACCTCCCCCTTTTGCATTCAATTCCCTACTGTTCAGGGTAATTATGAAATCAAATCCTCTATCATTCAGATGTTGCCTTCATTCCATGGACTGAGTAAGGAGGATCCTTACAGATATATTGATGAATTCCTTGCTATTTGCACTACTTTTAATATTGCTGGCTTAGGAGAAGAAGCCACCAAATTGAGGCTCTTTCTTTTTTCACTAAAGGACAGAGCCAGAACTTGTCTATCCATGCTCCCAGCCAACAGTATCCAGTCCTGGAATGATCTTCAGTGCTAATTTTTGGCAAAAATTTTTCTCATATCTAGAACCAGTCAATTGAGGAAGAGCATTATTTCATTTGCTCAATCCTCAATTGAGGACTTCCATCAGGCATGGGAGAGGTTTAAGGAACTATTGAAATAATGTCCCCACCACCAAATTCCTGAGTGATAGCTTGTTCAAAGTTTCTACTAAGGAATTGATCCCAAAAGCAAGGATATGGTGGATGCCTCATATGGGGGTACTTATCTCCACAAAACTACTGATGAGGCTTGGGAGCTTTTTGATATAATAAGTGAGAATTCCATACAGCAGGAGTCTATCTCGCAATGTTATTGAGACTCCAGCTAGAATGGTAAGGGGAGCCACCTCTATGGGAAGAATGTATGAGGTCAATGTGTCGAACGACCTAGAAAGTAAAGTGGATAGTTTAAGCCTGAAATTTGATAAGTTGATGAGTGTGATGCAACCTAAAATGGTTGCACAAATTGAGGAGGCATGTCTGATATGCCAGTCCCCAACACACTCTATTCAAGACTGTCCTTCTACTGGTTAGTACTCAGAGCTTTTCATGGAGCATGCAAATGCTGCTTAGTCTTTTGGGCAGCAGCAACCTGTTGGGCATGCTTGGAGGAACCACCCCAATCTGAGGTGGAGGCAAGACAATTTTCAATCCCAGTAGCAGCAAGCTATGCCCTACAGACCTTTCCAATCATATCAGCAAAATTACTTCCCAAGGCATTAGTTCCAACAGCTTGTGGCATAACCAATGGCTCAGCCAAGTCCCCAAAATCTACCAGCACTAGCCCCACCACCTGCTATAACACTTTCATTTGAGGAGCAGGTTCTGGCCTCATTACAGAACCTGAGTTCTTTGTCCCAAACTGTTAATTCCCATAGCCAAAGTATTAAAAGGATAGAGGACCATCTTGGTTAGCTATCTAATACTTCGACTAGGAGGGAAGAGGGGAGACTGCCAAGTCAGCCAATGAACAATCCTAAGGAGCAGTATATGGTGGGTGAGTCTTCTTCAACTCATGAAGAAGCTAAGACCATTACTTTGAGAAGTGGAAGGCTGGTGGATAACCATGTTGATGGTGAGATCACAAGGATTTTAACACATAAGAACCTAATCAGTGACAGTATGTAGCAGGAGCAGCATCTCAAAAATAAAGGGGCTGCTGTTGAGTCCCAATAGAAAAATAAAAATGAAAATCAAAATAAGGAAAAAATTGAAAAAAAATATAAACGTTGTAAATGAGAGACCAGTATCTCATCTGCCATTTCCTCATGCCCTTCAAGCACCTTCTACTTTTGATAAGGGGAATGCTAAAGTGCAGGAAATGATGGACACTTTTATACAAGTAAAGACTAACTTATCTTTACTTAATGCTATAAAGCAAGTTCCAGCTTATGCAAATATTTTGAAAGATTTGTGTACCCATAAAAGACAATATAGGATTCATTTATCTAAAAAAGTCTTTTTTACTGAGAAAGTAAACTGGGTTTTATCCATTAGAACCCCAGCTAAACTTCAAGATCCTGGAGTTCCCACAATTCCCTGCATTATTGGGGATCATTCCATTGAGAAAGCACTGTTAGATCTGGGAGACAGTGTTAACTTATTTTTATATTTTGTATATGAGAAGTTAGGTTTGGGGGAGTTAAAACCCATACATGTTATTTTACAACTGACTAACAGATCTGAGAGGAGACTTGTGGACATTATTGAGGATGTATTGGTTGGGGTTGACAAATTTTTGTATCCAACAGATTTCCTAATTTTGGACATGGAGCCTAGTAAATGCACTACCTCTATCCCTGTAATTTTGGGCAAGCCATTCTTGGCCACTGCTAATGCCTGTATCCAGTGCAGATCAGGAGTAATAGAGGTATCTTTTGGGAATATGAAAGTCAAGCTAAATGTTTACAATGCAGCAAATCAACCTCACTTAGATAGTGAGGATTGCTTCATGATGATTTGCTCGATGAGCTTGTTGAGGAGAACATGTCCAAGCTGTTGAATTGGGATGATGTTGTTGATGTTTTTGAAGAAGTTTGGATTGAAACTGTTGTAGGGGAGGCCCCCACACATGTGACTAAAGAGGTGAAAACCTTGAATTCTGCAATGGGGCCAGTAAAGCATTCTCATTGGAAACCTACTATGTTGCCTCTTCCTTCACCTTCTAAGTCACCTTTGCTGCCTTCACTCATTAGCCAACCTGATTTGGAGTTAAAATAGCTCCCAAAATCTTTGAAATATGCATTTTTGGGGAAGAATCAAAAGTTGCCTATGATCATTTCTTCTTCCCTCACCATGGAACAAGAGGAGAAATTGATTGGTGTACTCAAGATGCATAGGAAAGCAATAGGATGGTCTATTGCTAATTTAGGAGGAATCAGTCCAGCTGTGTGTACGCATAAGATTTACTTGCAAGAGGGTTCTAAACCCTCTAGAGAGATGCAAAGGAAGTTAAATCCTCACATGCAAGAAGTAGTGATGAAGGAGGTGGTCAAATTATTAGAAGTTGGGGTAATTTACCAAATTTCAGATTCTGAATGGGTGGCACCTACTCAGGTGGTCCCTAAGAAGTCTGAAATCATTGTTGTACCCAATGAGTCTGGAGAATTAATGCCAACCAGGGAGGTCACTGGTTGGAGGGTCTGCATAGACTACAGAAAATTGAACTCCAAGACTAGGAAGGACTACATTCCACTGCCTTTTATTGACCAGATTCTGGATAACTTAGCAGGCAAGGCTTTTTATTATTTTCTTGATGGATACTCTGGTTACAACCAAATCCCTGTGTATCCATAAGATCAAGAGAAGACTACCTTTACTTGTCCATTTGGCACCTTTGCTTATAGAAGGATGTCATTTGGACTATGTAATGCTCCTTCTACTTTTCAGAGGTGCATGTATGCCATATTTTCTGACACGTTGGATAAGTTTTTAGAAATCTTTATGGATGATTATTCTGTGTATGGTGATGATTTTGATCAGTGTTTGCACCAACTCTCCCTGGTACTTCAGAGATGTGAGGAAACCAACCTAGTATTGAGCTGGGAAAAGAGCAATTTCATGGTCACCCAAGAAATTGTTCTTGGTCATGTGGTTTCTCAGAAGGGGATTGAGGTGGATAAAGCAAAGATAGATCTAATTTCACATTTGCCCCCTCCAAAGACTGTGAAACAAGTCAGATACTTCTTAGGACATGCCGAGTTTTATAGGAGATTCATCAAAGATTTTAGTAAAATTTTCAAACCTCTATGCCATTTGTTGTGTCAAGAGGTACCATCTGTGTTCACTGATGAATGATCTCATTGCTTTTGTGGTATTAAAAAATTATTTGACCTCTGCATCTGTCATACAAGCTCTTGATTACTCTCTTCCATTTAAGCTGATGTGTGATGCATCAGATTTTATAATTGGTACAGTTTTAGGGTAGAGAAAGGACAAACTACCTAGTGTAGTGTCCTATGCAAGCAAGACACTGACTGATGCTCAGCTAAACTATACCACCACTAAGAAAGAGTTGTTGGAAATTGTCTTTGCTTTGGAGGAATTCAGATCTTATGTGCTAGGATCTAAGATTGTTGTGTTCACAGATCACTCAACCTTGAAGTACCTTTTGTCAAGAAAGAAGCAAAACTAAGATTAATCAGATGGATCCTGCTACTACAGGAGTTTGATCTTGAGATTAAGGACAAAAAGGGTGTGGAGAATGTGGTAGCATACAACTTATCTAGGATTTTGATTGCTGATTTGACTGTGAATGATTCCTTTCCTGATGAGCAACTTTTTACCATCCAAACTGAGAGTGTGCCCTGGTTTGCACACATTATGAACTACCTTGTTGTAGGTAGGATCCCCCCTCATTGGTCCAAGATGGACAAAAACCTATTTTTCTCTCAGGTCAAACATTTTCTGTGGGTGAACCCTTACCTTTACAAATATTATGCAAATCAGATTGTTAGGAGATGTATGCTCGAAAGTGAGTTTCACAACATTCTTTCTATGTGCCATGATTAGGCCTGTGGAGGTCATTTCAGTGGGAAGAAAACTGCTATAAAAGTACTCTAATCTGGATTCTACTGGCCCTCTTTGTTCATAGATGCACATGAACATTGCAAGGCTCGTGCCAGATGTCAAAGGTTGGGGGGCATTTCAAAGAGAAATTCAATGCCATTATAGCCCATCCTTATGGTAGAACTATTTGACATATGGGGGATAGATTTTGTGGGTCCCTTTCCTCCTTCCTGTGAGTTTAATTTTATTTTGGTGGTTGTGGACTATATGTCCAAATGGGTTGAAGCCATTGGCACAAGAACCAATGACTACACAATTGTCCTCAAATTTTTGAAGGACAACAATTTCTCTAGATTTGGCACCCCCAAAGTTATCATTAGTGATGGGGGAGTCATTTCTGCAACTGACACTTTACAAGTTTGCTTAAAAAGTATTTTGTTACATACAAGATAGCCACTCCCTACCACCCACAGACCAGTGGGCAAGCTGAAATTTCTAATAGGGAGATTAAGATCATCCTAGAGAAAACTGTGAAGACTAATAAGAAGGATTGGGCTATCAAGTTAACAGATGCACTGTGGGCTTATAGAACTACCTATAAAACCCCAATATGGATGTCTCCTTTTAGGGACATCCATATTTCTAATAGGGAGATTAAGATCATCCTAGAGAAAACTATGAGGACTAATAGGAAGGATTGGGCTATCAAGTTAACAGATGCACTGTGGGCTTATAGAACTACCTATAAAACCCCAATATGGATGTCTCCTTTTAGATTGGAATATGAAAAAGCATGCCATTTGTCAGTGGAGTTAGAGCATAGGGCCTACTGGGCCATCAAAGCATTGAATTTTGATCTAACTGTTGTTAGTTTTCACAGGAAATTGCAACTGTCAAAATTGGAGGAATTGAGATTGGATGCCTATGCCAATGCCAGAATTTACAAAGAAAAGGCCAAAGCTTTCTATGACAAATAACTTCTTAGGAAGGAGTTTGTTGAAGGTAATAAGGTATGGCTTTTTAATTCAAAACTGAAGTTTTTTCCAGGGAAGTTAAAATCCAGATGGGATGGACCTTACACTGTGTTGCATGTATCCCCATCTGGAGCTATTGAGATCATGGATCCCAAGGATGGAAGGATCATGAAAGTGAATGGTCAAATGCTAAAAATTTGTGTTGAAATATAGTGGAGCCTGTTGAGACCATTAACCTTCAAGAACCTCCAAAGTTTGAATGATTTTCAACAATGTACGTTGTGTAACATAACTGTGATTTAGTATGTTTTTGCTGATTTTAATTCTATCTTTTACTTTGTGTAAATTTGTAATTTTTTTGGTTAGTTTTTCACTTGGTATAATGTTTGAGCTAAGGTGAGTTATATGTTGTTTTGATGATTGAGAAATGAGAAGGAGCTGAGGAGGAATTATTGAAATTTTGTTGAATATAGACAGTACGCGTGTGTGAAGTAAGATTGAATGCAAAACTAAGACTGTCGAGAGGTTGGAAATGTACTTTGACAGGTTCTGAAGATGTTATATTTGGAATTCGACAGGTATTGAAACCCATCGATAGGTTCAACTAAGCATTCGATAGGTACTGAAGGTATTTTGTGAGGATTCGACAGGTTTCGAGCACCTGTCGACAGATTTGTTGAACCTCTTGAATCCAACTTTCTTAAGCTCTTATACCTATCGAGAGGTTGGATGAACCTCTTGAAACCTTCATTCTGGGACTTTTGTGTATGCATGTGGTTTCAACTGTTCGATAGGTTGATTCAACCTATCGACTTCATCTATTCATCCTGTCGAAATCGTATTTTCTTTACTTTTAAAACCTTTTGACAAGTTTATTTGGGCATTTGATACTTTGAGATAAACCTTTGTCTATTTGTCTGCATGAGTTTTTCCTTCTTCCTTTGTTCTCCAGCTCAGTGGTTCCATTTCTAATTGTTCTGAGGTTTTTCCAGTTGCACAAGCATTAAAAAGTCGACATTTTGCACCTGATCTTTGCTGGTTTGGTGCTCTATACGTCAATTGCACCTGGTCTTCACAGGCCCTGTCTCTTGAATCTTTCATGTCTGTGGTTTGAATAGATTCTAGTGTGTAAGAGTAAATTAGCTGAAGCATAATTGTGGTGTGTGAAATTTGTTATATTTTGTGTTTTAATGGCCAACCTTGCGCAACCTGAGGGTACCTTGTCTGATTTACTCCAATCTCCTTCCAAATCCACAAGAAAATCTAGTAGGATAGCTGCTTCACAATCTCAAGTGGATCCACCTGCAAAGAGGAAGTTGAATATGGACAAACCCAAGAAAACTCAGAAGTCTAAGAAAGCCAAAATCAGTGAGGATATTGCTAAGGAGTTACCTACGTTACCTATGCATTTGATAACCCCTAATGAATTTGTGGATACTTTGGGTCTGATAGCTGAGACTACCTTTGATTTACCCTATTTCACCAAGGTAGAAGAGTGTAGTGATACCTTAGCTTATTTGGAAACGGCTTCTTTGAAACCTACTTTGACCCCATTACAGGAGAAGGTATATCCTAGATTAGTCAAATTGTGGTATCAAAACCTAAGGAAGAAAAAGATGCAAGGGCCTACTGATCCTATGCTTATGACCCTGATTGATGACTGGGAAATGGTAGTGGATTACAAGGATGGTTTGGTGTTGGGGATTCCATTTCAGTATGATCCAGCTAGCAATTTAGGAGTTTCTGATAGTGTATCATTTAGGGTCATGGCTAGACACCTGACTCAGGGAATTGTGGGATCTGGAGAGTCTTTGATGAGGAGAGATCTAGATCCCAATTTATTTTTCATTGATACCATTTTGAGGAAGACTGTTTTTATGTCTGGACATCAACAAGAAAGAAGGCACCCCATTGTGGATGCCCTTTATTTTTACTCCAAGGGCCAATTTTTCAATGCCCCTTAGCTGATATTTGAAGGGATGGTGGATATTCATGAAAAAATCAAGAAGGCACAACTTGTGCCAGGTCTTCCATATGGCAGAATTATCACTGCTCTGATAAAGAAAGGGAAGTATGCATTTAAAGAAGGAGAGCCAACTGAGGCATTGCCTCCTAAAGCATTTGGAAATAAAGCATGGTCAACCAGTATGACCTTGATTGGAAAGAGAAAGAAGCAAGTTGAGGGCCCTCTGCCAGAAGCCACAATGGTCACCACAACACTTAACTGCTCCTTTGGCCATGTTAGTACCAACATCCATAGCCTCTATAGTTACATCTATTGTCAGTGTGGTACTAGCCCTCATTACCTCATCAATTGCCCTGCCTTCCATACCTGCACCTATGCCTCTCACTTCCACAGCCACACCTTCTACAATCACCACAACATCACTTGTGTCAGCTCCTCCTACCATTAAGACCACATACCAGAGGAAATCCAAACAACCTAAACCAACACCCTGTATAACTAGCCCATCCATTCCTAGCCCAGAATCTCTAATTCCTGACCCACCTTCACCATTCACCTATATCCCATCTAATATTGACCACCTCATTCCCACTGACCTACCTACCTCTCTCTCACATATCCATACCCAGGACCTGGAGCATTTTACTACTGAGGGGTACTCTACCCTAATTGACTCCATTGTGGGGAATATTGGGCATGAGTACAACCCCCTTCCCGATTCTCCACAACTTGATCATTTCTAGCATGTCCTTACCTCCCCTTTTATTCCTTTTCATCCTACCCAACATGTTACCTAGTCCCTACCTAATTCATTTACCCAAGTCCTTTCCATTCTCACATCTATCCAATCTCAGCTCCACACAAACACTGAAAACCAAGATGTCGTGCAAACATGCCTTTAGTCCATCTAATCCACTTTAATCCCATCTACCTCAACCACTCACCCTCAGACCCCTACACCACTCATTCCTGCATCACCATCACATTTTCCTCCTTAGATCTCCCCTACAGTAGCCACTATCATTGTTGCTACTTAGACAGACTTTGAGTCTGCTGAGTTGCTTCCTATTCCATTAACCTCCACAACCATTTCAACCCAAACATAATTCACTCTAACCTCCTCCTCCACCCATACAGATTTTGAGGTGGAGGTATCCATTATTCCACCCACCCTATCCTCTTCCCATACCCCCATAGAGGAGAAGCTGGCACCCATACTTCCACTTTCACCTTCTATCCCATCATCTTTATCCACTCCATCTCATATTTTGGATACCCCCACTGAGAGGACATTGGTTTCTGCCTCTTCAAACCCCATGCCACCATTCTCTACCCTCAAGAGAGCTATGGATGAAAACCCTTATATCAGGAGGGATGTGATAAGAGAAATGGCTGAGATCAACTCTGCAATCAAGCAGCCATTCCTAGCTCAGATTTCACAGCTGCAACTAGATCACAGACTAGAGAAGAGGCAATGGGAGCTATTATTGCTGGAAACCCTCACATTATATAAAGAGGAGATGAAGAAATCTGAAATGTTGGGAAGAATGGTAGAGACACTTCAAAAAACCTTCTCAGTAGTGCACCCATCGTCATCAGCTGGGGTGTCCATCAATGAGCCCGCCATGCCCCAGGGCAGCACCAAGCCTTAGAAGCCAACTGTAAAAAGGACAAATGCTGGTGCTGCCAAAGCTGAGAATTTGAAGAAGGGCTATGCCAAAATTGCTGAAAAATATGGATGGGAACCAATGACTTTATCAAGCTCAGATTCTGACACAGATTAGCTCTAGGTTTTCATTCAGTCCTTTTGTAATTAGATGTTTAGTTTTTGGTCTGTTTGTAGTATATTGTCTAATTTCAATCTTTTGCATGTATAATATCTTATACATTTCTTTTCTTGGTTAATAAACTTAGCTATTTCTGTGCCTCTATACATAGATTTTATTTCTTCCATTATTACTTATTAATTGCATTGTTTCTTGTTTTACTACCATGCTGCCTCTCGACAAGTATCTTTGAACCAGTGAGGACCCTATTTCTCATAGGTTTGGGGGTATGGCCGAGTAGACTTTTGAAATAGTTAAAATCAATGCAGTAGTGATTAGTAGGATCAAAACAATTAAAGTAAAATTTTACCTAAGCAAACTTGAACAAAGGAGAATTGAAAAAAGACAGTAGACTGTTTAATGCTAGAATCTTTTAAAATCTAACACTTCCATGAAGGAGGTCGTCAAGAAATGGTTGTCATAATCAATATATAGTGAACTAGCAAGGAGAGAAAAAGGTAAGAACATGCCCTATGAGTACAAAGGAAGACAATACCTAGTGAGATTTGGGCCTGAATTTTTTTTTCTTTAAAGAGTGTTTTGGCAATTTTTTTTGCTCTAAGGACTAATTGAACCTACTCTTTTCACTAGAAGTTGTGCACTCCAAGTTGAAACAACTTGACAGTACTCATAATACTAAAGACATGATGCAAGGCCTTCATTTGGACAGTTTGAGCCTAAAAATCCCTACCCTATGAACTGCCCTTGATACACACCATTTGGGCCTTAAAAATCCTGTTTTCTTTGAAAAAAAAAAAATAGAATACTTGAACCTGAACCTCATTAGCTTAATTTAGCCTGACCCTCACTCTGAGATTTCAGAAGGTAAAGGAGAAGATGCTGAAGAAAGAAGAGCTGGGCTACAGCTTGGTGAATGGAAAAGAGAATACATTTGATGGCAGCTATGTGTCAGTTGTGTAGCTGTGGCATTTCAGCCCACATATAAAAAATAATAAATTAATAAATTAAAAGGAGAAAAATACAAAGAAAAGCGTACAAAAAGAGAAAGAGAAGTCAAGAAATTACTTCATTTGTAAATTTGAAAAGACGAGAAGAAGCTGATCACTTTGGCTCAGAAAATTCAAAGAAGATGAAGCAATGTTGAAATAAAGAAGGTGATGCCATGACCACCTCCTCACCTTGTTGATTTCTCAAATTTGAACCCTTTTATTCCCCTTTATTCTTTTAAACCTCAAACCATAAGCCACATTACAACCCAATAAAAAGACCCTATCGATCTGAAATGGATTGAACTATCATGTGGAGATGAGGAGCTGTGTAATCTATGGTGAAAAGACCCAGAAGATTTCAAACCTTAGTAGCAATGCCTATGCTCATGCTTACAGTCCCATTTGGGGTCTGTAACTGCTCTTGAGCTGGAGTAAAATTGAACCCCTTCAAATTCCTTTGTGAGAGTAGGCCTTTGAGAGAATTGGGTTTGAGATTGAACTTTTTGGGGCACTGTTTGAACCTGATTCTCAAATTAATGGTGAACGATATACTGTTTTACACATATTATTCTCTTGATGATTTCACATTGGTTGTGATGGGTTGCATAAGAATTTAGGTATTAAATTATTTACATGTGCTATTTTAAAACTTTTGAATTTGAAAAAAGCAAGGTGTGGAATGAAGCTGAGTTTGTTGAAATCTAACCTGTCACTGTTGCACTTGATTCAACTATGTTCATAAGGAAGTTTGTGGGTACCTTCACTAGAAACCCTTAAGAGACTTCACTCCTCCACTAGGGAAAGTCACCTAGGGGTTTAAAAGGCTTGATGCATATGCTAAATACATCTGTGCTCCCTACAAAAGTGTCATTTATTTCTTTTGATAATTATTTTTAATTTATCCTTTGCTCAGGGACTAGCAAAGCTTAAGTTTGGGGGTGTATTAATCAGTGAAAAATACCATTTTTCACCTCCTTACCCAACCTTTGATGGACCTTTGAGTGATTAATAATGTGTTTTGAGTGTTGTTTTGTAATAGCAACAAGTTGCAGTCATAATACAGAAATTCATCCAAAAGTGCCAAGAAGAGAGGAATCACAAGCATGTTATAGCTGGGAACACATGGCAACAAAGCAGCAGTTGCATTTGATAAAGAATGAACTCTCAAAAGGGGTACTGAGTGTTAGACAGCTGAATTCGAACCCCTAGTGATGTACAAGTTGTGGAACAAGTGAAAGAGAAGCTGTCGAATGGTTATTCAAACCTGTCGAGAGGTTCTGTGGTTGAGAAATGAAGCTGTCGAGAGGTTCTGTGGTTGAGAAATGAAGCTGTTGAGAGGTTCTCTGAACCTGTCAAGTAGTATAAACTGGAAAAGAAGATTTTGTTGATTAGCACATTTGAAACTCTCAAGAGGTCATCTGAAGCTAACCTATCGAGTCCATTGCATACAGATCCTGTCGAAGAGTACAACCAACCTGTCGAACACACACCGGGAGCTGTGCTAGATTTTGAGAGGTTGCATGATCCTGTCGAGAGGATGGCTGAAGCAATTAAAGAAGCCAAGCAGCTCAAGTGAACCTGTTGAATTCAAGTACAGAACCTGTCGAAAGGCTCTCTGAACCTCTCGAGATGCGAAATTGGGATGTTCTACCAGTCAGTTGAGAATGCAAGTCATCCAATATTTTGATACACAAGTCCAAAGGCTATTAGACTGCTCTGAGGGAATTTTTGGAATGCAAATGGCATGAAGGAGAACTGCCTAACTGCCTCAGGTGTGCTCAGCTAGTTCTAACCAAATTTGTGGGAGATTCTTAGAGGGAATTCAGCCACCTCAGCAAGCTTAATAACAGATTTGATTCCCCTTTACTCTGATTGGTCAAAACAGATCTGAGGTAGTTGGGAGAATGTATAAATAGGGGAGAAACTCAGCAAAGAAATCATCGGGAGTTTGAGCAATTTTGAAACTTTTTTTTCCCGCCAATTCTATCTCTCTTCTCTTCTCTCCTTAGCCCAACTATGGCTAGCTAAAGCTCTGTAACAGCTGGTGATAGCTTATCTGATAATTGATTTGTAAGACATTTGTATGAAGAGTGGATGCTGCAAATACAATAGATCTGAGGGCAATTTGTTGAGAGTATTGGTTAATTCAATAAATTGTTGTTTTATTTGTTCATTAAATCTGTAGATCTGGTGATCTTCATCTTATTTTCATAGATTTATAGACCTATGGATGCCTGAGCTTGTAGCCTTTCATCCATAGCATCTATTGGGGTTTTATTGTTCTTTTCTTTCCCCCATGACTAGATCATATCCATGGGATAATTTGTGACCATTCAAGTGGACAAATTATACCCCTCATACTGATCCATATCTCAGGGAGGATCTAGATTTTTATACCTTCCATCTGTGCTTATAGCCAAATGAAGGAATGCTATAGATCTAACTAATACTTTGTGTTGTAAATTAGTTTACAGTGAAAACTATTCTCTAAGCTATTAATTCTCCACATTTGATTTTTCTTTACCAAAACTTTTGATTTCTCATTCGAATTTCTCTCTTGCTCATCTCTGGTTCATTTTATAAATTTGTTTACAATTAGATCTGATTTTCTATTTTTTTTAGTTAAAAGTGACAACCAAAACTCTTTTCCTATTCTTCTTTGCTCTTAGGCTAAATAGGAAGAGCCAGATCTGTAATAGATCTAGAGATTTACCCACATTTAGATCACTTTTCCCTATGGACATTTAGAACTTGCTGTAACAGGCTCTGGATTCTTGCAAGACTATGCTTTGTGATTTTATATATTCACCCTCTATTTTTTGTTTAATCATTCATTTTTCAATAAAATTCTGTCATCACAAAGTGAACAACATTCCATCCCATACGTAAGTAGAGAAGGAGTTTGGCCAATGGTCGTGCAAATACAAGTCTTATAGGCCCAGAGCGCCTCCAGTAATTGATCAGGCGAGTTGGCTCCATTGCTCGTTTCCACTGTTCGTTTTAGTATTTGGATCAGGGTCTTATTTGTGGCCTTAGCTTGTCCATTGTGTTAGGGGTAAAAGGGCGACGAGTGTTATAGGTCAATGCCATATTTCTTGCATAGTCTCTTTGTCTTCTCATCAATGAATTATGGCCCGTGTCGGTGAAGAACATTCTAGGAACTCCAAACCTTATGATGATATTACGAATAATGAATTTTACCAGAGTCGAGGCAGTGATTCTTACGTACGACTCGGCTTCTACCCATTTGGTGTAGTATTCGGTTGCAGTGAGAATGAAGGTGTTCTTATGGGTGTTCCCAACTGTGTCTGTGAATGGCTAGATTATGTCAAAGGCCTACATTGTAAATGGCCATAGTGAGTCCATGGGATTCAGTGCAACTGAAGGGGCTTTGATGAGTGCGGCATGTTCTTGACATTGTTTACAACATTGAACGTAGACGCGGCAATCCCTCATCGTTGTGGGCCAATAGTAGCCTTGTCATATGATCTTCTCTGAGAGTCTTTAGCTTCCAGCGTGAGCGCCGTAGGCACTTGCATGTGCTTCATGAATGATATATTGCCCTTTGGCTTCTGTAACACACCGTAGTAGTACTCCTTTAGTGACGGCCTCTTTGTACAGTATCTCTCCTAGGATTTAAAATCTGGCACATTAGTTACTTATAGTTTTCCATTCGATTTTTGTTGCATGGGATATGCCAATACTTTAGAAAGTTTCAGATATCGTAGTACGATGGATGTCTATCGTCCGTTGGTGATTGCAGGAATCTGAAGGTTGCAACGATTGCCTCTTTCTTTGTGGGACTTTTTGCAATAGAATCCTTTTCTTGCTCAGTAGTCTTCGGGAGAACGGGTAACTCTGGTTTGACTTTCCAAGCTACCTCATGGGCGGGCATATTGATTTTCTCAATGATGAAGGATTTTGTACTTTGTCCAATTGGTATCTGTATAACTGAGGCTAGAGTGGTCAGAGAGTCTACCAGCCCGTTTTCTAATTTCGGGATGTGGGTAAAGGAAATTCTCTCGAACTTCTTTACAAAAAATTGAGCAGTCTCTAGGTAGGCCATTAGTCTTCTCTCTTTCGTCTTCCATTCTCCATTTACTTGTGATATCACCGGTTTGGAGTCGCCGATAGTCTTCAACTGCTTGATGCCCAACTATAGTGTGGTTCGTAGTCCAGCAATAAACGCTTTGTGTTCAGTGACGCTGTTAGTGATTGGGAAATAAAGTTGAAAGGCTTTAAGTATGACGACTCCTTCTAGGCTTAATAAGACTAC
The DNA here is from genome assembly GCA_021018995.1 of Chloranthus sessilifolius. Taxonomy (NCBI): domain Eukaryota; kingdom Viridiplantae; phylum Streptophyta; class Magnoliopsida; order Chloranthales; family Chloranthaceae; genus Chloranthus; species Chloranthus sessilifolius. The sequence goes on along the minus strand of CM037585.1, from coordinate 28,237,915 downwards.
CCCAATGCCCTTCCCTTTCTGATCAAGAGCCCCGTCGAAATGTAATGTCCATGAAGTCTTACCAGGCTCTTCTTCTTGTATTGAGAGGAGATGTTCATCGGGAAAGTCAGTTTGTACTGGCTCGCTGCCCGAGAGAAGAAGATTAGCGAGGTAATCAACAATCTCCTACCCTTTGATTGACTTTTGTATGACATAGGTGATGTCAAACTCTTGTAGTAACATATGCCATTGAGTAATTTTCTCGGATGTGGTGGGTTTTCAAATATGTACTTCAGGGGGTCCATGCAGGCTAGTACCATTATTTTGTGGGCCCTGAAGTAGTGTCGTAGTTTCGTTGAGGCCCATACTAATGTTAGGCAAGTCTTCTCCATTGCGGTATATTTTTGTTTGTATTCGACCATCGTCCTGCTGATGTCATAGAAGACCTTTTCCTTCTTCCCGTCTTCATCATGTTGACCCAAGATCACCCCCATTGGTTTATCATTAGCTGAGACATATAGGATCAAGGGTTTACTAAGGATTAGTGGCGAGAAAATCGAAGGGTTAAGGAGATACATCTTGATATTGTCGAAGGCTTGCTGGCATTGGCCATCCCATATGTACTCGCCTCCTCTTTTTAGTAATTTGTAGAAAGGATCACATCGGTCTGAGTGCTGAGAGATAAATCTCCTGATGAATTATAATTTTCCTATCAGGCCTCATAGTTCTTTGATATTGTTGAGAGGTGGCATTTGGAGAATGGCTTTGACTTTCACCGGATCGACTTCAATTTCTCGCTTGCTGACTATGAATCCTAGTAGTTTTCCAGAGGTTATTCCAAATATGCATTTATTTGGATTCATCTTTAGCTGATATTTCTCGGACCATTCTAATACTAGTCGGAGTGCCTCGGCATGGCCTGCTCGAGTTTATGACTTCACTAGTATGTCATCAATGTAGACTTCTACACACTTGTACATCATGTCGTGAAATATAGCCATCATGGCACGTTGATATGTGGCACTTGCATTTTTTAGGTCGAATGACATGACGACGTAACAGTAAGTTTCTTATGGCGTAGTGAATGAAGTCTTCTCTTGATCAAATTCTGCTAATTTGATTTGGTTATATCCAGAGAAACCATCCACGAAAGACAGCATCTCATGTCCTGCAGTATTATCAACCAAAGGAAAGTCATCGTTTGGGCATGCCTAGTTTAGGTTTCGAAAGTTGATGCCTGCTTGTACATCGCCATCCTTCTTAGCAACTGGTACGATATTTACAACCTACTTAGGATAGAGGAAAGTCATCTTTTGGGCATGCCTGATTAAGGTTTCGAAAGTCGATGCCTACTTGTACTCCGCCATCCTTCTTAGCAACTGGTACGATATTTGCAACCCACTTAGGATAGAGGACGACTTGGATAAATTTAGCCTTGTAGAACTTGTCAACCTCTACTTTGACTTGTAGCGTGATCTAAGGGTGCATTCTTCTTAGTTTTTGTTTGACGGGTTTAGCTTCAGGTTCCAAGACTAAACGATGTTCTACTAAGCTCGGGTCTAAAACAAACATATCTTCATAAGACCATGCAAAGGAGTTGAGGTAATCTTGGAGGACTTGAATTATCTATTTTCATTCCTTGGGGCTAAGTGTGGTGCTGATTAGCAGCTTCTTGGGTTTTTCCTCAGTGTCAAAGTTGATTTCCTCTGTAGGTTTAGTGGAAGCTTAGATTTTCTCGTCGAAACGTTTGATGCCTAATATGCTCTTTATGTTGTTCTAATTAAGTCTTAACCTATTGCAAGCACACAATAGAAATTATAATGCTAGTATAGGATCATTCCCACGAGGAAGTGATTTATTTCATATTTCGCTCTTCTGAAAACTTATATTTATCTTTAAGGTTCTAAACAACTTGAGAAGTATGAATGAAAGAATGGTATCTTAAATTAATTGCAAAAAATAAACCTAAGTTCTCCTCTTCCCAGATTATGGTCGTCAATCACAATCCTTTAAGTTTCGGATATTTACAAAATTAAAATACCGTTACACCATATTACAGTCTTCTAGAATTTGGGTGTTAATCAAAAACTAAAATCCTTCAACACAGATTTAATCTAATCAGCAATCTCCTAAAACTTGGGCGTCAATCAAATTCGAGAAAATTGAAGATGGAAAAGTAAAACCATTACACTAATCTGCAAATCATTAATCGTCAATTCAAATCAAAACTTGAAGATGCTTACAAAGCAGGAAATATGCAATAAAATAAATCTAAACTAGAAAGAAAAGTAGAACCATCCAAAGGATTGATCTTTCAGCTTTCTCAGCCTTGGTTGTCAGGCAAGACCTTAGAGAGATGTGGATGATTTTACTTGATAAATTTAATGTACAATGGCGATCGAAAGAAAACCCAGACCCCAGTTGTCAATTAATGCTGAGAAATTCTTCGATGAAATTATTCATATGTCAAGCCGACTTATTTATAGATCATAAGGGGTTGGTTTACAGTGATCTAATTATAATAAAAGAAACTACAAAAACAAAACAAAAGATTCCTAATATAATTCTAATTCCTAATTTTATCTTCCTTGCTTTCAGTGGTTGATGCACCTCTGGACTTTCTCCTTAATTTCTGTAACTGAGATCTTTAGGAGTCTTTCTTCATCAATCTTCTCAGATCCGTGATTTGCCAAACTTCTAATTCAAGAGTTCTTCCATTTTGGTGCATGGCGGTGCAGGTCTTCACGTGATTAACAACAGTGAGAAGCTTCTATTTGTAAAATTATAAATCACGATTTCTCTCTTCTGTTACAGCTTTCTCTCTGGATGACTCTATATTACGATCGATCGCTTTCTTTCTGTATCGCCTTTTGCTTTGAACATCTTCTAAAGAATCATAAATTACGATTTCTTATTTCTTTAGCTTCATTCAATCATAAAGTACGATTTCTTGACTTTCAGTAGTTTCAAATTGTCTTTTATGTTCAATCGTTTTTCTTATTATTTTTTGAGTTCATTTTGACAAAGATTAATACTTTGGTTCTCTTTTACTGCTTTTCCTTAATATCTGCACATCATTAGCTTGTTAGTAGTAAACTGGGGTCTAGCAGCATTAAGTTTGCTAGTCCCTAGTAAACAAGGAAAGAAATACTAATCTAAAATTTAAATGCTACTTTTGTAGGGAGAACAATTGCATTTAGCAGATGCAACAATCCTTTAAACCCCTAGGTGATCCCTAGTGGAGGAGTAATAGTCTCCTGAAGGTTTTCAATGAAGTTACCTACAAACTTCAAAATATTTTTGGGTTTTTCATAAATTTTAAAAATCTAGACTAATTTTGTACACTAAGTTAATCATCATATGGTTATTATGATTTTCAAAGTTTAAAAATCCTTTATCTTTTCTTTCTCCATGATAGTAGTTATCCTTGATCAGAACTCAGCAATTTCAACTCTGTAAAGCGTGAAGTGTGTGCATATCAGTGAATAGTTTATTCTTCATAAATTTTTCTAAACTGCTGATTTAGAAAATATTTTCATCCAAATTCTCACTATTGGCATACTTTCAAAAAGATGTCAAAATTTTTTATTCTCACAATATGATATATATATATGATAAATTTGAAGGGCAATTGACTAATAAATAAATCTCATGGAATGGATAATCAATTCTCATTCATATGATAATTCGTTCATTCATAGTATCAATTGCATATATCTCTACTAGACTCATGCTTTTGCAAATCGTAAATCAAAAAGGTCTTTCTTTTGGCATGTAATGGGTCTTTGGGTTTAAAAGGTTCCAAAAAAAGGCAGATAGGATCCAAAGGTTTATGAGAATTTAGTTCTTCCTTCTCTATCTTCTTCTCTTTTTTTTTTCTCTACTTCAGTAAGTATCCAAAAGGTTAGATAACTTCTTCCTATTTTTCTTTTTTTGTTTTCTTGTATAAATCCCATTTCTTCAATCGATTTTCTTCAAATATCATTTTGATTTTCAGTTTGGAAGCTTTTTGCTTCTCTCTTTTTTTTTCTCAGAATCGTAAGTATGATTTCTTACTCTTTTCTCATATTTTCTTCTTTTTATTTCTTCTCAGTCGTACCCTTTTTCGGCATATCCCTTATCTGTTAAGTTATACTCCTTTCACTCCCTCTTCTTCCCTTCTTTACATTTTAAATTCTCAGAAATTGTAAGGATCAAAGGTTGAAAATTTTGGGTAGTATATATGATTAAGGGTTTATAAAATCTTGGTACAAAGAAATTCGATTTAGGCTTCTAATATAGGTTCAAAGGATAAATTCTTTATGGGATTTTGACTTTTTGGCTTTGACTAAACAAAAGATGGTCTTTGATCATTTGTACGATTTACTAGTATGAATGTTATATTATTTTGATATATTTAATATATAGTTCTAAAAGAAACAAATCATCATATTCACAGAATATTTGATTCAAAGTCAGCAATATGAGATTTCATATAATATAGTCAAGAAGTTCAAGGATAAATTTAATCTTGAATAAATAACAGTCTCTCTCGGAATAGAAGAGGACTTATGGCTCAAAAGCTCACTGGTTAAATAATTTTGAAACTATAATCTAAATATTGCAGCTTAGATCAATTATATAGTTTCAAACATTCAATTGATACATTGCTCAAAAGAAGCTAAACATGAATTGTAACTACTCTATTATTTATTTGTTGAACTTCTGCTACGATGGATCATAAGTTTTATGGATTCATAATTTTTCTATTTCATAATTCACATATAATGGTTAATTGATCCTAATATTTACAAAACAAATCTAAAATAGAAAAATTATTTAATTTTTTTCTATATATGCAAAAAGCAAACTAAACATAACAAGCTAATATAATATACACAGAAGTTGTGTATCCCCCCCAAACTTAAATAGGACAATGTCCTCATTGTGCAAAGATAGGGGACACTAAAAATTTTAATTTCAAAATTTTCATACCTGTGAGGCTTGATGATGCATAGAAAGTGATCTTTACTCACTCGATGATGATGGATATGGGACAATTAAAATGACTGGGGCTGGTACTGGTTGGTCTATTGGTGAAAAAAGAATGTTTGTATCTTCCTCTTTAGATTCGGGGATCACTTTTGTAGAGTAGTCAGATTCTCTATCTGGTTCTATCTCCATCTGAACTCTCGAATCAATTTCTTTTAGATGTGGCCCATAACTTACTTTCTCTGATGTCAATGCATCGTATTTCTCTTTCAAAGCTCGTAGCTAGTCTTCAATTGTTTCTTTCTTTTTCAATTCTTCAGTCAATTTGTAAATCATAGTAGATTTTTCTTGTATCTCCTCTTTCAGCTTGTCAGCTTCAGTGTGTAGTCCTGTTACTGTGGTCCAGAACTTGCCTGTGATTGATTCAATTTTCTCCTTTTGTTTTGCACAGGTTAAGATTAAGGAATCCTTATCATTTTACAGCTTAAGCAGTTTTCCTCGTTCCACCGTGAGCTCATGGGTCTTTTCATTTAGCTGATTATTGAGTGTTTGCTGGTACTTTTTATGAGCTTTTTCTCTGCATTATCCACTATATTTGGGCCTACAATGAATTCCCCAAACTGTTCCATCAGATTAGCTATTTTATCTTCATATTCCTTCTTCTCTCCTTCCCATGCCTATTGATTTGCTTTCAATGCTCTGTTCTGTTCTTACAATTGCATAACTTGTTCTCCGAGGGCGACAATGGACTCTTGGACTTTCCTATTTGTTTCAGCTGTCCAATGTGCATGTTGATCTTTCACAGCTTTTCGCTTTAAGTTGTCCACTAGCTCAAGATGTTCTTGTGCTGTACGCATGGATTCGAGGACTCTACTGTTTAGCTTATGGAACTCCTCCATCATCTTTCTTACTATCTGTGGCAATGGAATTAGATTTGGTGCATTTATGCTTTGCCACTACTCTACTTCTCACAATCTCCTTTCCCAATCAGGTTGATCTCCTGAGGTCGTGGGAACTATTGTAGTGGTAATTGGAGGAGATATCTCTTGGTTCATCAAATCTGTGAAACCCACTCGAAGAGTGTCAAAACTTTGTCTTACTTCTACTGCCTGGAATATAGGAGTCTGCTCTGCAATTGATAAAATTATGGGTGGAGCAATAGACTCAATAAGTGCAGAGACCTGGCTAGAAGTAGCCAATTCAGTAATCTGCTTCTGTCTCTGAGGAGTGATTTCTTCTTCTTCAATGGGGTCATTGAGCTCACCTGGGCTGCTTCAGGAATGACTGGTAGTGTGCTCGCCACAGTGGAGGTGGGCAATATAGGTCCTGTTGGTGAGTCCAATGCTGGATCATACAGATTAATGTGCTCCTTAGCTTGTGCTAATGCAATCCTTGTTTATGGCTCGGCTATGACTGATTTTTTTAGGACTTCGATTATTTCAACAGCTGGCTCTTCCCGAATCTGTAAATCTGCTACAGGTTCCTATGTGGTCTTTGGTATAGAAGAGACTCCCACTTTCTGTGTAGAGATGGGAATTTGCTTTTTATTCTCAAAAGTCAGAGTTCTCCTATAAGCTATGGCCGTGACAGTCTGGGTAGGGCCTTTTCCTTAGGATCTATACTATTGCCCACATTCATCAACAGGTTTATAATTAAACTTTCAAAGGGTAGACATAATTTACTTGTCTGATACTTTTCTTGATTCAAGTTCACCTTTACGGTATGGATGACTTCCACCATATAGGATTGAACATTGAACCAGATTCGATTAGCTATTAAATACATGGCCCTCGCAAAGAGGGCCCTGTTTTGTGTTCCATGACCCATAGGGTGGATTGTCTTGTGAATCAAGACATCCAGGAAGTGGAGTTGTAAATCCCGTGATTCCAAATTTTTGCACAAGAAAAATAATTTGTCTTTTGGGGGTTTTCTTAGCAATTTTGTCGCCATCTGAATAAAATTCGAAAGGGTATCGGGTTGTTCTCTTAGTATGTTTGTGACTGCTCGAATTTTCGCACCTGAAAACCCGTGCCGTCAGACGGTTAATAAAACCGATCTCGGAACACACCGAACACTTGACACATCCACGCACAAAGCGGAAATAAAATATGCATTCTAACTAAGCAAATTGAGTCGTCATCAGAAAAATAAATCTCCATTTCTATATAATGACCTAGTCAAAATATAACAAAAGACGGTTCTAATCCCATGCCAATTGCATGAATAAAATAACCGAACCGAACCATCAGTGACATGCGTTAGTCACCCAAAGATGGTTCGCAAAATAAATACCTTGTCACATAATTACATTAATTCTATCTTATACTGGTTGGACGAATCAAGTCTTACAAATAAACTCTCAAAATGCGCAGCGCTAGTCCACTAAAAGAACTTGTCAGGAGGGGGCTCAGTCTCCTCCTCTGGCACGTACTCTGGGTCCTCAGGATCTACGTCCTCAGTACCCGCCTCAATACCTGTACCTATGACGTATATTTGAAGGGTGAGCTAACATCTACTCTCAATAAGAAAACATAATGAACATGCATATCTTTCATATCACACATATCTTTCATGACATAATTCAAAGCATATTTTGATTACTGAGTGTCACAATTTAAAAGCATTTAAATTGGCTAAAAAAAATATCATATGCACATTTCAAAATCACATTATCATGATTTCAAAATTCCTCTCATAACATACACACACTTAAAACACTTAAATATTCTCTCGAGCATATATAGCAACGAGAGCCACATAATTTACCAATGGGAAATCCCAACCATCGTCGTTTAATGAATAATTTCACACACATATATTTCTCAAGTCCCTTCGAATATGTGACTTTGGGCCGCATGAAGTGTTACCGCTGAATGGTAACCAAAGAACGGATATCCCACCATTCCGGAGCACACTTACAGATATCTCGCCATACCGGTCATGATTATACCGCTGCGTCGATAAGGTATCATACGTGAACCTTAAATCAAAGTGCTAAATCTACATATAATTTATCACCATGAGTTTGGGGTAATTTATAATAGTTCGAAGTTCAAAGCTTGCACACACATACCTATTCACATCACACACATATTTGCATCCTTCCGATGAACACACACATATTTACATCCTTCTGATGTACACACGCATATTTGATGACACACACACACACACAATTTTTCTCTTATTGCTCATACACACACAATTACATGTTAAAGCTCTGAATGAAATTCATGCTAACTCAAAGACAAAATCACAAAACACATATACTCTTATCATATCACTAAGTCCATGCTAGTTGTAATCAAAAGCACATGTTAAGGAGTTTTCTCTACCTCAACGAGACACTAAAACGAAGTCTTCTTACTTCGAACTTGCCCTTTTCTCACACACACAAGCTCATACCTAAAACACATTGAGTCATAGTTCATACGTCAGAACTGACGTAAAATAAAAAGATATAAAGTCTCCCCGAAGTCCTCTTATCAAAACAAAATAAAATCCCAAATCTGCCTAAATCGATTAATCGATTCTCCAAACCAATCGATTGGTTTTCAACTCGATCGATTGATTCTATTTCGATTGGTCGATTCCATCAGAGAACCATCTTCTTTTGGTGCCACAATCCGTTCAATCAGTTTTTTAATCGATCGGTCGAATTTCAAATTACATTGTTTTCACAAATCGATCGATCAGTGTTCAAACCGATCGATCCGTATCATATATCGATCGATCAAACTTAATTTTGATCGATTTTTTCCTCCAGACACCTTATACTTTCACTCTTGATAAAATCAATTGATCGATCACTTATTTTGACCGATCGGTTTTATCAGATTCTTCACATCTTGGGTCTCAACTTCCCAAACTCATTTTTCTTGAATCTTAACCTCTTTTCTTCTAATTTTTCATCCACATGCTAATTAAATACAAACATACACATACATCACACTTGACATAATTCTTCCTATGTCATATTGGTCGACTCCTCGATCCATGAACTCATGCGTCAAGCTAGGGTTTCAAAGCTTTAAATTTGGGGATTCTCCTCAATCCTCAATCCTTAACTACAGACCTAGGCTCAAACCTTGCACACGTACACACAAATTCAAGCTCACCTTCCTTCTCTCTCTTCTCAATAACTTCTTCTCCACAACCAAGGTAAGAGAAATAAATTCTTTTACCATTTTAACTTTTACACTTAAAAGCCAATGTTTGGGTGCGAAGCCAATACACTGTATCTCGGTGTATACCACACTATCTAATGGTCCATACACATCCTATTATCATTCTTTCTCACTTAAGACCTAATCTAACTTAACTTACTTAATATTTTTATATTTTATCTTATCAGGTACGTGAGCAATCGGGCACGCACATCGAGATAGACTGTACCAAGGTCAAATTTTTTCGGGACATTACATTCTCCCCTCCTTAGGAATTTTTGTCCCAAAAAATTGGCTAAAGCCATTTGGTTTCGGAGTGGCCTATCCCTCCCTATGGAGTCAAGCACATATGAACAAAAATACCTAATAAACACAATGGTTTCCCCTTTTAGAGAACCTAATCCTTTAACGAGGTCTTTACGAATTCTTATCTTTTATAAAAGTTCCTAGCCCAGGCTAGGCCAGCTCCTAACTCATCAACTAGGTATAAAAACCTCACACACAACATCATCACATTCACCATCACATGCAATGAAATCACACATATAAAATCATTCGGGTTAATTTAACCCACCCATCGTACCTGCACAAATATTCATTCACCATTGCATAACACTAAGGAATTTCATATGCAAATACGAACACTTCATAGAAAATGTATAGAATATCCACATCCACATACAAAAATTTATATAATATCTAAAGGTAAGTGGTAACCATTCCACGATAATTTAACCATCCAAAAGTGGCAACCATGCCATAATAGTTTAAAGGATTTACCTTCCAATTTTCCTGTTTTAATTACATTTAATCCAAAAAGAAGCATCCCTTAACACCCAAAAATATATACCTATACCCCATAGAATATTCGCTAAAACTGCCACGTCACCAGGCTGTTCATCATCCTCGCCATTTGGCCTGCCCGCCCCAGAACTCGATGCCTCTAGAATCCAAGCTTGTGCTGCCACCATGCGCTGTAGGTAGTCGTCTGGGTACATAAAGCGCATCGTCTCAGCAGGCAAAGCATCATAATAGTCCAAACGTCAGCCCATCTAATGATTGTTCTCAGTCATGAGAGCGAGAATGTCATCAATGGTTGTAGCAAAGGCACGTTGAGGTGGTGATGGCACACGAATCTAAGCACGCCGCTGTGGTGGAGCTGCAGCAGCCGACTGATCCTGAGCTGGTGCGTTGTTGGTCATCTCAGGTGCTGTCTTATTATTGGTGACAAAATAGTGGTGAAGAAATATAAATAAAAAATGGAAGAAATAAAAATTGGTTAAAACAGCAAGTCTGAAATATACAGCCTGCAAGATACAAGACTATTGTAGCAAGTTTTGAGTAAGTGTTTGTCCCATAGAGAAATTGATCTAGAGCCAAAAATGGGTTATGTTAGTAGGCCTCCAGATCTGGCTACAAATCTGACAATCCTAGAGAAAGGGAGTTAGGTGTCACAACTACACTAAATTAATATTAAAAAAAGGGAAATAAAGTGCAGTCCTATCCTAAAGAAAGGGTTATGAAGAAGGTGGTGATGATGTGTATTAAAATAAAGATAAAAATGATGGAAAGTACGCAATTAAGCTAAGGTTAATTCAGTTATGTAACTCAGACTTAGGGTTATCTCTACAGCAGTCCCTTAGATGGCTATAAGCACATCTGCAAGAAAGATGTATCTAACTCAACTCTTATGGTTTGACCTAATCTCTTAAGGCTATAACCTGTCCACTTCAATGGTCACAGGCTATCCAATGGAGAGAATCAAACAACATGAATTAAATCAGAAAACCAATCTGATCCAATAGAATAGACTGATCTGAAGGCTATAACCTATCCACTTAAATGGTCACAGATTATTCAATAGATGTCTTCCACCTAATGGCTCAAATCAGATCATAAAAATCATTACAAACGCCATGTATGCCAGGCTAAGAGCTCAAGCACCCGTAGGAGCAAATAGTTCTTGAAGAACTAGTGGAAACCACAGCAGTTCAAAAGCTATTTGGAGACTTAAATGCAGTTGATCATTGCTACTAAAGGCTTTCAATGACTTAGCTCACAAGCCTGCAATCTCTACAGAGAAATCAGATCAAACATCTGGTATCGGTCAAGTAAAATAGAGGGGAACTTGTTCCTGCAACAACCTCTCACAAGGCTATAAGCTCAAGTGCAGAGGAAAAGACTCCCTCTCAGATCTATGGCTTGGAATCACCCTAGGGCTATAGTCTGTCCACTTGAATGGTCAAAGGCTATCCACAGAGGTTATCCACACCACAGAGGACTGAGATGGAACATGAAAATTGCTACTACCACCATGGTCCCAGAGGTACAAGATCAAGCTTCCAAGGGTATTTCAAATCAGCTCAAATCTTAAATGTGTGCCATAGATTGAACAAAACTATGGGCAAATAGAAAAATAATAGATTGAATAAACATTAAAATAGACATTTATTGATTAAACCAATACTTACAATGGGATGTCCACAAGGCAGCAACCTTGTGCATAACAACTCATCAATAATTCCCAATATTCATAAGGCCCATTATAAAAACTAAGCCTAATTGATTACAAAGAATATAGCCAGCAAGTGTTGGGCTGAGGAAGAAAAAAAATGGAAAAAGAGATGATCAAATCCTAACCCTAATTTGCTCGTGCTCACAGCTGACTGAGGTTGAAGGAGAGATGTTTTCTAAGTTAAATTTATAGCTTATAATTCAGTCCTTGATGCCTTGGCTAAGAGAAGAATAAATCCTAATTTTAGGGCAGATGAGGCTTGGTTACAACCCTAGGATGCCTTGGGATGTGTGCATCAAGATTAAGGCCTCGGGATGTGTGCCCTAGACCTAGGGAAATCTCAAAAAGGTCTCTAAGTAAAGACTGAGAAGTGGAGAGCCCGAGCTTTACGGGGCTGACTTTGGCTCATTAATTCAATCGTGCAGTTTGCAGAGTGCTCGTGAGGTAGCATTTGGCATGGAAAGCTCCTAGCTCGCGCAGAAGACTTAAGATTATCGTGCAATTGCTTTAGCCTGAAATGTAATCGCGAGGTAGAGTTTGCATGCTTGGGTTTTGGTCGCGCAGTGGAGCTTCAAAATTTCCTATCGTGAGGGTCTCACGTAGAAGATCTTTGATCTTGCTCGGCTCCTTGATTAGTGCATGGCACAACTCGCCAGGTAGACTCTTAGCTTTTACGCACGCGAGAGCTACGTGAGCAAATTTCTAGAGCTCTCTCTCCTCTTGAGCTGCGCGAGCTTTCTTGACTCTTTTATGCATATTAGTCTAGCGAGACTGCACGCATGATTGATATAAGACTTGATCCCCGCGAGAACTTCACAAGTTAGATTTCTGAAGGTTTAATGCACGACTGCTGCTCGAAGTCTTGGAGTGCTGAAAGCATATCAAACGTGCAACTACTGCACGAAGCAGTTCTCTGAGGTTCATTCCTCCATTGGGTGCGTGAGTTCTTCTCAAGTTCATTTATCCTGCATGTAACAGCTGTGCGAGGAAGCTTTGCTGCGGATTTAGACACGCGAAGCAGCATCTCTGACTGCGTGAGAAAATGACTTAGCTGCTCTGCTGCAATGCAGATGCTACTATTGCAGCTTCCTCCACTCTCATCTATACTTCTCTCCTCTGCTAAACTTCTTTGGTCCACCTTGACATGCAAACTAGTCACCATGGTGTGTACCACAATGGTGTTCCATCAGCCCTTGGCTCAGTAGTCCTCTCTGGCTTTAATTCTTTCTCTTTTGGGTATCAAAGGCATGCACTTTGTATCAAGCTGCACAGTTATTACTAACTATAAAACAAGATAAACAAAGAGTTATTAATCAACTTCAAGGTGTAGCAAAGGCTAGGTTAAGAGGTGAAAAGTAGTACTTTTCAGTGAATAACACACCCCTAAACTTAATCTTTGCTAGTTCTTGAGCAAAGCAACAATTAAACAACTACTCTAAGAATGTAAATGCCACTTTCGTGGGATGCACAGATGCATTTAGCTTATGCATCAAGCCTTTTAAACCCTTAGGTGATCCCTATTAGAGAAGTGAAGTCTCCTGAGGGTTTTCAGTGAAGGTACCCATAAAGTTCTCAATGAAACAGCTAACAAAAGTGCAACATTCACCACATTAGCTTTCAATAAATAGAGCATCAGTGCACCCTTGATTCTTTTTAAATTGTGAGGAATTTAAACAAATGAAATGCACAAGCCACTTAATCATTAAAAACTCTTACATGTATGCACATCATTTTCAATCAGCTTACACAAAGAAAAATATCAAATGAATGTCAGTACTGAGCTCACTATCAATTCAAAAATTAAGTTTAAACAATGCCCAATACATTCAACATCAAATCCAATGCTTACTAGGGCAGTCTCTCACAAATAACTTTGAGGTTTTCATTTTCACACAAGCTCAAGAGCAGTTACAGTCCCCAAATAGGTCTGCAAGCATGAGCTTATGTAAGGTTTCTAAATTCTGGCATCATTGACTATTTCTCACCATAGGTTGGACAACTCCTTATCTCCATGTAACAACTCATTCAACTTAGGATCACAAGGTATTATGACTGGGTTGTAATATGGCTTATGGGTGTAGGTTATAAAGAATGGAAGGGTGAAAAGGATGCAAAACTGAGAAATCAACACGTGAAGGAGGTGATTCATGACTTCACCTTCTTTTAATTTCAACATATTTCATCTTCTTTGATATCTTTCAAACTTGAAGTGGCCAACTTCTCCTCTTATTTTTATTTTTTCTAATGAAATTCTCTCTTGACTCCTCTCTATTCCTTTTCATTATATATATTTTTTTCTTTTGGATATATTTTTCTTTTCTTTTTATTTTTATTTTTATCAAATGCCACCCTCTTCCTAGCTGCTACACTACTAACCTCCTTTTGTGTTTCTTCTCCATTCGCCAAATGTTGACCCTAGCCTGTCCATCTTCAACTCCTTCTCCTTTACCTTCTGAATTCTCTGAGTGGGGGTAGGTTTGAATCAGGTCCACAGGTTTAGGTGCAAATACATAGGTGTATTTTGAAGAAAACTAGAAATTAAAGCTCAAAAGGTGTATGCACAAGGACAGTTTAATGGGTTTGGTATCTTTGAGCTCAAACTCTCCAAGAGAAGGCCTTGATCCTTTCCTAAATTTTATGGGTACTGTCAGTTGTTTCAACTCAAAGATGCCTAATTTCTAGTGAGGAAATAGACTCAGCCAGTCCTTAGAGCAAAAAGAATTGCCTAAGACACTCCTCAAAGAGAAATTTTTCTTATAAGCCAAATCTCACTAGATATGGTCTTCCATTGAACTCATTTGCATGTTCTTACCTTTTTCTCTCTTTGATGGTTCACTAAGTGCTGACACAAATGAGTTTTCTTGATGTTCACCTCATGGAAATGTTAAAATTTAAAAGCTTTTAATGCCTACAGGTCTGCAGAATTTTAACATTCCTTATTTTCAAAGTTTCATAGGTGACTCAGCTCTATTTCTGTCTTACTCACTTGATTCTATTGCACTTAGGTTAACTCCATCATTGGCATACCTTGCCACACTCCCAAACCTATGAGGAACAGTGTCCTCACTGATTCAAGGATAAAGGACATGTGCAGCAGGGTATTATTATAAAATTAGGACAGCAAACAAGGTAAGTAAAAGTAACAAATCGCACTCACACAAATAAGTATAACCAACAAACACACAGCAGAAATGAAGTACTAAACAAACTCATACAAAAGCTAACAAAAAGGATTTTCATTAATAGAGAGGAGTCAACAAGAAATTTCATTGGAAAAAGTAAAAATAAGAGAAGAAGTTGGCCACTTCAAGTTTGAAAAATATCAAAGAAGATGAAATATGCTGAAAGTAAAAGAAGGTGAAGTCATGAATCACCTCCTTCACCTGCTGATTTCTCAATTTTTCATCTTTTTCATCCTTCTATTCTTTGTAACCTACACCCATAAGCCACATTACAACCTAGTCATAAGAACTTATGATCCTAAGTTGAATGAGCTGTTATGTGGAGATAAGGAGTTGTCCAACCTATGATGAGAAATAGTCAATGATGCCAGAATTTAGAAACCTTGCCTATGCTCATGCTTGCAGACCCGTTTGGGGACTATAACTGCTCTTGAGCTTGTGTGAAAATGAAAACCCTCAAAGTTATTTGTGAGAGACTGCCCTGGTAAGCATTGGGTGAATATATTGGGCATTGTCTAAACTTAATTTTTGAATTGATAGTGAGCTCAGTACTGACATTCATTTGCTATTTTTCTTTGTGTAAGCTGATTGGAAATTATGTGCATAGATGTAAGAGTTTTTAATGATTCAGTGGTTTATGCATTTCATTTGTTTAAATTCCTCACATTTTGAAAAGAATCAAGGGTGGACTGATAATCTGTTTATTGAAAACTGATGTGATGAATGTTGCACAATTGTTAACTGTTTCATTGAGAAATTTGTGGGTACCTTCACTGAAAACTCTCAAGAGACTTCACTCCTCCACTAGGGATCACCTAGGGATTTGAAAGGCTTGATGCATAAGCTAAATGCATCCCTGCTCCCCACGAAAGTAGCATTTACATTCTTAGAG
Source organism: Chloranthus sessilifolius (assembly GCA_021018995.1). NCBI lineage: Eukaryota > Viridiplantae > Streptophyta > Magnoliopsida > Chloranthales > Chloranthaceae > Chloranthus > Chloranthus sessilifolius. The sequence goes on along the minus strand of CM037585.1, from coordinate 28,222,210 downwards.
TAGTTGTTTAAATGTTGCTTTGCTCAAGGACTAGCAAAGATTAGGTTTGGGGGTGTGTTATTCACTGAAAAATACTATTTTTCACCTCTTAACCTAGCCTTTGCTACACCTTGAAGCTGATTAATAACTCTTTGTTTAGCTTATTTTGTAGTTAGTAATAACTACGCAGCTTGATACAAAGTGCATGCCTTTGGTACCCAAAAGGGAAAGAATTAAAGCCAGAGAGGACTGTTGAGCCAAGGGCTGATGGAACGCCATTGTGGTATACACCATGGTGACTAGTTTGCATGTCAAGGTGGACCAAAGAAGTTTAGCAGATGAGAGAAGTATAGACGAGAGTGGAGGAAGCTACAACAGCAGCATCTGCATTGCAGCAGAGCAATAGTCATTTTCTCGCGTAGTCAGAGATGCTGCTTCGTGTGTCTAAATCTGTAGCAAAGCTTCCTTGTGCAGCTATTACATGCAGCATAAATGAACTCATGAAGAACTCGTGCGCCCAGTGGAGGAATGAACCTCAGAGAACTGCTTCGTGCAGTTGTCGCGCGTTTGATATGCTTTCAGTACTCTAAGACTTCACGCAGCTGTCGCGCGTTAAACCTTCAAAAATCCAACTCGCGAAGTTCTTGTAGGGATCAAGTCTTATATCAGCTGCGCGCATAGTCTCGTGAGACTAATTTGCATAAAAGAGTCAAGAAAGCTCGCACAACTCTCGCGTAGCTCAAGAGGAGAGAGAGCTCCAAAAATTCGCTCGCGTAGGTCTTGTGCGCGTAAAAGCTACAAGTCTACCTAGAGAGTTGTGCTATGCACTAATTAAGGAGTCGAGCGAGATCAAAGATCTTCTACGTGAGACCCTTACGACAGGAAATTCTGAAGCTCCACTGCGCGACCAAAACCCAAGCATTCAAACTCTACCTGGTGACTGCATTTCAGGCCAAAGCAACTGTGTGATAATCTAAAGTCTTCTGCACGAGCTAGGAGCTTTCCAAGCCAAATGCTATCTCGCGAGCACTCTGTAAACCGCACGAATGAAGTAATGAGCCAAAGTCAGCCTCTCAAAGCTCGGGCTCTCCACTTCTCAGTCTTTACTCAGGGACCTTTTGGGGATTTTCCCAGGTCTAGGGCACACATCCCTAGGCCTTGATCTCGATGCACACATCCCAAGGCATCCTAGGGTTGTAATCAAGCCATATCTACCCTAAAATTAGGGTTTATTCTTCTCTTAGCCAAGGGATCGAGGACTAAGTATATAAGTTGTAAATTTAACTTAGAAAACATCTCTCCTTCAACCTCAGTCAGCTGTGAGCTCGAGCAGATTAGAGTTTGGGTTTAATCACCACTTTTTCTATTTTTTTTTCCTTAGCCCAACACTTGCTGGCTATATTCTCTGTAATCAATTAGGCTTAGTTTTATCAATTTTTGTAATAGGTCTTGTGAACATTGGGAGTTGTTGATGAGCTGTTATGCACTAGGCTGCTGCCTTGAGGACATCTCATTGTAAGTATTGGTTTAATCAATGAATATCTATTTTAATGTTTATTCAATCTATTATTTTTCTATTTACCCATAGTTTTGTTCAATCTATGCCACACATTTAGGATTTGAGCTGATTTGAAATACCCATGGAAGCTTGAGCTTGTAGCCCTGGGACCATGGTGGTAGCAGCAATTTTCATGTTCCATCTCAGTCCTCTGGGTTGTGGATAACCTCTGTGGATAGCCTATGACAATTCAAGTGGACAAACTATAGCCCTAGGGTGATTCCAAGCCATAGATTTGAGAGGGATTCTTTTCCTCAACACTTGAGCTTATAGCCTTGTGAGAGGTTGTTGTAGGAACAAGCTCCCCTCTGTTTTACTTGACCGACATCAGATGTTAGATCTGATTTCTCTGTAGAGATTGCAAGCTTGTGAGCTGAGTCATTGAAAGTCTCTAGTAGTAATGATCAACTGCATTTAAGTCTCCAAATAGCTTTTGAACAGTTGTGGTTTCCACTGGTTCTTCAAGAACTATTTGCTCCCATGGGTGCCTAAGCTTGTAGCCTGGCATACATGGTGTTTGCATTGATTTTTATGATATGATTTGAGCCATTGGGTGGAAGGCATCTATTGGATAATCTATGACCATTTAAGTGGATAGGTTATAGCCTTAAGATCAGTCTATTCTATTAGATCAGATTAGTTTTTTGATTTAATTCATGTGATTTGATTCTCTCCATTGGATAGGTTGTGACCATTGAAGTGGACAGGTTATAGCCTTACGAGATTAGGTCAAACCATAAGAGTTGAGCTAGATACATCTTCCTTGCAGATGTGCTTGTAGCCATCTGAGGGACTGCTGCAGAGATAACCCTAAGTCTGAGTTACATAGATGAATTAACCTTAGCGTAATTACCTACTTCCCATCATTTTTATCTTTATTTTAACACACACATCACCACCTTCTTCATAATCCTTTCTTTAGGATAAGACTGCACTTTATTTCCCTTCTTTTAATGTTAATTTAGTATAGTTGTGACACCCAACTCCCTTTCTCTAGGATTGTCAGATCTGGAGGCATACTAACATAACTCATTTTGGGTTCTAGATCAATTTCTCTATGGGACAAACTCTTACTTACTCAAAACTTGCTACAATAGCCTTGTATCTTGTAGGTTGTGTATTTCAGACTTGCTGTTTTAACTAATTTTTATTTCTTCACTTTTTAATTTTTATTTCTTCACCACTATTTTCTCACCAATAACAAGATAGCACCTGAGATGACCAACAAGTTTTTGGCGCCATTTCCGGGGTGGGAGAGTTGCAGCAGTCCTAGCATAATTATTGGCTTTTTCCTCCTCCCTTCTAAGTGTCTCCTGCAAGTTTTTGATCACATTCCTCATCCCCTCAGCTCTATTTTTCTCTTCATTATATTTGAGCAATATCTCCCTCCATCCATATTTTATCCTTTTTCACTCCATCTTATGAGTGAGTTCTAAAATTTTGATTTGATCTAGGAGGGGCTGCCTAACTGTGTTTCTGAGGTCTGTCATGTCTCTAATTATATCCCTCTTGATATAGGCATTTTCCTTCATTGCTCTTAGGAGGGTGGAGTATGGGGCATGGGGTTTAAAGATGCAGGTAGGATGGTGTTCTTAGTAGGGGAAGAAGAGCCAGCCAACAATGATGAAGGGATGAATGATGGCATGGGTAGGGCAGAGATAGAGGGTATTGGATGGTGGACTTCAAGTTCAGGTTCTGTGAGGTCTATTACCTCAAGTTCAGTTTGGGTTTGAATTGAGGAGGTGGGGATTAGGTTTTTCACATATGCAGCATCATCAGATATTGCTATTGCAGGTGGGGTTGCAGGTTGGGGCTCAGGCTCAGGTTCAAGGTCAGTTTGGGTTGAGGCATTGATAAATGTTATTGTAGAATAGGTTCAATGTGTGTAGCAGCAACAGGTGTTGCTGCTAAGGTTAAGAGTTGGAGAGATGGGGTTGGTGTAGGTATATGGGTAGGTGAAGGGATAAATGGATGTTGGGAAGGTTGGGTTAAGGTTGATTGGATGGCTTGTAAATTGGTTTGAATGGAGGCCTGGTTCTGGAGGGTGGAGTTCATGGTTTGCAGGTTGGCCTCTATGGATGTTTGGGTTTAGGTGTTGGCTATCACTTAGGTTTGAAGGGAAAGGAGGAGGTTAAGGATTAGGGGTAGGGGATCAACTATGAAAGGGGCTGAGGGTTGGGTGATTGGAATTGGTTGAAATGGTGAAGTGGGTGTATGATGGAAGTTGGTTGGCTGTAGTGAAGTAGGGGTAGGGGTAAAGTGATGGGGCTGTGGTGAATCCGAGAGAGGGGTGATCTCATAGTTGATGTCCCCTATGATAGAGTCCATCATTACTGAGTATCCCTATGATGAGAAGGGGTCTTGGTCATGGGAAGGGGAAAATGGAATAGATTGGCCAATGGGTTCAAGTATGGTAGGGGGTTTAGTGGGATGGGTTGTGGTTGCAGGGGAACTGTGTGGGATGTTAGTGAGCTAAGGCTCACTCTTATCATATTGGAATGGAGATGGAGGTGATGATGATGGTAGATCAGTGGGCATAGGGTCTGGCATGGTAGTGAAAGTGGTGGTTGAGGGATTTTGAAGTTGAATGGACTAAGGTAATGGGGTAGGGGTTGGTAATGTAATGGGCTGGGGAGGTTGAGTGGGGGCTTTGGTGGTCTGTGAGGTTTTCTTTTTGGTGTATGTGCTTTTAATAGGTGGGCTGGGGTGTGTAGGGAAAATGGGTAGAATTGGTTCAGGGATGGTTGATGTAGGTGAAGTAGTGGTGGTTGTGGGAATGGGTAAAATTGGCTAAGGTAGAGATGATGTAAATATAGAGGATTGCTGAGGTAATGAGGTTGTTGTTGCTGAGGTACAGGGTGTATGGATGGTTGGTATAATGATTGGCAAGGGAATGGGGGTGGGTGTGGAAGTACTACTGATAGCTGATGATGGTGGAATGAGGGGTGATGGTAATTGGATGGTGGGGATAGCTGGGTTGAGAGCTACAGGAGATGAAGTAGTGACTGTTGCAAAGGTGGCTGCTTGAGGAATAGCAGCAGAGCTGGTGGATGTAATAGTTGCAGAAGTGGCAACTCCCTCTTGAATTGTGGGGGTTGCTTGAGCTAGCAGCTCCTCCTCCTTCTCAATCAAGGTACCACTAATCCCCCACTGCTTCTTGCCACACTTGCTGGGGGCCAAATTGAAGGTTTCCTCATTCATGTTAAAGTGGTAGCCTCCTAGCTACAGCAGGGCTGTAATGAGCCTACAGTAGGGTAAGGAATGAGGTTTCTGCTCCCTCTTCACCTTTTCATGTATATCCTTTATTCCTTCAATGATGAGTTTTGCAGCATCTATGTAATGGTTGTAATGGAAGGAGTAGAGGGCAACAGCAATGGGGAACCTCCTCTCTTGTTGACGCCTAGAGCAATAGACATTCTTTCTCAGCACCCCATCCATAAACCTCATATTAGGGTGCAAGTCTCTCTTCCTTATTGATACCCCAGAGGCTATGATCCCTCCAGTGAACTCCTTGGCAATTTTTTGGGAATGTGGCTATTAATGGTGCACCCAAACCACACTCTGGATTGTATTTGGCTGGAATCCCAAGAATCTCAACAATGGCTACTGGTTAAACAACATCTCAAAATCATCTATCAATACCATCAATGCAGGGTTCCCATCATCTCCACTCTTCACCCTTATGTTCTGGTACAATAGTTGCACTAGTCTAGAGAAGACTAGCTACAGTGGGGGCCTGAGAAGGGGGAGTAGTGAGGTTTTGGTTAGGTATTCAATTGAAGCAACTATCTCTAGCTCTTCCTCAAAGAAGGCCTTGTCAAAGGCTGTCTCAGCTTCAAGCATAATAGCAGCCACAAACTCAGAGAGGATTCTGAGTGACTCATCATCAGATTAATCCTCTTGGGCAACCTCAGGGACCTCAGGGGCCACTTCCTTGCCCTTCTTTTATTTTTTCTTTAGTTTCTCAGTGCTTTTAGCAGGTGGGTGGGCTCTGGCCCTCTTCTTAGGGGCAGATTTCTTCTTTGGAGCAGAGGCATCAGAGGCCATAGATTTGGCCTTCTTCATAGGGGAAGCCATTTTCTTAGTTAATTCCTCTTGAGGCTCCACAAATGGTGTAGTTACCTCAGAGGTCTCCATAGTGGAGGCCTCTGCAATCCTCACAGATTTCCTAGTGGCCATAGGGCTGCCAGTAGGTGAAGGGTTTAGCATGGCAACCAAGGTATCAATAAATTTAGAACTCGTAGACATGACTACTCCAATTCTTGAAATTAGGGCTTTAAATTCAAAGTTTGGGTAGTTTACTCTTCAATGGAGGTAATGCTCACAAATTCTTCTCTACTCAACACTGAAATAGCCTACAAATTCGAACCACATGGGAGAGTGAGACAACTTCCCAAATGAGAGCTAGGGTTTAGGCTGAGTTGTATAGTGGATCAAATCGTTCCAATTCATGTGCAAAATAACCAGGAGTTGTTGTGGAACACAATGGTGAGAGAAAAATGGTTGAGTTGTAGTGGTTTAGGCAAGAGAGAAGAAAGAAGGGAGAAGGGAAATCGGAAGTGTGCAATGGAAGCTCAGGCAAAGAGGGAGAATCGAGAAAATGAAAGAAATTCGCAAGGTTTAAGAGTGTGAACTCTGTGCCTCGTGCGGCTGTCGCCAGGTACTCGCAGGGCAACATCTTCTGGCGCACTAAAGTGAGATATCGCAAGAATGAAGTTGCAGAGAAGAAAGATGCCTCGCGAGGAATGGAATTTAGTAGACCTATGAGTCTCGCGAGGTAATTCACAGAGCTGAAGTTGGGTCAAAGCGCGAGAAGCAATTTTGCATCCCTCGCACATCTTAGGTATTAACCTCACGATGAACAAACATTCATAGAATCAAGACCTCGCAAAGCAGATAAGATTGCAGGCTTAAGAATTTTAGCTCGCGAGGTACTCGTGAGGAACAACTTACAGGACTTCCAATTATCGTGTGGCTCAATGTCGCAGAGAAGAAATGGGTTCACGAGGTTCAATCTCCAGCTTTCTTCAGGCATTTTGCTTGTGAGGCTCTCACGAAGCAACACAGTTCGATAGAGAGCCCCACGAGAAAGCCCAAAAAATGGCTCGCGAGTGTAAACTAGAGGTCATTTAGCCTCGCGACAAAGCATAATTCACTCTTTCTCAGAGCTGCACATTGGCCTGTGCATCAATACTGACATGCACCTAGCCATTGTGCATCAGTACCAACTTCCTTCAAATTTAATCCATTTCATCATGATAATTGTATGCCCATTACCAACATATGCATAGCAAAAATTTAGAATGCAAATGATTTTCAATTATAGCAGATTCATGAACATTTATAATGACAGCACCTCAACCACAAAACAGCAACAGGACATGCATATCAGGTCCATGCACATTAAATTCAGATGAAAAACATGCACCTCAACAACAAGACAAACAAGACAACACATACCAGAACATGCAAATCAATCAGCAAAATAAAACAACACATGGCAGATTTTTAAACAAACAACAAACAAATTCACAAAGTATGGTACACAGTGTACAGAGTTGTGGATCACTAATCAGTGGGAGGTTCATGCAGGTGAATGGTCTGAGGAGGCTCCACATAATTTTCTACACAAATTTTTAGCCTTTGACCATTCACTTTCATGATCTTCCCAGACATGGGATCCAAGATCTCCACAGCACCAGATGGGGAGGCATGGATGACAGTGTAAGGTCCATCCCATCTGAATTTTAACTTTCCTGGAAAAAAATTTAATTTAGAGTTGAAAAGCCAAACCTTCGTACCAACATTGAAGTCCTTCCTCATGAGTTTCTTATCAAAAAATGCTTTGGATCTCTCCTTGTAAATTCTGGCATTTGTATAGGCTTCCAGTCTCAGCTCATCAAACTCTGATAGTTGCAATTTCCTGTGAGAACCAGCAGTAGTTAGATCAAAATTCAGTGTTTTAATAGCCCAGTAGGCTCTATGTTCCAACTCTACTGGCAAGTGACAAGCTTGACCATAGACCAACCTAAAAGGGGACATACTAATAGTCTTATAGGTAGTCCTATAAGCCCACAAAGCATCATTCAGTTTTTGTACCCAATCCTTCCTATCTGCCCTTACAGTCTTCTCGAAGATGTGTTTGATCTCCCTATTAGAAATTTTAACTTGTCCAGTACTCTGTGGGTGGTAGGGAGTTGCAATCCTGTGTGTAACAGAGTACCTTTTTAGCAGATTCTCAAAAGGCCTGTTACAGAAATGACTCCCCCCATCACTAATGATAGTTCTGGGGGTGTCAAATCTGGAGAAAATGTTATCCTTTAAAATTTTAAAGACAACTGTATGGTCTTTGGTTCTTATAGCAATGGCTTCTACCCATTTGGACACATAATCTACTGCCACAAGGATAAAATTGAAACCCATAAAAGGAGGAAAGGGGCCCAGAAAATCAACCCCCTAGATGTCAAATATTTCTACCACTGGGATGGGTTGCAATGACATTGAATCTTCCTTAGAAATGCCTCCCAACCTTTGACATCTTGCACAGGCTTTGCAATATATGTGTGCATCTCTAAACAAAGAGGGCCAATAAAACCCACATTGCAATACTTTTACAGCTATCTTTTTGCCACTAAAGTGACCTCCACAGGCCTGCTCATGGCACATAGAAAGAATACTGTAGAACTCACTTTCAGGCGCACATCTCCTAACAATCTGATCTGCATAATACTTGTACAGGTATGGATCCTCCCACAGAAAATGTTTGACCTGAGAGAAAAGTAGGTCTTTGTCCATCTTGGACCAGTGAGGGGGGGATCCTACCAATAGCAAGAAAATTTACAATGTGTGTAAACTAGGGCACACTAGACTACATAGCAAATAACTGCTTATTAGGGAACAATTCATTGACAAGTGCTGCTGCACATTCTTCCAACACAATTCTAGAGAGATGGTCAGCTACCACATTCTCAACTCCTCTCTTATCCTGGATCTCAAGATCAAACTTCTGCAGTAGGATGATCCATCTGATTAGCTTTGGTTTGGCATCCTTCTTAGCCAATAGGTATTTCAAGGCTGAGTGATCAGTAAAAATAATAATTTTAGACCCAAGCAAGTAGGGTCTAAACTTGTCCATAGCAAACACAACAGCTAGCAGCTCCTTCTCAGTAGTAGTGTAATTGAGCTGAGCCTCAGCTAGTGTTTTGCTTGCATAATAAATCGCTATAGGCAACTTATCTTTTCTTTGTCCTAAGACAGCACTTATGGCCAAGTCTGATGCATCACACATCAGTTCAAAGGGGAGTGAGTAATCTGGGGCTTGGATTATAGGAGCAGTGATAAGGCACTTTTTTAAGACCTCAAAGGCCTCAAGGCACTTTGCAGAAAATTCAAATGGCACATCTTGACACAGCAAGTGGTGCAATGGCTTTATAATTCTGCTGAAGTCTTTAATGAACCTCCTATAAAATCCAGCATGCCCTAAGAAGGATCTAATTTGATTGACAGTCCTGGGTGGGGGTAGGTGTGAAATCAGGTCCACTTAGCCTTGTCAACCTCCATCCCTCTATGAGAGATCACATGGCCTAACACAACTCCTCGTGTAACCATAAAGTAGCTCTTTTCCCAGCTTAAGACCAAATTGGTCTCTTCACATCTTTGTAAAACTAGGTCAAGGTGACTCAAGCACTGGCTAAAGCGTCCCCATAAATAGAAAAATCATCCATGAAGATTTCCAGGAACTTGTCAATCATATCAGAGAAAATGGTATGCATGCACCTCTGAAATATGGCTGGGGCATTGCGCAGTCCAAAAAGCACCCTCCTGTAAGAAAAGGTACCAAAGGGACATGTGAAAGTAGTTTTTTCTTGATCTTGAGGATACATAGGGATTTGGTTATACCCTGAGTATCCATCAAGAAAGCACTAAAATGCCTTCCCAGCCAATTTATCTCGAATTTGGTCAATAAAAGGGAGAGGAAAGTTGTCCTTCCTGGTCTTGGAGTTGAGTTTTCTGTAATCTATGTAAACTCTCCAGCCAGTGGTCTCCCTGGCTGGCATCAAGTCCCTAGAATCAAAAGTAATAACTGTTATGCCTGACTTTTTGGGTACCACCTGAATAGGAAACACCCACTCTGAATCTGAAATGGGGTAAATCACCCCTACATCCAACAGTTTTACTATCTCTTTCAAGACCACCTCCTGTATGTGAGGGTTAAGATTCCTTTACATCTCCCTAGAGGGTTTTGCACCCTCTTTCAAGTGAATTTTGTGTATCCAAACTGAGGCCTCAATGTCTCCTAGATCAGTAATTGTCCACCCCATTGCCTTTGTATTCTTCTTGAGAATACTCAATAATACCTCTTCCTGCTCACTAGAGAGAGAGGAAGAGATAATTACTAGAAGCCTTTTGTTTTGCCCCAAGAAGACATACTTTAATGTGTTTGGGAGCTGCTTAAGCTCCAAATCAGGGAGACTTTTAATGAAAGGCAATAAAGGTGCCTTGGTGGTTTGAGGAAGAGGCAGCAATGTAAGTTTTCAGCTGGAATATTACACTAGGCCCACAGAAGACTATTTTGGTGTTGTCTTCTGTCATGAGAGCTTGGGCCTCCATCTCAACCATACTCAAAAATTTTCAAAAGTTTTCAACAGCATTATCCCAATCTAGCATATTGGATAATTCTTCTTCCACAAGGCCATCTAGTACATCTATTGCACAACAGTCTTCAATATCCATCTGAGGCTGCCTAACATGATGATAGGAATTGGGGTTTTACTTTTGCAAGGGTCCATGTCTAAAACTAGGAAATCAGCAGGATAGTAGAACTTGTCCACCCCTATCAAAACATCCTCTACCACATTCACAGGTCTCCTGTCAGACCTACCAGCCAGCTGGAGCACAACTGATGTGGATTTTAGCTCCCCCAAACCCAACTCCTCATACACAGAATATGGGAGCAGGTTCACACTGGCCCCTAAGTCCATGAGGGCTCTACTTATGGTGTGGTTTCCAATTATGCAGGGGATAGTAGATACCCCTGGGTCCTATAATTTCTCAGGTATAGCTATGGATATAACTGATTCAATATGTTCAATAGTAAACACCTTTTTGGACAGCTGCACCCTTGCTTTTCCTTTCTGTGTACAGAGGTCCTTCAAGAATTTGGCATAGGCAGGAACCTATTTTATAGTATCAAGCAAGGGCAAATTAATCTTAACCTGCTTGAAGGTCTCCATCATTTCCTCCATTTGAGCATTCCCCTTATCAAAAGGAGATGAGCCTGCAAGTGCATGAGGAAATGGCAGTGGTGGGACTGTTGGTGCCACAGCTGCATGCCTAACCACATCATGGTCAAATTTTTGTTTTTTTCTCTTTTCTTCATTAATTGTTTGTTTTTGGGGCTCAACATCAACCCCCTTATTCTACCCTTGCTGCTCCATAGCAGGGGATGAATTCATGGTTCTTCAACACTCACATTTCTTTCATTTTTACTCTCCACAGTCTCCTCAGCTGCCCTGCCCACTAAATTGTCAACCACCTTGACACTCCTTAGGGTAGTGATTGCATTAGCCTCCTCATGGATAGAGGAACCTTCTTCAATCATATAATGCCCTTTAGGGTTGGCCAATAGTTGACTAGGAAACCTACCCTCCTCTCCCTTGTTCAAAGTATTACAAATTTGACCTAGTTGGTCCTCTATTTTTTTAATACTTTGCCCATGAGAGTTCATAGTTTGGGCCAAGTTTCCCAGATTTTACATTCATGTCAGTATTTGCTCTTCAAAAGAAGAGGATCTGGGCTGTGGTGTGGGCAAGACTAAATGATTAGGCTGCGGGGTAGGCAACTAAAAATTATGCCTAGGTGCATATCCTTGGTTGAACTGATGCTGAGGTCTGTATGGAGCTGCCAACTGCTACTGCTAGGGCTGTTGGTATGTGTCATATCTCCACCTCAGATTTGGGCTGTTGGTATGTGTCATGTCTTCTTACTTCGAACTCACCCTTTTCCCACACACACAAGCTCATACCTAAAACACATCGAGTCACAGTTCATACGTCAGAACTGACATATAATAAGATATAAAGTCTCCCTGAAGTCATCTTATAAAAAAAAAAAAAATCCGGAATCTGCCTAAATCGATTAATCGATTCCCCAAATCGATTGATTGGTTTTCAACTCGATCGATTGAATTCTATTTCGATCGGTCGGTTCCTTCAGAAAACCATCTACTTTTGGTGCCACAATCTGTTTGATCAATTTTTAAATCGATCGATTGAATTTCAAATCGATCGATCGAATTCTATTTCGATTGATCGATTTCTTCATAAACTCTTTAACACACACACTATTTTCACAAATCGATCGATCAGTGTTCACACCGATCGATCGGTCTCACATATCAATTGATTGAACTTCATTTTGATCGATCAGTTTCTCTAGACACCTTCATACTTTCACTCAGAATAAAATCGATCGATCGATCACTTATTTCGATCGATCAGTTTTATCAGATTCTTCACATCTTAGGTCTCAACTTCCCAAACGCATTTTTCCTGACTCTTAACCTCTTTTGTTCTAATTTTTCATCCACATGCTAGTTAAATACTACCATACGCATACATCACACTTAACATAATTCTTCTTACCTCAAATTGGTCGACTCCTCGCTCCATGAGCTCACGCATCAAGCTAGGGTTTCAAAGCTTTAAATTTGGGGATTCTCCTCAATCCTCAATCCTTAACTACACACCTAGGCTCAAACCTCACACACGTAGACACAAATTCAAGCTCACCTTCCTTCTCTCTCTTCTCAATAACTTCTTCTCAACAACCAAGGTAAAAGAAAAAAATTCTCTTACCATTTTAACTTTTATACTTAAAAGCCAATGTTTGGGTGCTAAGCCAATACACTGTATCTCGGTGTATACCACACTATCTAATGGTCCATACACATCCTATTATCATTCTTTCTCACTTAAGACCTAATCCAACTTAACTTACTTAATATTGTTATATTTTATCTTGTCTAGTACGTGAGCAATCAGGCATGGACATCGAGACAAACTGCCCATAGGTCAAATTTTTTCGGGACATTACATTCTCTCCTCCTTAGGAATTTTTGTCCTAAAAAATTGGCTAAGGCCCTTTGGTTTCGGAGTGGCCTATCACTCCCTATGGAGTCAAGCACATATGAACAAAAACAACTAATAAACACAATGGTTTCCCCTTTTAGAGAACCCAATCCTTTAACGAGGCCTTTACGAAATCTTATCTTTTATAAAAGTTCCTAGCCCAGGCTAGGCCAACTCCTAACTCATCAACTAGGTATAAAAACCTCACACACAACATCATCACATTCACCATCACATGCAATGAAATCACACATATATAATCATTCGGGTCAATTTAACCCGCCCATCGTACCTGCACAAATATTCATTCACCATTGCATAACACTAAGGAATTTCATATGCAAATACGAACACTTAATATAAAATGTATAGATTATCCACATCCACATACAAAAATTTATATAATATCTAAAGGTAAGTGGCAACCATGCCACAATAGTTTGAAGGATTTATCTCCCAATTTTCCTGTTTTAATTACATTTAATCAAAAAAGAAGCATCCCTGAACACCCAAAAATATATACCTATACCCCATAGAATATCCGCTCAAACTACCGCGTCACCAGGCTGTTCATCATCTCACCATCTGACCTGCCCGCCCCAGAACTCAATGCCTCTGGAATCCAAGCTTGTGCTATCGCCATGCGCTGTAGATAGTCGTCTGGGTACATAAAGCGCATCGTCTCGGCAAGCAAAGCATCATGAAAGTCCAAATGTCGGCCCATCTAATGATTGTTCTTAGCCATGAGAGCGAGAACGTCATCAATGGTCGTAGCAGAGGCACGTTGAGGTGGTGATGGCACACGAATCTAAGCACACCGCTGTGGTGGAGCGGCAACAGCCGACTGATCCTCAGTTGGTATGTTGTTGGTCATCTCAGGTTCTGTCTTGTTATTGGTGAGAACTATAAATCAAAAAGTGAAGAAATATAAATTGGTTAAAATAGCAAGTCTGAAGTACACAGCCTGCAAGATACAAGGCTATTGTAGCAAGTTTTCAGTAAGAGTTTGTCCCACAGAGAAATTGATCTAGAACCCAAAATGGGTTATGTTAGTAGGTCTCCAGATCTGGCTACAAATCTGACAATCCTAGAGAAAGGGAGTTAGGTGTCACAACTACACTAAATTAACATTAAAATAAGGGAAATAAAGTGCAGTCCTATCCTAATGAAAGGGTTATGAAGAAGGTGGTGATGGTGTGTGTTAAAATAAAGATAAAAATGATGGAAAGTAGGCAATTAAGCTAAGGTTAATTCAGCTATGTAACTCAGACTTAGGGTTATCTCTATAGCAGTCCCTCAGATGGCTATAAGCACATCTGCAAGAAAGATGTATCTAACTCAACTCTTATGGTTTGACCTAATCTCTTAAGACTATAACCTGTCCACTTCAATGGTCACAGGCTATCCAATGGAGAGAATCAAACTACATGAATTAAATCAGAAAACCAATCTGATCTAATGGAATAGACTGATCTTAAGGCTATAACCTGTCCACTTAAATGGTCACAGATTATCTAATAGATGTCCTCCACCCAATGGCTCAAATCAGTTCATAAAAATCATTGCAGACACCATGTATGCCAGGCTACAAGCTCAGGCACCCATGGGAGCAAATAGTTCTTGAAGAACCAGTGGAAACCACAGTAGTTCAAAAGCTATTTGGAGACCTAAATGCAGTTGATCATTGCTACTAGAGGCTTTCAATGACTCAACTTACAAGCCTACAATTTCTACAGAGAAATCAGATCTAACATCTAATGTCGGTCAAGTAAAACTGAGGGGAGCTTGTTCCTGCAACAACATCTCACAAGGCTACAAGCTCAAGTGCAGAGGAAAAGAATCCCTCTCATATCTGTGGCTTGGAATCACCATAGGGCTATAGTCTGTCCACTTGAATGGTCACAAGCTATCCACAAAGGTTATCCACACACAGAGGGCTGAGATGGAACATGAAAATTGCTGCTACCACTATGGTCCCAGGGCTATAAGCTCAAGCTTACATGGGTATTTTAAATTAGCTCAAGTCTTAAATGCGTGGCATAGAAATATTCGGCAAATAGAAAAATAACAGATTGAATAACATTAAAATAGACATTCATTGATTAAACTAATATTTACAATGAGATGTCCTCAAGGCAGCAGCCTTGTACATAACAGCTCATCAACAACTCCCAATGTTCATAAGACCCATTACAAAAATTGATAAAACTAAGCCTAATTGATTACAGAGACTATAGCCAGCAAGTGTTGGGCTAAGGAAGAAAAAAAATAGAAAAAGAGATGATCAAACCCTAACCCTAATCTGCTCGAGCTCATAGCTAACTGAGGTTGAAAGAGAGATGTTTTCTAAGTTACATTTATAACTTATATACTCAGTCCTTGATGCCTTGGCTAAGAGAAGAATAAACCTTAATTTTAGGACAGATGTGGCTTGGTTAAAACCCTAGGATGCCTTGGGATGTGTGCATCAAGATTAGGGCCTCGAGATGTGTGCCCTAGACCTGGATAAATCCCCAAAAGCTCCTTGAGTAAAGACTGAGAAGTGGAGAGCCCGAACTTTACAGGGCTGACTTTGGCTCATTAGTTCAATCGCACGGTTTGCAGAGTGCTGGCGAGGTACCATTTTGCTTGGAAAGCTCCTAGCTCACGCAGAAGACTTTAGATTATCGTGTAAGTGCTTTGGCCTGAAGTGCAGTCGCGAGGTAGAGTTTGCATGCTTGGGTTTTGGTCGCATAGTGGAGCTTCAGAATTTCCTATCGCGAGGGCCTCGCGCAGAAGATCTTTGATCTTGCTCAGCCCCTTGATTAGTGCATAGCACAGCTCACCAGGTAAACTTTTAGCTTTTACGCGAGCGAGAGCTATGCGAGCGAATTTCTGTAGCTCTCTCCCCTCTTGAGCTGTGCGAGATTCCTTGACTCTTTTGTGCATATTAGTCTCGCGAGACTGCGCGCACAGCTAATAAAAGACTTGATCCCCATGAGAACTTCATGAGTTGGATTTCTGAGGGTTTAATGCGCGACTGCTGCGCGAAGCCTTGGAGTGCTGAAAGCATATCAAACGCGTGGCTACTGCGCGAAGTTATTCTCTGAGGTTCATTCCTACACTGGGCGCGCGAGTTCTTCGCGAGTTCATTTATGCTGCATGTAACAGCTGCACAAGGAAGCTTTGCTGCGGATTTAGACACGCGAGGCAGCATCTCTAACTGCGTGAGAAAATGACTCTGCTGCAATGCATATGTTGCTATTGTAGCTTCCTCCACTCTCATCTATACTTCTCTCATCTGTTGGACTTCTTTGGTCCACCTTGACATGTAAACTAGTCACCATGGTGTGTACCCGCATGGTGTTCCATCAGTCCTTGGCTTAGCAGTCCTCTCTGGCTTTAATTCTTTTTCTTTTGGGCACCAAAGGCATGCACTTTGTATCAAGCTGCACAATTATTACTTTTACTACAAAACAAGCTAAACATAGAGTTATTAGTCAGCTTTAAGGTGTAGTAAAGGCTAGGTTAAGAGGTGAAAAGTGGTACTTTTCAGTGAATAACATGCGTCATGAGATGGCTATTCTTCGTTTTGCAGGGCATCTGGTCCGTGTACTTCTTCACGCGATCTTTTAATCAATCGATTATTTATTTTCCTCCATTCCTTAAGAGTGTAGGGCCTTACATTGTCGGACAATCGCGGTTCATCCCTCAAAAGCGTATACTCTCTACTAGTGGCATAGTCTTCAATCATGAGAGAAAGAAGTCGACCATAAGGTAACTCATCTGTGGGTTTTGCCACTCCTTCAAGCATTTTCCCTTTGGCATATTTTATACCCTCAGAAACAACTTTAGGCACACTAAACCATTGCCCATTAAATGCGAAAAATAATGCCTAATGTATCTCTCCAACTCTCTCTGTTTTATGCCTCAACGGATACAAATTACATTTAAAAATGGTGTCGACCATCCAAAGATCGCTCGGTAAATCCACTCTCTTTATAGTTGCACCTACCTGCCTTGGGTCATTTGTTCTTTTACAATATCAAAGTCCACTGTGTTTGGGAAAGGTTCTAATAAATCAATCTCATCACCATACTGCACATAACACTCCATCGCATTGGCTACGTCGTCATAAGTAAACTCATACTGCCTATTTTCTATTCTCGTACAAATTGTCTTCGGTCTATTACCGATAAACATGTTCTAGTAGAACAGTCGTACCAAGCGAGGGTAGTAATACTCGTGGAATGGCTCAAATAAATTCTCTAACCTGGCCTTGCTGATGTATTGAAAGGCCCTTTGTCTCACCTCATTTTTGGAAGAGTGTTCGATCAATGCTCCATTCGGGTTCAAAACCATTCGAAGCCCACCACTCATTGGGCTGTGCACGAGGTGGTCGTGGTGGCTATTGTGGTGGTGGTGGTGGTTGTTGTGATGGTAGCAAAGAACCCGCTCGTGACTTTGGTTGCTTTGATGTAGTGCTCTTCAACGATTATCGAGTTTTAGGAGCCATTGATACCACAACAATCAAGAAGAAACTAGGGTTTCCTAGAAACTAGATATAACTAAGTGTATTACCAAAAATCACAAATTTAAATCCCTAAATGTTCAAGGTTTACCTTTTTGAAGTGTTTGGATCTCAATCTTTTGGAGAATCGAACTCCAAAAGGTGTTTAATTGCAGTATGGAAGCCTTCAAGCAAGAGCACAAACCCCCAAAGAAAAAGAATAAGTTTCTAATTTTTTTGAAACTGAAATCGCACAATCCCCTCATATAATATCGAAATTGATTGATAAATTTTCAAATTGATCGGTCGGTTTCCCTCATAAATGCACTAGCTGACTATTTCGATCGGTCGAATTCAAATCTTTCGGTCGGTTTCAAAATTCGATCGAACGGTTACTTATTTTGTTTGATCGATTTTCTCAAATCAATCAGTCGAATGTCCATTTCGATCGATCGGTTTTCATAAGGTTTTATCACTTCAAAACTTGCTCTCTGTTTTAGCAATTTTGATCGATCTATTTTTAATTTCGATCAATTGGTTTTCACAGACACAACCTGCATCTCAGTTCTGTCAAATAGATCGATCGGTTTAGGTTTTGATCGGTCGGTTTGGACAGAAAACTTCAAAATTTGGATTTTTCACTTCAAATTGTTTGTAACTTCTCTAACTTTCATATAATTGGTCTTTATATGTTCAGTAAGCTACAATTATATATCAAAATCTCATGTTTATAATATCAAAAGAAATTTACAACATTTACAACTCTTCTCAACTCTCAATGAACAACTGAGGGTATTGATCGCGGATCTCCGCCTCGTAATCCCAAGTGGTCTCTTCCGCTAAATGATTCCACCACTTAATCAATACTAACAGAATGCGTTTCGTGCACAATACCTGTTCTTTCTGATCAAGTGTCTGAATCGGTTCCTCTCTTATGGTCAAATCTTCATAAATCTCGATCGGTTGATAGTCAAAGATATGGGTAGGGTCCTTCACATATTTCCTCAACATAGATACGTGAAACACATTGTGAACCCTATCAAGTTGTGGGGGTAAAACAATTCGGTATGCTACTTTACCAACCCAGCCAAAAATTTCATGCGGTCCTAAATAGCATGGGCTTAGCTTTCCCCGCTTCCCAAAGTGCATCACACCCTTCATTGGTGAGATCTTGACAAATACATGATCGCCAACTTGAAAATTGACACTTGTCCTCTTTATATCAGCATAACTCTTCTGTCAGCTCTCAGCGGTTTTGATTCTATCATGAATCAAACGATCGGCCTCGGCATTGCTTTCAATACCTTTCGGACCTAATATAAAAAAAATTTCGATCTCTTCCCAAGTGATCGGTGATCTACATCACCGTCCATACAATGCTTCATAAGGTGCCATACCGATACTTGTTTGAAAATTGTTATTGTATGCAAACTCGATCAACGGTAAGTGTTGATCCCAAGATCCTCTAAAATCAAGCATACATGCTCTAAGCATATCTTCTATTATCTGATTCACCCATTCAGTTTGTCCATCTGTCTGTGGGTGAATTGTTGAACTAAAGTCTAATCGCATACCCATTCCTTCTTGGAATTTCTGCCAAAACTTTGAAGTGTATAATGGGTCACAATCTGAAACAATGCTGGCTGGAATACCATGCAATCGGACTATCTCTTTCATATATAACTCTGCAAACTTGCCGGCCGTATACATCATGTTGTATGGCAAGAAGTGAGCTAATTTGGTTAGTCAGCCAACGATCACCCAAATGGCATTGTACTTCCTTGCTGTCTGAGGTAATCGTAATATGAAGTCCATAGAAATTGACTCCCATTTTCACTTTGGTATTGGTAGAGGTTGCAATAAACCTGTCAGATGTCTGTGATCCACTTTCACTTGCTGACACACTAAATACTTTGAAATATATTAAGCAACATCTTGTTTCAAACCTCTCCACCAATAGTTCTTCAGATCCTGGTACATCTTGGTACCACTAGGATGAATTGCATACATAGACTTATGGGCTTCGTCTAAGATAGTCTGCCTAAGGTTGACATCGATCGGTATGCATAGACGTCCCCTGAATAAAAGTCATCCATCCTCCTTAATGGGGAAATCTGGCCTACTGCCATCATTCACACCTTACCTGATCTTTACTAACTATGTATCTTTCATCTGTAGCTCATATTGATCGGATCAAAATGTTTGCTAATAAGGCTCCTGAAGCTTGTACCTCGATCTTCGTGTCATACAAAGAAAGGTCCTCTTGCAGTTTCCATCTGCGAATTCCCAAAAAAAGGCCAGACAATAGAGCCAAACTCTTCCGACTTAAATTATTTGCTATAATGTTTACCTTGCCTAGATGATACTGAATGGAGCAATCATAGTCCTTGAGAAATTCCATCCATCTTCTCTGCCTCATATTCAGTTCCTTCTACGTAAATAGATATCTGAGGCTTTTATGATCTGTGAAAATCTCAAAGGTCTCTCCATACAAGTAGTGCCTCCAAATCTTCAACGCAAAGATCACTACTGCTAGTTCCAAGTCATGTGTTGGGTAATTCCTCTCATGGTCCTTAAGCTGTCTCGACCCATAAGAAATAACCTTCTTTTTTTGATTGAGCACACAACCTAAACCACTGTGTGAAGTGTCACTGTACACAGCAAACCCTCCACTGCCTGAAGGAATAGCCAACACTGGTGTTATAGTTAGTTTCTTCTTGAGTTCTTGAAAATTCTTCTTACACTCTTCAGTCCACTCAAACTTCACATCCTTTCATGTAAGTTTAGTGAGCGGTCCTGATATCTTTAAAAATCCCTCTACAAACCTTCTGTAATATCTAACCAGACCAAGAAAACTGCGAATCTCGGTCACAGTCTTGGGTTGTTCCCATTCTAATATCGCCTCAATCTTTACTAGATCTACTGTAACACCTTCCTCTGAGACTACATGTCCCAAGAAACTCACTTTCTCTAACCAAAACTCACACTTACTGAGTTTCGCATATAGTTGGTGTTCACATAGTGTCTGTAGAGCAATCCTTAAATATTGTTCATGCTCCTTCTTTGTCTTTGAGTAAATGAGGATGTCATCTACGAACACAACTACATAAGTATCAAGATGTGGTTTAAACATCTAATTCATTAAGTCCATAAATGAAGCTGGTACATTAGGCAATCCAAATGGCATCACCAAGAACTCGTAGTGTCCATATCTAGTTCTAAATGACGTCTTCTGTATATCTTCTAATTTGACTCTTAATTGATGATATCCAGATCTCAAGTAAATCTTGGAGAATAATCTTGCTCCTCATAACTAATCAAACAGATCATCAATCCTAGGCAAAGGGTATCGATTCTTTATGGTCAACTTATTCAACTGATGATAGTTAATGCATAGTCTCATCTACCCGTCCTTCTTCACAAACAAGACCGGTGCTCCCTAAGGAGACACAATAGGTCTTATGAATCCTTTATCTAAGAGTTCTTGTAACTGGTCATTCAACTCTTTCAACTCAGCAAGAGCTATTCGATATGGTGCTTTTGATACTGGTTCTATTCCCAGTGCTAAGTCGATAGTAAACTCCACTTCTCTATCTGGTGGTAATCCCAACAACTCATTCGGAAACACGTCTTGAAACTCGCGAGCAATTGGAATTTCTGATATCACATTCTTCTCTTCCCACTACTCAGTATCCACTGCATCCTCTCTTAATCAAACGTTCGACTTGGACTGCGGAGATAAGCGGTATAAAGGTTGATCTTATTCCTAGAAACTTGAATGATCTATTCCAATTCGGTCGAAATATAACCATCTTCCTCCGACAATCAATGCTTGTAACATGAGTGGATAACCAATCCATGCCAAGGATTACATCGAATCCTTGCATATCCAACAGGATCAAATCCACCACCAATTCATGACTTTCGTAATCCCTGATGGCGACAATAACGAACCGACACACTATATCAGTACTGACCAGATTTTCCATTGGAACTGACACTTCCAAAACAAAATCCAAGGTCTCAGGAATGACCTTCACTTTCTTTGCAAATTGCGGCATCACAAATGAGTGAGTAGACCCTGGGTCTACCAACACTCTTGCTTCATAACAAAGGTAATAATCCTTACTATATAGTTGTAACGTACCTACATAACACACGTATTTAATCAATTACATATGCATCGAAGTGAAATATGTAGACATTACAATCTAAAAACTACTTCTACAATTGATGCACTTTCTATATCTAAAATTTTAATCAATGATATACATCTTGAATTTAAACCAAAATTTCACCTTGAATGATGTCATTACTGTTTTGGGCATCCTGAGTCTTAACAGCATATGCACGCCCTTGTACAGTAGGCCTCGTTGTCCTGATAGGCCTTGGTGTTGTTGCTGATGCTGTCCTCTCCATCTTCAACTCTGGCAATCTCTAATCATATGCCCCATCTTCCTGCACTTAAAACATCCACCCGTTCCTCATCTGCAATCTGAGGTCATGTGAGCCTTGTCACATCTGGCACACCTCTCAGTCGGGGTAGATGATGCTGCTCTAGAGAAACCCTAGGTAGCTGATACCCCCGTAGTCGTCGCAGGGCCCTCATAATGGAAAGGTCTCACCGATGTAGGCATAGGTGGCCTAGAGAAATTTGTTGGTGCAGGTAGCCTCAGAACTGGTGCTACGAATTGTAGCATTTTGTTCACTGACTCATAGTTATTAGAACTGCCCTGACCTGCTTTGCCCTTGTTCTACTGGTCCCGTCTTTTAAAAATCTCATCTATATTCTTCTCGGCTACCAACGCTTTTCCCATAATTGCCCCATAGGTCTCCAACTCAAATACGGAGATCCTATCTCAAATAATCGACCTTAAACCACTTTCAAACTTGTTTGCCTTCATCAGTTCAATGGCCACATACTCAGGAGCAAATCTTGACAACCGAGTAAACTCTGTGTCGTACTCTCGTACGGACATCGCTCCTTCTTCCAAAGTCATGAACCTTGCTGCCATCTAGTTCCTGACTTGTTTCGAGAAATACTCCTTGTTAAATATCTCAACAAACTCATTCCATGTCCACAATCCATTCAGATTGTCTTGGTTTCTCATTCTCAAAACTGACTTCCACCATGGATTGGCTTCTCCCTCCAACTGAAATGAGGCCCAACTCACTTTCTCCTCTTTTATGCAAGGTAATCTCTGGAGGAGCTTCTCAATTTGGTTGAACCACTTCTCCGCCTCAAGAGGATCCATCTGCCCATAGAAGCTAGGAGGTTTCAATCTCCTAGACTCAACGAATGATGAGGGTTGTGGTGGCATAGGAGGTGGTGTTGGAGGTTGCTGTTGATGACTAGTGGCATTGTTTGTAGCCATCAATGTTGTATGTTGAGCCATGAAGTTTTCCACAGCTTCCATGGCTTGCGCCATTCTCTGCCTCTCCTCTCTATCTTCTCTTTCTCGATTTCCTCTTTGGTCTCCTTCTTGGTTTCTCTCTTCCAGAACAAGTTCTTTCAGAATCTCCCTATTACCAACTGGAACTCTATTGGAATTGGTGGGAACCTCATCCCCACTTATCATGTTCCTCCTAAAACTGCCTCTTGGTCGTCCTCGACCCCTAGTGGACATGACGCTTTGAAATATGAAACTAAGAGTTTCATTAGCAGAAGGTCCTTATATTTTGACACAATCTTAAACACATGAATCACGTCTAAGGCATGTCAGAAATCTCTCAAGCAAAATGCTTTGATACCAACTGTGATAGCCCAAATTTTCACACTTGAAAACTCGTGTCGTCGGATGGTCAATAAGACCAATCCCGGAACACACTGAACACTTGACACATCCACACACAAAGCGAAAATAAAACATGCAGTCTAACTAAGCAGATCGAGTCATCATAAGGAAAATAAATCTCTATTTCTATATAATGACCTAATCAAAATGTAACAAAAGACGGTTCTAATCCCATGCCAATCACATGAGTAAAAGAATCGAGCCGAACCATCAGTGATATATAGTAGTCACCAAAAGATGGTTCGTAAAACAAATACCGTATCACATAATTATATCAATTCTATCTTATACTGGCTGGACGTACCAAGCCTTACAAATAGACTCTCAAAATACACATCGCTAGTTCACTAAAAGAACTCGTCAGGATGGGGCTCAGTCTCCTCCTCTGGCACGTACTCTGGGTCCTCAGGATCTACGTCCTCAGTACCCCCCTCAATACCTGTACCTGTGACGTATAGTCGAAGGGTGAGCTAACATCTAAGCTCAATAGGGAAACATAATGAACATGCATATCTTTCACATCACACATATCTTTCATGACATAATTCAAAGCCCATTTTGAAAACTGAGTGTCATAATTTAAAAGCATTTAAATTGGCTAAAACAAATATCAGATGCACATTTCTAAGTCACACTTATCATGATTTCAAAATCCGTCTCATAACACACACACTTAAAACACTTAAATATTCTCTCGAGCATAAATAGCATCGAGAGCCACATAATTTACCAATGGGAAACCCTAACCATCGTCGTTCAATAAAAAATTTCACACACATATATTTGACAAGTCCCTTCGAAGAGGTGAATTTGGGCCGCACAAAGTGCTACCATAGAATGGTAACCAAAGAACGGATATCCCACCGTACCGGAGCATACTTACGGATATCCCGCCGTACCGGTCATGGTTATACTACCGCGTCGGTAGGGTATCACACATGAACCTTAAATCAAAGTGTTAAATCTACATATAATTTATCACCGTGAGTTCATGGTAATTTATAATAGTTTGAAGTCCAAAGCTTGCACACACATACCTTTTCACATCACACAGATATTTGCATCCTTCTGATGTACACACACATATTTGATGGCGCACACACACACATAATTTTTCTCTTAGTGCTCATACACACACAATTTACATGTTGAAGCTATGAATGAAATTCATGCTAACTCGAAGACAAAATCACAAAACACACATACTCTTATCATATTATAAGTCCATGGTAGTTGTAATCAAATGCACATGTTAAGGAGTTTTTCCTACCTCAACGAGAAGCTAAAACAAAGTCTTCTTACTTCGAGCTCGCCCTTTTCTCACACACACAAGCTCATACCTAAAACACATCAAATCAAAGTTCATACGTCAGAAGTGACATAAAATAGGAAGATATAAAGTTTCCCCGAAGTCCTCTTATCAAAACAAAACAAAATCTTGAATCTACCTAAATCGATCGATCGATTCTCCAAATCGGTCGATCGGTTTTCAACTCGTTCGATAGAATTCTATTTCGATTGGTCGGTTTCTTCATAAAATCATCTACTTTTGGTGCCACAATCCATTCGATCGGTTTTTAAATCGATCAGCCGGATTTCAAATCGATCGATCGAACTCTATTTCGATCGATCAGTTTCTTCAGAAAATCTTTAACACACACACTATTTTCACAAATGGATCGATTAGTGTTTAAACCAATCGATCGGTTTCACATATCGATCGATCGAACTTAATTTTGATCGATCGGTTTCTCGAGACACCTTCATACTTTCACTCTTGATAAAATCAATCGATCAATCACTTATTTCGATCGATCGATCACTTATTTCGATCGATCGATTTTATCAGATTCTTCACATCTTGGGTTTCAACTTCCCAAACTCATTTTTCTTGAATCTTAACCTCTTTTCTTCTAATTTTTCATCCACATGCTAATTAAGTACTAATATACACATACATCACACTTAACATAATTCTTCTTACCTCAAATTGGTCGACTCCTCGATCCATGAGCTCACTCATCAAGCTAGGGTTTCAAAGCTTTAAATTTGGGGATTCTGCTTGATCCTCAATCTTTAACTACACACATAAGCTCAAACTTTGCACACATACACTTAAATCCAACGTCACCTGCCTTCTCTCTCTTCTCAACAACCAAGGTAAGAGAAATAAATTCTCTTACCATTTTAACTTTTATACTTAAAAGCCAATGTTTGGGTGCTAAGCCAATACACCGTATCTCGGTGTATACCACACTATATAATGGTCCATACACATTCCATTATCATTCTTTCTCACTTAAGACCTAATCCAACTTAACCTACTTAATATTGTTATATTTTATCTTGTCGGGTACGTGACCAGTCGGGCACACACATCGAGATAGACTGTTCAAAGGTCAAAAATTTTTGGGTCATTACAATTTTCACTTTGGAAGTGTCCGGGGACATTTCAGGTCTCTCTAAGGGTGTATTCATAACCCCCGCAACCATTTCCTTTGTTATGTGAATTGGGAATCCATCAATGGTCGTGGCGAGAATTAGGAAGGGACCCTTGCTGCGATTAACCATATTTTTATAAAATAGTCTAACCAACCTCGAATAGACTTATGTGACCCTGGGCTCTAAGAAATACTGAAGTCCCGAATCTTTAAAATACTTGATAGACTCTCCACCAATCTCAGACATTTCCCAAAAGGCAACGTCCATACCAACCTCGACTCTCACAAGGTGATGTTTCCTTGAGCCCGTGATCCAATCCAATGTCCTATCAGAGGTCATTGGCTTTTTGCCTTTATCCATTTTTCTACCCGTTTCAGGGATAGGTATTGATTCAGTTCCCACTCCTTCAGATTGTGTTTCTCTAATAACCACCCCTGAGGACTTAGCTTTCTTTTTAGGTTGGTTTGTTGCTTTTGATTTAGCTTTGAGGGCAGTAAATTGTGCAATGTGGCTTATAAGTGGAGATTGGTCTGAATTGTTACCTCCTTCTTCTTCCTCCCTCTATCACTTATCTTGTGCCTTTGACATTCTACAACTTCTTTTACCTGTAAAAAATATGGGAAAATAAAAGATTATTCAATACAGATTCCAAATCATATACAAATACTCATTCATTTGAGGGTAAAATATCACCTTGCTCACAATTAATTCGTAAACCCTAATTTAAAAATGCTAATTGAATCATAAATGGGGTTTTCGAAATCAAACCAAGAATGCAGGGGACGTGTAAGAAAAAAATGGTTGAGTCGTGCATAAGGGAATTTTGAAAAAGAGAGGGAAAGGATGGGTAAAAATGGAGAGTTCAAAAATGGGGCCGGCGTATCTTCTTACGAATATGTAGGCCCTTATTTGAGTGACAATCTGCTGAATTTGTCATCACACCTATTGTTAAATACGAACAGTCAAATAGTCGGTCGACTCTAAGCTTTTAGCAATGGTGAATATGAACTCTCGTATCAATTAAATCGCAATCACTGCGTCTCAACTGATAGGCATATCCACAATGACGATCAATCATAAATCCATATGATTGTTCACCAAAATATACACTAAGTATTATATTACGATCATTCAGATCTTTCTGCGATTTGGCTCGTAATGTGAAACCTAAACTTCCAATAAAAAAAATGGTTCTACATAGTGTACAAAGGGGTTATGGATGAATCAGAAGCTCGACGATTCCTTGAGGTTTTAAATTAGGATTATGGGGAGCAGATGCGTCCCCCAAGAATACTTGTCCTTTAGGATTATTAATTGGCTGCGTCGGCAATTGGCCACTCTCTCTTTTTACCACTTATGAAGCTAGTTAGCCTATCTGGCTTTCCAGCTTCGTAATGGACTGAGTGTGTGAATGAAGCACTTGAGAGAATTGAGCAAGCTGATGTTAATCTTTTGAGTGCTGATGCGGCTGCTGCTACAAATCTTGAAGGATTTGAACAATTGAGGCGTCAGGCGCATTGCTCTGTGAGCCATATTATTGCGGCACAGTCATCATGGGAGGTCTAGGCTAGAAAACTTGATTTTGGGGGAGTTTGGGTTGCGCAATAGTTGGTGCTAGCCATGCTCCTCCTGTGGAACCACAATTAAATTCGGAGTGGTTCTTCCATGACGGGTTATAGGTATTCCCATAGTCTCCCATTTGGAATGTTATTACTTGCTCTTTTTCCATCACCTCTTGGCATGATGGCACAACAGGGCTCTCGATATAGGTCAAACTCTGGCAATTTGAACAGTTTGCTAAGGGTCTTTCCAAAGCACTTGGTTTGGCACTCATTAGTGTAGCAATTTGTTGCTCTAGTGCTGCAACCTTCGCACTTATGTCGTCCTCCTTCTTTACTCTATCTTTAATGACATCATAAAGACCACCCCTCGCGACCGGGGTGTGGAGGATCACATCGAGATCAGATCTTAACAAGGCCTATTTTTGCTTTGAATTATCGGCCAATTTTTCAAACAGATTCCAAGACTGTTGGCCATTCTGAGACATAAAGGCTCCTTCGCTGACCGCATCAACTGTGGACTGGTTAGTCTCAGTCAACCCTTGATAGAAAATTTGTGCTATCAACCAATTCAGTACCTCGTGATGAGGACACTTCCGTAATCAATCCTTCATCTGTTCCCAACTCTTGTGAAATAGTTCTCTCGGTAATTGCCTGAAGTCCTGGATTGCTTGGCGAATTTGGTTGGTTCTACCAATTGGAAAGTACTAGCCTAAGAACTTGGACTACAATCCATCCCATGTGGTAATACTTCTGGTAGGTAATGAAATTAATCATGCTTTTGCCCTATCTTTGAGAGAGGAGGGGAACAAAAGTAGTTTCATGGCCTCTTTGTTAGCTGTCGATAATTATAGCATTGTGCAAAGTTCTATGAAATCCCTCAGATGTTGGTAGAAATCTTCTCAACCAAGCCCATGACAGGTAGGTAAAGATTGGAGCGTGTTGAGCTTGATTTCATAATTTTGACCTGCAGACACCTCTGGTATAACTATGCAAGAAGGCTCGGTCAAAGGTCCGGGATTCTCTTGCGGAAGATCAGTTTGATGCTAATGTGTGCAAGAGAGTCCTTTTGATTTTTGGATCACACTCAAAGAAATCTCAACTTTGAGATCGAGTGTGATGCATATACTAAAACAAATTGATATTTTTATATTTTTAGCTTTATTTGATTTTTATTTTAGAAACCTGGGAGAGAAACAAATTTGAGCCTCTAACTTCTTTGATCAAGGAAAGTTGAAACCTTGATTCGCTGGCTCCGAATAAACCTGCAAAAGCTTAAGAAGTGATCAAGAAAATAAAAAACCAAAAGATAAAGATAAATATTTATTTTCAAAAACTAACATAAAATAAAATTCGCTTCCCTGGCAGTGGCGCCAAAAACTTGATGTGCTCTTCTTTATATTGTTCTAATTAAGTCTTAACCTATTGCAAGCGCACAATGGAAATTGTAATGCTAGTATAGGATCGTTCTCACGAGGAATTGATTTATTTTATATTTCGCTTTTCTGAAAACTTATATTTATCTTTAAGGTTCTAAACTACTTGAGAAATATGAATGAAAAAATGATTTCTTAAACTAATTGCAGAAAATAAATCTAAATCCTCCTCTTTCCAGATTATAGTCACCAATCACAATCCTTTAAGTTTCGGATATTTACAAAATTAAAATACCGTTACACCGTATTGCAGTCTTCTAGAACTTGGGCGTCAATCAAAAACTAAAATCCTTCAACACAGATTTAATCTAATAAAAAATCTCCTAAAACTTGGGTGTCAATCAAATTCGAGAAAATTGAAGATAGAAAAGTAAAATCATTACACTAATCTGCAAATCTCAACCTGAGTCGTCAATTCAAATCAAAACTTGAAGATGTTTACAAAGCAGGAAATATGCAGTAAAATAAATCTAAACTAGAAAGCAAAGTAGAACCATCCAAATGGTTGATCTTTCAGCTTCCTCAGCCTAGGTTGTCAGGCAAGACCTTAGAGAACTGTGGACAATTTTACTTGATAAATCTAATATATAATAGTGATCGGAAGAAAACCCAAACCTCAGTCATCAATTATTGCTGAGAAATTCTTTGATGAAATTATTCCTATGCTGAGCCCTCTCATTTATAGATCATA
Organism: Chloranthus sessilifolius; assembly: GCA_021018995.1. Classification (NCBI taxonomy): domain Eukaryota; kingdom Viridiplantae; phylum Streptophyta; class Magnoliopsida; order Chloranthales; family Chloranthaceae; genus Chloranthus; species Chloranthus sessilifolius. Next base: position 28,193,132 of record CM037585.1, on the reverse strand, counting down.
AGGGGTTGATTTGCAGTGATCTAATTCTAATAAAAGAAACTACTAAAAATAAAAGATTCTTACTATAACTCTAATTCTTAATTTTATCTTCTTTGCTTTCAGTGGTTGATGCGCCTCTAAACTTTCTCCTTAATTTCAATAACAGAGATCTTTAGGAGTCTTTCTTCATCAATCTTCTTAGATCCGTGATTTGCTAAACTTCTAATTCAAGAGTTCTTCTATTTTGGTGCACGACGGTGCAGGTCTTCACGTGATCAACAACAATGAGAAACTTCTATTTGTAAAATCGTAAATCACGATTTCTCTCTTTTGTTATAGCTTTCTCTCTGGATGACTCTATATTACGATGGATTGGTTTCTTTCTATATCACCTTTTGCTTTGAACATCTTATGAAGAATCGTAAATTACAATTTCTTATTTCTTTGGCTTCGTTCAATCATAAAGTACGATTTCTTGGCTTTCAGCAGTGTCGAATCATCTTTTATGTTCAATCATTTTTCTTATTGCTTTTTGAGTTCATTTTGACTAATATTAACACTTTGGTTCTCTTTTACTGCTTTTCCTTAATATCTGCACATCATTAGCTTGTTAGTTGCAAACTGGGGTCTAGCAACATTATGTTAAGGGTGATAAAATGACATATTTTATGATTGATCAATGAGCCGTCATAAGTAGTGTTTCCATAGTAGCTTGTCCTCCTTCTTCAGCATTGGTGAATTCATATACTGAGAGGTAACCCTTCACCAGCGCAATTAATGACTGCGACATCTTTGGTAAGGTGCAGATCAAGGCTATTCATCTTCCTCTCTAAGTCGTAGAGTATCATTGGGTATGATTATCGGTTTACTTTTTTGACGAGATGCCTTACTCTTTTGTGAGGGGAAAGTAGTAAGGTTGTGCTGAACGGGATCAAGGGGTGGTCCTGTGGTGTCGAAAGTAGTGACACATCTTGGCCCCAGTATATCAGTTATTTCTCCCTTGATTTCCTCAATGCGACTATTACTCATAGCCTTAAGAGAGAAGTCTCTTAGATTCATTTGTTGGTTGGTAGACGGATCGGGGATGAAGGGTGCCCTCTCTTTTTTGAGATTTTCTATTTTTTATGGGTTTTCATTTTTTAGATTTTTAGGTATTTTGTGGTTTTCTATTTTTTTTTATTTTTGATAATAAGTAGGATACAGGGTCAACTTGCTGAGGAGGAAGCGACAGGGGTTCTCCCCTTAGTTGGGGGAAGGTGACGGCTGTTGCGGCCATCCGTACGAGCCTTCGAATTGTATGGATCCTCTCGGAATTTGGCCTTTTTTTGTAGTGGTCTTCTGGTGTGATTTTCTAAATGAGTGATGAAGGCGGAGGTCCGATAGATGACCTGACCTCGTCTATTATGTGGATTATCTCATCTTCCTCGTTACTTGGACCAAAAAGAATCTGAAGGTCGTAATCTTCTGGCTCTTCTACTTCAAGTTCAGGCGGCGTTGGCTAGACATTTCCTAATAGTGTTGAAGTCTCTCCCTTTCGTGATTTGTGACACTTTAGCAGGGAGATGCATGCTCTGCAAAGAGTTGTTGGGATGTAAAATGCATGGGCCTCCCCAGGGGCATTCCTGGTCAGGCAGAGGGCTCCAAGTTGGTTCTATAATGGTTCATTCTAGTTCAGGCTCTTCGTCACCTTCTTCTTAGAACAGCTTTCGAAAATCTGCCCACTGTTGTTCTCTTCCCTATTTCAGGATGTCTAGCCAATAATTTCTCCAGTTTGAAGTAGTCGGTCCTTGCGAATAACCTTTATTATCACTGTGAGGTGGATGCATTCCTTGCTTGCTTGTGAGGATCCAGGAGTTAGCTCTTTGATTGGGGTGACATAAGGGTCACCCTTCTCGTAGGGATTTAGGAGGAATCGGTAATTATTCAGAGACAACTGTTTTTCTACATTGATAAACTCCCATTGTAAGTCTTTATTGACGTATGGCTGGTATAAACCTTCCTATGTACATGTCTGATTTGATGTGGGAATTATGTGTTGAAAATTTTTGTTAAGGGTTTCGGTGATGCCATAGTTTCTACTCTCTTCTTCTTGGAATAGTTATTGAAAATCCTCCCATAGTTGTTCTTCTTGTTCAAGTTCGGGGAGGTCCAACCAATAATCCTCGTCATTGGTCGATGGTTCCTACCATTCTTCCTTTAAAGATCTCCAAAAAATTTGAAGCGGTGGCCTCCCTGGGGATTGAGGGTTGTCGGTTGTTAGCTCCTCTTCGATTTCTATTGCAGTAATGTGGAAATCTTCTTCATCGGTTGATTCCTAATCCTCGATAAGTGGTTCAGATTCTAGGTGATTCTTATCTTTTATATCTGGTGATTCTTTAGCCTTTAATAGCGGACCAATCCCTTCAAGTGCGTTGTCCGTGTTTTCATCCTGACTTCGATCTATCAAATTGACAAAGGCTTCGGCCATTTGCTTGATCTCAATTATTTGGGGTTTGGTGAAGGATTCTTCTTTATTTGATATGTTGGCTTTCTCAGTAGTTTCGTAGATGAAATGGTCATACAATGACCACTTAGGCGATGTTGCCAAAGCGTCGACATCTTTGCCATCCAGTTGATAGCCTACACCAGTAAGTTTGTGAACCTTCTTCGGGACTAGGGCCCTATCGGTTCCTGTTTATTCTTGTCGAGTCCTGTGTGTGAGACGTATCCCAATTGATACATGAGGTCATGTTTTCGTTGCAGCCGGGATCACGTCATACATGTGCACGAGGTTAGGATAAACTTCTCTCTTTGTTAATTTCTACTGAGGAGTTGGCGGAGACCATAGAGGGTTCACTTCTACTTCAGATGTACTGTCGAGGGCTTTCATCTTCCTAATGTGACCGATAGACAGTGCCGAATCATGAGCCGTTGGAATGCTAGCAGCATAATTTGTGTCCATGTTTTCAAAAGGGGCACCAACATGTACTTTGATTATGGTAACTTCATGTGGGAACTTGATACACTGGTGATAGGTTGACGCTACAGTTTTTATGGATTCCAACCATAAAAACATGAAACATGAAACGTGACCTCCTTGGTTATTGGGCCTAGATGAACTTGCAGTTTGATGGTGTCTTTAACGAAGCGCCACGTCCCATCATATGCTATAAGTGATAACGACAAAAGTCGTATATCCTGCTCTGTGTATTCAAGGGTTTTGAGTATCGTCAATGGGCAGATGTTTAGACCAGCTCTTGTGTCAACCAATGCATAAGGAACTGAGAATCCCTGTAACAATCCCCAGCATTGACACTGTAATGGTAAGTGTCTGATCAAGTCGGGACGGGTCATGCGCAAAGACCGCACTAGGATAGTCCATACATTTTAGAAATTGACTTAAAACTGAATACATACAAGTGTAGTAGAAATAATTAAATGCATATATATATACCAGCAGTGGTATATACGCTTTATACTAAGGTTAAGCTATTAGGCTTTACCTCTAAACCGGTAGTAAAGAACCAAGGAAATCAGGATGGTTTTATCTCGCATTGTTATTTTGTCTCAATTGCTATTTTATTTTATTTTTTTATATATATAGTAGCTTTATACAGTACACTACTAAGGTAGTGTTGTAACACACTATATTAACCTGCTATTGTAAAACCGGTCCAAAGCAAGAGAATGTTGGTTTGTTTTTGTCTTTTTTTGTTTTATTAGGCATACACTACCAACGTAGTGTTGGCATACATGGAATCCTAAACTTAGGTAGCTTATAAGCTACTTGCATGCCTTCAAATGTTCACAACTCAGTTGAGTCATACGAAATGCGCATCCACGCAAGGTCACGTAACCAGTATAAAGATGTTAACCAAGGAACCTACACATGGTTGCCTTCACAAAGGAGATGAACTTGTAGTCATCAAATCTGTAGCCATCCGACCCTGAAAACTTGCGAATCTGACCAACATATCCGATATTATCGAAGCATCACCGTTACGATCAAGCTCAGCTCATTAGACACTATCCACGAAAAGGTATGCTATCGAGTTAATTTACAATAATTGATCATCATAGCCGAGTACAGCTTGCTGCACTTCAAAACTGCATAGGAAGTTTATAGATATAAATATAGGAATACAAATTTCAAATTCAGAGATTCAGAGGTGTAAACTCTACAGGAATCGATATGTCCAAAGCCATAAAAATCTATAGACGTGATATACATATATCTAAATATATATATCTAAGCAAAGGGAGTATAGCTCAACATGAACTGAAGTGCAGATTTCTGCACTTCAGATGTGAGTAAACAAATCTGTGGAGATAGATTTAAAAACTCCAATGAAATTATGGTTATAACTATATATATATATATATATATATATATATATTATGAATATATAACATATAATATCTATAAGCTTAAGGAGAAAATAAACAGAGAAACAGCAGAGTAAAAAGCCAAGAAGAAGACATACCTGAAGCCCGGCAAGCCAGGCTTGCGACCCCATGCTGAGTGGCTTGCCGTGGCAACCACAAAGGGTTGCCGCGGCAAGCACCAAGTGTTGCCACGGAACCTCCTCCCGCCACCATGGGTTTGGTACCGTGCACTTTTGGACCTTGGGTCTACATGGGTTCAAGTATCTATCTGATGAGGCCTGGGTGCACTGTTAATGCATTGTGCATCATCTATACATGATTCGTTTTTGAAATTAAATCTATTTCTTAGATTTGGTGCCACATGGTGCACTTAACCATTGAAGAACTAAACATTGCGTGGTGATCTCGGACAATTAACTGTGCATCAACGTTAGTAAGTGTAAAACACACTTGACGCACACAGGTAGGGAATGTATATTATTTGTCATATTATGAATAAAATATCAGTTTTTTTTTATTTTAGACATTTTGATGCTAAGAGCAGAATAATCGTGTATGCTTTATAAACCTGATCAGCTAAGCATTGGAAAATCTATTTTTGTTGATAAAAAGAATCAGCCCTTTATAGCACATGGCAGTTCTGATTTTTTTGTAAATTTTATATCAAGTGTTATCTGCATAAGAAATCTGTAGTGTTATTCGTAAATAGTGAAAAAGCATTAGGAACCATACATGAAAATTGCATCTTGTATTCTACAGTGTTCAATAGTCAGATCCTGATCATTTGAAATATCTTTGACATGTTATAATTCTAATGTACGTCAAGTGATCCCGCTAACTCGGGAGCTTGAAATTCTTGTATCAAGTGATCCCGCTAACTCGGCAGCTTGACAAGTGATCCCGCTAACTCGGGAGCTTGTAATATTCCAGTCCAAGTGATCCCGCTAACTCGGGAGCTTGATAAGTGATCCCGCTAACTCGGGAGCTTAATCTTGTTGATTCCCTGATCTTCGCCTGCAAGTATATCCTGTTTCAGCTTGATTTTGTTTTTACCTGTTGCATCATGCATAAGTCATGACATCAGCATGTTAAAATTTTCATATGTTGTAATCTAGTAATGTTTCTAAATAAGAATTGATAAACTGTCAATTTATATTAGCAATATGATATTCTCTACTGAGCTGTGGATGATAGCTCATTCCTCGATTTAAATATTTTAGCTGCAGAGCCCGATTCTGAGCAGGCGACTGATCCGACCTATGTGCCTGAGGAGGAGGGAGACGAAGACGACGACAACGACGACGATGGCGGGGAAGACAACTTTCCAGAGGAGTTTTTCCCGTAGATAGGTTTGTTACTTGGGATTGGGATATGGGACACTGGGATAGAGATAGAGAGAGAGGAAGGAAAAAGATATATTCTTGGTCTGTATAAATGATATATATTGGTGTTAGATTTCTGATGGGATGTTGGTTCAATGTATAGGATTCTTTTCACTGTTTAGATGACGGGTGGCTGTCATCGGTGAAAAGCTATACATCAGATACATTACTTCTGCTTATTACATAGGTTAGTTCTATATCTATTGCAGTTATTTTGCCATCATTGTCATTTGTCAGAGTTTAATTACATTGCTTCCGCATTTTGTATCACTTTGATGTAAAATAAGGAACCCTTGATGAAAGGATCATATCAAGTGATCTGATGGCGCGATCTTTTCTAGTTGAGAGACTGGGAAACGTCGGGTTGTCACAGGTGGTATCAAAGCATCCGGTGTTAAGTCATTGGAGACTGAACTGAACTCTGACATATACAAATATGGTAAACTATCTGTTTTAGGATAAAGTAGGAATTAGATCAAGTTGTATGTTTGATTAACATGTTATCTGAATAGGTTACGATGCCTCCGCGTAGTGGAAGAGGCAGGGGTAGACCACCGTTGCCTCATCGTACTGGGCCAAATGCTATTCCAGTAGATGGATATGAGCATGACGTTGCTTCAGGCAGTGGTGGGAATGTCCATCTGGCCGAAAGTCGAACGACAATGGGGAATGTTACAGAGCATACTCTGCCAGAGCAAACTCCGCCAGTTATAAATACTCCACCGATGGGAAGTGTTCGTGGTGCTGAATAAAATGTGGGACACCATCCGCAGTTAATAGAGACCATGGTCAACACTATGGCCATGCTTGCTGTTCAACGTCCCGAGGGATTTACGAACTTTATTCGACTTCGACCACCGAGTTTCTACGGTCAGCATGACCCAATGGAGGCTGAGAAGTGGTTAACATAGATCGAGAAAGTGCTGCAAAGAGTTACTTGTACCGAGGAAGAAAAAGTAAGTTGGGCAGCGTACAAACTGGAGAGTGAGGCAGAGCCATGGTGGCAGTCCGTCGAAAGAATAAGAATGCACGGAGTACCATGGACATGGGCAGAATTCACTGAGGCCTTCAATGAGAAATATTTCCCAGCACTTGAGAGGTGTAAGCTCGAGGTACAGTTTGCAACATTGGTACAAGGTCAGATGACGGTGAGAGAATATGAATCAGAATTCACGCGTCTTTCTCGCTTTGCACCGTTGCTTGTAGCCACCGAGCTGATGAAAACCCAAAAGTTCGAGAGAGGTTTGAAACCTCTGATTAAAGAGGGCATTTCATTGTGTCAGGCGACAACTTATGCTCATGTGATGAAATTAGCCTTGATAGCAGAGACCGATGTAGACACCATGTTCAAAAGGAGAGATGAAAAGCAGAAGGCCAGAAATGCTCCACAGTCCTATAGTGCGGGTCAAAGAAATAAACGACCATGATTCCAAGGACAGACCGCTTTTCAACCAGCTGCAGGAGCGTCTGCACGACCTTACAATCCATCGATGTTCTCCACACCACCAAGGATTCCATGTGTTCTGAATCCATCTTTTTCAGCGGCCCGAAGTACATCTAGGTTTTCTCAAGTACGACCGACAGGATCTCGCACGGGATCTTATACGGCTTCATCAGTTGCCTCCAAAGATATTTGTGAGAAATGTGGGAAGGCACACAAAACCGATGAGTGTCGCAAAGCTTCTGGAGCATGTTTTCGATGTGGCAAGATGGGACATCGGATCAGAGAATGCCCAGAAATGGTCGGAATAGCGGCAAAGGCAGGACCAATCTTTCGATCGGCGCGGCCTACCATACAAGGCCGAGCTTATGCTGTTACTGCAAAGGATGCACGAACTAGCCATGATATCATTCAAGGTATGGTTGTACATTATTTTTATATTAACATATTTCAATTCATAAACATTTTAGATAGAGAAGGTGCATATCGTAAATTAGGAACCAGTAACATACTATAATGATATTACTTACTACTTAGACGTAATCTAGCTAACACTAGTTTGTATACTTTAGGTATCTTACAAATATATCCAAAAGATGCGTATTTGTATTACGATGCACGAGTCTTGATAGATCCCGGATCTACGCACTCGTTTGTTACACCCCAGTTTGGTGAAAAGTTGAAGAAGTTAGGAGGTATTCCAGAACCTCTCGACTTTATTCTCGAGGTTACACTTCCGACTGGACAATTTATCACGACTGATAAAGTATACCGATCGATTATCGTTTCCATCAAGGATTACTAGGGATATGAAGCAGTAGCTGATTTGATCCTGTTACCGATGCAAGGATACGACGTGATCCTTGGCATGGATTGGTTGTTCACTCATCATGCGAACGTTGATTGTCGCAAGAAGATTGTCTCTTTTCACCCACAAAAGAAGGTATCAGCTAAATTTTATGGTGTACCGTCAAATACTCTTTCGTTGATATCCGCCATTCAAGCACAGCAATTGCTCGATGATGGAGCTCAAGGGTATATTGCTTTTATACAAAGTGATGAGCAGAAAAAGAAGGAAATTTCAGTTTTGAATGTACCTGTTGCTTGTGAATATCCTGACGTGTTTCCTGATGAGCTGCCAGGACTACCACCTAACAGAGAAGTTGAATTCGCAATTGAGTTAGCTCCAGGTACTAACCCAGTATCAAAAGCACCATACAGAATGGCGCCGGCAGAGTTGAAAGAACTCAAGGAGCAATTACAGGAACTTCTTGATAAAGGTTTTATTAGACTGAGTGTGTCTCCGTGGGGCGCACCGGTGTTGTTTGTGAAAAAGAAGGACGGTACAATGCGCCTCTGCATTGATTATCGCCAACTTAATAAACTGACGATCAAGAATAGATATCCGCTTCCTCGAATCAACGATCTCTTTGATCAGTTACAAAGAGCGCAGTTCTTTTCAAAGATTGACCTACGGTCGGGATATCACCAGATGAAGGTAAAAGCTGAAGATATTTCGAAGAGAGCTTTTCGAACACGTTATGGTCACTACGAGTTTCTAGTCATGCCCTTTGGTTTGACCAATACACCTGCTGCATTTATGGACCTGATGAACAGAGTCTTCAAACCTTATCTTGATTTATGTATCGTGGTATTCATCGACGATATACTTATCTATTCCAAGACAAAGGCAGAGCATGAAGATCATCTGCGTCTGGCATTGCAAACACTGAGAGATTCGTAGTTGTATGCTAAATTCAGTAAATGCGACTTTTGGTTGAATCAAGTCAGTTTTCTAGGGCATATTATATCTGAAGCAGGTATCACGGTTGATCCTGCAAAGATTGAAGCTGTAGTACAGTGGAAGCAGCCACAGACCGTAACCGAGATTCGAAGTTTTCTTGGTCTTGCAGGTTATTATCGACGCTTTGTGGAAGGCATTTCACGACTAGCTGGACCACTCACGCAGCTCACTCGAAAGAATGTTAAATTTGAGTGGACTGAGGCGTGTGAACAAGGTTTCCAAGAATTGAAAAGAAGACTTACTTCTGCACCTGTTTTAGCATTACCATCTGGCAGTGGTGGTTATGTTGTCTTCAGTGATGCTTCATATAGTGGGTTAGAACGTGTGTTGAACCAATGGGAACGTGTGATAGCATATGATTCTCGTCAATTGAAAGATCACGAGAAGAACTATCCCACTCATGACCTGGAATTAGCAGCGGTCAATTTCGCATTAAAAATTTAGAGACACTATCTGTACGGTGAAACCTTTGAAATCTTCACCGATCACGAGAGTCTTAAATATCTCTTCACTCAGAAAGAGTTAAATTTGAGACAGAGAAGGTGGATGGAATTTTTGAAAGACTACGACTGTTCGATTCAATACCATCTCGGTAAAGCCAATGTGGTAGCTGATGCACTTAGCCAAAAATCCTCCGCTCAGCTATCTCATCTTGTTACAAGACTACAAAGATGGAAACTACTCAATGATATTGTATCATCGAGTGCCACTCTTCGAGCAACAGCAAATGGAGGTTTACTTGCTACAGTAATGATCCGAGCTCCACTTTTCAATAGAATTAGAGAACTTCAGATGCAAGATGCAGAGCTTCTTTCTATCCGACAAGGGGTACAAAGTGGACTACAGCCAGAATTCTCAATCAAAGAGGATGGGTCTTTATTATTTCAAGGACGAGTATGTGTACCAGATGATCATACTTTACGTCAAGAAATCCTCGAAGAAGCTCACAAATCAGCATACGTTATTCATCCTGGTAGTACGAAAATGTATCAGGATCTAAAGAAAATGTTTTGGTGGAATGGTTTAAAACGTGATGTAGCAGAATACGTTGCAAAGTGTTTGACTTTTCAACAAGTAAAGGTTGAGCACAAGCATCCTGCTAGTCTGCTACAGCCATTGCCTATTCCAGAGTGGAAATGGGAGAATATTTCCATGGACTTCATTCTTGGTTTGCCCCGTACTCAGAAGGGTTACAACGCCATTTGGGTAATTATTGATCGTCTCACCAAATCGGCGCATTTCTTACCCTATAGTACGCGATATACAACATCGAAACTAGCCGAACTCTATTTGAGAGAGATTGTACGACTACATGGAATACCCGTAAGCATTGTGTCAGATCGAGATCCTTTATACACTTCTCAATTTTGGCAAAGTTTCCAAGAAGGTATGGGTTCCAAGTTAGACTTCAGTACAACATTTCATCCTCAGACCGACGGGCAGACGGAGAGGGTTAATCAAGTAATTGAAGACATGTTAAGGGCCTGTATGCTCGATTTTCAAGGATCATGGGATAAACACTTATCCCTAATTGAATTCGCATACAATAACAGTTTCCAGGCAAGCATCGGTATGGCACCATTCGAGGCATTATATGGACGCCGATGTAGATCTCCAATTAATTGGGAAGAAGCTGGAGAGCGGTTAATTTTAGGCCCTGACCTGATAGAAAGCACCAATGCAGTTGTTCACGTGATACGGGAACGATTGAAGAGTGCCCAGAGTTGATAGAAAAGTTACGCTGATCTCAAAAGAATTAGTGTTGATTTTCAGGTAATATTTGATCCTAATAAACCTTTTTCACAATTGATTCAAACTATATTAGTAGTCTGATGAAATAATTTACAGATTGGCGAGCACGTCTTTATAAAAATCTCTCTGACTAAAGGCATGATGCGGTTCGGGAAACGAGGCAAGCTAAGTCCTCGTTATGTTGGACCATTTCCTATATTGGGCAGAGTAGGAGAAGTAGTGTATCGGCTCACGTTACCTCCGCACCTGACAGGCATTCACGACGTATTTCACGTATCCATGCTGAGGAAATACGTCAGTGACCTGACGCATGTGTTAGATTATCAACCGTTGGACATTCAAGAAGACCTAACGGTAACCGAAGAACCAGGTCAGATTTTGGACCGCAGGGATCAAATTCTGAGAATAAAATGGATTCCACTCGTGTTGATCCAATGGAAAAATCATGGGTCCATGAAGCTACCTGGGAACGCGAGGCTAATATTCATGCTCGATACCCTCAATTATTTACATAAGGTGCGTACTTTAAATGCATGTACATTTACAATATAGTTACACTTAGTCAAATGAATTCTGATTTACTAAGATTATAATGTTGGTGTAAATAATTTTATAAAGGTACCTTGCACTCCTATAATTGAATCATATCCCATGTTGAATATAAATTAAGTGTCATTAGAAAAATACAATTATTTTATATTAACACTAACATTAAAAATCTAATTAACTTAGAAAACAAAAAAAAAAATATAGTATACCTTAATGAAATAAACTGAAAGAGTGACATCTGGGGGACACCTAAGCAAGGGTGTATCCCAGATTTATGCCACATACCTCACTTGATTTGTTTAAGGCCATTAATAGGCTCATATAATAAGTTTTATAATTTTTATATACACAATATTATAAAATGGCTCAAATTTCATAGAAATAAAATTTTTTAACCTAGAAAAATACATCAAAAATACCAACTGATATTTTTCTACAGACCCCCTAACTGTTAGGAACACAAAAATATAAAAAAATTAATATCACATCTCGGGAGCCTCGAAATCCGGGCCCTTCAACATCTGAACCTCCTTGCCGCGGCAAGGGCTAAGTGTTGCCGCGGCAAGCTTAGAGTGTTGCCACGGCAACTATGCTGGAATATGGTGGGTCTGAAACCTCCTTTTCTGGTATTTTCAGTGACAGCAACCGATTAGAGCATTGTTCTTCGACCCTCCAAGCAAGAATACATGCACGTACACCTTCCAATCAGAACCATAGTCGCTGTAGCTACTTGATCTCCTCAACAAATCATTCTATTTGCTTATTTCACTCTTATTTTCGACCGATTTCTGTTGAGGTAAAACAAATCAAACCTCATTCTCCTTGCCTGTTTTTATTGTATTGTCTTTTCTTATCTTGTTACTTGCATCATGCCTCCTAGAAAAGTAGGCGTATCTAAACCCCCGAAGTCCTCGGCTAAAGAAAAAGGCAAAGGCCCTTCTTTTTCTGTCCCCGAGCCAATCGATCCACCAAACGTGCCTGAACAGCCCATTCCGTGGTGGGCTGCAAAGGCAATGGAACCAGGATGGATAGTGGACGATAAGCTACTGACCCCGAATGACCAGACTACATGGTCACTTCGTTATATCGAAAAGGCACAGTTAAGCGCCTTATACCAGCCCTTTCACAATCAGTTTTATCCGCATTTAGTTCGATTATTTTATCAAAATCTGGTCGTCACCCCTACTGCCGGTCAATTACAGACCGAAATAGATGGTCGTAAATTTTATTTTAATATCCTACACATAGCAAAAGCAATGGACTGTAGTGTTGAATATGCCGTCAATTCAAGACTACAATTACCACGGCAGAGGGATGTAAAATTTCACCACATCACCTCGAAAATGACAAATGGTCAGACCGCTTCGGACCATAGTCTTGCGGTGCGACACAGCCAACTACCACAACGCATATGGTTTTTGGATTGTGTCTTTCGATCAAACTTATACCCCATGCAGCATGAGAGAGAGCGTCGAGATGCTCTCTTGCAGGCTCTTTTTGCTGTCCATGAAGGACGTTGGTTAAATGCCCCTAGAGTGGTTTGGGAAGGTATCAAGTATGCCAATAAGCATCTGCAAAGCACCGTGTCACCTTCCATGCCTTCCTACCCCTACCCTAGACTGATCTCCCGCATGTTTGAAGGACACTTTGATAGTGTCAATCTCATTCCCTACCAGATCCCCGTTGGCGAAGAGGTCCATACCGATAACATACGGGTCTTTAGCCCAGCAATTTGGAGAAATATCTACCAACGCTCTTTTCAAGCGATAAATAACCGCCAAGCAAAACAAACTCGTCATCCTCCTCAAGCCCAACCAGAAATACCCCAACAGATTCCCGTCCCTCCTCAACCGCAACCACAAGCTCAACCTGATTCAGTTCCTACGGCACAAGGAACCTACACCAATGCCGACCTTGTTCAGCTCATGCGTGAAAACCATGAGCAAACACTCATTCAATTCGATAATCTTTATCGAAATCACTACATGCTCCATCAACGCATAGATTATGTTGAAGAAGCAACGAATATCATGATGGAACATACCTTTCAAACTGCTACAAGCCCCTACATTGGGCGGGCGCGCAATTATGTCTCCCAGTATACCCGCAACGCAGCATTGTTGGTCCCAGAATTCTAGCAAGATTATCAACAACAACAACAAGAAGTTGGTACATCCACAGCGGGCCAACAACAAACAGATCCTCAGCCTGGTAAAATATTGATCATAGTTTATGCACTATATTTTAAGTTTTACATTTACTTGCATTAATCTTAAATAAAGCATGCTTATATTTATAACAACTTAGCTATTATAAATCTAAACTGATGGTAGAAATTTTGATGTGTATGATATTACAGGTATTATCAATTAAAAATGTTGTTTTGAACATTTAGTTTGGTTTGGTCTTAAATAATGATTCCCTGATTTTCATTTCAATTTTGTCTGAAATGATGGTAAGGAGTAGTTTAATTTAGTAATGTAGTAATGGCATGAGAATGGTTTAATGTTCATTGTACAACCATGTTAATGTGTGAATACTCCTCATAAGGTGCCACATGGAATAAAAATAAAACTATCTTTAGTAAGACACATAAAGTCAGGTGCCACATGAGTGTAGTTCATTCCAAAATTTCAGTTTGATCTCCCAAATGTAGTGTTGATTTTGGTTTATTGATTCATTTTGTCTTGTGAGAGATTTAGTAAAAATATACCATTTATAGAATGCACATTGTTGGTGACATTCACCTGTTACCCTGCTAGTCCTGATTTATTTTCGATGACGAAAATGCCTAAAATAAGGGAGAATCTAATAATCCCCAGCATTGACACTATAATGGTAAGTGTCTGATCAAGTCGGGACGGGTCATGCGCAAAGACCGCACTAGGATAGTCCATACAGTTTAGAAATTGACTTAAAACTGAATACATACAAGTGTAGTAGAAATAATTAAATGCATATATATATACCAGCAGTGGTATATACACTTTATACTGAGGTTAAGCCATTAGGCTTTACCTCTAAACCGGTAGTAAAGAACCAAGGAAATCAGGATGGTTTTATCTCGCATTGTTATTTTGTCTCAATTGCTTTTTTTTTTTTTTTTTTTAAATATAGTAGCTTTATACAGTACACTACTAAGGTAGTGTTGTAACACACTATATCAACCTGCTATTGTAAAACCAGTCCAAAGCAAGAGAATGTTGGTTTGTTTTTATTTTTTTTTGTTTTATTAGGCATACACTACCAACGTAGTGTTGGCATACATGGAATCCTAAACTTAGGTAGCTTATAAGCTACTTGCATGCCTTCAAATGTACACGACTCAGTTGAGTCATACGAAATGCGCATGCACACAAGGTCACGTAACCAGTATAAAGATGTTAACCAAGGAACCTGCACATGGTTGCCTTCACAAAGGAGATGAACTTGTAGTCATCAAATCTGTAGCCATCCGACCCTGAAAACTTGCGAATCTGACCAACATATCCGATATTATCGAAGCATCACCGTTACGATCAAGCTCAGCTCATTAGACACTATCCACGAAAAGGTATGCTATCGAGTTAATTTACAATAATTGATCATCATAGCGAAAGTACACCACTTCAAAACTGCATAGGAAGTTTATAGATATAAATATAGGAATACAGATTTCAAATTCAAAGATTCAGAGGTGTAAACTCTACAGGAATTGATATGTCCAAAGCCATAAAAATCTATTGACGTGATATACATATATCTAAATATATATATCTAAGCAAAGGGAGTATAGCTCAACATGAACTGAAGTGCAGATTTCTGCACTTCAGATGTGAGCAAACAAATCTGTGGAGATAGATTTAAAAACTCCAATGAAATTATGGTTATAACTATATATATATATATATTATGAATATATAACATATAATATCTATAAGCTTAAGGAGAAAATAAACAGAGAAACAGCAGAGTAAAAAGCCAAGAAGAAGACATACCTGAAGCCCGGCAAGACCCCATGCTGAGTGGCTTGCCGCGGCAAGCACCAAGTGTTGCCGCGGCAACCTCCCGCCAGCCATGGGTTTGAGCTGTGCCTGTGCCTGTGCTTGTGCTTGTGCTTTTGGACCTTGGGTCCACATGGGTTCAAGTATCTATCTGATGAGGCCTGGGTGCACTGTTGATGCATTGTGCATCATCTATGCATGATTCATTTTTGAAATTAAATCTATTTCTTAGATTTGGTGCCACATGGTGCACTTAACCATTGAAGAACTAAACGTTGCGTGGTGATCTCGGACAATTAACTATGCATCAACATTAGTAAGTGTAAAACACACTTGACGCACACAGGTAGGGAATGTATATTGTTTGTCATATTATGAATAAAATATCAGTTTTTTTTATTTTAGACATTTTGATGCTAAGAGCAGAATAATCGTGTATGCTTTATAAACCTAATCAGCTAAGCATTGGAAAATCTATTTTTGTTGATAAAAAGAATCAGCCCTTTATAGCACATGACAGTTCTGATTTTTTTGTAAATTTTATATCAAGTGTTATCTGCATAAGAAATCTGTAGTGTTATTCGTAAATAGTGAAAAAGCATTAGGAACCATACATGAAAATTGCATCTTGTATTCTACAGTGTTCAGTAGTCAGATCCTGATCATTTGAAATATCTTTGACATGTTATAATTCTAATGTACGTCAAGTGATCTCGCTAACTCGGGAGCTTGAAATTCTTGTATCAAGTGATCCCGCTAACTCGGCAGCTTGACAAGTGATCCCGCTAACTCGGCAGCTTGTAACATTCCAGTCCAAGTGATCCCGCTAACTCGGCAGCTTGATAAGTGATCCCGCTAACTCGGGAGCTTAATCTCGTTGATTCCCTGATCTTCGCCTGCAAGTATATCTTGTTTCAGCTTGATTTTGTTTATACCTGTTGCATCATGCATAAGTCATAACATCAGCATGTTAAAATTTTCATATGTTATAATCTAGTAATGTTTCTAAATAAGAATTCATAAACTGTCAATTTATGTTAGCAATATGATATTCTCTACTGAGCTATGGATGATAGCTCATTCCTCGATTTAAATATTTTAGCTGCAGAGCCCGATCCTGAGCAGGCGGCTGATCCGACCTATGTGCCTGAGGAGGAGGGAGACGAAGACGACGACGACGATGGCAGGGAAGATGACTTTCCAGAGGAGTTTTTCCTGTAGATAGGTTTGTTACTTGGATTGGGATATGGGGCACTGGGATTTAGATAGAGAGAGAGGAAGGAAAAGGATATATTCTTGGTCTGTATAAATGACATATATTGGTGTTAGATTTCTAATGGGATGTTGGTTGGATGTATAGGGTTTTTTTCACTGTTTAGATGACGGGTGGCCGTCATCAGTGAAAAGCTATACATCAGATACATTACTTCTGCTTATTACATAGGTTAGTTCTATATCTATTGCAGTTATTTTGCCATCATTGTCATTTGTCAGAGTTTAATTACATTGCTTCCGTATTTTGTATCACTTTGATGTAAAATAAGGAACCCTTGATGAAAGGATCATATCAGGTGATCTGATGGCGCGACCTTTTCTAGTTGAGAGACTGGGAAACGTCGGGCTGTCACAATCCCCTTATTATCACCGTTATATATATAGGGTTGAGCTTTCGCATAGCGATTCCTTTGGCATATCGGCATCTATAAATGTGAGCACTAGTGGTTGAGCCATGACCAAGGTGATTTCATGCAACTCGTCTAAAGTTGCGTCTTCTGCTATATGGGTTTCAGCCAGTGCCTTCATTAATAGCCGGTAATGCTCCAGGGATTTCTTAATCAGCTCAAGGATTGAGATCTTAACGGGACCTTGTCAAGATGTTATAGAAGATCATATTCTTTGCTTGATTCTAAGGTTGATTATTTCCTAGGTCTGTGAGCCTTGTTCATGCCTGGTTGTGGTGGTTGAGGCATCAAAATTTACGGTGAAGAAATTATATATGGCGGGGGAGCCGGGTTTGTCTTTCGATCCCTTGCCATCCTTTCTGGTTGCTGGGTGCTTGTATGCTCTTTCTCTCGAGGGAAAGGTGACAACGGGTAATTCGTTCCTGATTTCAGTACTGGGCATGTGGGCTGTTGATCCTTTAGCCATGTCGTAACCTGTCTCGATGAATCTCTTAAAACATTTGCCATAAATGGAGTAAAATTGGAGGAAGGAATGAAGACCGAGGTCACGCCGTTCCACGGAGGAAGGTACTATGTGTAGTCCTCCTACTCCAGAAAGGTAGAAATTAATGTCCCTACCTTACTCAATTCCTCATTTTCATGTGGCTCATGTTCAGTCTTTGTCTTAGTTTACTTATCCGTGATAGACTCGGATGGGTCATCAACCTAGGGTAAAGCTTCAGTTTTAGGTTCGGAGTCAAACAAGGGTTATGGTAATGGAGTTGGTTCAGGGTTTGGTGGAGTTAGGGGTCCTACTGTGTTTCTATGGAGGTTAGGCCTCCTAGCCCTGAAGGACTAAACTCCTATTCAAGAGAAGGTTGGGTATGGTGACAGGTTCGGAGGTTCAATTTAGGTGATTACTATTAATGGATGTGGTCAAATAGTTACAGGTCTTTAGCATTCAATTGGGTTACTGAGGTAACTTACTGGTTAATTTGGGTAATCAGGGTCGAAGGGTGAATGATGAGTCGGCTAGGAAGGTCTACGATTGTGATGTGGGATATCGGCCCTTGATTGTTAAGGTTTGACATGGGGTTGTTGATCATTCCTAGGTTTGCTGGTGGTTAGTTATTATTCTAGCTAGCATTTCAGAGGGCTTTCTAGTCAATCTGGTTTCGGTCTTTCATATCATAGATCATGTCCCGTAGGACCCAACAATCTTCTACGTTGTGTCCCATGAATCGATGAAAAGCGCAGAACTTACTGTAGTCTAAGTGTGCCAGCCAAGGGCGTGGTCTTTCTAGCGGGAACCTAATGAGGATTTTGTTGCTAAGAAGGCGGAAGACATTAGGGATAGAGTCAGGTAATGGGGGGTAGTGTTCGTGTTTTGGTTGTTAAACTGCTTTGGCTTGTTGGAAGAGGTTCTGTGGAGGTGGTACGTTGTTGTAGTTGGGAGGGTTTGTCTAATTTTGGAATGTGTTCTGGTTCTGGTTTTGGTACTGGTTAGGGTAGTTGTTTCGATTTAGGTATTGGTTATAGTTCTAGTATTGATTTTGGTTGGGGTATTGGTTTTGATTTGGTTATTGGGTTTGGTTGTTATGGATGGGGTAACTTTCAAAGTTCCCATTTTCAGAGTTCTGCCCTTGGTTGACAACTGTGTTGACTTGTTCAAAGCCTGATGGTTTCTTGTTACTCTTCATCTTTGAGTCGTTGGAGGAGGCCCCTTTAGATGCAATTATTAATAGGGAAAGGTCCCCACTCTTAATGTGGCATTGTATACAAGAGGTGCGCAGATGGAAGTTAACGAAGTTCGAGCAATTGCTTGTGATGAGGGCACTCCGGAGAGGCTCTCTGACGTTATCGATAATGATATCGATCACGTCTTTCTCCTTCGTCTGGCTTCCTATCCTGGCTGGAAACCTTCTCCATCAACCAGCAAAGACCGCAAAGTCCTCACCGGGTTCTGTTTAGTGGTCATAAGGTCACTGAGACTGACTGTTTCTTGGATTAGATGTTTATATTGGTCTAAGAATTGGCTGGCTAATTCATCGAGTGTGTCGATCATATGGAGTCGTAGACTGGAAACCAATCAAGTGCTTCTCCTTCTAGTACAGGCTGGCAATCATTGTAAAATAATGCCAAGTGGTGATTCGGGTTTCCCGTACCATTATACTTAGTAAATTTGAGAGGCTTGAAGCCTGCTAGTATGGTAAACTCGAGATTCCGACAAAAGTTTTCAAATCCGAACAAGAATCTGAGACGTTCTCTCTTAGTCATGTAGTCATCTAAAACCCGAGTAAGGTCCTCCATTTTTATACTAGTGTCTTTTTTAGTGGTTTTGATAGGGATTCTACCTTTGTTATTACTGACGAAAGTTTGGGTTACTCGTGGGGGAGTAGTAATACATGGAGGGGTTGGCGACCTTTCTTCCTATTGAAGTTCCTGATTTAGACATTCTTGTTCATCTATATTATGTTGTTTCGCGACACTTTGGTATAGTGCGGTTAAGGCACATAGCAAGTCATGAAATTCTTTTCCTCCTCTTGAAAGTGCGTGGACATTGAGATCTATGATTTGCTCGGTAGTATAGTTCTGCCTGATGCCACTTTCTCTTATGTTATTATTGCTAGTGCTCGGAGGAGTAAAAGGAATCTGTTGGTCATCGCCTGCCATGTTAATCTTGGGATGGCGTTGATCCGAGTCATAAGATGGTCCAACGTCATACAGGGGATTATCATGGTACACCCATAATGGTGGGTCATTACTATTAGTAAGTGTGCGAGCATGGATTCTCTCGAACCAGTCGCGACGATGCGCCCTCGGTAGAATAAAATGTAGAGTCGCCACCCGGAGCTTTTGGTGACCCGGGAAACCTTTAAATCGATATTTTGAGCACCGAAATGTTAAATATGACTCTGATTTACCGGTTTTTGCCAAAGGCTCTAGGGTAGGGGCTTCGGTTATTGATCGGGAAGGGTTTAGGCACCCGATCAAAACGCATGTAGCGGTCTCTATCTATGGCCAAAAATAAAAATAAATGGGCGGAGCTTCCCCTTGCCCGAAGGCAATACGGTCCTATCAAGCTTTGAGCCAAACTGAAATTTCGGCGGCATAACGGCTTGAATCCTTGGACGGAGGAACCACCAAGAAGGTAGAGGAAGAGATGGGTGAGCCGGAGCTCATGGGCCCTTGTTGCACCGTGGAAGACCTTCGCTTTGGCATGCTTCCGATGGCTTTGAATGGCTTAAACGGTAGAAGAATAGGTTTCTAATGCTAGGATTCAATAGATGAGAAGTGTAGGATGAAGCTAGGGACTAAGCTTTAACTAAAAGGGGTGATCTAATGGTTGAAAAAGGTTGAAAAGGGTGATCTATGCATGCTGGAATTCTGGTTGAAAATATAAGAAAAGACTTTCTCTCACTAGGGTTCTCTCTCTCCTAACTCAAGCTTTTACCCTAATCTTTTCACCCTTGATTTTTTCAACCCTTTTGGAAAGAGGGGGGCCTCTCTATTTATAGAGAAAAGGTGGGTTAGAGAATCACTTAAGAGCTAATTAGTTTAGCAATTAGGTAATCCTCCATTTAAGGTTTTCTATGTTTTTAGGGTCCTAGAGGTTTGGGAAATTGGTTTCAATGGCGGATGAAGGGGTGAGACCATGGGTGACTTAAGGGTTGCCAATAAGCTCAAAGGGGGTGCATCCAACCTCAAGACACCCGCCTTAACCAAGGGGCTGGTCAAAGGGTTAAACCAGATGGAGGAAATTCTAGCATTTAATGACAGATACTATAGCTAAGCTGGGCATATATATTACATATGCCCGGCTTATGCACAGTAAACTCAAGAAATCAAAGGGGAATCTTAGAAGATGGGTGCCCGTGGTGGGCCACCCCATGTTGGGCGTATATATTATATACGCCCGGCCAAATTTGGCCCAAAATATGTCAGGCGTATATAATATATGCGCCCGACCAAAATTGGGTCAGATTCGCCGGGCGTATGTAATACATACGCCTGAGCTAAAGGTGTCATTTTATGTGAAACTTCAATCGGCCATAACTTTTAAACCACAACTCCAAATTGGGTGATCCTTGGCTTGTTGGAAAGCTGGAGAAGTCCTCTTCTGAAGGTATGTGGCTCATCCTCAGTAGTGGTCTATATAACAATTTGTAGCTCTCCTCCCATCAAATGCTCAGAAGGTTTTAAGTTAAGTCTGGGAAGGGATCCTGGGGTTTAGGGGTGATCTTTAAAGGTTGGGGGAATGGTTCTAATGGGTTTTAGGGGATTCCTAAAGGTCTGGATAGGGTTTAGGGGTGCCATCAGAAGCACAGGGGTGCATTTCTCTCGTAGTATAGACTGATCGGGCCTTGGGCCAAATTTGGGTGTCTATAGATGCCCCTCTTTGGTATTCGATCACTAATGATCGGATGCCAAAGACAAGAGACATCCAATGAGGTCCAAGGCACGTTTGATGGGCCCACCTGATTCAACTCAATTCTCAAACATTCATGGTGATGGTGAGTGTACGTAAGTCCTCTCATTTCGGGATATCGTCCGTACCTCAAAGCTAACAGTCCCCAAGCGCATTGCAACATTACTGGGCATAACTGCGATGATCACAAAAAGTGTAAGCCTGCTAGCCAGGATATCATCCACTTCCTGAGGGAAATTATAGATTTGTGATGTTGAGTACTAATCTAAACCAGACAGCTCCATGAAACGGGATGATCGATCTTTGCTTTGGAATCGACGCGAAACACACAAAGCGAAGGCCTACAAACTTGTGTCCAATCCTATGGGATATTGACTGTTCCATTGGATTGGCCACGGGTGCCCTTACCTAGGTAAGGTTCGGAGTCTTTGGGCAAACCCATCAACCTCGAGGTTGCTTTAGCATGATTTACCTGAGTGGAGCGAATATTGACGTCGCAACACTTCTTGGGAATGCATGCCCATTTTTAGAGTAATTTTTTTTGTTTCCTTTTTCTGGATTTTCTTTTGTTTTGAGGCCTCTAAGCAAAGCTCAAGGACCTCTGGCAATTTTATTTTTGCACAACTCTTTAAGTGGATCAAATGTCAGTTGATATGCTTTAAGAATGCATGCGCTCTGCCGGGGATAGGTGCACCTTGGGGATGTGCTCGTTCCGGTGGCAAGCTGCTCCTAATTCACATGAACCAGAGTGCCTTAACTCGAGACAAAGCTAAAAGGGATCGGGCTAGAACCAAACATCCATCGAAAGAGATGGTCAATTCTAGCCTCCGTCCCTAATGAAATTACATCTTACTAACTATGCACAAACAGACACCCATCAAGGGCGATAAGCAGCAAATAGGCACGAACGGAAGCCTCGACCCTAAGGTATAATTTACGAGGACAAACGACCTTCCTGCGGATACCCAGAAGCAAGCGCGTACATTCAACAGGGACACTGTGCCTATACAGGTTTCAAGCCTGTGTAAAAGGAAATAAAGGGAATGAGCCCTTCGGTCTGTATGTTTGCACATAGTTTGGTCGGCTGTAGTTTCATTTTTGACGGGTCAGTTTCGACTGACAATAGACTTTTCGAATGGTCTGAAGTCGGGTGCACTCCTGGTTAACATAGATCTGAAGGTGGATGATCAGAGCTAACACATGGAAGGTGGGGTCAACCTACTCAAGGTAACAACAGGTTGTCATTCCAAACCTTCTCCTTCTTTTGTTTTCTCATATATATTTTGTGCACATGTCAGTTCGAGACTTTGAGCATGCTCAAACTATTTTTATTTTTACATGTATCCTTAGGCGGATCAACCTACTATGTTGATATGTCTTAGGGACGTGTGCATTCCGGTGATAGGTCCTTGGTTTGCCTGCCGGATCAGGTCTCGACTTCTGCTGGGGAAGATCTTGGGCTAGGTGTACGCTCCCAGGAGAGACCGGTGATGAATGAGTTCATTTGCCTGCCGGATCAGGTATGACTCATGGGGAACGCTTCAGGGAACAGTGACCGGAGATGGGTAAAATTATCTGCCTGTCGGATCAGGTATGTGGTGTCCCTGTGTAAGACGGGGTTCAAAAAATTTTCGGGTGAGCCCGACCATCCCAAATTGATTTAACACGGTTCTCGGGGTGGGGCAAACAGGCGTTGCGACACTCCTTTGAGAACTAGTGTTGTTTTAGCATTTTTCTTTTTTATTTTTATGATTTTATGGGAGCATTTGGCGGGTGCTTGTTGATTTAAATCTGCTTATTGTGGCACGGTCCCTTTGGGCCAGTTGAAGAGAGCTCGAAGGGCCGTTTGGGGATGCGTGCACTGTTGCCTAATGGTACGTGGGCTTCTAAGGGGGACCGGGCCGTGGTTCATAGCCTAAGGGGTCCGTCGGGCCTCAAAGCCAAAGAGAATGGCAAGGCAATTTTAAAACTGCCATTTCTGGTCGGGCGTATATAATATATACGTCTGACCAAAATGCAGCGAAAAATGGTCGGGCGTATATATTATATATGCCTGACCAAAAATGGCAGTTTTTAAAACTGTTCGAGCCCGAGCACAAAAGGGCCCCTCTCTTTCAAACTCTATCTTCCTCCCTCCTTCTTTCTTAAGTTCGGGACAACCCCTTAGGGTTTTGGCATTTGATTTTTTCTTGTTCTATTGCCGGGAGGTGCGTGTGCGGATCAAAAGGCATTTATTTTTCGCCGATTTTGGATCTATTTCTCTCCCCATTGAAGGTAATCATCAACCCCTCTTTCATTTCCTTTTTGAATTTTGATAATGCTTGATGTTCCTTCTACTTGCATATTGCTTGATGTCCTCTTTTTCTTCTTCTTTTTTTTTTCAAGTATATGTGATTCTTTGTGCTCATGCTCTTTTCTTTTGCTTTTACTCTTTCTTTTTCCTCTCTTTTTTTTTCATCATCATCCTCTTTTTTTTTTTTTTATTGTACCATTATCATTTTATTAATATATACCGCTCATCATCTTTGTTCCTATTTGTTTGTGGTTTTTGTTTTTTCTATTTTTTTGGATTAGTGCATATATATATATATATATATATATATATATATATATATATATATATATCTTCTTGTATTTTTTTTGTTACTTTTCTCTTTCTCTCTTTATTGGTTTGAAATGCTTGGTGTTCTTCCTTTTTGCAGTGCATTTTTTTTTTAATATATGTGATTCCTTAGGCCTATACTCTCTTTTTTTTTGTTGTTTCTATGTGATGCCTCTTTTTTTATGCCTCTTTTTTGTGTTTTATTATTATTATTATTTTATTTATTTTTATTTATTATCTCATCAATTATGATTATATGTATCATCACCATTCCTCATCCATCATCATCTTGATTCTCATTTGTTATTTTTTTTTATTTTTATTTTTTTTGGGATGGATTAGTGCACATATATTGTTATACATATATATATTTTTTTGTATTTTTGTTACTTTTCTCCTTCTCCTTTTTTTTGGGTTTGAAATGCTTGAGGTTGTTTTTTTTTTTAGTATATGTGATTCCTTAGGCCTTCGCTCCCCTCTCATTATTCATCATCATTCATTCTTCATTCATCATTATTTTTTTTATTAGTGCATTTTCTTTCTGTTATTCTCTTTCTCCTTTTTTAGCAGCCCTTTCTTATACCGATGTGTTCCATATTATCAGTATAAGAGGGGAGCGTAGGCCTATGGTCCTCACGGGGAACAGTTCATTGTTTCACAGCACTCATCCCAAAATTGGTACGAAATGCAAGGTGAAGCCGCTTGTACTGGCCTCCTGCATTGTCAGCATACCCATATGTCCAACTTTGGGATCGCTAGTCAGGTAAACAGACGAGCCCCTTTCTTTTGCTTTCCTTTGATGCCTCCAATATACCACCTTGCCCCTATTTGACTGATGCCTTTTATTTGCAGCCCCTACCACACATTATGTTCCGGGGTGGTTGGTTTGACCTTCCGTGCCTCGTACTTTATCTCCCCCAGGTGGTGAAGGACCTGCTCGCCCAGGCTAGTTTTGGGGACTTCATTTCATGTCTTGTTGTTTGGGCCGACACGGCCTATCTGAAGGCTCTGATAGAGCGCTTCCGCCCCGAGATCATGACATTTCACATGGTCATGGCTGAGATGACCCTCACACCCTCAAATTGGTCCATGATTACCGAGGTTCGTGTTGGAGGGGTGCCGGTGATACCTATTCGCACGCCTAATAGGGAGGAGGTGACTCTGCTGATAGGGGCCTACCCGACCTCTGGGAATGTTCATGGCTCCAAAGTCAAGTTATCTTGGCTAATCGATCTGTTCGAGCCTCATGAGTTAGTGGACCAGGGCCAGCCTAACGTGGACATTTATCTTGAGCCTGAGCGTGCCCGGATGTTGGCTTGCATTTCTCTGCTGTTCCTCCTGGGCAAGACTCTCCTCTCAAATACCAACGGAGGGCGGGTCTCGTTGTCCCTACTCAGTCTTATGGTGAACTAGGACACCGTACATCGGTTCGATTGGGGAGGTGCTGGTTATGCAGTGCTCATGTCCAGCCTGGTGCGAGCTGTTCTTGGGGACTCCAGTTCCGTTGTGGGTTTTTGGCCCGCTCTTGAGGTAATTTATCCTTTGGTCTCAATTCGTTCCCTATTCTCTCCTCTCTTTTTTTTGGCATATATTTTGTTTTTGCATATTTGTTTTTATCTGCTTGCTTTCTCAGGTGTGGGGGTATCTGCATTTCCAACCTGGTCGCCCTTTGCTTCTCTCCGAAGTTCCCACATTCCCCCTCGTGAGCAACTGGCATGCAAACCATCGCCAGGACGTGGGTATGAAGCATTTGGAGCTAGGGTTGCGCTCTCAGTTTGATCTGCTGATCCCAGAGCAGGTATAGCACTTTCTCTCTTTGCAAATTTGATGGCCCTTTTATGCTTGCAGATTCTGACTAAATGTATAAATCTCTCCTCCTTTTTGTCAAGCAGGTCATACTTGATCCCTATGTTGGATCCCCCTTCTGGAACTTGGCTGCAGTGGGCCCCTCTCGCCTTTTGTTAGATCGGGGCATTGTTTTCTTCTATGGGTCCTAGACTAGGGCCTATTACTTAGGGGAGAGGGTGGTTCATCAGTATCGACCTCTCTTTGCCGTGCCCCAAGCTCCTCCAGACGTTGTATTGGCTCCCGAGGGTTCTATTGAGGTGCTCACTGCTCACTTTCTCCACCACGGGGTCCCTATTGACGGCCTTCTCTTCCCTGGGGGATATCAGATGTGGTATGAGTCTTTACCCTATCGTTCCTTACTGCCCCGATTCGTGCCTGGTGCCAACTTTTTGGCTTTTGGTGGTCCGCGATCCCAGGTAATGTTCTTTCCTCTTTCTATTAGCAGCCTTTCGTATGATTACCTTAATCGCCCTGCCTTTGAACAAAGATTGTTTCTCTCTATAGTTTGGACAGGGTGATGATTCAGATGAGGGGGATGAGGCAGCTGTTCCTGGTGAGACTACTGGTGCAGGACCTTCCAACCCTTCTGGTGCTGGTGCTTTCGGTAGTTCACCGACTGAGGTCCAGGGGACCTTTAGGCGCTTGGATGATGCCTTTCTGTCGCGTATGTGTGCCGATGTGGCTGAGAAGGCACGCATCTCTGCTGAAGCCATCCGGATTCCACCCGCTGAGCTGATCCTTGGGGTAATCTGTCCCTTGTTACCCTGCCCTTCTATTTCCTCGGATTATACCTGATGGTCTGTGTGACTGATTCCTCTCTCTTTACCTTGTTGCTGCAGGATTATGAGTCGGCCGTAAACCAAGTCGAATATTACTGTAACATTGTCGGTCTTAGGGACGTTGAGGTGGTGAGTGAATATTGATCGCATCTAGTCATCCTCTGATTTACTTTTTGCCTGTTTCTCTACTTGACGGCTTTTGGTGTGCTCCTGCAGCGTGCTTGTGAGAAGGAGTCGCGTTCTCTGCTTGGCTGCATCTCTCAGGCGTGGACTCGGATGGGGGAGACTCGTACCTTTCAAAGTGCGACCAGGCGCCGGAAGAAATCAAAGGGGGCTACCCAGGATTAGCTCATTTTCTGAAAATTTGAACAATGAAACAATTTAGACTTGGCTTTATTGGGGGATATGTCATAATTTTTAAACAACAATTTTTTTTTGGATGGTTTATAATTTTTATGGTTTTTATGAATGTTTCATTTGGTTATCTCTTTGCTTTGATGGTTTCCTTTTCCTGGGCCTGAAACGGGTTGGCACCCCTCCAATGATGGGTTTGATCCTGCAGGTGACTCTCTGTATATAACCTACGGACGGTGTGTCATCCAAGGGTTTCCCATGGGTGTGCGATCATGCCCGCCTGTGAGCTGCCCCAAGATGAAAAAGTGGGCTAAGCCAAATACGTTCCTCCTTGGGGAACAAAAAAAGGGACCAATGTGGGGGAAGCCTTAACTTCCCTGCCCTTTTTCCTGGGCGTATATATAATCAACGCCAGGCAAAAAAAATTGGAATTTTGCCCTGGTGTATATAATACATACGCCTGAAAAACATAATTGCCACGTTACCTTGGTGTATATAATATATACGCCTGGCTAAAAATTTGAATTTTTGGCTGGGCGTATATATTATATACGCCTCCCATAACCGATACCCGACGGCTTCTTCATAACCAACGCCCAGCCCTCGTTGCCTCACTGTTCACTCGGGCTTCCTTTTTGCCCCCCCCCCCTTTTCTTTCTTCTCTCTTTTTGTTCTTTTTTCTTTGGTAAGCGGGTCCATCGCCCTACATTGACTGAGCTTTATATATAAGACATCTTTGTACATCTATGGACCCGCTTCCCGGCCCAAACTCTCATACAGGGGATGGGGTTAGTGTACTTCCCTGTTTGGACTCGGGGCCCAGTTATTCACAGAAATGGTGCGCTAGCCTGGCTGAGGGCGAACTTGCTGCTCTGGATCATCTCGGGTTATCCCGTCTTTCCTTTCTCCTTGCTGTTCCTTTGTTGCCCGACATCCTAAAGGCGGCTTTAGCGTCATGGGACCATAGGGCTCATGTTTTCAGATTTGGGTTCAGGGAGCTCACCCCAACCTTGGAGGAGCTAGCCTCTGTCACTGGCTTGAGAATGCATCGGGGGTTTGCCAAAGTGGTGCCCAAACTGGGGTATGCCAAGGTGGTCTACGCGGTTCTTTGTTTGAAAAAGGCGGGTATGAGAAGGGCTTTACCGGCGGGCCCACTAGGTGCTCGGTGAAATTCCTGAAAGAACTTTTTAGCGACTCGAGTCTTCAAAAGTTGTCGGTTCGGGATCCTTTCAATGTGAAGGCCTTTTCCCTTTATTTGCTATCAGAAGTTCTCTTCTTTACTGGGGGCGAGACATTTTCCCTCGGGTTATGCGATGTTTTGACCGAGTTGGAGGGAGGCCGCTCATTGGTGCACCTAGTCTTGGCTGAGATGTATCGGGGCCTGGATGCCTCGGGCTCGGGCCGGGTCGGAATTCTTCGCGGGAGTCCACTCCTCATTCAGATTTGGCTAGGAGAGCATTTGGCTATCATGGGACCTGTACCGAGATTCTGCTTGGTAAGAGGGGATGTGGCCCGGGGCTTTCTGACACGCTACTCGAGGCTGCCCCATGGGAGCATCGAAGAACTGAGCTTGTGGCTATCTGATGCAGAGCTGATCTGGCAGCTTCCCTGGTTGGACGGCACCTTTCCGATTGTCCGCTCTCGAGATTGTGAGGGTATCACACTTATGGGGTTGACTGGTAGTACCTACTATTTCCCATCTCGGGTGCTTCGTCAATTCGGATATACTTAACACGTGCCGTGCACTGTGAGGCCGCCCTTGTGTTCCCTGATATTCTCTCAGGATTCTCTTAGTGACCTAGATCGCATAGCAGCAATCTGGGAGACCCGCCACTCAGCGCATATGTGTAGCTTGACTCAGGGAGGTGCCCTCTCTTCTGATTATGAGGTTTGGCTGGAATCTGAGAGCTTACCTGCTCCTAACCCGGTTTCGGTAGATGCGATAGAGACGAGACCCTGGCCATTCAAAGAGACGATGCTCCAGACTAGAATTGAGTCTCTTTTTGTAGAGAAGCTGGCTTTGACTAAGGATTTGGGGAAGGAGAGGGCCAGAGTCGAGATGGCGGAGGTGAGAGTTGCTATGGCCGAGAGTGAGGTTCTTCGGTTGACTAGGTTGTTGGCTGAGTCTCATAGTGCAGCTGACGCTTTGCGAAGGCGGCAGAAGAGTCTTCATGGTAGGTGGTTGACCGATCGAAATGTCAGTGAGGACTCTCTTCTTGCAGAGATCAGTGCTTTGAAGCATGGTTCCTGCCCTTGACCTGTTCCTGCACATACCATAGATCATATATACAGAGGGGGGGCTGATGCCCCTTAACAGAGATCTCCTTTTTTGGATTGTTTCCTTTTTGTTTGCTTTATACTTATATAGAAGGCAGAAAGTAGAAAGTGTGTCATGTTGTTATCTTTTTGGGATGTGACACTTCATACGTGATACCTGTAAGAAAAGAAATGAAATCTGCTTTACACATATATACATATATTTATTTATTTTTGGTGTTCGAATTTTCTTCCATACGTCTCACAACGTAAGATTTTTCTTATGGAAAAGGAAAACCTATTATCTCTTTTTTTTTTTTTTTTCTTTCAAATTTTTCTCCTACGCAGGGTGAGGCTTCTTATGGGAAAGGAAAATATATTATCTTTTTTGAAACTTTCTCCTTTTGTGTTGTCGGTATTTTTAAGGCCAACCAGCGGGTCCTCTTTTTGAGCATGGTCGAATCCCGTTTAGGAGTTTCCGACGTTTTATTTCAAACGCAGATAGGTCAACTCCCCCGAGATTGATTGGTCTTCTGGCCTTACCTTCGGCCATGCATCAGACGACGCGGTAGAGATTATATGCTTGATTAGGATCCGATCTAATTTTAACATGAGCGGCCCAAAAAAGAAGGGGGAAGGGGCTCAAGGGGTCCAGGCTAAAAAAGGTGGAGCAAAACAGATCCTCTCCTAATCTCTCTTTTGACATTTTTTGCTCACAGCGCCCAAGACGGGTTTTCGCCATACCTGTCATCCCTGTTTTTACCCGTAGCGCCCTTTCGGGTTTTCACTACGTCCATGGGTTCGCTCTCTTACCCCAAGTGCCCTTTCAGGTTTTTACTTGGTCCACGTGAGTTCGCTATTTTTACCCGTGGTGCCCTTGCGGGTTTTCACCACGTCCATCTTGCTTTGAACTCAGATTAATTTTCTTTTTCTTTTTTTTTATTCTTTTCTTTCTTAGAACCAAAAAGCCACGGCATAGATAAAGATTCTGTCATAACCGGCTAGATGGGGTTCTGGTGTCGACTCACGACTCGGCTCATATTGACTTAACAGATATTACGACTGCTTGCGAACCTTCAAAGAGGGCTTCCTTCAAGGTGTAGTTTGGCCATGGGTTACATTAGGATTTGAAGGTATGCTGGGTTAAAAGGGTTTCCTTGATACGGCTTCAGTTTTCTCAACATACTTTCTTCCTTGGGGGTTTTACTGTACAAGCCCCATGATTCTTCTACACACCTCTTTTTGTTGTTCTTTTTCTTCTTCTCTCTTTTTTTTTCTTTCATTTTAGGCAATCTCTTTTTGAGGTTTTACTTTTTCGATTTTTTTGAATTTTGATAGTAAATTTATACACATGCATCTTTTCTCTCTCTTTTTTTTTGGGATGGGTTTATTGAAAGAAAGGCCCAGGCTCAAATGGGGTAGCAAAGGGTATCATCATTTTTAGGGATGCTTTTGGGCTACTGTGCTTAGAATGATGGCCTCTTTTGAATGATTCTTAAGCAGTCACGTATCTGTTTCATCAATACTTACCTTGTCATGATAGACTAAGAGTAGAATCGTCGGACGTATCCAACGTTGATGGGCTGAGGAAGATGATCTCCATCCATGGTGGGCGGATGGCGTATCCTGGCAACACTTCTCGAATGACGTATGGTCCTTCCCAGTTTGGCTTAAACTTTTCTCTTGGATCGGCATGGAGGGATGGGAACATCTTCTTCAGCACAGTATCTCCTACCTTTAGATCTCGATCACAGACACGTTTATTGTAAGCGCGTGCGATTCGCCACTGGTAAACTTGGGTATGGCACAAGGCTAGGAGTCTCTTCTCGTCCAATAAGTTTAACTGATCAAAGCGTGATCTCTCTCTCTCTGCTTCGGGTAAGCCTGATTCTATGAGGATTCGGAGCGAGGGTACTTCAACCTCTACCGAGAGGACGGCCTCGGATCCATACACAAGGGAGAATGGTGTTGTCTCTATAGCGGTACGGATCGACGTTCGGTACGCCTACAAAGCAAATGGCAGCATTTCGCTCCAATCTCGATAAGTGACGACCATTTTTTCAAGGATGCAAATGACTGTCTTGTTTGCGGCTTCCACGGCTCCATTAGTTTGAGGCCGATAAGGGGATGAGCGATGGTGCTTGATCTTGTATTGCTCGCAGAAGTCTCGGATGTGCTTATTCTCAAAGTTTGTGCCATTGTTCATGATGATATCTTTGGGTACTCCAAATCGGCACACAATATTATTCTTAAGAAACTTCTCAATGTGACTGGCCGTGATGTTGGCATATGATGCTGCTTCTACCCACTTGGTGAAGTATTCAATGGCGACGAGGATGAACCGATGTCTGTTTGATGCTTTTGAATTAATCATTCCGACAACGTCAAGGCCCTAGGTAGCAAATGGCCAAGGAGTGGTCATACAGTGAAGATCAATGGCAGGAGCGTGTATCAGACTGGAGTGTTCTTGACACTTGTAGCATTTTTGAACATGTTTGCAACAATTCGATTCCATGGTGGTCCAAAAGTATCCCTGCCGTAGGATTTTCTTAGCGAGCATGTGACCGCTGACGTGGGCTCCTCACACTCCCTCATGGATTTCTTTCATAAGACTGACTGCCTCAATTTCGGTGAGGCACCTGAGTAAGATGTTATTGTATGATCGCTTGTAGAGGCATTCCCCGTAAATGATGTAACCTACCGTTAAACGTTGAATGGTTTTTTGGTCTGTCTTGAATGTACCCTCTGGGAAAGTTAGGGTCTCAAGGAAACTCTTGATATCTGAGAACCAAGGTGGCTCATCATCAGGCTTTGTAGGTTCCTCAATCTAGAGGCAGAAGGCCGGCTCATTCCTCTGCTCGATCATGATCGGCTTCATCTCAACACCATAGGGGATTTCAACCATTGACGCCAAAGTTGCTAATGCGTCGGCAAAGCGATTCCTGATACGGGGGACGAATGAGAAAGTCACATCTTGGAAGCAAGCTATTAGATCCTCGAGGTGTTCATGATAGGGGATCAGTTTCTCGTCTTTCGTCTTCCAGTCGCCATTTGTCTGGCATATGATTAACTGTGAATCGCCAAAAACTTGAAGGTGAGTTACATTCAGATCGAGAGCCGCCTACAGACCAGTGGCGCAAGCTTCAACTCAGCCATATTGTTAGTGCAGGGGAAGTTGAGCTTGATAGAGATCGGTACATGGGATCCTTTTGGTGAAATTAGGATGGCGCCAACTCCTTGGCCTTCGACATGTGATGCTTCGTCAAAGTGTATTACCCATGATTCTTTTGCTTCTTTTGTATCATACTCTGTCCCAAACAAGATGTCCTCATCGAGGAATTCAGTCCTTAGAGGCTCATAGTCAGGCAGAGGGTTCTCAGCAAGATCATCGGCGAGCGCCTGCTCCTTGATCGATTTCTTAGTGACGTGCGTGATGTCAAATTCAGATAATAAAAGTTGCCATCGTGCAATTCGGCCCGTGAGAGTAGGTTTCTCGAATAGGTACTTCAACAGATTCATCCGTGCTAGAAGTAAAACGGCTTGGGATAGCAGGTAATGTCGAAGCCTTTGAGTAGCCCACACCAGTGCTAGGCATGCCTTCTCCAGATGAGAATAGCGCATCTCGTAATCAGTAAACTTCTTGCTCAGATAGTAAATAGCTTGCTCTCTTCTTCCTGTTTCATCGTGTTGCCCCAAAACACATCCCATGGAAAACCCTGTCGTAGACAGGTACATTATCAAGGGTCTACCAGGTACAGGTGGTACCAATACTGGAGGATTTAGGAGGTAACCCTTGATCTTGTCAAATGCAGCTTGGCAGTCATCATTCCACTCAACTGGTGAGTCCTTTCTTAGTAGTTTGAAGATTGGCACGCATATCAGAGTTAACTGTGCAATGAACAGACTGATGTACTGGCTTCTGCCAAGAAACCCTCTAACCTCTTTCTTGATAGATGGCGATGGCATTTCAGTGATGGCTTTAACTTTGATTGGGTCGACCTCGATCCCCCTCATGCTGACTATGAATCCTAATAGTTTCCTGACATAGCACCAAATGCGCACTTCTGTGGATTCAGACGTAGTCGGTACTTCCTCAGTCTTTCAAACAGCTTCTGAAGGTTTACCATATGGTCGCTTCGCTCTGGTGATTTAGCTATCATGTCGTCGACATACACTTCAATCTCTCTGTGCATCATGTCATGAAATAGTGCAGTCATAGCTCTTTGGTACGTTGCACCGGCATTCTTCAGCCCAAATGGCTTGACTCGATAGCAAAAGGTTCCCCAGGGGGTAATGAACGTTGTCTTCTCACGATCAACCTCTGCCATTTTGATCTGATTGTATCCTGAGAATCCATCCATAAAAGAAAGCATCCCGTGCTTAGCTGTGTTATCGACCAAGATGTCGATGTGTGGCAATGGAAAATCGTCCTTTGGGCTCGCTTTGTTCAAATTATGAAAATTGATACACATGCGGACCTTTCCATCCTTCTTCGGCACAGGTACAATATTGGCTAGCCATTGTGGGTACTTGGATACCATGAGAAACCCTGCATCGTATTGCTTGATGAACTCGTCCTTGACTTTCAACATCCACTCAGGTCGGATACGTCTCAGCTTCTGTTTAACCGGCTTGCAATCAAGGTAGAGTGGCAACTCATGTTCAACCAGATCGGTATCCAAACCAGGCATGTCTTCATACGACCATGCGAAGACGTCCTGGTATGACCGGAGGAAGTCTATCATACCTTTTCTCTTCGCAGGGGACTGCGACGTTCCGATTTTGGTGATTCTAGGGACCTCTTCGGTGCCCAAATTAACGTCCTCTGTCTCTTCGATGATCGGGGTAGGGCCATGCTCAAAATCGGCAAATTGCTTGAGGAGCTCACTGGGGAGCTCATCGACTTGACCTTCCTCATCCAGACTCGTGACTCCTACTGTTCTTGTATTTCTACAGGGAAGGGGTCGTCTTCGCGTGGGACGGGTATCACGACATCATTTTCAATTTTATTAGGAATTTTAAAGGACAATATTTTTGGAATTGGTATTTTTTCTATTTTTATGGTTTTTTGCAATTTTTTGGAAGTTAGCCCCTGGCGAGGTGGATCTCTATATATACAGGGTAGAGTGTCCCAAAGGCTAACCTCACTTCTTACAGGTTATTTTTTTTTGGAGAGCCGGAGCCGTATTCACAACATTTGGCGGCTCCCAGGAGTTGGGGTAGGGATGTCCAGCTACTTACCTGCGAGGCTTGGC
This sequence comes from Chloranthus sessilifolius, assembly GCA_021018995.1. Classification (NCBI taxonomy): domain Eukaryota; kingdom Viridiplantae; phylum Streptophyta; class Magnoliopsida; order Chloranthales; family Chloranthaceae; genus Chloranthus; species Chloranthus sessilifolius. Next base: position 28,158,693 of record CM037585.1, on the reverse strand, counting down.
CTTTACCCTTTTGGTTGGAGACGGCATCAGTAGGCTCTTGCAGTTCCTCCCTCAGCATGTTTATGGTGGGATCCTCTGGGACCCTGTCTGTGAAGGATAGGGTGGGCCCGGAGCGGCTGATGCTAGAGTGATGGGTGGACCCGGGGATTTCCTCCTCAAACAAGGAGAGGGCTGCCAAGTCCACCTCAAGGTCCGGGGGGATGATGTAAGGGTTAGTGGGGTGGGCGGAAGCAGGCTTGTGTGGGGTCACCCTTATTTCCCCATTCAGATCAATCTTTACTACCCTGGCGCTTACAAAGGTTTGACCGATGTGGGGTCGGGTAGGAGTTTCTTCTTCCAGGTTGATTCCTCTGGCTCTGGCAGTCGCTGCGGCTCTCATCTTTTCTTTGGCCTCTCTGACCTCTTCTTCATCGGGCTTGTAGCCTAGGCCAAATCTGGTTTGTTGCCCCTTAGCCCTTACGGGGTCTCTCCTTCCTTGAAGGTGCGGGCCCAAACCTTTCCCCTTTTGGTGGCCCCATTTGTGGAGCATGAACACTACCGCATCCATTCCTGCCCCAGTTTTGGCAGAGGTTTTCTCAGACAACTCGAGGGTGATGGCTGAAAAGTCATACTCAAATCGATGGAAATCGGTGTCATCGGTTGTGTGCGGCATGCCCAGCACTTTCAGATTTTCGATGTGCAGAGCGCTCTACTCCCTGTCTTCTCTGCTCTCACCTACAATCATGACGATTCTTTCGCCTGAGATGAATCGGAGCTTTTGGTGTATAGTTGACGGTATTGCCCCTATCTCATGCAGCCATGGCCGGCCCAATAGTAGATTAAATGTAGACTTGATGTCCATCACCTGGAAGGGAACAGTGAAGGTTTGCGGCCCGATGATCAGGTCGAGGTCTACTTCTCCTATGATTTCTCTCCGGGTGTTGTCGAATCCCTTGGCGCTTGTTATTGATGGCCGAAAAGTGTTGGGGTTTCCACCAATTTTGATTGCCGTCCTTAGAGGGCATACATTCAATGCCGACCCATTGTCAATTAAGACCAACGGCACCACCAAATTGCCCACTTCCACTGTTAGATTTAGGGGTTTAGAGTGATTGTTCCCCTCGAGCGACAGATCCGCATCAGTGAATGAGATGGCATTTGGGGCCAATACTTGCCCGATTATTTCTCTCACTTCGTCCGGAGTCACGTGGGCGGAAACATGTGCGTCTTTGAGCACTCCCATTAAGGCTTGAAAGTGGAGCGGGGACATGATCAACAAATCCCAGACCGTAATATGCGCAGGTATCCTTTGAGCTGTGTTTCCAACACATGGTCTCTGGCCATTTTTTCAAAGAGATTTCCTGCGACCTGTTCTTTCTTCTTCTCCTCTCTTCTATCGGCCCCTGATGTTTCGAGCTATGTAGAAATCCTGCCCGACCGGGTGATAAATTCGACTGTCTCTTCTTGGTTGTGACCAGCATTCATGTCTGTCTGCTCGTAACTTAGCGGCACTTGATGCGAGTCATAGGCGAGTTTTGGGATGAGGAAGGGAGTGCATGGTGATTCTGGGGCGGATTGAGCTGGGTATGTTGGATTCTCAGGCCCAACCAGGTTGACTCCAATAGGGGGTGTAACGGTATTAGCGAGGGTCAGCGAAGTTGGGTTTGAGGGTGCGGAGGGGGTTGATACAGGTGTTGTTAGGGCATGGTAAGACCAGTGGTGATTGGGAGTGGGTGAAAAGGGGAGTGGGGGAGGGGTGGTTTGCTAGGGACGTGAACCATCTTAGTGTCGGACCCGTTAGACTCTTTTGGAACACTTTGATGAGGAGCCATTCATCTTCGCCGTACTGACACATATCTCCACAGTAAGATTTTAGGTGGGCAATGGGATTGCCAGTGCCATTATATTTATCGAACAACGGCATCTTAAATTTTGGTGGTAGGGGGACGTCCGAGAACAGACATAAGTCTGAAAAGTCTGTCGAATGTAGTTCTAGCCCTCCCATCTTTGTCAGCTACTTTTGTATTGTCTATTTGCTCTTTTAGCTGCTCTGATTCTTTTGTAGTTGGGACTGCCTCCCCCTGGTTTGGCTCGGCCCTGGGTGTGATGATGACGGGCCTGGGAGGGCCGAAGCTGGCAGTTCCTCCACTGTTGCGAATCTCGTCCTCCTCGTACTGCTAATCATTGTACTGGTGAGGGACGAGGTCTACTGTTTGGACTTGGGGGGTGACAGGTTAGACGACCTGGTGGGGCCACAAGGCTTGTAGGGGATGGGAGGGAGTGAATGGATGAGTGGTTTGTGGATGAATGATGTGTTGAGCTGGGTGTATATTTTGGGGGTGATGGGGGTGTGGTTGATGTGGCGGGATGTTGTAGGCGTGGTTTTGAGGCGTAGAGTGGATCAGATTTTCCGTTGGAGGCGGGATGGGGGTATAGGGGGTGTAGGTGAATGAAGGGTATTGATGAAAGGGTAAGGGGTTCGTGAAAGGGCCTTGATGAGTGTGGGTAAATGAGCCTTGGGTTTGGGCTTGATGGTTTTGGAAAGCTTGGGTGGATGGGCCTTAGGCCTGGGTGTGGAGGTTGGTATGATTTTGGGCCAACGGGCCCTGTTGGGTTTGGGCTAATGGGCCATGTGGGTATTGGGTATGGGATGATGGGCCTTGGGCTGAGGTTTGATAGGTTTGGGTCCAAGGGCCCGAGGGGGGTTTGGAACTGGGCCTGGATCTGATGGATTTGGGCCTGGGCTTGTGTCTGAGGGGTTTGGGCCTGAGGCCATGGGCCTAGAGGGTTTTGGGCCTAGGTTTGGGTCTGATGGGTTTGGGCTTGGATTTGGGTCTGATGGGTTTGGGTTTGATGGGTCTGAGGGGTTTGGGCTTGGGCATGGGCCCATGGGCCTTGAGGATTTTGGGCTAGGGCCATGGGCCTTGAGGATTTTGGTCCTGGGTCTGATGGGTGTGGGCTTGGGCCCATGGGCCTTGAGGATTCTAGGCTTGGGCCTGGATTTGATGGGTTTGGGCTTGGGGCCATGGGCCTTGGGGGTTTTGGGCCTGGGGTGAGAGGGCTTGGGTCAGTTGGGCTTGGGCCTGGGCCTGAAATTGAGGTGGGGGATCTTGGATGGTATGAATGATTGGTGGTTGGGCATGGTCATGGGGTAATGGGGTGTGGAGGTTTTGGAGACCTAGATGTGGGGTTTGGAATGTCGGACTCCGAGAGGTAGCCCACAGGGCATACATCCTTCTCATGTCCTCCATTGAGGGTGGTGGCCCGCTTAAGGACGGAGGGGGTTGGATGAAATTGGGCATGACCTGGGTATGGGGGGTATGAATGATTGTGCTTGGAGGGTGTGGATGCACAGCTAAGGGAGAGGGAGAGTTATTGGTCACATCTTGGGTAAAGTTGGGCATGGCCTGGGTAAATGGGGGGGTATGTTGGGAAGTGGATGGGCCATGTGATAAGGTGGATGGGATATAAGATGTAGGTGGCATGGATGATGAGATGGATGGGGTGTGGGAAGTAGGCGGGGGATGGGGTTCCCGATGGGGTCTTTGAGAGTAGGGGGGTGTGGTAAGGGTGTATGGATGGGAGATGGGGATGTATGGGTTGGTTGGGAAATGAGGTGTCTCAGTAGAGGACGAGATGGGGGTATGTTGGGAAAATGTAAGGGCGGGGGATGGGGTGGATGAGAACACGGGTGCCCCAAATGGACCCGTGACATCGAACCAGGTTTGGGTGAAGGTGTTGGCGATCGGGTCTTCTCCTATATGAGAATGGGATGGGGATGACGGCGGGGATGTGTCAGCACTTGACATGATCCGTTGACGAGTGTTGTATCAATGCCTTGGGTAAGGGCCGAATACCTTCTTGGTTCTCCTTCAACGGGCCGAGTTTGAGGTTGCCGTAGCGACGGTCACACCAAAATATATATTTTTGATTTTGATTTTTTTTTGTTTTCTTTTTTGAAAAATGATTTTTTTTTTTTTTAGTTTTTTGAAGATGAATTTTGTTGTTTTGTTTTATTTTATTTTTTTTGAAGATGATGATTTTCTATTTTTTTTTTAGATGAAAATTAACTCCCCTCTACCTAGATGAATGATGACCTGGTGCCCAGGGTCAATTCCCGTCTTGGGTGGTATATGCACCTTTAGTAGGTCCCACGGCGGGATCCGACACACTTCAAAAGAAGCGAAAGGGAACCCTTTCGTTCTATTGAAGGTGAGAGAATCCACGCAAACGACCCGATCCCCCGGAGCAAATCAATGAGAAGTTGCCTTCTTTTGACTTGGCGGGGGCATATTGGGTGTTACAGAATGCGAGAGGCTACTGTGGGCACTAATACCACTAATCGGGGAATTTGGATGGTGGATTGGGCCTCAGATCGGTTGTCAGACCTAGTTTATACATCGGGCGATATGTTATGCACCGACCAAAAAATGGCAATTTAGTCAAGCGATATATTATATACGCCTGGCTTAAATCTGAGGATTTTGGTTGGGCGTATATATTATATACGCCTAGCTATTTTCTAAGGATTTTGGCTGGGTGTATATATTATATACGCCTGGCAAAAGCAACTCTGTCAGTTAATTTTCGCAGTGAACAGCAAGCCCAAAAATTGGTCTTTGAACTGGTTTCCTAGGAGGAATGCCCTCGGGGACTGTTGTGTATGTTATCGGGTCCCTCCTTTCCGTTTCCTAGGGATACACAGTTGAATTCGGGCTGTCTATGCTCTCACCAATGTGGGTTTTACGGCTTTATCGGAATTGGCAACCCAACCGATATACCTCCGGCGCAAGCACCTTCTCAGGTACTGGAAGGGGTGGTTCTTTTCAGGATCATCACCACTGGGAACCGGGTAAGTTATATCTGTGCCTAAACCCCCCAAAAACTACCTAAAATACGTAAAACAGATTTGGTTAAGTCCCCACACTGTTGGTTCACTTTTAATTACAGATTTTTAAAGGGGAGTGAAATTAAGTCCAAAATCGGGTCGGGGATGGCAAGCTCGTGCCGCCTCAACGGGCCGGCGTTCAATGGTGAGATATGATGACCAAAATAAAGAGCACACGTAGGCCCGCCAAGCGGCTAAGGCTGGTAAATGACTGAAATTTAAATAACGTAAAAAGTAAATGCGAGCAGGCCCGCCAAACAGCTAAGGCGGCTTAAATGACAAAATCGTAAAAAACTGAAATTTAAAGGCGCAAGTAGGCCCGCCAATCGGCTAAGGCACTTAAAGGACGGCATCGTAGGGGTGAGTATGTTAGTAAAAATCATAAAAAATAAAGAAAAATAGCAAAAAATTAGAACAAAAAACAGTCATGATTAGTAAAAAAATAAATAAAGAGAAAGGCCAATAAGAGGGGAAGCGCTAGGGTGATATCCCCAGCAGAGTCGCCATCTATGCGAGCATGGATTCTCTTGAACACGTTGCGATGATGCACCCTCGGTAGAATAAAATGTAGAGTCGCCACCTGGAGCTTTTGGTGACCCAGGAAACCTTTAAATCAATATTTTGAGCACCGAAATGCTAAATATGACTCTGATTTACCGGTCTTTGCCAAAGGCTCTAGGGTAGGGGCTTTGGTTATCGATCGGGAAGGGTTTAGGCACCCGATCAACCCGCATGTAGCGGTCTCTATCTATGGCCAAAAATAAAAATAAATGGGCGGAGCTTCCCCTTGCCCGAAGGCAATACGGTCCTATCAAGCTTTGAGCCAAACCGAAATTTCGGCGGCGTAACGGCTTGAATCCTTGGACGGAGGAACCACCAAGAAGGTAGACGAAGAGAGGGGTGAGCTGGAGCTCACGGGCCCTTGTTGCACTGTGGAAGACCTTCGCTTTGGCGTGCTTCCGATGGCTTTGAATGACTTAAACGGTAGAAGAATAGGTTTCTAATGCTAGGATTCGGTAGATGAGAAGTGTAGGATGAAGCTAGGGACTAAGCTTTAACTAAAAGGGGTGATCTAATGGTTAAAAAAGGTTGGAAAGGGTGATCTATGCATGCTGGAATTCTGGTTGAAAATATAAGAAAAGACTTTCTCTCACTAGGGCTCTCTCTCTCCTAACTCAAGCTTTTACCCTAATCTTTTCAACCTTGATTTTTTCAACCCTTTTGGGAAGAGGGGGGCCTCTCTATTTATAGAGAAGAGGTGGGTTAGAGAATCACTTAAGAGCTAATTAGTTTAGCAATTAGGTAATCCTCCATCTAAGGTTTTCTAGGTTTTTAGGGTCCTAGAGGTTTGGAAAATTGGTTTCAATGGCGGATGATGGGGTGAGACCATAGGTGACTTAAGGGTTGCCAATAAGCTCAAAGGGGGTGCAACCAACCTCAAGACACCCGCCTTAACCAAGGGGCTGGTCAAAGGGTCAAACCAAATGGAGGAAATTCGAGTATTTAATGACAGATACTGTAGCTAAGCTGGGCGTATATATTACATACGCCCAGCTTATGCACAGTAAAACTCAAGAAATCAAAGGGGAATTTGAGAAGATGGATGCCCGTGGTGGGCCACCCCATGTTGGGCGTATATATTATATACACCTGGCCAAATTTGGCCCAAAATATGTCGAGCGTATATAATATATGCGCCCGACCAAAATTGGGTCAGATTTGCCGGGCGTATGTAATACATACGCCTGAGCTAAAGGTGTCATTTTATGTAAACTTTAATCGGCCATAACTTTTGAACCACAACTCCAAATTGGGAGATCCATGGCTCGTTGGAAAGCTAGAGAAGTCCTCTTTCTGAAGGTATGTGGCTCATCCTTAGGAGTGGTCTATATAACAATTTGTAGCTCTCCTCCCATCAAATGCTCAGAAGGTTTTAAGTTAAGTCTGGGAAGGGATCCTGGGGTTTAGGGGTGATCTCTAAAGGTTGGGGGAATGGTTCTAATGGGTTTTAGGGGATTCCTAAAGGTCTGGATAGATTTCCAAGGGTTTAGGGGTGCCATCGGAAGCACAGGAGTGCATTTCTCTTGGAGTATAGACTGATCGGGCCTTGGGCCGAATTTGGGTGTCTACAGTAAGATTTATTCTGCGTATTCCTGACATTTCGAGTTTTTGAAGATGTTCATGCGCACTCAAAAGCTCTCGAGGTTTAGGAACTAAGGGGAGAGGATTTACTTCTACTTTGGGTTCCTAGGTTCCTTACCACGTATGTTGGTGTTCTTCTTTGGGTTAGGTGGGTGGGTACAATCTACGTTCGATTAGGACTTGCCAGAAGGTCCAAAGTGTAGGAAATTCCCCTGTTCGAATTCTCGAAGAGATGATCACACTGGTCCTTGCACTCATAGGGGTGTAGTAGAGCATGATTGCTAAAATACCTATATGCGTGTGTAAAAAAGTGCAAAATAAAGCAGAAAAATAAACAGAACCAAACTAACTAAATTGGGGCAACCCTAGCAAAAGAATCCCATCACCAGCCTATTGGTACGCACTTTTTCTAGGGCCCTTTCAGGTCCCGGAATAAGTGGCCAAACTTGGTCCCAACTTGACTCTATTTGCGAGGGTTGGCGAAAAGTGATAATGATAAAAAAGGGAAATATTTAGATGTGCCTACAAAAATATATTATTAGTAATAAACAAATTCTAAATAGAGAGTACCTGAGTTGATGCGATCGCCATCTAAAGATTTACTGACGTTGTAGAACGTCATTGATCACGCGCGCAGATGAGCAGGGGTGTGGGTCAGACTCCTTTACTGAACGTCGGCCTGCCAACTTCAGCAGCTATCTGTTGCCTAAATCTAAGTAGTTTGGTTTCCTATTCCTACTGTGACCTATTTAAAAAAAGGGGGGTGGTGGCCCGCTATGCTGACAGGATCAACCCCGTTCTCGAGTACCCTCCATAAGCTCCCTTGGGCAAATCGGTGAGGATAAGGCTATTTTGGAAATATTGAGAAAGGTTAGGGACCTAATTGGCTCTAGGAGAGAAATTCGGCAGGGGTTTCCTAGGGGTTGGATCTAGGGCTATGCTATTATTCCTTCAGTACCCCTTCGAGAGCCAATGCTAGTGGGCCAGTATCACTAGCTCGACTACCTTAAGATTTCTAGAGAAGAGTATGTAGTTCTAGGAACTAGAAACTTAGAGTGCAGCTCAACCCATTTCTTCAAAATCTCAAAGAGAACCCCAAATTTTCAAAAGGAACAAGCATGAGAATGAGAGTTGTGTGTTGAAAGTTGTGGGGTAGGGGATCTATTTATAGGTATTCAAGGAATTACACGCATGGTGGCATGTGCATAATTGGGGAATTATGAGCAGGTGGTCCCGCGCATAATTGAATTATGTGCAGGGATCCCCGCGCATAATCATTTGGAAGTCGATCACCGACTGAGGTGTGACCAGCTGACTCGCTCAGCTGGGACATCCTAGTTCCAATTCGCTTAGAACTAATTATGCACGTGGATCCATGAGTATAATCGAATTATGTGCATGGTTGTCTGCGCATAATTAGGGACTTTGGGCGGTTCGGGGAATCATAGTCCTAGTCCATTTTTGGACTAATTGTGTGCTCCCAATGGTGCACGCAATCGAATTATGCGCATGGTGTCATACGCATAATTCGGGACTATAGGCGGTGCACGAAAGATGCACCCCAATCCACTTTGGACTGATTATGCCCGCCCAGGGGTGCGCATAATCTAATTATGCACATATTTCTATGCGCATAATTCAGGATCTTCTGGGCTAGGCCAAGTCCAAGTCTGTAAGCTGGTGTTTCAGCCTGGGACTTAAATATACACTATTGTTATGGTGTATAATTCTTGGATTGTGGATTTTTTAGGGTTTTAAGGACTCTCGGAGGAGGTTAGTTCCTTTCCAAAAGTTATGGGCAAGGTCAAAGGTTGACCGAACTCGTTTGTATATTCCGAGAGGGCAAAAATGGGGTATATACACCCTTGTGCAATTATCAAGAAGAGAAAAGAAGAGAAGTGATTCCCTTGCCTTAACCCCTGCTCTGAAGGAAAAATCCTTCTACAGCCTCATTAACAATAATAGAGAACCACACCGACACCAAGCAACCCCTAATCGAGCCTCTCCATTTAATACTGAAACCCATTCTTTCCATTAAGTAGTCCAAGAATTCCCAATCAACCCTATCAAAAGCTTTTTCAAGATCCACCTTGAGAATTAAACTTGATTTTTTCTTCTTATGGTAAGAATCAATCAACTCATGCGCAATGAGAACTCTATCCACAAGTTGTCTGTCTTTGAGGAAGGCCGACTGGTTCTGAGAAATAATCCCAGGCAAAATTAATTTAAGCCAATTAGCAAGCACCTTACTAATAATTTTATAGAGCCCATTCGATAAGTTAATCGGTCTAAAATCTTGCACCTCTTTGGCTCCATTTTTAGGAATTAAAGCTATAAAAGTAGCATTCATCTCATGGCTAATCTCACCTTTTTCTAGAAATACTTTGAGAAGATCATATTTGATGATTTCCCAACATTTGTGGTAAAATGCCTGAGGATTTGTCGCCGCAAAGATCAAAGACTGCAACTTTGATTTCTTCAATCAAAAAGACCTGTCCAAAGCAGCTCTGTCAACCCTTGAAATGATAGGCAAATCAACCCCAACCATCTTCGCCCTCTTCCACCCGTCCCTCTTAAATTTGATATGAAAATGGTCCACCATCACCTTTTCGATATCCTCATGGGAATTGTATTCAGCCCCACCATTGTGAATAACTGGAATAAAGTTCCTTCTCCTATTAGAAGCCAACACCTAAAAATATTTAGAATTGTGATCCCCGTCACAAATCCACCTGTCCCTAGAATTTTGTCTCTAGTAGACCTCTTCCATCCGAAGAACTAATTGTAATTCCGTTTTAAGAAGCACTCTGACCTCCCTCTCTGCTGCATCCAGAGGACCAGATTCCTCTTTAGCGTCCGACTCTTTAATTTTAGAGAGAAGATTCCCCTTTAAGGCGAAAATATTTCTGAATATCTTTTCGTTCCACTCAACAAGAGACCTCCTAGTAGCTCTTAACTTGGCCATTGATCAGTCATTTAATATACCAATTTATTACCCTTAACTTAGTGATGCTAGGACTTAGTTTTCTACTAATAAGTTAATGAGGTGCGGATATTAAGGAAAATCAGTAAAAGAGAGCTAAAGTGTTAATATTCATCAAAATGAACTTAAAAGAGCAGTAAAAGACGATTAAGCGTAAAAAAAATGATTCGCTATATATTGAAAGCTAGAAAATTGTGAAAGACAACTGAGCGTTGTTACTAAAGAAGAAAATAAGAAATCGTAATTTACGATTCTTCAGAAGACGTTGAAGAGGTTGAAGTGATACAGAAGAAAAAAAAAATAAACAATCGTAATTCAGAGAATCGTCCAGGGAGAAACCTATGAAAGATAGAAAATCGTGATTTACGATTTTCCAGGAAAAAAAGAAAAGACATAATCGTAATTTATGATTGTGAAAGCTTTCCTATTGCTACTGATGTTGCGGATCATGTGAAGATCTACACTGCCATGCACTGAATTAGAAGAACTCTTGAATTAGAAGTTTGGCATATTACGGATCTGAGAAGATTGATGAAGACGGACTCCAGAAGATCTCTACTACTGAATAAAAAAGAACAATCCAGAAGTTCATCGAAACAAGGAAAGCAAGGAAAAGATAAAATTAGAATTAGAGTTATAATAGGAATGTTTTTATTTCTTTTATTAGAATTAGAACTTGTAAACTGACTCCTTATGATCTATAAATAAGAGAGCCCGGTGTTGGAATAAAGCATCGAAGAAATTCTGAGCATCAATTGACGACTCAGGTTGGGTTCTCTTCTGAGGTTGGGTTTTCTTCTAATCAAATTTAGAGTAAATTTTTATTGCTTTGTAGATTAGATATCCAAGGTTTCTCAAGAGCAACTGGAGACTACGATTGGGAGCCGAAGATTAGAATAGATATCTGTAGTTTCTCAGAAGAAATTGATGACTGCGACTGAGGGGTGAAAGATATAATTTTATTGCTTTCTAGTTTAGATTTATTTTATTATAATTTCCTGCTTTGTAATCATCTCTGAATTTTAATTTTAATTGATGACTCAGGTTGAAGTTTGCAAATTAGTATAACAGTTTTACTTTTCCATCTTTAATTTTCTAGAATTTGATTGACGCCCAAGTTTTAGGAGATTATTGATTAGTGTGCAACTGTGGGCTCTCGTGAGTCCGTCGCGACGATGCACTCTTCCCTATAAATTTAGAGTCGTCACCTGGAGCTTTTAGTTTCCCAGGATACTCAAATAGAAATGATGAGCACCGAAGTGCTAAAAATATGACTCTAATCCGGTCTACACCAAAGGCTCTTGGGTAGGGGCTTCGATTATCGATCAAAAAGGTGTTAGGCACCCAATCAACACATTCGTAAGCGGTCTCTACTTATGGCCAACAGAAAAAAATAAAACAGCACTTCCTCTTGTCCGAAGGCACTCTGATCCTATTTTCGCCCCCCGCAATCACTGAAATTCCGATAGCGTAAAGGCACAAATTCAAAGATAGAGGAAAAGCGAAGAAGGAAGAGGAATAGAGGGGAGAGCCGGAGCTCTCGGGCCCTTGTTGCACAACTGTGGTCCTTCGCGTGAGGGCGCTTTCGGTGAGCTTCCAATGATAAACCGGTTGAAAGATGGGCTCTACTCTCTAAGGCTAGGTGGCTAGGAGATAGAGGAGGAAGGCTAGGGGGTAACTCTAGCTAAATCTCAAAGGTTTGTGATAGGTAATGGGGCTTAAGGGATGAACTAAAGTTCTAGAATTTGTATGGGTTTTAGTGCACCAAAGGAGAGAAGGGATCTCTAAATCTTTTTCTTTCTCTTGGAATATTTTCAAGCCATTTGCAAGGTGGGGTGCCTCTCTATTTATAGCGAAAGGGGTGGTTAAGGGGATACTTAAGAGATAATGGGATTAGCAATTAGGTAATCTCCAATCTAAGGTTTCCTTTTGAGAGCTTAGATAGGTGGGAAAGGGGTTCAATGGTAGATGATAGGGTGGGGGTTCAAAGGACTAGAGGGTTGCAAATAGGATAAATGAGGGTGCAACAGTCCTAATGAAACCTACTCTAAGCATTGGGATGGTCTACAAGTCAAACCCCAAAAGTCATTTTCAAGAAAAATCTAAGAAATAATATAGTTAAGCCTAACGTGTGTATTACACACGCTAGGCATATATAAAGTTCTTGAGAAGTCCAGAGCCCACTGGAGGGCCCATCCAAGCTTAGCGTGTGTATTATATACATGCTAAGCCAAATCTGTGAAAAATGGCCTAGTGTGTATAATATACACGCTAGGTAATATTTCTCTCAGAAATGGCTTAGCATGTATATTATACACGCTAAGCATACCTAAAGCCTTGAGAGGTTCTCGAGAGGTTCAGAGCCTGTTGAGGGGATCACTCAAATGCGATTTTTAGACCCGAAACTTTGGATTGTCATAACTTTCGGTGTAGGACTCGGAGCGAGGTGATTCTTAGCTTGTTGGAAAGCGAGGTTATATGATTTAGTTTCATCAGGGGTCCCCACAAACTTTGGCACACCTCCTCCCAACCACTACGTGAGAGGGTAAATAACAGGTTCGGAAAGGGTTTAGACAAGTTTCTAAAGGTTTGAGAAGATTCCTAAGGGTATGGGAGATGTTATCGGAAGCTCAGGGGTGCGCCCTTCTCACAGTATGTTTCGATCGGGCCTTTGACCAAATTTGGACGTATACAATTAGATTAAATCTATATTGATAAGATTTTAGTATTGATTGATGACCAATGCTAGGAAACTTGATATATAGTGTAACGGTATTGTTTAAATGTATAAATATTCGATAGCTGAAGATTGTGATTGACGACCATAATCTGAAGGAGGATTAGGATTTATTTTCTGTAATTTAGATTAAGAAATAATTCTTTTATTCATATTTCTCCAGTAGTTTAGGAACTTAAAAGATAAATATAAGTTTTCAAAAAAATTAAGTTAATATAAAAAATCCTATCTTCGTAGGAACGATTCTATACTAGCTCTACAATTTCCATTATGCGCTTGCAATAGGTTAAGACTTAATTAAAGACACATAAAAAGAGTGCTAACAAATTTTTGGCACCGTTTCCAGGGACAGGTTATATACATTAATTTCAGAAAATGAGTATTTATCTTTCTCTTTTTATATTTCTTTATATTTTCAATTTTCTTTGATCGTTTCTTAAGCTTTTACAGGTTTATATGGAGTAGCGAATCAAGGTTTCGATACTTTTATTAGCCACAGAAACTAGAGGCTCAGATTTTTCTTCTCTCCCTGTTTTGTAAAATAAAAATAAAATAAAACAAATATATAAAATAAAATTTTTTTGGGTAGAAAATCGTGATCTTTTCCTAATTGGGGCAGTTTTGGGTGTGTGCCAATATTTTGGCCATAACTTTGGCTACAGGTGTCGGAATCGCATAAATGACCCCAATTTGAAAAGCTCTTTATGACGCACACGTCGTGGATATCTTGGGTAGAATTTTTTTCGAGCCCAAAATCCACTAATTACGCTTCCAAATCCCCCTTTTTAATTGTTTCTTTCCTTTTTTGGTAATATTTCCTTTAGTGTTTAGGAAGTAATTATGAACCCGATTTGGGCTAGATTTTTTTTAGAATACTTCTTTTATTACGTATTTTTATTTTGGCATGTTTATTGGAATTTACTATTTTTGGCAAAATTCCAATAATAAAGATTTTTAGCTAGAAAATAATAATAATATATATATATATAATAATTATTATTATTATATTTTTTTTTTATGCGCCACACTCGTTCCAAATCTATAAATATTTTGAGTGTCTAATTTTCTTGTTGCCCCACTATACCCGAAGATGATAGACTGAGAATGGGCGTATGCATTCCAGCAGATTGACTATGGTAACAAGTATAACGCACAATGGGAAAGTCATCCTCGTTTTAATTATGGCGCCACTAGTAGCCAACAACAAGGATCATCTGTTATTCATCCAAGATATCCCCCAGACTAAAACTTCCAATAGACCTTCCTACCACCCATGAGGCCATATCATCCATATGAGTAGCAGCAATTCAGTCCTCAGAGTAGTGGATTTGATGATACAATTGTTGAAATCCTTAGAGATTTATAACAGTGGCATCAACGTTCCAAGGATTTATCCCAGCTCGCTCATATCTCTCAAGTTTTACATTCGTACACACAATTCATTACGAAGCTGGAAGCTCAAATTGGTCAGCTAGCTACGCAATTGGTGAAACGATAGAGCAACCAATTATAGTTACGACCAGTGAGTAACTCGGGAGGACACGTTTTTGTGGGAGATACATTCATTCCCACAAAACATCTTCAAGTTGTTCAGCCTTTAAGAAGTGGTAAGACTGTTGACAACAAGGTAGAGATGCCTACGTTAGTAGTTTCCCCGAGACCAAGGATAGTGAGCCTAAAATTAAAGAGGATGTTTTCCACTAGAAAAACTAAAAATAATAAAAATTGAAAATAGACCCCAAAAAGATAATAGTGGGTCGTATATTGTGATCGAAGTACCATATATACCAAGGTTACCCTTTTCTAATGCTTTCGGCGCACCAGTACCGTTTTATAAAAACCCAAAAAAATAGAGGAGATAAAATATTTTGTTCATGTCTCCCCTCTTAATTCTCAAACGAGGACATGAAAACTTGAAATTTCTCTTTCTAGACGAAGAAGGGTCAGTGATCATTATATCAGTGGCAGACCCTGAGTATATCTGATATACTCATGGGCACCGTCAAGCTATCAACTTATCCGTAGCAAAATCCTATAAAATATGTAAACTAACTCTTTTATTTTGCTTTAGTTAGAAATTTTTTTTTCTTAACAAGTATGTTACGATTTAAATCGTGGTAAAATACGATCGATCGTAATATACTTCCTGATATACAATATTATGTTCTCGAGTGATCGTATGGATTTACTACATTCTAAGCCTCACAGGTATGATCCCTCTAAATTTTTCCTAGGATTTTTTCTTTTCTATAATTAGTTTTCAATATTCTTTATATTTTCTCTTTTCATGATCAATGTAAATATTCAGTAATATATGAAATTTTCTTTTTGACTAACTTTTATTTTTTACTAACTGTGTAATTGTTACTAACATCTTTAACATTTTTGTTATTTTTGTCTGTGAGAAGTAAAATCATTGTGTTTTCCTCAAGTTTGGAAAAATTATGTCTGATAAGCAATCAGAGATATCAATAATTTTTACGAAAATAATTTCAATATCCCGTGTTTTTTTTGTGCCAATGAGGGTATTACCTGAATTAAGTTTTTTGGGGGAATACACAATTTCTGTGTATAACAACAGTATACTTAGTATAGTAGTAAATCAATTAGTTTTATTTAGTTTGTCTTTGTAAATAATTTCATTACATAGGAATTATGATAGCAAAATTACAAATCTTGAAAACTTACAATCCATTATAGTAAGAACAGTACAATTCATGCTTAACTCAATGAACATTGTATTAGAATGGATGTTTGAAACAATAGATTAATCTAAACTGTAAAATTTTAGACTATAATTTCAAATTTTTAAACCAGTGAGATTTTGAGCTATATTTCTTCTTTTATTCAAGTCATCCTTGAACTTCTATACTGATATAAAATCTCATACTGCTGAATTTAGAATCAAAATATTCTATGATAACCTGATTTTTTATCTAGAACTATCTGTTCTAAATATCAAAGCAATAAGACATCTATGCTAGTAAATAGTAAAGATGATTAAAGGCCATCTTTTGTTAAACCAAAGCCAAAAAGCTAAATTTCCAAAATAAATTTTATCCATTTAACCCATATTATAAGCTTAAACTGAATTTCTTTGTACCAAAAATTTGATAAACCCTTAACTATAAGTACTACCCAAAGCTTTCAACCTTTAACCCTTATATTTTCTGAGATTTTAGAATGCAAAAGAAGGGAAGAAGAGGGAATGGAAGGAATAAAGAAAAAATAGATAAAGGGAATGCCAAAAAAGGGTACAGCTAAGAAATCAAAAGAAAAAAATGGGAAAGGAATGAAAAATCGTGAAAACGATTTTTGAAAAAGAAGAACGATTCTAAAGCAAAAAGCTTTTAAAGAGATGAAAAATCATAGAATACAATTTTAGAAAAGATCAAAATGGGATTTATATATAAAAAAAATGGGAAGAAGTTATCCAATTTATGAATACTTACTGAAAAAAAAAAGATAAAAAGAAGAAGCTGAAAAGATAGGAGAATGAAGAGCTAAATTCTCATAAAAACTTTGAATCTTTTTCTACCTTTCTTTAACACCTTCTGAAACATAAAGCTCCATTACAAGTCGAAGCTAAGACCTTTTTTATTTACGATTTGCAGAAGCATAAGCCTAGTAGAGATATGAAAAATAGATATTATGGATTGCACAGGGATTCTTATGAATAACGTAGATTATCCTTTTCTATGAGATTGGCAATTTTGTCTTTGACTGAATTTTTCTGAACTAACATTGTGAGAACACAAAAAGTTTCGATATCTTTTTTAGAGTATGTCAATATTAAGTTTTTGAATGAAAGTATTTTCTAAATCTGCAGTTTAGAAAAATTTATGAAGAATAAACTTTTTACTAATGCATACACTTCCTGCATACAATGAATTGAAATTGTTGGAGTTCTAATCAAGGATAATTGTTATGATGGAAAGTAAGGATAAAAAGATTGATAATTTTAGAAAATCATAACAACCATGTGATGACCACCTTAGTTACCTTAGTTAATTTAGATACTGTACAAAATTAGTTTAAATTTTTCTTTTGAAAAATCCAAAAACATTTGAAGTTTGTAGGTGATTTCACTGAAAACTTTCAAGAGACTACAACTCCTCCACTAGGGATCACCTAGGGGTTTAAAAGCTAGTTGCATCTGCTAAATGCAATCATTCTCCCTATGAAAATGACAATTTAATTTTTAATATAAGATATTTTTTATTTCCTTGTTTGCTAGGGACTAGCAAAACGTAAGTTTAGGGGTGTGATCAGTCACATAATATACCAATTTATTACCCTTAACTGAGTGATGCTAGGATTTAGTTTGCTACTAATAAGTGAATGATGTGTCGATATTAAGGAAAATCAATAAAAGAGAGTCAAAGTTGTTAATATTCATCAAAATTAACTCAAAAGAACAATAAAAGATGATTGAGTGTAAAAAGATGATTCGCTATATACTGAAAGCTAGAAAATCGTGAAAGACGACTGAGAGCTATTACTAAAGAAGAAAATAAGAAATCGTAATTTATGATTCTTCAGAAGACGTTCAAGAGGCTGAAGCGATACAGAAGAAAAAAAAATGAACAATCGTAATTCAGAGAATCGTTAAGGGAGAAAGCTATAAAAGATAGAAAATCATGATTTACGATTTTCCAGGAAGAAAAGAAAAGAGACAATCGTAATTTACGATTGTGAAAGCTTTCCTACTACTACTGCTGCTGCGGATCAGTGAAGATCTATACCGCCATGCACTGAATTAGAAGTTTGGCATATTACGGATCTGAGAAAATTGATAAAGACAGACTCCAGAAGATCTCTACTATTGAATAAAAAGGAACAATCCAGAAGTGCATCGAAACAAGGAAGGCAAGGAAAAGATAAAATTAGAACTAGAGTTATAATAGGAATCTTTTTATTTATTTTATTAAAATTAGAACTTATAAACCGACTCCTTATGATCTATAACTAAGAGAGATCGGTGTAGGAATAAAGCATCGAAGAAATTCTCAGCATCAATTGACGACTGAGGTTGGGTTTTCTTTTGATCAAATTTAGAGTAGACTTTTATTGCTTTGTAGATTAGGTATCCAAGGTTTCTCAAGAGAAATTGACAACTGTGATTGGGAGCTGAAGATTAGAGTAGATATTTGTAGTTTCTCAGAAGCAATTGACGACTGCGGCTGAGGGGTGAAAGATTTAATCTTATTGTTTTTTAGTTTAGATTTATTTTATTATAATTTGCTGCTTTGTAAATATCTTCGAATTTTAATTTGAATGGACGACTCAGGTTCAAGTTTGCAGATTAGTGTAACAGTTTTACTTTTTCATCTTCAATTTTTTAAAATTTGATTGATGCCCATGTTTTAGGAGATTGTTGATTAGATTAAAATTGTATTGATAGGATTTTAGTATTGATTGACGACCAATGCTAGGAAACTTGATATATAGTGTAACGGTACTGTTTAAATTCATAAATATCCGATAGCTGAAGATTACGATTGACGATCATAATCTGAAGAAGGAGGATTATGATTTATTTTCTGTAATTTAGATTAAGAAACAATTCTTTTATTCATATTTCTCTAGTAGTTTAGGAACTTAAAAGATAAATATAAGTTTTCAGAAAAATTAAGTTAATATAGAGAATCCTGTCTTCGTGGGAACGATCTTATATTAACTCTATAATTTCCATTGTGCGCTTGCAATAGGTTAAGACTTAATTAAAGACACATAAAAAGAGTGTTAACAGCCATGAACACAGAACCCGCTGATCCTTCTTCTGGCACCAAACCCCAAGCTTCTTTAATAACTTGAAATATTCAAACATCCTTAAACCACATGAGCTGAAACTGAAAATGCCTGGGTTTAGGAGTAGGCTCATGGTAGGACAAAAGCATAGGGCAATGGTCAAAGATAGGCCGAGCCAAGATTTGAACTTTAAAATCAGGACAAATAAGATCCCAGTCAGAAGAAACCAAAAATCTGTCGAGCTTAGAGAGACATAGATCATCTTCCATGCTAGACCAAGTAAATGACCCATCGACCATTGGAAGGAGAAAGTTTGTGAACAATTGCATAGCATTCGATCTTCTAGAGGTCCTATTTTTGTCGCCAGTGAATCTAGTGACGTTAAAATCTCTGGTGATGCACCAAGGGCACGGATCATTCGCAAGATTATTCCTTTCAACCATAATTTCCTCCCATAAAACATCCTGAGCAGCATCGTTCTGAGGCACATAAACATTAGTAATTACAAAAAAAAAGTCGTCACTAATTCTTTGAAAAAGAATTTAAATGCAATGATAACCTTTAAAGAAACTTACCTTTGAATAAACGTGGCTATCTCACCATGTGATAAAACCACCAGAGGATCCAGAAGTCTCAAGAGCTTTCCACTTCATCGAACTTTTGAGACTCAAGCCACCCCGATTGAGAAACTGAAGAAGCCATCTTCGATTATTGGATAAGAATGAAATTAACTTTGTATCGAAAAGCTAACTCTTGAAGAGATCTTCACTTTTTCATGGCCCCAACCCCCTTATATTCCAAGAAAGCACCTTCATTGACCCAAAGGAACTCCATCTTGCGGTCTATCAGCTCTGCCTCTGCCCCTCTTAAATACTATAGACGTCTCCAAATGCCTTAAGTCCCTATCCCTCTTAGTTAATTTTGATTTCGGCGACTCCTTCGCAGCAGAGGATGGAAGAGGAACATTTCTGGCTTCAATAGCTTCTAATAAGTTTAAGAATTCTCCTTGATTCCCATCGCAGTGTACTCCCAAAAGCTTACTGATCTTTAATAAAGCCTTGGCTTAATATATCATATCCTTGTTGACAACCGGACAACAAATCGGAGTGGCGAGAGAAGAGTGGTGGACGTCCTCGTCTGCCTCATTATCTACCGATTTAGTTGCCTTTTCTTTGGACTCAGCGACCTCTGTACCATAGTATTCCTCATTACCGCTTCTACTGAAGACACCCCCCTTAAAACTAGTTGGGCTGATAGGAGGGATATTGAAGATAGTATGTCTAGGTTTTCTTTTTAAAATTAGTCTCTTGAAACTCATTTGAATTGGATTTGGGCCTAGCCCTAGCAGAGAGGTGCACAATGTCGAGGTCCGGCCCGTCACGGTAAAAGTTCGTTGGAGGACAACTTGAAGCACAATTTTCAAAATTCTTTTTTGAATTTCGATATTTGAAATTATAAAAATCCCGCTCAGAGATGCCCTGAGTGCCAGCAGCATCGTCCTCCATACTCTCCCTTTGCAACTCTTCCACCACCTTATCCTTCTCCAATAGTCCGTCACCATTGTCCAAAATTGGCTTAGCAGCTATCCCATCAAGAAATATATTATTTGTCCCCTCTTTAGGTACCCACTAGGAGGAAGGACCCACAACCACCTTTGACTGTTTCATCTTCTTGGGGGTAGAGCTAACCAGTTCTTCAATAATGACCTCAAAAATGGTATTCTCCACTTTTAAGGAAATTGAATACGGGATTTGAGCACCCTTATACGTAACTATATTAACCAGCGGGGGAAAAAGGTAATCCACGTCAGATGATGAATTTTCAATAGAGATAAAATTACCACAAAGATTGATAATCTGGGTAAAAGTCTCTGAGCACCATGCATGGAGTGGAACCCCCTGATTCTAATCCGTCTCTGAGTCTTAGTTTTTTTGCTATCTAGTTCTTCCGTCAGATTCCATTCTCTGAACTTGACTTCTAATTCCATTACAAAATCCTTTCCCTTTCAGGCCTTTGCTTTTGTAACATCTGTCTCTCAATTTCTGTGTTGGTCAAACTATTGACTAAGACCTGGTGAGACCCGACTCTTCTAGGTGACTACCTAAGGCTAGGACCATCAAAATTTGTGAGGCACCCACCTTGGAATGATGGGATAATGCCTATTTCTAATGGCACCCATAGGGCACTCCATTTACTTGAATGGGTGTGTTAGAAATTTAGTAAAACACACACCACATCTTATGCCTTGTAACCAGCCTAGACTGCTTCTTAATGGACCTTGACCCGAGGTTTGACCTGAATTGGACCTAAGCCTTGGAGGTGATGAAGAGATCATCGCCAATAGATCCGATATTTATGATGATCATAGGATTGCTAGGTTGAGTCAAACCTAGACCCATAAAGTTGAAAGAAACTAGATGCACCGACATTTGGGTTAGGTGTGTGTGTCTTGCATTGAATATTGGCTCTTTTGTAATTTTTAAATAAGTCAAAGGGCATTTGTAATTAAATTACCTAATTTTTTAATTAGAATTTAGGATTTTTCAAATCTCTAGTAAATCTTAGCCCTTGATCCACTTGACCAAAATTTGAATCATCTTACACTACACACTTTCCTTGGAGAAATCTAAGGTGTTAGATGCACTTTTGTACATGTACCACAAGATAATTTAGGCATTTGAAATTCACAAGTTTTAGGGGCCTTGAATACCATAAAAAACAATAGGAGACCATGATGTGTGGTGTAGAGAGTGGACCAAAGTGGGGCCCACAATAAATTGCGCATGGGAGCTTGGGAGATTGGAGAGAGAGAGTGTGTGTTGGGAAGTGGAGAGAGAAGACTTGGGAAGAGTTGAGAGGCCACTTGGCACCAAATGCAGCCCTTTTCCCCCAAGCCCAAGCAAAAATTGAAATTCATAGGGGCTCCCTCTCATTCCTCCTCTTTCTTCTTATTCTTCTTCTTCTTCTTCTTCTCTCAAAACTCCATTAGAGCTCTCTAGCTACCTTGAATATGCCCTCCCAATCTAGCTATCAAAACCCACATCTACCACCACCAATTAACTCACCTATTCCCCTAGTTCAACATATATTAATTGAGCCTTATCCTAGCCCTTTTCACCATTCAACTTGGATCAAATTAACCACCAAGCAAGAGAAATCCTAGCTAAGGTATTGTCTTGGTGAAATTTTGTGTGACATTTCTACTCTAGTAGTCTAGGAAATTGTCCATAGATCTCTAAGTTTTCTTTTATTTTTGATGTTTAAATTCTGGAATGGTTATATACATTATATAACTAGAACCTTGAAAGGAATGCATGTGATCTACATAATCATGTAAGGTCATTCAATGGTCTAGATTGGCCATCTAAGTTAAGGCTAGCATAGTGTAAAATTCTCTTAATTTTGCTTGGATTTTTCTAGTTTAAAAATAATTTTTGTTTAAAGTTTTGTTTAAAATTCTAGAGCAATATTAGACGAGAGAATTTGGAAGCCATGTGTCACGACCCGAAATTCTACCCCATCCCGAGGGCCTAGAATTCCGAGTTATGACCCGCACATATCCCGGATATGCTAAGCGGACATACACCTAATCAGAGTTCTCGCGCAATAATGGTTCCACAAAATCCGTGAAATCTAACAAATAGGGTGAAATATGAATGTAATCATAAATACTGAATAAGTCTGATAAAATGAGATAAAATGCTATCAATCCACAACTAACAAGTAAGTCAAATTGGAGACAAATCCGATAAAAATAAAATAAAAGCATAAAGTCAATGATAATAATATAAGACAAAATCCAATACCGAGTCTACTAAATCAATATCCGGCGCTCGGATCAAAACCAACACTGTAGTCCTCCTGGTGATCGGCAACGTCGCCCTCTAAAGGCTCCTGGTACTCAACGCTCGCAAAATAAATGAAATCAGCGTCGACGAGATCTAGATGGCCAGCGTCTACTCCACCAAATACAGAATCACCGCAGAATCGTTAGATTATCGTGGGATGAGTTTACTCACCACGAACTCAGGATACACCACCAATCCACCCCATACTACTCGTGCATTGTGGGTATCCGTGAGTGATAAACATAATATCTCAAAGCAGATAACAAAAGGAAGACAAAATCACGTGCATATCGTAAAACTCATATTATATCATAAATGCAAGACTATGATCTAGACACTCGTATCCTAACGTACCTTACCATATCTCATAACATATTATATCATGTCTTATTATCATTCTCGCACATACGTCTGTACATCGCATGAGCGTAACTAACATACTAGTGAAATCCTAAACGACCTGTGCCAGAATCGCTGCTCGAGCTATTATGGGAGGGTCAACATAGTATCATACCACCATATTATAACGCCCTCGTGTCATACTCATACTCCACCACCCAGCCAATGGGGAGACATAATGGTCAAACTCACTCATAACCCACTCATACTCATAATCTCTCTCAGAGATCCGTCTTGGCTGAAAGACATTGTTGCCCTTACGGTGGCTATGCAAGGAACGGCACGTACAAAGACTTAAGTTCATTATCTTTTGCTGGCCTACACAGCGATGTCTTATTATCGTACTCGTATCATAACTTATCTTATCTCATACTCATATCTTATCATACTCTTATACTTAATCCTATGACAAACTATAGTGAGGCAACCTTCCTAATTCATGCTTCCCAAGAAAAAGGTTCCGTAGTAACTTGGATGTACTTCGTGTGATAGTTTATACTATCATAGAGGTGTTGCATCCGTACATGGACGCCAATATTCTGGGTTTCACGTGACCGTAAAAGAAACCTCACCACAGCTAAGGCCTAAAGCCCGATTCTCGTATCATATCTCATATCTTATCCTCTCATATTAAAACTCAGGGTGATAGGATCACTATATATGCCATCGTGTACGAAGTTACACTGAATTCACACTCACCCGACTCATCATGGGTCCCATTCCACCATGAGTTGTAAGGCATGTGAATACGGTGTATTCTTCGCTTCGATACCATCTCGGCGAATCACCACGCCCAAGCGTAGGCATGATCTCATACACTCTCGTACTCATGATCTAACATATTCTTAACTCGTATATATTGATTAAGTTACAAATACAAAAGCATCACACATACAGAACGGTTTAGACTTAGATTTTGATTATGCTTATATTTATGTTTATTTACATACCACACCAATATAATTATAAAATAGAGTTATAAGTGTGATTTCGATAATCGTAAAGGTCAGAGTTCGGTTTCATAAAGGCATCAAAGTTCTAACACTTTGTATTATCGAAGAGGTCGCGTTGAAGCGATAAAATTGATATATATATATATATATATAATAATTAGATAATTAAATTAAATAGTATTTATACTTATTAACTTATGATTTATCATGACCATTGATCGAAAGACCTTACAATATAATATACACAGGAACTTTGGTCATGAGAATTAGAAAATAATATTAAATTCGAATAGCCTTGATTCATTCAAAATTGAACCCGACTTGTTGCTCTATTTTGACCTATAAAACGTCAGATTCGTGAAATGGCTATTTCACATAAAGTTGTAAAGCTCGTTGTTTTCTTTCCAACGCTGTAAGAATCGCATTAATCCGAGGTCGGAGTAAAAAGTTATGACCAAAATACCGGGACAGGTGCATCAATGGTCGCGAGCTCGGGTTTGTGGCCGCGAATTCGGGTTCGTAGCCACAAGTTCAGATTCGAAACTTTAAGTTGGTGCAATCTATTATTCATTTAAATAAAATAAAAATATAATTTAATTTTTGGGCTTAATTAGTTTTAAATAAATAATAATATAACTTACAATAATAATATATATTGTTATAGTCTTAATAGAAGGATAAATTTATACTATATAAATTTTGAAATAAATAATATCAATATGATATTATGCCAATTAAGTCAATCTATCAAATTTATAAGTATTAAAATTTAATTAATTTTACAGACATAAAAGAGGAAGTAAACATATTAAATATGCAGACCTAATATAAGGTAAAATATTAATGGCTCAAGCAAAATGAATTTTTGAAAAGAAAAGAGAAATAACATATAAACCCAATTTACAAAATATATAACTTTAAGGGAAAGCATATATTAAATATATAGATCTATTAATTTATGAGATATTTGGGTTTAAATAAGATTTTTAAAACCCGTCGATGACGATCGATAACGATCCTACGTGACAGGATCCGAGAAGAATAAGATGGATTGATGGGTACCCACCTCTTGAGCGTGAGCGGAAGACCAACGGCGATTAAATTGAAAAGGTCGATTCCCAAGCATCGGCTCGCCTAAGTCTCGAGAGAATAATTTCTTATTATAGAGAGAGAGAGCTTTTAAAGTTTTATTTATAATGGTATAAAATTTTAGTCAACTCTAATTAACACTTTTCGGGAGATTTAATAGAATAGGAGATTTTTACGAAATAAGAATTCATAAATGTAAAAGGTTTCGTTCCAGCGTTTTGCATAAGCACCAAACCAATTGGTGTTTCTCTCCCGAAATTACAATTATACCCTTTGACTTGCTTGATCAGTTAAAATAGGTATAACTTTTTATATTCTTGTCAGAGGTCGTCAAATTATATATCGTTGGAATCGTATCGACGAGCACTTCGCAATGAGTCTAATTTTGATATGGGAAAAATTAGAAATTTTCTATTTTAAAAGGTAGGTTTCGATTCTGATGTGGAGCGTTAGCACAGTACATAGTGTGGTGCATCATCTAACACCGTTAAAATAAAATCTAAAAATTCGGGCTGTTACACCATGCATCTAATCTATATGATCATGATCATGCAAGGCCATCCAATTTTTCTGAAACTTTTACAAAATAAATTTGATTTTTTATTTAAAACTTGTACAAATTTTGGAATATATTTAGACCAGCGTGATTGGATTCTATGAAGAAGGTGATTAAAACCTCTTTACGGAAAATCCATCAGTTAGATTGGTAGCTTATATAAGCAATGCTTAGTATAGGAAAATGTGTGCGATCGTGACATGTGGCACGGAATTCACAATCCTTCACTGGTAGGAGCTTAGGTTTCATTACCATGACATGATAGTCGCCTATATGGTGGCGGCCATTTTCGATGGCATCCTGATCATCAGTGACGAGATCTACTGATCACAAACATTCCTAGATCTACTTCATCACCGATCAGAAACCCAACATACACCATTTGATCATAAGCATTACATGCAATATATCTGCATATCACCATCAACGATTTGCTTTTCCATCCATTATTGGATCTCACCAATCGACCGAGCCATCATTTATTGTTCCACCTCTTCGTCTTCCTTTGCACCACCCGCTTTCCTTCTGTCTCTGTTTCTCTAGAAGAAGAGATGGTTTTCAATACATTTATCAGCATTAAAGAGGGGCAAGACATTTCTCATATCTAGACTTCTTTTGCACAAGTGTCAATTTTCTCATTTTGTCTTATAAAGCTAACCCCATCTATTCAATAGCTGATCCAAAAGACTAACCTCTTTAGCCAAGCCTAGCTATTAAAAGCTGAGCTGAGCCATTTTTATAAAGCTAACCCCATCTATAGCCAAGCCTAGCTATTAAAAGCTGAGCTGAGCCATTTTTATAAAGCTAACCCCATCTATTCAATAGCTGATCCAAAAGACTAACCTCTTTAGCCAAGCCTAGCTATTAAAAGCTGAGCTGAGCCATTTTTTCTCAGTAACTGTACCATAAACCCTTTTCCAGCTATTCTCGTTTACAAGGTTTGAATTTGGTGCTAGTACTAACACTGAACTCAGTGCTTCTAATTCGGTATTTTGAGCATATGGGAGTTGATATAACTCCGATTGAGGTGCCGTTTTCGTGAGCAAATTTTATGAGAATGAGATGCACATTCTGACCGCCTTAAATCTAACATGAGCACAATTTGCAGCAACATCATTGATCGAGCTGCAACAGATGGACCGTCCATGTGCAATCATTTAATGATAATGGTTGAACTACTAAAAAATAAAGGGCTTCGACCATAAATTGGTAAACTTGAAGCGAGAACATTATATTTTTCAAACCTAAATCCTGCAATTTTTTATATAGTAGACATATGATGAAATATCTAGAATAGTAGGAGCATACCAACATTAGATGATTAATTTATCATATGATTTTTTATTTAATTCTTGGAAACGTTCAAATAGACTTATACAATTAGGTATTGGTCATGTTCATGACGGGAAAATCCGCTTTGCGTGTAAAACCTCACAACATGTGAAATTTATTATGACATGATTAATATGACGAGTAAAAAGCCTCATGGCCTGCATATTTAAGTCTCGTTATAAACCATTATTTATTCTTAATGGGTTAATCCAATGGCTAAACCAAATGCCTTATGTAACTATAAGTTTTGACCTGCATGACCAAGTGAGAGATGTTGGAATGTGGCCATAAATGTCATCAATCGATTATAATTGTGTAGTTAATTGTTACTTAATAGAATACACTAATAGATAATACCGTTACAGAAATTGTGGTTAAGAGGGTGATTAAGACTTCTTAATAAAAAATTCATTGGTTACATTGTTAGCTATATAAGCAATGTTTAACATGAGGGAAATGAGTACTTGGATACATGGAATATGCCTTAGATCGATTGGACGAGCCTCAATAAGCGACCACCAGTCTAGTGACACCGTCGCCTTCTTGATCGTGATATGTGGCACGAATTTCAGAATCCTTTAATATGCCCAAATATATTCTCAAGAAAATGCTTTTATAATTTCCTTTGATAAGACCATTACATGCTTGCAATTAGACATCCTTATAGAAGGGGTGTTTTGCAATTTTGGACCTTTTGAGTTATTAACTTAATTTAAATGCCGATGCTTTTATACTAAGGTCATTTTTTGAGATGTGTATTATCATCAAGTATTTCATGTGATTTGGCGCTCATAATTTTAAATTTTATTTTATAAAATAATTAAAATGAAAATAATCTCAATCGTATAATTCAATAGGGTCAAACTTCATCTAAAATTAATAGTATGCTAGATTTACTAATAGTCATTAACTTTAGATGCCATTTAACAGATGTAATTCAAGAAGGAGATCAATTTTCATCTTAGTCTTTCTGATGAAAGATCTCTAGATCATGGTATACTTTTTAGATGTTACACTATACCCGATTATCAAGTCAGTTAGCATTCTCACACTGACGTAATTTTAACCCATTTTCTGTGAAGATCATAACTTGCCCTCTTATCAAGAAATTTTTTGCTCTGCCACTACTCGTCAAGGTGTCGCCATCGACATGTGTAATGTGTGGGCGGTGCAGTCTTTAAGATGTCAACATGTGAGCTATGTGTGGCAGAGTCTTTGACACGTGTTAAGCTTTGTTTATACTTATTTTAGAGGTGTGGAATGTGTCAGTACACTTTTGTCCAACGAAACATGTGGGCCATGATTAAGTGGCTAAAAGTCATGATAACCTTACGCATGAGATCTATGCATGTTCTCTCTTTGGTAATCTCTTATTATATATATATATATATATATATATATATATATAAATGAAAATGGGTGCTTCTATTGGGGCTCACGCAAATTCTGAGGGCTCCTACGTTTTATAGCCCTAAAATTCGTTGATTGTTTTGAATAAGATGATTTAGATCATTTTTTACCCCCAATTTTTCACACGATGAATTTTAAAATTGTGAACGCACCATCAAACTGTCAGCTTTTTGGACTATAACAAACATTTATCATCAACTAAGGACCATGGCCACCAAAATTTGAAGAACTTAGAGAGAGAAATAATAAATAAAGTTTAAAAATGTAAAATAATTTTAAAATATTTTTTTTAAAACTATGATTTATTGAAAATAAAATCATGAAGTATTCGCAAATATATTGTTTGTGAATTTTCAAACACACACAAAATTTTGGAATATTCACTAATAATTCGTGACAATTCGCAGAACCTCAAATTCACGATTATTCGTGAATTTTTCAAATGATTCGTCGGAGAGTTTGGTGACTATGCTAAGGACTATACTATTCAAACATTTATTTTAGGACTATGTAGTCCCTGTAAAACTAAAAGCTAAGATAAATTGATTAGATTGTCCTTTAAAAGCTTTTAAACCCCTTTAAAATGGAAAAACATATATTTTATATTTTTAAAGGCAAAACTACTTTACTGGCATTAAAATTTCACTCTTTTTTAATATTTTTGTTTATTTATTTATGATTGTAGTATTTTTGTTATTTTGATGTATAAGTTAGGCCCAAGTGTTTGTGCTGGGTTGCAAACCCTCATTTTCATTCTCTCGAGACAAAATACTCTTTACATCAAGGTAACTTAAATTATTATAAATGAAATTTTAGACCTCATTCGAGAGTAAAGAATTGCTTGGATGAGAGATTCTTGTATTCGTGAGTTATGGTGGGACCCACTTGCTTTCCACCTATTTCTGAGTGAAAGCGACATATATACTTCCGAGAAAAATGGCCAGAAAAGCTTCGATTCTGAGTTGCAGGAAGTATAGTCTTTGCATCGAATACACTGAATTATGCCCTCCTACCTTTCCAACTATGGAAGAAATTGTGTATTTGTACCACAGTGTGAGTACCCTGCTTGACTTTTGATTAAAAAGAAAGACTTTGTTATTCATGGGGCTTGTCATAAGAAACACCATCTCACCCATCTGATTTTATGATCATGACATAACGATCTTGGAAGATAAAAATTGGTACAAAACATGATCTCTATCATCTAATTTGGGGTAAATACTTTTTTTAATCAGATGATGGCCTTTGATTGTATTGTATCAGGTCATAAAGATTTCATTTCATGCCAATCTTTTGCCTCAAAGATCTTTACATTATGGTCTTCAAATCAGACGACTTAGATGGTGTTTCATATGATATAGATCATATTTTTTTAACTACGTGTCATTGAACAAATCTCATGTGCAAGTTTTAGCTCCCTTTGTGAAAATATTAAACAAGTATCGTCTTTGTTAGGATGTGACCTTAATCATAACCACATACAACTATCAACATAGAGTTATCATGTTCTATCCATGGAACTTCCAAGGTTGGCTCTGAGTTTTGGCAATCTCGATCGGACGAAATCCACTTTCAACAAGTCCAGTTCTTCAACATCTGGACATCTTCTTCATTCTCAACCAGTCGAAATCCAGTTTTGACTAGTCGACTTTTGTTATTTCTTCAGATCTTCTTCTTTGATCTCGACCGGTCGAAATTGGATTTCGATCAGTTGAGATTGACAGTTTCTCTCTTCTTTCTTTCTCTCTTTTGGGCAGTTGTTTTCATTTCTTTCCTTCTTTCTCCTTTTAGCTCTTTTCTTACCCTTGGCTCTTCAAAACCTCTTGTACTTGAAAGCACACTTATCACGTTTCAAAATTTTGAACCCAAACGTGACTGCTTTGGTTTGCGTGCCCGACATGAAAATGAAGACAAAACTAAAATTTGTATATAATAAGAATAATATTGATAATAGAAATTTGTGCATGTGTGAAGTCATGTGTCACACGTGACGCGAATCTGAGACTTGATTAGACCTTTGCTAGAGTATTGCACACCTAAGTATGGTGTTTGTGCTCAACATCATAACCAAACCTTATGAATGGAAATATCAAAGATATTTATCTGATTTTAGCTTATATAGGAAGGAAGGGGGTTAGAGTTTCTTCTCTCTACTTCTTTCCTTTGCTTCCCGTTTGAGTTGGTGTTAGGCTACGAGATTGCGTCATAGGTATCGCTTCGATCTCGTATTGGTTAACTTGAGTTCTGGAGAACTTTCTTGTGAAAACAAGGCTTGAGAAACCTTTAGATCCCTGGGTAGATAGATCTAAGTGTGTGAAAGAGCGGGCTTATCCGTCATGACCTGATCTGGAGAAGTGTGCACCGCTGTGTGTTAGCGTGGAGTCGCGCATCTATCTCCATGGATCACTAACAACAACAAATCTCCGATTTTTGATCTGAAACCCACTCCGAGCCACGATCACCGTAGACTACGGAATCGACCGTAAAGAGGTGAGTTTATACGTGTTTTCCATGGTTCTAAATGTCTTAATATGTATGTGTATGTGATTCGATGAAGATTATCGAAGATCTGGATGAAAGTAGGTTAAAAATAATAAACCAGAGTGATAACAGAAACTGTCAAATTTGAATGATTGATTTTGGTAATCGATCGATCGAATCTGACAAAGCTTTATGGCTTTGCAATTCTGAAGGGTTCGAACTGTTTGAATTGGAAAATCAATAGCTCGAACTGTGATTCGATCGATCAAATTTTGAAATCGATCGATCGAATTGTATAATATATCTATAGAACAAATTTGAACGATCAAATTTAGGAACCGATTGATCGAATTTAGGAATCGAGTGATCGAGTTGGGCAATCGATAGATCGAATTCCCCTATCTCTGTCTGTTTTGGTTTTCTGGGAAAAACATTGCGGTACATCGTACAAGTTGGTTATCTGACATCTTTGACACTTAGTACGGTGTACATATGGTCTAGGTCAAGACGGGAAGTTCTTGTTTGGGCTTTGAATTTGCTTAGAAAGACTTTGATTTAAGGTAGGAAAAATTCAACTTAACTTGCATTTGATTATGATTTCATGGACTCGTAGGATCTGTATTTTGACACATGATATCTGATTTATACTTTAAACAATTCCTTGCATATGAATAAGAATTCTGTTATTCTATTATCTGACATCTAATTCCTGACACCTGATTCTTGAAAATGCTGAAACTTGAAATCTGATCATTAAGTAAACATTCTGAATTATGTATTATAACCTGCATGTGATTTAAGGTTCATGTGACGAATCACACCAACGATGCGGGATATCCGTGACTGGCATGGCGGGATATTCGTGTGTTTGTTCTATGATCAGCCTGACATAAGTACTCTCATAACGCAGAGGCTTGTTGCAATTCCTATAAATTATTCATTGAACAACGATGGTCGGGGTTACCCATTGACAAACATTTGGCTACCACGTGTTATACCACAGGAGCTATTTAAGTATAGAATTAAGTCATTTAACTGAGGAAAGCATTACATGTATAACATCTAATTATTTACCTGATTTCAAATATGTCCTGTTTTGATGAAAATAATTAAAAATGCATCTGATTCCTGATATTCCGCATCTGACTCCTGTTAGTGAAATTCAGCAACTGTTTTATGATTCACATGTTTTAAATATCTACTCTAGAATCATCTGTTCTGATATATGTTCTGAAAATCATGCTCTACAGTAAAAATACAATATAATTGAGATTCTTCGACTAAACTTAGACTGTTAGCTCATCTTTGACTCTATGTCATAGATTCTAAGGCTCGAGTTACTGGCACTGAGAGTAATCCTAACTATCAGCCGGAGGCCGAGGCCGAGGCTGAGGAGGATACTGACATTCCTGCCGATCAGTTCTACCCATAGTCTGGCTATTTAGACTTGTTATTTTTGGGAGTTGTGTATGATACGTCTGGATTATTAGGCCTAGTGGCCTGCTATGTTTTGTATTATATTTTCTGTCGATACTTTTACTTTATAGTTATATACATTTTGGAGGAACCATTATTGGGAACCATTATTTTGGGTGATGGATAGTCATCACCGGTGGTTCTTCTTGGTTCCTTTTCGAGGATGTAAATGTAGATTTGATATGTATTTACTTTCTTTTATGTTGCTCCATTTTATGATGACTCTATCTGCCTCAATAGATGGTGTCTGCTCTGATTTCCGCTACAGGAGCAGACATATGTGTGTTTTATTTTGGGGATCGTCGGTGACAATGATCCTGATGGCACGGGTTTCTGGGTGCAAAAATCCTAGCTGTCACAACACTAAAGGTAGACATTATGATCAAACGGGGCCTAGTAACATTCAGATTTGAGTCTAAATTGTAGGGATTTAAGGTTTAGCGTTTAGGAGATTTTAGATATAGGGCCTTCTACTAGAATCGTAAAACACATACACATTAAAGTAAAACTAAAATAAATCAAATTTTAATTTGGGAATTTAGGCTTTAGGGGATTTTGGATTTATGATTTTCTACTAAGATTATACAACACATACACGTTAAATTAAAACTAAAATAAATTTAAATAAATAAAATTTTAATTTGGGGATTTAGGGGTTAGAGGTTTCTACTAGAATCATACAACACATGCACACACATGTAACTAAAACTAAAATTTAAATTTAAAAGAATAAAATTTTAATTTACCTTCAATTTAGCTTGATAGTTGATTTGATGAAATCACTGACTTGTGTCGCGTAAAGCGACAAAGGGATGTGAATCTTGGGTAGACATGACAAAAAAAATTAAACAAAAAGATAAGAGATCATAAAAATAGTACAAAAAAAGGGAAACGAAAAATAAAAATTAGGGATTTAGATAAATAGATTTGAAAATAAAGAGAGTTAGAGAGAGAGAGGAAGAAGAAGAATAATGAGGAGGGTTGTGTACTTTAGAGAGAGAGGAAGAAGGAGAGAGAGAGAGAGAGAAAGAAACCCTATCGGTCGCGGTGATCGAAATGGGGAGTCCGACGGTGGAGGGTGGCTATAGACACCCAATTTTTTACCCCTCGGGAATATGCAATAGTGTTCAAAACACCTCTTAACCTCGCCTGCCCGAAATTCTGAAAAAGTCAAACTATGGCAGAATTCTCAAAATCCAATAGTCCAACAATTATACACTGAAACCCCAGCGTATATTCAATTATATGTCGAAATCTTAGCATATAATTTGGCCTAACCTGGACCTAGTTGATTCTCCAATTATACGTTGGATTACCAACGTATACTTGGTTATACACTGGACTCCCGACATATAATTAGTCCTCCTCGAACTAGGAGACCCGACAGGACCCGATAACCCGCAAGTCAGCTCAACAATCCGTTCTATATCCAAACTCTTGATTATACGGTGAATCCACAACGTATAATTTGCTAGAGTCGCAATAGGACTCTAAGTCCAAGCGCAGTTGGCTGCTTTAGCTGACTTTCTTGAAGTCGCCTGAATTATACGCTGAAATCCCAATGCATAATTCATTATACGTCTGATATTTAGCATATAATCTAGAATATAAGTCAGACTTTCAGCGTATAATTATGAATTATAGGCTGGAGCGTATAAATGGCCGATTCTATAAATAAGCCCCTACCCCTCTCATTCTATAATCATCTTTCATTCACTTATTCTCTTTGGAACTTCCAAGGTTGGCTCTAAGGTTTGGCATTCTCGACCAAACAAAATCCACTTTCGACAAGTCGAGTTCTTCAACATCTGGACATCTTCTTGATTCTCAATCGGTAGAAATCCAGTTTCGACCAATCGACTTTTGTTATTTCTTCAGATCTTCTTCTTTGATCTCGACCGATCGAAATTGGATTTCGACCAGTTGAGATTGACAGTTTCTCTCTTCATTCATTCTTTCTTTCCTCTCTTTCGGGCAGTTGTTTCCATTGCTTTTGTTCTTTCTTCGTTTAGCTCTTTCCTTACCTTTGTCTCTTCAAAACCTCTTGTACATGAAAGCACACTAAAGGTAGACATTAGTGATCAAACGGTACCTAGCAACGTTGAGATTTGAGTCCAAATTATAAGGTTTTGAAGGTTGATCACCTACCGAGACTAGAGTGAAATGTTACCGTTCGCACTCTGGGCTTACCGAACATTGATCCATATTGCTACAGGGGCAACCTCATTTTCCCTCGTATACGGAACTAAGGTTGTACTACCAATCGTGGTCGAAATACCCTCCTATGTATCCTCATCGAATCCAATCTGCCTGAGTGCGAAAGAGAGAGAGCCCATTTTGAACAACTAAATTTCATTGATGAGAAGAGGCTCCAAGCGTCTCAAGATTCATATGTTAAAGATTGGAATGAAAAACGATCTGGATCATCGGATTCAAATCAGTAAATGGGTTTCAACATGGGTAAACTCAAAGACTCGATGGATGTATTTAAAGGTACTCATAATCTTATACCATTTAAATACATCATTGGTAAAATACCATCATTTTACGAGCTTGAAGTCTCACTCAAGTTCAATCGTAGCTTACCCTAATGAAATAAAGAAGGGGATAAAAAAAAAGTTGGAGAAGACTGTGAAAAGGCGAATAAAAGTAAACTTTTGCGATTGAAAATATGAAGAAAAAAGAATTTTTATGCCCTTACCATGGGGTTTGAACACTTTTATATGGCCAAATCAGTCTTTTTAACTTAGCTATACGTGAAGTGACATTCTAGAATACTTGATTGATAATAGATGTTTCAAAAAGCTCCAAAATAGTAGAAATTCTAGAATACTTGATGACTACTCTTAGGCTACGTCTGGGAACGTGGATTTGCATTTCTGGATTTGGATTTGAATATCTTAAATCTAAATCCACTGTTTGGATGATAGGAATTTGAGATTGGATTTGGATTTAACAAATTCTGCATCATTCTAAATCCACACCAACGGTTTAAAATCGTGGATTTTCGAAATACATCGCTCTCGTCGAAAAGAAAAAATTGGGTTCTTTCATAGAAAAAAAAAAACCTATAAACTAAACTCATCTCCCATCTCTTTTATTTCTCTCTTCCATTTTTCTCAGAAAAAATCTAGGGTTTGAAGGCGGCGTATAATTCGATGCTAGGGTTTCCGACCGAACGATTCTAATTGAAAGGCAGCTGCGGCGGATTCTGATTAGAAGAAGCTAGGGTTTTTAAAAACGGCATCATATTTCAATAGTTCAATGCTACGATTTTCATGGACGATGCTAATAGAACGGAATTAAGGATCTCATCTCTATCTCTTTTGTGACCTGCAATTTTTTTATTTTTAAATATGAAATTATTAGAATTTTGCTGCGTACATTGATATCATCGCTACTCTTCATTTTGATTTTGTTTTAGCTTATCCTTAATCTTCATTTTGAATATGTTGATCACTACTAATTTTTAATTTTAACTGCTAAATTTCCTAAGATTAAGATGTCTAATTATATGGATTTTAAATATGTGTGTTTTTTATGGATTATTATGTTTTCCTGTTTTGTACTAGTTGAGTAATCTTGAGCTTAGTCAAAGATGTGCAAAGTTGTATTGTCTTCAACTATTCTTATGCACTAGAAATGCAGCTAATGTAGTCAATTTCTCTAAAAAACTTATAATCATTTTCATATTTAGATTTCACATGACACACATCTCGAAAAGTGATCCAAGAATCATCTATAGCATGATCATGTTCACTTTTGAGGATGTATGCCAAGAATAAAAATCTGATCATCTGATGGTAGGCCCCCCATTCCACATGGCACACACCATTGATATGTTTGCGAAATGTCGTAGTTTGAATGAAGCATGGCGAGTATTCGAGGGAATGCTAGAGAGAGATTTGGTGTCGTAGAGTGCAATGATTTGTGGTACAGTGCATAATGGGGAGTGGGTTAACGCTTTGAGTCTATTTAGAAGGATGAGATTAGAATGACTTCAACCTGATTGGTGATTGGTGCCACGACTCTTCCGGGCTTCCGGCATATGGAAGATTGGGTGTTCTCCAAATGGGGTATTGGGTAATGCGGAATCCATAAGATCAAATGCTTATTTAGAAGAGAGGAGAAGCACAAGGGGGAACCAACAGAAGCTTGTGCCTTTGGCTTATTAAGGATGATGACAAGATGGTCATCAAGTGGGTCCCATTAATGTCCAACATAGTAATACTCTTGGATACCCAATAATCCTAATGTTTTATTTGGTCTTTATTTAACATACATTAATTCTTATTTTAATCCTTATGTCTGTATTTTTGTAGCTGCTATAGTCTCTGTTTAGACTTTGTTCCAGCTTCCAAGCATCAAAATGGCCTGCATGTGTTCCTTGTATAGACTTGCCAATAACAGCTTTGTTGTCTTGTCATAGATGCCTCGCATCAGGTTAGGTCCAAATTTGAGTGACCTACATCCATACTTGATTTATAATTGGGTTTAAGTATGCAATCAATGTGATTGGTTTTCAATGAAACATGTACCTTATGATAAGCTTTTTCAAGTTTTCACAAGCCATTTATGGGCACACTATATATGATGTAGTGTTCCTTTTATTGAAAAGCTAGGTTATCTAAATCCACATAGGAAAATGGCAGACTCTCTGATGCTTCCTCTTCTTCAATTTCAAAAATAAAGCTGAAAAGGTTCTTTAATGGGATACATGAGCAATGATATGCATCAGTTTCTCTTATGTTGTCTGAATGTGATTTCTAATATTTCCTGTAGCTCACATCTCTTGTTCATTGCAAGTGTGCAACCGTGGGATTTTTGGCGATCCCGTCGCGACGATGTGCTCTCTTGAAAAATATAGAGTCACTACCCGGAGCTTTTGGTGTCCCGGGAAACCTCAAATCAATATTGAAAGCATCGAAGTGTGAAAATATGACTCTGATTCCGGTCTACACCAAAGGCTCTTGGGTAGGGGCTTCGGTTATCGATCGGGAAGGTGTTAGGCACCCAACCAACCCGCTTGTAAGCAGTCTCTATTATGGCTATTTGGATGTGTATATAATATATATATATATATATATATATATATATATATATATATATATATATATATATATATATATAAAGAAAAGAAAATGAGCGGCACTTCTCCTTGCCCGAAGGCACACCGATCCTATTGTGCCCTTCCCGCTTGCCAAAATTGTGCCCTTCCCGCTTGCCAAAATTTGGGCATCATAATGGTTTAATTCTAGGATAGAGGAAAAGCAAAGAAGGTAGAGGAATAGAGGGAAGAGTTGGAGCTCTCGGGCCCTTGTAGCACCGATGTGGATCCTTGCGCAAGAGCGTCTTTGATGAGCTTCCGAAAGCAAACGGGTAGCTGGATGGGTTCTAATCTCTAAGGCTATGGAGCTAAGAGGTAGGAGAAGAAGGCTAGGGAGCTAGATCTAGCTAAATCTCAAGGATTTATGATAGAAATTGGGGTGTCAAGGATGAACTAGGGTGCTGGAATTATATGGGTTTAGTGGAGGCCAATGGGGGGGAGCTCACTAAAATTTTCTCTCTTTGAAAATTTTCTAACCAATAAGCAAGAGGGGTGGCTCTCTATTTATAGAGAAAGGGAGGATTAGTGAGGGGTTAAAGTCCTAATTGGGTTAGCAATTAGGTAATGAGCAATCTAAGGTTTTTAAGGTTTTCTAGAGCTTGGAGAAGAGGAATTTGGGTTTAATGGTAGATGATAGGGTAGTGACTTGAATGGCAAAAGGGTGATAACTTAAGCTAATAGGGTCACTAGGGTCCTAAAGAAACACACCCCAGACTTTGGGATGGTCCACAAGTCAAACCCCCAATGTCAATTTTAGCCATTTTTTGAAGGAAAACCAGGCCCAAACTATTAGAAATTGAAGACTCGCAGGGGCCCAGCCCAGTTTTACAATTTCCTGCACAAATCTGCGATCTTCATTTCGCCATAACTTTGATGTATAACTCTAATTGAGGCGATTTTTGGCTTGTTAGAAAGCCGAAGAAGTCTTATTTCCAATGGTATATAACTTAGTTTCAGAAGAGGTTTGTATAAATTTTAGCACTGCTCTCTTTAACCACTGCTCAAGAGGGTTCGAAACTGGCTCTCTAGGTCCGGCTTTGTAATTTCCTATACAAATCCGCGATCTTCATTTTATCATAACTTTTGATGCACAACTCCAAATTAGGTGATTCTTAGCTCGTTGGGAAGATGGAAAGCTCTACTTTCTAATAGTATATGCCTTAGGTTAGAAAACTATCTATAAAAACTTTAGCACTCTTTTTTCTAATCACTATTCAGAGGAGTTCGAATTAGGCCCGAGAAGGGTTCTAATAGGTTTGGGAAGGCTATGGTTGATTCATAAGGGATTGAGATGATTCCTAAGGGTTTTGGGATGATTCTTAAGAGATTGAGAAATGATTTCGGAAGCTTGAGGGTATGCCTTTCTCGAAGAATGTATCGATTGGGCCTTGGGCCAAATTTGGGTGTCTACAGATGCCCCTCTTTAGTATCCGATCACTAATGATCAAATACCAAAGAAAAGAGACATCCGAAGAGGCCAAGGCATTACTGACGGGTCCGTTGTATTCAGAACAAACTTCAAACATCAGATGAGTAACATGGTGAGAAAATGAAAGCCCTGTATGTCGGGAAAAATGGTCGTCTCTTAAGGTAATCGGTCCCCAAGCGCTTAGCGACATTACTGGGCATAATCGAGGTAGAAAATGAGTTGGGAAAGCCCAATAGCTAGGAAAAATGATCGCTTCTTGAGATTTTTTGAAGGAGTTTGATGTTTAAGATTCATTCTGAATATAGCAGCTTTGAAGTAAGGAGGGTGATCGACCCACATTCAAAGATAGCGCAACGCAAGTATGCAAGGTTCCACAGTTTGTGTCCAATCATATGTGGCATTGACCACCTCATCTAACTAGCCACGGGTGCCCCTGCTTGAAGAAGGTTTTGAGGTCTTTGGGCAAACCCATTGATCCTGAAGTTTATTTAGCATGACTACCCGAGCGGAGCGAACAGATGTCGCAACGCTTTTTGAGAGTACGTGCTACTTTTCCAACGTGTCCTGGATCATCATGACCCAAAGTATCTAACCTCAAATGACACAGAATAGATCTAGGCAAAATCGGGTGCCCACCGAAGGGGACATCTAATCATGTTCTCTGTCGTCAATGATCTTACAAATCTTTTAACTATGCATAAACATGTACCCATTAGGGGTGATAAGCAACAAAGGCAATAGAAGTCTCGACGCAGATCCCGTCCGGGTATAATTTACGAGAATAAATGACCATCCTATGGATACCCAAATGTATGGCGTATACTTTACAGGGATACCGTACTAATACAGGTTTTAAGCCTGTGGAAATAAGGAAAATGAACCCTTCTGCATGCATGTTTACACATTATTTGATTGACATGTAGTTTCATTTTTAACAGGTTGGTTTCAACCAATGATTGACCATTTTCATAATGGAGTTATCCGAACCTCACACCTGTAGTTAGACACACCTCCGAAATAGCTCGTGATGAATCTAAAGTTAGACACTCACGTTCCTATGAATCCACAAACAGAGCGCTCATCGCAAAGATTTAGCAGTGGAGTCGACCCGATCGAAATATTGACTGTTTGACCAGGATTGACACAATTGCTCCTATTTAAAGTAGGATCCAAAGATCCAAAGCGAACCTTAGACTTAGGTCATTAATTTAGCATAACTACATTGCTGATAAAATATTAATATTTTACCGCCTTAAAATCCGCATGTGCGTAACAAAAGGTACCATAAAAACTCATCTATCTTTTTTATTTTTAAAATGATTGTTTTTTTTATTTTTTTTAATAGACCGATCATCTATGGAGAGATATTTTATTTGATATGTCCATCGCCGAGAGATTGCCTGCCTTGAGGTTTTGGGCCATTTGATGTTCCTACACATTTCTCAAGAAAACATCAGTCCTTTTTTTGTTTATATGGGTAATAAATATACATCTTAAGTAATAGAAGGAGCAACAAATTTTTACCTACATTTTTTTATTTTTCAAAATTTATATATATTTTTTTGGATTTTTATTTTTAGAGATTTTTTGTTCTTTTTCTTCATTTTTGGAATGGAAGTACAATGTTGTATATATGTACATGGAAAAGAGTAGAAATATAAAAAAAATTTATATTTAGATTTTTCTTAATTTTTTTCTTTTTTAGCTTTTCTTCTTTTTTTTGTTTAATGTCTTATCAATGAGATGAAGTAATTTTTTATCATAGCCGAACTCGTTCATGCGGTCAGACCTGAGTGAGGTTCAAATTTTCTAAGGTCGGAACGTCCATCCCTTTGGATCGAATTAACCTTTTCTCCTTACCTTGGGTCATAGGTTTGACGATGTAGCTTGAAGATATTCCTGGTTAGAACCTGATTTGAGCTAACATAAGCGGCCCAGTTGGCGATCAAATAACACAGAGATGT
This sequence comes from Chloranthus sessilifolius, assembly GCA_021018995.1. Lineage (NCBI taxonomy): Eukaryota > Viridiplantae > Streptophyta > Magnoliopsida > Chloranthales > Chloranthaceae > Chloranthus > Chloranthus sessilifolius. The sequence goes on along the minus strand of CM037585.1, from coordinate 28,118,169 downwards.
AACCAAAGGAAGTAACTAAATGATTTTCTTCTTCTTCTTTTTTTAAACATTTTTACTCACAGCGCCCAAGACGGGTTTTCGCCTTGCCCATTGTTACCCTCTTTTTTACCCGTAATACTCTTTCGGGTTTTTATTACATCCATGGGTATAGCTCTCTTACCCCAAGCGCCCTTTCGAGTTTTTACTTGGTCCGCACAAGCTCCATGTTTTTACCCGTAGTGCCCTTTCGAGTTTTCACTACGTCCATCTTGCTTTGAGCTTGTATTTTTTTTTTTTCATTTTTTTTTAAAAGCCACAACATAAATGTTGATTCGGTCATAGCTGGCCGGAAGGGGTTCCAGTATCATCTCACAACTCGACTTGTGTTGACTTAACCGATACTATGACTACTTGTAAACCTAAAAAGAGGGCTTTCTCTAAGGTATAGCTTGTCCATGGGTCAAGTTAGGATTTGAAGGTATGCTGGGCTAAAAAGAGTTTCCTTAACACAATCTCAGCATTTCACAACATACTTTCTTCTTTGGGGGATTTTACCGTACATGCCCCATAATTCTTCTATATTTTTTCTTTTTTTCTTTGTTTTATTTCAGGTAATCTCTTTTTGGGGTTTGGCTTTTCCGATTTTTTTTAGATTTTGATTTTACCTCCCCATTTTTGTATATGTACACACTTTTTCTCTTCTCTTTTTTTTGGGGAAGGGGTTTGTTGAAAGAAAGGCCCAGGCTCAAAATGGGTTAGCAAAGGATATTATCATTTTTAGGGATACTTTTTGGCTACTGTGCTTGGAATGATGACCTCTTTTGGATGGTTCTTAAGCAGTCACGTATCTATTTCACCAATACTTACTTTATCGTGATAGACTAAGAGTAGAACCGTTGGACATATCCAGCATTAATGGGCTTAGGAAGATGATCTCCGTCCATGGTGGCGAGACAGATTACGTATCCCAACAGCAATTCTCGAATGATTTAAGGTCCCTCCCAGTTTGACTTAAATTTTCCTCTCTGATTGGTGTGGAGGGATGGGAAGATCTTCTTCAGCACAGTGTCTCCTATCTTCAGATCTCGACCGCAGACATGTTTATTATAAGCACGTGCGATTCGCCCCTGATAAACTTGAGTATGACACAAGGCTAGGAGTCTCTTCTCGTCCAATAAGTTCAATTGTTCAAAGCAGGAACTCTCTCTCTCTGCTTCGGGTAAGCCTGATCCCATGAGGATTCAGAGCGAGGGTACTTCAACCTCTACCGGTAGGATGGCTCGGTTCCATGCACAAGGGAGAATGGTATTGCCCCTGTAGCGGTACGGATCGACATTCTGTAGGCTCATAAAGCAAATGGCAGCATTTTGCTCCAATCTCGATAAGTGACGACCATTTTCTTTAGGATGCGGATGATCGTCTTGTTCACAGCTTCCACGGCTCCATTAGTTTGAGGCCGATAAGGGGACGAGCGATGGCGCTTGATTTTGTATTACTCGTAGAAGGCTCGGATGCGCTTATTCACAAAGTTTGTGCTGTTGTCCGTGATAATATCCTTGGGTACTCCAAATCAACACACAATATTATTTTTGAGGAACTTCTCAATGTGACTAGCCGTGATATTGGCATATGATGCTGCTTCTACCCACTTGGTGAATTACTCAGTGGCAACGAGGATGAACCGATGTTCATTTGATGTTTTCAGATTAATCATTCCAACAACGTCAAGGCCCCAGGTAGCAAATGGCCAAGGAGTGGTCATGCAGTGAAGATCGATGGCAGGAGCGTGTATCAGACTGGAGTATTCCTGACACTTGTAACATTTCTGAACATGTTTGCAACAATTCGATTCCATGGTGGTCCAAAAGTATCCTTGCCGCAGAATTTTTTTGGCGAGCATGTGACCGCTGACGTGGGCACCACTTACTCCCTCATGGTTCTCCTTCATAATATTGATCGCTTCACTTTCTGTAAGGCACCTGAGTAAAATATTATTGTACGATTGCTTGTAAAGGCATTCCCCACAAATGACGTAGCCTACTGCTAAACGTTGAATGGTTCGTCGGTCCGTCTTGGACGTACCCTCAGGGAAAGTTAGTGTCTCGAGGAAATTCTTGATATCTAACAACCAAGGTGGCTCATCATCAAGCTTTGTAGGTTTCTCAATCTGGAGACAGAAGGCCGGCTCATTCTTTTGCTCGATCATGATTGGCTTCACCTTGGCACCATACCGGATTTCAATCATTGACGCCAAAGTGGCTAATGCGTCGGCAAAGTGATTCCTTATCCGGGGGACATATGAGAATATCACGTCTTCAAAACAAACTATCAAATCCTTGAGGTGCTCATGGTAAGAGATCAATTTCTCATTTTTTGTCTTTCAATCTCCATTTGTCTGGCATATGATCAACTGCGAATCGCTAAATACTCGGAAGTGAGTTACCTTCAGATCGAGAGCCGCCTGCAAACCAGCAGCACAAGCTTCGTACTCGGCCATGTTGTTAGTGCAAGGGAAGTTAAGCTTGATAGAGACTGGTATATGTGATCCTTTCGGCGAAATCAGAATGGCGTCAACTCCCTGACCCTCAGCATTGGCAGCCCCGTCAAAGTGCATTACCCAAGATTTCTCTACTTCCTCAGCATCGTCCTCCGTCATGAACAGGATGTCCTCATCAAGGAACTCAGTTCTCAAGGGTTCATAATCTGGCAAAGGATTGTCGGCAAGATGATCAATGAGTGCTTGCCCCTTGATCGACTTCTCAGTGGCGTATGTGATGTCAAACTCATACAATAAAAGTTGTTATCGAGCGATTCGTCGTGTAAGTACCTTCTCAAAAAGGTACTTCAACGGGTCCATTTGGGCCAAAAGTAGAACAGTTTGGGATAGCAAGTAATGACGGAGCCTCTAAGTAGCCCATACAAGAGCCAGACATGTTTTCTCCAGATGAGAATAGTGCGTCTCATAATTAATAAACTTCTTGCTCAGATAGTAAATGGCCTGTTCTCTTCTTCCTCTTTCGTCATGCTGCCCTAAGACACATCCATAAAAACTTTCGTCGTGGAGAGATACATCAAAAGTGGTCTCCCTGGCTCGGGTGGCACTAACACAGGTGGGTTAAGGAGGTATCTTTTGATTTTATTGAACGATGCCTGACAGTCATCGTTCCATTCAACGGGCAAGTTCTTTCTTAGTAGTTTGAAGATCAGCGTGCAGATTGGAGTTAGTTGTGCAATGAATCGACTTATATATTGTATTATGCCTAGGAATTGTCTAACTTCTTCCTTAGTAGATAGTGGCGTAATTTCGGTGATTGCTTTAACTTTGACTGGGTTGACCTCGATCCCTCTCCTGTTGACGATGAATCCTAACAGTTTTTCGAACATAGCACCAAATGCACACTTTTGTGGATTCAGACGTAACCTATACTTTCTCAGTCTTTCAAACAACTTCTGAAGGTTTACCAAGTGATCGCTTCACTCCGGTGACTTGGCTATCATATCATCGACATATACTTTAATTTCTCGGTGCATCATGTCGTAAAACAGTGCAGTCATAGCTCTGTGGTACATTGCATAGGCATTCTTCAGCCCAAACGACATGACTTTGTAGTAAAAGGTTTCCCAAGGAGTGATGAACGCAGTCTTCTCTCGATCTGCCTCTGTCATCTTAATCTGATTATATCCTGAGAATCCATCTATGAAAGAAAGCATCTCATGCTTAGAAATGTTATCGACCAAGATGTCGCTGTGCGGCAATGGGAAATCGTCTTTTGGGCTTGCCTTATTTAAGTTTATAAAATCAATGCACATGCGGACTTTTCCATCCTTCTTCGGTACAGGCATAATATTGGCTAGCCACTATGGGTATTTGGATACCATGAAAAACCTCACGTCATACTGCTTAATGACTTGTCCTTAACTTTCAACATCCACTCAGGTCAGAGACATCTCAATTTTTGCTTAACCGCCTTTATATCATGGTAGAGAGGCAACTCATGCTCGACCAAATCGGTGTCCAGACCAGGCATGTCCTCGTACGACCAGGCAAAAATGTCTTGGTATGATCGAAGGAAGTCGATCATGCTTTTTCTTTCTTTGGGAGATAGCGACGTTCCGATTTTGGTAATTCGGGGAATCTTCTCAGTCTCCAGATTAATATCCTCGGTTTCTTCGACGATGGGGGTAGGGTTATGCTCAAATTCGGCAAACCAGTCAAGGAGCTCATTGGAGAGCTCCTCCAAAGGGATATCCTTGTCCAGACTCATAACACCTACCTCTTCTTGAATTTCTATAGGAAAGGGATCGATTTTACGTGGGACGGGTATTTCGATTAAGACATCTTTTTATGAGATTTTATTAAAATTTTTAAATGACAATATTTTTAGACTTTGTATTTTTTCAATGTTTTTGAAATTTTTATTTTCTTCGGAGACAGACCCTTGGCATCACGAGTCTGTGTATATACAAAGTATTGTCTGCCAAGGACTTATCTCACTTTTTAAGAAACGGGTGCCAAATGTTAGGCCACTCCCCGCTTCCAGGGTTTGGGATAAAGATGCCTAGTTGTGTACCTAAGAGGCCGCTCCTTTACCTGTTTGGATAGAGGGTGCTGACTGATACGGCTCTTCGGAGTCAGCCTCCATAATGTTGATCCCCATTTCGTCTGAGATGATATCCTTAAACGTTAATACAGTTTTGTGGTGATTCACCATAGGGAGAGTTTGTTCAGGTACGGACCGTTGTTCCTCAAAGAGGGATAACGTGGCCAAGTCTATCTCCAGGCTGGGAAGGGTCATGTGGGGATTGGTGGGGTGAACCGGTGTTGTAGGCTTATGTGGGGTTAAATGGGTTATCCCATTTTGATCAATCTTCACAACCCCAACACTCACGAATGGATTTCTGATATGAGGCCTGAGACTGAGTTTCTCCTCTATGTGGATCCCCCTAGCTTTTGCAGCTGTCGTTGCGCGGGCTTTTGCTTTAGCCTCTCGCACCTCTTCTTCCGTGGGCTTGTAACCTAGCCCAAATTTGACTTTTTGCCCCCCTTAGCTGTGATGGGCTCCTTCCTACCTTACAGTCTGGGCCCCAATCCTCTACCTTTTTTATAGCCCCACTTTTGGAGCATGGCTACTGCTACTACCATTCCACCTCTGATTTTAAGAATGATGCCCTCGATGGGCTTTAGGAGTATTGTTGATATCTCGCACTCTAAGCTGTAGAGGTTGACATCCTCAGTGGTGTGTGACACATCCAACACGTTGGGCATTTTGACACTGTTGGTGGCTTTTTCTTTCTCACTGTGCCCCTCATCGATGATAGTGATAATCTTATGCTCGGACATAAACTTGAGTTTTTGGTGTAGCGTCGATGGTATTGCTCCAACTTCATGCAACTACGGGCACCCTAACAGTAGATTGAACAATGATTTGATGTCCATCACTTGAAACAATATGGAGAAGGTCATTGGCCCAATCAATAGCTCAAGGTAACCTTCTCCCATTATCTATCTTCGTGTGTTATCGATTATTGGGTCTTAGCATGCATGGATCTACCCCAATCTTGGTGGCGGTTCTCAGCGAGCATATATTTAACACAGACCTGTTATCGATTAAAACCAAGGGGATTATCATATTTATGGACTCAACAATTATATTTAAGGACTTCGAGTGACTAGATCCTTCCTCTGGTAAATCAGCATCTGAAAATGAAATGGCATTCGGAGCCATCACTTGACCAATTATTTAATCGACTTTATCCGGGCTAACCTGAAGCGATACATGCGCATTCTTTAATGCCTCCATTAAAGCTTGAAAATAGAGTGGGGAGGTCATTAACAGATTCCATATAGTAATAAAGGCAGACATTCTTCTCAGCTGAGTCTCCAGTATATGTTCTTGACTCATTTTCTCAAAAGGATTCACGACGCTATCTTTCTTTCCCTCTGGTTGGGCTTGTGCTGCTGCTAGTATTTCTGACTGCTTCAATATCTTCTTGGATTGGGTAACAAAGTCCACTACCCCTTCACTGTTCTGCCAGTATTGATATTTATTTATTCATAACTCAGCAAGACCTGATGAGGATCGTAGGTCGGTCCCAAGATTTGAAATAGTATAGATGTCGGAATCGGATGCACTTGCACTGCAGGCTCCGGGGGTATGGGTAACACTTGATTCACTTCGGTGATAGCTGGTTGGGTGGCAAAATTGAGTCAGATGGGGGTGGTTAAGCTTGTGGGTGGTTGCACTGGGGGTAAAGGGATAGGAGTAGGCCCTTGGTAGTTGATAGGTGCTGCGCGGGAGATTGGGGGCATGATGAGCTATTGGGTAATTGATGGGGGTGGAGGTGTGTGATTGATAAGAATTTATGTGTACATAATTGATGGGTGTGGGTGATAAAAATAAGCCCTAAGATCTAAGGGTTCAATTCGTGGTGTCGGGTTGGGAAAATAACTTGATAAATTCAAGGGTTCAATCACCCCAATATTCCTTTCTTCACAATTTCTCGGCAATGGTGCCACACAGTTCTCCCGATCACTGATGTAGTCTGACAGGTCAAATTTGAACTCCTCCTTACATTCTTTTATCATCCCGATGGTGGGTCTGGGACCTGTTCCTCCGATAGGATGTGAGGGTAATGGTACCTAATGAATATTCGCGTGCTTTTAATGGAAAGCAGTGATCAGTCGAGTGATCGAACCCTGATAAAAATTGCAATGGGTATTAGGGTCATAATTCTTTGGGATTGGGTGAGGAGGAGGTTACGATTGATGAATAGTAACTAATCCCTTTTATATTAGTAAAGGTAAAAGTACACTTAGTGATTACCTTAGGGGTGTAAACACTCGGTCGTAGGGGGCTCTTCTCTGCTCCAGAGTCATCTGCATTCCTTATACATTCCTTGCTCTTCAGATCCGCATACCGATTCGACCGGGTGTCAAGTACGCTTGAAATTTGAACGGGGTTATATTATTATTAGGCCTGGTGTTGGCAATGTTCTGAACATCGACCCCTATTCTTTTCTCATTCTTTTGTTCTAAAAACCTTCTAACCCCACTGGCTCCACTTGGTACATTCTTATTCAGGTGACCTTCCCTGATAGCATCTTCACAGCGATTAGCGTTCCTTACTAGATCAGCAAAGCTAGACTGCTGCTAGTACACTAAAAAGTTTGAGATCACTGGCAGAATATTTTTAGAAATCATTTCTATATGTTCATCATTAGGTATCCTATTTCTAACTTGAGCTGCCAGTGCTCTCCAATGCACCAAATAATCGCTAAAGGTCTCATTCGGGTTTTGCTTCAAACGGGGCTAAGTCTGACTTACGCGGTTCAATGCCTATATTATAAATATATTGTTCCTAAAATAGGTGCGTCAACTCCTTCCAAGTTTTCATCATAGATGGTTTCAAAGATGTAAACCATCTCAAGGCTAGACCGGTCAAACTCTTCTGAAAGACCTTTATCAATAGTCTTTCGTCCCCTCCATACTGGCACATGTCCCTACAATAAGACTTGAGGTGTGCTATGGGATTGTCGGTGCCATTGTATTTGTCAAAAGCCGACATTTTAAATTTTGGAGGCAAAGGGACCTCAGCGAACAAACACAAATTTGTGAAGTTTGTGGCGTGGATTTCAGCACCACCTATTCTTCTGAAATTTGTTCAACTGTTCTTTCAACTGTTTCGATTCCTTGGATATGGGGGCCACTCTCTCAGTGGTCGGTTGGACTTCACTCTGGGCTACTAGGGGGTGGGTAATTATAGGTGGGGGGTTAAGGCTGGTCAATGCCTCAGCATAGGCTCCACTGTTTCTAATCTTATCCTCTTCATACTACTAGTCTACACAAGGTGCAATGAGGGCGGGATTCTCTTGCTGGTGTTGCATGGACTGGATGGGGATGACATGAATGAGGGTTGGGTGAGTCCATTGGGGATGAGGGAAGGTTTGTTGAATGATGGGATGAGTGGAAGTCAGATTTTGCGGTGGGGCCTGATGAGGCCATTGGGCTTGAGGAAAGGCTTGAAACTAACTTTGGGATGTTGGGATATGCGCGAATTTGGGTTGATGTAAGGCATGGGTTTGAGCTAGGTAAGAGGGTTGTGAGTGGGTGAAATTTTGAAGGAATTGTGAAGGGTATGGGTGTGAGGCTCCCAGATTTTGCTAGGCTTGGGTTTGGGCTATGAAGGTTTGGCCCATGGGTCCTTGGGAAGCTTGGGCCACAAAGCCTTGGTCATGATGGGTTTGGGCCATGGGTTGATGGGTTTGAGCCATGGGCCCTTGATGGGTTTGGGCCATGGGTCTCTGATGGGTCGGAGCCATGGGCCTTTGGTGGGTATGGCCCAGTGAGCAATGATGGGTTTGGCCCATTGGGCTTTGGTGGGTCTAGGCCATGGGCCCTTTATGGGTCTATCCCATTAGGCCTTAGTGGATCTGGGCCATGGGCCCTTGATGGGTCTGGTTCATTGGGCCTTAGTAGGGTCTGGGCCATGGGCCCTTGATGAGTCTGGCCATTGGGCCTTGATGGGTGTGGTCCATGGGCCCTTGATGGGTCCCCATTAGGCCTTGATGGATTTGGTCCATTGGGCCTTTGTAGGTCTGGGCCATGGGCCCTTGATGGATCTGACCTATTGGGCCTTAATAAGTCTGACCCATTGGGCCTTGGTGGGTCTGGTCCATGGGCCCTTGAGGCATGTGGGAAATGAGGGTTTGGATGGTGTGGATGATGGGGGGTTGATGGGGGTCATGGGAGAATGAGGCATGGAGGCTTGATAGGGCCTCGGATGGATTCATGGGTGTGTGGTATAGATGAGGGGGGATGTGTTGGGAAGTCTTCCACCTATTGTAGGTTTCGAACATCTCCTCCATCATAGACATGGAAAGGGGATTGGATGGAGATGGATTATTTGATGGTTAGAGGGGTATGGATGGAGTGTGTAAAGAGGAAAATTTTGGCATGGCCCCGGTAAATCGGGCACAACTCGGGTAAGTGGCGGGATATGAGATGGGTTGGAGAAATGAGGTGGGGCATTGGTGGATGGAATGGGCATATATGGGGAAGATGTATGGGGCATGGAGGTGGAGAATGAGAGAGGAAAATTGGTCATGGTTCCGAAAAAAATAGGCATGACTTGGGTAAATGGAGAGATGTGTGGGGGATCGGATGCTGCATGGATAGATGTGGGTGGATTGGGTTAGGCAGGTGAAAAATAGGGTATGTTGGTTAAAGTGGGGAATGGGGCCAGGTTTGGATCGGGTGTGGAAGGAGGGTGAGATGGCCATGGGTGAAGGTATGGCTTGAGAAAATGACGGGAAATTTGGATTTTGGGTATTTTGGGAAGTGGTGAAAGGGAAAATAGGGGCACCGAACGAGCCGATTATGATGAGGATTGATTGGGTGAGGGGGGTGGAAGTAAAAGCTTCCTCAGTATGGGAATGAGTTGGAGAATGTGGTGGGGATGAGTCAGGATCGGCGTAAGCTGGATCCATAGCCCACGACATAGCTTGGTATCGGGTCAGGTACGGGTTCCTCGGATGGGGCCCGTAAAGCTTCATCTTTCTTCCCATACGAGATGTCGGAGGGTACGATAATGTCGTTGTGCTTACACCAATCAAGACTCTATTTTTAGTTTTTTAATTTTTAATTTTTTAAAATTTTTATAAGTGAAAAGAAATGAGGATTCCAGGGCCTTTTGAATTCCTTTCTCGGGTGGCTCTCGTACCCTAAATAGGTCCTGCGGCAAAGGTTCCGAAGCGTATCAGAAGTATTAAAGGGAAATCTCTTGATCTATTGAAGGCACAAAAATCGATGCAAATAATTCGATCCCCCGAACGAATAAAAAAGAAGTCACATTCTTTTGACCAGTGAGGGCATATTGGGTGTCGAAAGTTGCGGGGCCTAAACAGAGGCACTAAACACACTGATCGGGGAGTCTGGGATGTGAAGCAGGCCACCAAATTCGGGGTGTTGCTATGTACCCAAAGCTGGCGCAACTATTAGGTGTGCCAGACCAAAAAGTCCCCCTTTTTATGCTGGTGCAACTAATAGATGTGCCAGTGTAAATTTGAGGATTTTTGGCTTGGCGCAACTGACGCCAGGTAAAAACTGGGTTCCAGATTGTTTGACAGCAGCAGTTTCAGCCTGAAATGAGTCTCCTAATTAATTTTTTCTGGAAGTTGGGCTTCCGGGGATTGACTGTTCTAATGATACGTCTTTTTCCTCACCGATCCTAAGGGTTTAGAGGCCAAATTGGGTTCACTATCGCTCTCTTTTTCCTGGGTTTTAAGCCTGGTAACGAGAAGGTTACCTACCCGATATACCTTAAGCGCAAGCACTTTTCTCAGGTACTAGGTGGGCTGGGACCTTTTCGGATCATCACCACTTGGGGCCGCCGCCGTACTAAGACTCGGGAGTTTGTATGTGTGTCTAAATAATCCAACCCTTAAAATTCTACCTCGTAAAAATTAATTTAAATTCCTTTTGTTGGTTCAATTTTATTTTTCACTTTTAAGAAAATTTTCTTAAGTTCAAAGACCGTGGGTGATGATCCCGTGCTGCCTCTACGGGCTGGCGTTCACTAGCGAAATATGATTACGAAATTAAAAGGGCAAGTAGGCCCGCCAAACGGCTAAGTCACTTGAAATAACATAAATATAAGGAATTTAAATGGCAATACACAAGAAGACCCGCCGATCAACTATGGTACTTGAAATGACGGAAACGTAAAGAAAGTAAATGACGGTGCGCAAGTAGGCCGGCCAAACGGCTAAGACGCGTAAATGACGTAAAAGTAAGGATAAGTAAAATGACATAATCGGAGGGGTAAGTAAAAAAAAAGCAATAAAAGAGTTAGTAAATCAAAAATAAAGAGACCAAATTTAAGGGAAAGCTATACCAGCTACTCCCCAGCAGAGTCGCCATCTGTGCAACCGTGGGATTTTTGACGATCTCGTCTCGACGATGCGCTCTCTTGAAAAATATAGAGTCGCTACCCGGAGCTTTTGATGTCTCGAGAAACCTCAAATCAATATTAAAAATACCGAAGTGTAAAAATATGAATCTGATTCCGGTCTACGCCAAAGGCTCTTAGGTAGGGACTTCGGTTATCGATCGGAAAGGTGTTAGGCACCCGACCAACCCGCTCGTAAGCGGTCTCTACTATGACTGTTTGGATGTATATATATATATATATATATATATATATATATATATATATATATATAAAGAAAAGAAAATGAGTGGCACTTTCCCTTGCCTGAAGGCACACCGATCCTATTGAGCTCTTCCCACTTGTCAAAATTTAGACAGTGTAACGGCTCAATTCTAGGATAAAGGAAAAGCAAAGAAGGTAGAGGAATAGAGGGGAGAGTCGGAGCTCTCGGGACCTTGTAGCACCGATGTGGATCCTTGCACGAGAGTGTCTTTGATGAGCTTCCGAAAGCAAACGGGTAGCAGGATGGATTCTAATCTCTAAGGCTATGGAGCTAAGAGGTAGGAGAAGAAGGCTAGGGGGCTAGATCTAGCTAAATTTCAAGGATTTATGATGAAAAATGGGTGTCAAGGATGAACTAGGTGCTGGAATTATATGGGTTTAGTGGAGGCCAATGGGAGGGGAGCTCACTAAAATTTTCTCTCTTTGAAAAATCTTCAACCCCTAAGCATGAGGGGTGGCTCTCTATTTATAGAGAAAAGAGAGGATTAGAGAGGGGGTTAAAGTCTTAATTGGGTTAGCAATTAGGTGATGGGTAATCTAAGGTTTTTAGGGTTTTCTAGAGCTTGAAAAAGAGGGATTTGGGTTTAATGGTAGATGATAGGGTGGTGACTTGAATGACAAAATGGTGATAACTTAAGCTAATAGGGTCACTAGGGTCCTAAAGAAACACACTCCAAACTTTGGGATGGTCTACAAGTCAAACCCCCAATGTAAATTTTGGCCATTTTTTGAAGGAAAATGAGGGCCAAACTATTGGAAGTTGAAGACCCATAGGGGCTAGCACGGTTTTCTAATTTCCTGCACAAATCTGTGATCTTCATTTCGCCATAACTTTTGATGTATAACTCTGATTGAGGCGACTTTTGACTTGTTGGAAAGCTGGGGAAGTCCTATTTCTAATGGTATATAACTCAGCTTTAAAAGAGATTTGTGTAAATTTTAGCAATGATTTCTTTAACTACTGCTCAGGAGAGTTCGAAACTGGCTCTATAGGTCTGACTTTGCAATTTCCTACACAAATTCGCGATCTCTATTTTATCATAACTTTTGATGTACAACTCCAAATTAGGCGATTCTTAGCTCGTTGGAAAGATGAGAAGCTCTACTTTCTAATAGTATAGCCTTAGATTAGGCAACTATCTATAAAAACTTTGGCACTCTTCTTTCTAATTATTGTTTAGTGGGGTTCGAATCGGGCCCGAGAAGGGTTCTAATACGTCTGGGAAGGCTATGGTTGATTCCTAAGGGTTTGAAATGATACCTAAGGGTTTTGGGATGATTCCTAAGGGTTTGGAAAGTACTTTCGGAAGCTCTAAGGTATGTCTTTTTCGAAGTATGTGTCGATCGGGCCTTGGGCCAAATTTGGGTGTCTATAGCAAGCTTATGAACTTTACAACTTGTAGACACTCAAATTTGGCCCAAGGCCTGATTAGAATATATTTTAAGAGAGGTACACTTTTTAGCTTTTGAGACATGTATGAAACCTTTAGGAATCACCCTAAATCCCCTAGGAACCTGCCCCGAACCTTTAGAAATCAATCATAACCCTTAGAACCCGTTCTAAACCTAAACCTAACCTTTCCGAGCAATGGGTGAAGAGGGGTGCACCGGAATCAGCTACAACCTTATACTATGATCAAATCTTATACCATTAAAAAGTAAAAGTTGTCAGCTTTTCAACGGTCTAAGAATCGTCCCAATTAAAGTTATACGTCAAAAGATATGACGGTCCGAACCCAGAGGGCAGAAGAGTAATTTCAGGAGGGCCCTCCTTGGGATTTGGAGCAACTAATAGTTGCGTCAGGCCATTTCTCCCTAGAAATGACTTGGCGCAACTAATAATTGTGCCAATTATAATTTTTCCTGGCGCAACTATTAGTTGCGCCAGGCCATTTTCTCAGAATTTAAGCTTTACGCAACTAATAGTTGCGCCAGTATTAAAGTAGACCCCACCCTCGCGAGGCAACTTCCAAATTACTGTTCAGCACTATTTTATTGTACATTTGTCTGGCGCAAACTAATAGTTGCGCCAGACATATGAACAGTAACCCTAATTTTTTTACCTGAAATTCGTAATTGGGGTTTGACTTGTTGACCACCTTAACCTTTGAGGTATATTTTGATGGTTCTGTTGCACCCTTTTACACCCTATTTGCAACCCATTAAGTGGCCTAAAGCCTCACCCTATCTTCCACCGTTAGAGGACCTTCTCCCCCATTTCAAGGCTCCAAAAACCCTAGGAAACCTTAGATGTTAGATTACCTAATTTCTAATCTTGATTAGCATCTAAACACCTTCTTAACCCACCCATTTCCTATAAATAGAGTCCCTCTCCCCTTGGATTAGAGGTTGAGAATTTTGCCTAAGAGAGAAAGTGCTTAACTTAAGTGAGAAGATCTTTCTCCCTTTGGTGCACCATCCCCATACAAATTTCAGAATTAGAAAAAACCCTTTAGCCCTTAGTATTTCACTAAAAACCTCTAGGTTAGTTGTGTGTGATCTCCTAGCCTTCCTTCCCTACCTCTAGGTTAGTTGTGTGTGATCTCCTAGCCTTCCTTCCCTACCTCTTAGCTTCAAGCATTAGGAGTTAGAAACTCATTCCATGTCATACAAGCCTTTAAAAGCTCATCAAAGCAAGCCAACGCAAGGCTCTCCTACGATGCTATAAGGGCCCGAGCGCTCCGACTCTCCCCTTTTTTCTCCTATCTCTTCCTTAGCTCTTCCCATCCCCCCCATTTGTCCCGTTACGCCGCCGAATTTTCGATAGGAACGAAGGGACACAAATAGGATTTATGGCCCATTTGGACAAAAGAAAGTCATTTTCTTTTCTTTTACTTTATTTTTGTATTGGCCATTAGTAGAGACCGCGTTAAGCAGATTGATCGGGTGCCTAACACCTTTCCCGATCGATAACCGAAGCCCTTACTCGAGAGCCTTTGGTGTGGACGGGATTTAGAGTCATATTTTTAGCGTGCTCATAAAAATAAATTAGATTTTTCGGGACACCAAAAGCTCCGGATGACGACTCTATATTTTTTGTTAGCGAATGCATCGCCGCGATGAGATCGTCAAAAATCTCACGGTTGCACACAACTTTTCTTTTTTGTCATAGCAAATCATTTGCTTGACAAGGATGAGCTCGTTAGTGACTTGAAGCCGCTTTGTCATATTTTTGAACATGTGGAGAAGCTATTGATTCTTGTAGCTTTTACCGACCATAAGTTATTACATGCTCGGCTCCTCTCTGAAGCAATTTTTAATGGTTTATCTTTCAAATCTCTTCACTGGTTGACCAATTGATGAGATGGAAAATCACTCTATTTTATATGATGTTTCTTTGGGAATGTGAAGGGAGTCAATGACTTTTATGATTCCTTGAAATAAATTTTAGCACTTATAATGTACTATAATTTCTTTGTTATGTGAAGAAAATGACGATTTGTTGCCATTTGTCTACTGTTATATGCAGGCTAGACCAAATTTTTGTGATATAGACAGATTAGAAGAATTATCAGATAAGAAGCTTGAGGCCAAGTTCCCAAACAAGCAGTGAGTTATCTCCATTACTTGGGTTTTCGCACATAAAAACCCAAACATATGAGGCCAAGTACCTAAACAAGCAAAAAAATGATGTCTTGATGGACATCATTTTTTTGCCCAATCTACTAAAAAAATTGATCTTTACAAAATGGATAAATTATTTGATAATCATATAATCCACATGGCACATATCCCAAAAATGACTAATCATGGGTATATACCATGATAAGTGGTTTTAGGTCATATCTTGGATGTGTGATTTGCGTAAATATCATCTGACCATTTGATAGGTAAGTCATGATCTAAAGATTAGTTTGGCGGAAGTTTGGGCTGAAAAACAATCTCCAATGTCTGATTAAATTTCCTTAGGCCAAAAAATATAGACATTTAACCAACACAATAATTTACCGGTAGTCAACCGAAAAAAAAAACAAATAATGTTGCAGCGGTTTTAACAGTCAGTGATGAGATGTCACTTGAGGAATATACCAGCAAGCAATAAAGGCCATTGTCGAGATTGGCTTGTGCAATGGACATACCACATACCTCTAAATGTTGGAATGAATTTGCCAGCAGGTGATGAAATGGAAACTTGACCCTTTGCCTGACAAAAACCCTTACCCGACCCAATAGAAAACCCTATTTTTCATTGTTTGTATATATAAAATATTGCGCTAGGTCGGCTCGAGCTGAACTGCGACCCATCCTAACCTTAGTCGACTAGACTTGGCCCATCTTGACGAATCAGGTTAATGTGCTCAACCCAATAAAAAAATTTCGACTCAGTTGGGTCAGGTATTGGGTTGACGATAGCCATCTACAATCCTAATTTGATTCATGAATGCTAAAATTTGTGTTACTGGTATCCAAATTTAATTTTGTTTTTATAAATTAGCATAATGAAGTATTTATAAATCATTTCCACCTACGCATTCAAGCAAGAGATTTTTAAATCTAAATATTTCATATCTTAATTGTGAAATGTCTAGATTTGAAATGTTTGGATTTAAAATTCTTAAATGCAAATTCATGTTCTCAAATGCAGGCTTATATTTTTCATATGACATACACTTGTGGAATACCCTAAATACAAGAGTGAATACCGTAAATAGAGTATCAAACCCACCACCTAACTCGGACATGTGGCTCACATGCATTACATGTGAATCACGGATATGACCTAGGACTATTTGGGGGATGCTACATGCTACATGTTACATTGAACGCCACTATTTTCTTCTCATACATCATTTCTAGTAGCACACCAGCTTGTGCTAACCACACAACAATTAGTAAAAAGCTAGTGATAATTAATAAATTTTGGAATAATTTTGTATATTTTGGGGTTAAATAAAATAAAATATCTAGGTGCATACAATTTTTTTATATTCACACAACACTCTATTTTCTTCAAAGGATTTGCGTGAAAAAATAGCGATGTGCGCGTAGCAGCCCTCTTCTTTTTCAACTATAAAAACCTTCATAGTCATCACCAGTTACACCACAACACTCCTTCCCTTCTCTCCCCCAAGTCCTACCGATGGAGTCTTCTCCACTAGCTATGTACTTAGCAGTAGTTTTAGCCATGTTCTTAGTGCTCCTCCTCAGAGCCTTCTCAACCCATAAGAAGCTAAACATCCCTCCAGGACCCAAACCATGGCCTATCATCGGCAACTTCAATCTCATTGGCGCCCTCCCACACCATTCTCTCAGCGATCTCTCGAAAAAATACGGACCCATAATGCACCTCCGCTTTGGCTCGTGCCCGGTGGTTGTGGCCTCCTCTCCCGCCATGGCTAGGGAATTCCTCAAGACCCATGACCTCAATTTCGCCTCCCGCCCTCACACGCTTTTCAAAAAACACATCAACCGCAATTACAAAAACATGCTGTGGAGCCCTTACGGCTCATACTGGCGCCAAACCCGGAAAGTGTGCCACTCGGCACTTCTCTCCGAATCGCGCCTGCGTGACTATGAAAGCATACGGGTTGAAGAAGTTCATGAAACGCTTCGTGCCATCTACGGCTCATCGGGACGGCCCATTGTTCTCAAAGACCACCTTCTGACTCTCTTTGTTAAAATTTTAACTCGAATGGTGGTGGGGAAGAAGTATGAGGAGGGGCGACGGCTAGAGGAATTTAAAGAGTTGCTGAATGAGACGTTTGTTCTGGCTGCGGCTTTTAATGTTGCAGATTATATACCTTGGGTTGGGTTCATGGATTTGCAGGGTTTCATGAAGAGGATGAAGGAAGTGAGTAAGAAGTTGGACTGGGTATTTGATCAAGCAATTGATGAGCGTATTGGGGGAAGGGGAGAGGGAAGGAATCAGCCGTTCAAATGTATGGTTGATGCGTTGTTGCAGATAGTAGATGATTCGAATCTGGAGGAAAAGTTTACTAGGGGGGATATCAAGGTTATTATGCAGGTACGGTTGGTTAGTTGTCCTATGGTAATCATGCTTTTGATGATGAGGGTCATTACTTGCACACGAGAAGATGACCCTTGCACATAATTTAAGAGAAATACTTGATATTTGAGAACCTCTAAATCTGTCCACTCATTTATAGAAAGAGCCAACATTCCAAACCCCTTGAAAACCGCTGATTCCTTCGAATCAGATGATTGCGATCGATTTTCACTCCGATCTTCTACACCATAGATCTTGAGATCACGACGCACTTATTAGACGCCCAGTTTGTTATTTCAAGTATAACATATTTCTAAAAAAGACTCTAAAGTAATATGTCACACATGATGTGATTTTAGGGCTATTTTTTTGGGATCCAGGACATGTGAAATCACAAACTGCCATTTGATAGGTGTGTCATGATCTCTAGATTTATTGTGTGAAAGATTGGGGTAAAAATCGATCTCGATCATCTAATTCGAAGGAATCAATGATTTTCAAGGGATTTCAGATGACCGCGCTTTCAATAAGCGCGTGAGATTGTTTGGAGGTACCCTTGATATTTTGAGTCCATGTGCAATTTGAAAACACAATGGTTTTAAGTAGGGACATTGGCTGGGTATGGCATAGCTCAACAGGTAAATCTTGCATAAAATTTTGCTATGCAAGGAGTTATCAAGGAGAAGGGATACTTGCTAAAACATGTAGCAGGATGTTAGCAGAGAGGATGAGAACCTACTATAGCAAGTGAACTCTGCTATAATAGGGGCTACCACATTGGTGAGTCTTGAGTCACTTGTGCCAAGTGGAACAACATCTAACCATCTATTAGTATGCCCATGATCTCTATCATCTTAAGATCCATTGTGTGGGAGGTTGTAATGAAAAGCGATCTCTATCATCTGATTCAAAGTCATCAATATTACTTTTCATAGGGTAAAACTTCAGTTGCGAAAAAGAATCTTTGCCTGTGAATAAGGTACCCTATAAAATATCTCAGGTTTCTTTTCCAACCAATTACGTGATTAACCGATTGCCTTTGAGTTATTGAATGATTTTTTTCTTGATTTTGCTTTTGCCCATTCTTTTTTCTCACTTAATTGGAAAAGCTAACAAAAAAGGGGAAAGGAATGATAAAGAGAATATGGTTTATATGTTTTTGATCAAGATACTTTCAAAATTATAATTGTCGACTCATTATTTAACTTTTATAATTTTGATAATTATGGAGTAAATTTTAATTTTTTTTTGTCTTTGTTTTTTTAATTTTTTTTATATGCAATTATGGATGCTTTTTTGTTTTTTTGATACGACTTGTTGGATGTTGAGTTGACATTAAACTTTTATTCATGTGATGTTGGTTAGATAATACATTTTAGAAAATACAAATTTATTATTTTGAAAGATGATTTATGATTTAGGTAGGTAGGTACATATATATTTTTGGATTGGTGACTTAAATTATTTTTAGCTGCTTGATATATTTATGTTTGTTGTCTAAATGCATAAATATTAGCTTATAAATTTTTTCATATGTTTTTGAAAACCTTATATGATTTTTTGATAATAGATGAATTTTTTTTCAATTGTCCAACTTTTCCCTATTTTGCCAAAATTTTTAACTTTTTTTTTGCAGATTCATTCTTAGCAAGATAACATACTCGATATGGGTATCAAGTATCGGTCTCTGGAGGGCTGATACGATTCGGTCGATATCGATACGACGTCGGCCCTTTTAAAAAAAAAAAAAATAATAAAATAAAAAAATTACATGTCTCGGTTCAAACAGATACGGATCGGCCGATACAGGCCCGTATTACCCGATACCGATACCGAGTTGAAGGACCAATACTATCTGTTCGCAGAAAAGTCGATATGTATCGCGTATACTATTTTGCCAAATTTCCAACTTTTTTTTTCTGACAGATATGTTCTTATTAGACTTCTGACCTTTCATATTAATGAGTGTTTATGCCCACTTGAAAAGCTGGTACGAGTATCGATGGGCTAGACCAAGACGGTTGGGTTTGCCTCATGGTAGGATGATCTCAGCCCATTAACAAATGGGCCGGGTCTAGAATTCATTCCATAGCCGACTTTTATAGACATTTAGAATGGAATAATGGTCCATAACCAAACATTTAAATATCAGAATGGTGTTCAATAGATCTTATCCCATCAAATTATATTTTTGATCCTGTACCATTATAGTGTGATTTTCTATTAGGCCACGTCATGCACATTTGTGATTAATTTAAATTGTCCAAGTGGCAATCCATGATTCCCAGCCAAAGAACCATGCCCATAAGTGGATGTATATCATCCGATCAGTAACCATACTTAATATCGGCCATTAAAAATTAAGAACAACGATTGATATTAGAGGGCACAAATCGGACTGTTCAAATCTCTCAAAAGAGTGATACTTTGTGCCCATAGCCCTAGCATGTGCCATCTAATATGATCTATAACTTGATGGTATGGATTACACAACTTATATCATTAATGGTGTAAGATTATTTAAACACCATGTTGGTTTTTATAGTTTTGATAGAATTGATGACGCCAAAAACTCTTCATAAGCTTTATAATCTTATGATGCTGCGGGCACTCCACTAATTTTTTAAACCCTTTCTCCGCCAACATTAGAAGTTGGCTAAACTTGACCAAGGGGCATATACTTTCTACCAATACTTGAATTTCACACATTTCAGAGGCCCTGAAATCTGTAACTGTCAAGCTTAGATTGGATTTCTGCCTAAAGGCAAATGATGGGCCTTTGTCACTTAGTATGCAAATCTATAGTAATTGAATTAATAAACAGATTAGTGGCACTTAGAAGTGACTCTTGGTGCATATTCTTACCAGACTTAGACTTTTACAATTGTTGAGCCTTAAGACGATTCGTGAAGATGATTCATAAAAAAAAAGAAAAAAATCAATGAAGAGGAAGTGTTCGTACATGTGGCCATAATACCTCATAAATTCTCATGCATGATTAATTATACAAGTTATGCAATTTAAAGAAAACGGATTTCTCCAAAAGAAAGAGACCTGATTTCAAATCCCCTCTCTCCTTGAGGCTGCTTTAGCTATTTATATTCTGTGCTGATCCACCGTGCCTAATTTAGGGCACGCATGTGCCTCTGAAATTAGGCGGCGGGTGCTCTAAGAGGCCCAGATACTAGGTGCTTTAATGGACAACCCCCGAATAGTCTACAATTTTAATCCGTTTAACAAGATTTAGACTATACTAAATACACCTACAAGAGACCCAAGGATAGAGAAACGGAAGAATCTTGTGATAGATGGTTGTGGGGAAACCTAATGGATAAGGGGATCACTTGTCTTACAACATTTCTGACACGGAAGGGTCGCACTGTCACGGAGTTACTCTTTGAGACGTGAACTCTCGTGCGGCAATTAGCTTTTCTCGAACTAGCTCAGCCTACTCGTGTTTCAAACTTGCACGGTAGCGCATTAGGTTAGAAACTATGCGAATTCTCGAATGCAACACATATAGCTATACGCAGTGATAATCCTAGGGGCAGCCCCACTTAGAGTTTAGATCCGCACCATGAGAGTGGTCGTGGACCACCAACATGATGGCTCCAGTGCACGACGCGACAGGAGCGACCTAACACTTATGCTAGGCCCAGATGCGCGAAATCAAGCCCACATGGCTATCATACACGTTCCGTAGGGGATCACTTAGGCCAGCGACACGTCACGTGGCTGTTAGATCATTTCCCCATATATATGGTTTAAACATCAATAGTGCCTAAATGGCAGGAGGACCTCAAACCCCTTGATTTGTCATACCGCAACGCCCTCCCGCATCGCTAGCCCACTTGGCTCAGTCGCGTCCGCATCACGTGCCCTGCTGGCAATGCATTATGACCAAACTGCCACCATGTCGCGTGCCCTCCTGGCCCACGACCGAAGCTCTTGGAGTACCAATGGCGAAGCCCTCATGGCTTTGGTGACGCGCCGACGATGCCCCAGCTTCAACCCACCAATGCCTGACGCACTAGTGGCACAAGTGGCCCTGCGGCTGGCTTGGATGGCCACGCCGCAAGCCCACGTCACAGAGAGACTTATCGGCTTCACACCAACGATTCCAAAATATTACACCAAGGCTGTACGTCGGCTCCGCACCAACTCGTACGAGAAATGATTACTCGCTTATCAGATTTGAAGGAATTACTCCCTCAGTTGAAAACTCTTCGCAAGTCTTCTAGGGTTTACATACAAGCAAGCTCTCTTTTCATTTAATCAATTATCTCTATAATAATGTCTTTTACAAGCCTTTATATAGGATAAGAAAATTCCTAAAGACATAAAACTCAAAATATAAGAGTCCTAAAACAAATAGAATTCAAAATAACAGATTTTCGCTACAAAATTCGTTATTCCGTCAAATTTCGGACGTATCTCACGGATGTTTGTTAAGTGTCCACGGACGTTCGTCGCCTACGTTGCGCACTAAATCAGTGGGTGACTCTTTCCGCGGATGTCCATCAATGGGTCACGGATGCCCGTCAATAGGTCACAGATGTTGGTCAATGGTTCACGGATGTCCTTCATATGCTGATGACATTGCTTCACGGGTCGTTTGAAAGCCCATTTATGGGTCCACTTTTTCCTTATAGGTTTCCTTCGCTTGTTTCGACTAGGATCCAGATAGACAGACTTGAATTCCCCGTCAATTTCCCTTGACGATCAAGGGACATTAGGTGAGCTCAACAGTTCAAAATTTTTATGAGACCCAACAGGGAGAAAGCATAAGCTAGAAATGTATCTAAACATTAACTCCTTTAAGAATTCTATTATGAAAAGGCCCTTTTAAACACTGCCATCTATTGATGTTTATGTCACAAAATTCTCCAAATTAACCAAAATTTTGAAATTTTGTTTGAATAGGTGGTTAGCCAAACTTCTTGCCAAATATTCTATTGATTTGTCGATTATCTAAATATTTCTTAAATTTTTTGAAATTTTTATCATTGTGATACATGCTTTAGTTATATATCGTATTATTTTTATAATGGTAAATTATTAATGCATTATGCATGCAGATTATGTAATATTTTATAATCACAATTTTATTTCAAATATTTTCCCTAATCTTTCCAATTTATCTGAATTAAACTGAATGATGCCCCACCGAATGATTACTGATCCCAAACTTGATTACTATGGTTGACGGTGACGAGTCTCTAACAAAATATTTGGTATCACTAGGATATGATAGGGGGCGGCGTTGAGACTTCCACTTCGACGATTGAATGGGGGATAACTGAGATCCTAAAACATCCTGAGATATTCGAGAAGGCGTCGGAAGAGCTAGTCCGAGTAATTGGGAAAGATAGATGGGTTGAAGAAAAAGACATCGATCGGCTTCCATACATAGAGGCGATTGTGAAAGAGACATTGAGGTTGCACTCACCGGGGCCATTGCTCATGCCGCATTTATGCCGTGATGATTGCACAATTTCGGGCTATGACATTCGTGCCGGTACTCTTGTAGTCGTCAATATCTGGTGCATCGCACGCGATCCCACAAATTGGGAAGCGCCACTTGAATTCCGTCCTGAGAGGTTTCTCAGCGGCCGCACGATTGAGGTCAAGGGACAAGATTTCGAGTTTCTTCCATTTGGATCAGGGAGGAGGATGTGCCCTGCCTATAATCTAGGTTTTAAAATGGTTCAAGTTACTCTAGCTAATCTCCTGCATGGTTTCTTCTGGAAGTTTCCAGAAAAAATGAATCCCCATGAGTTGAACATGGAGGAAGAATTCGGACTGGCCGTACATATGAAGGTTCCTCTTGTGGCCGTTGCAGAGCCTCGACTTCCACCACATATTTATAGGTTGTTAGATTAGGTTATGGTGTTGATAATGCATAGTCATCTATATATTGTTTGGGTTAAGTAAAGCATATCAGTGTGTTAGGGTGTCGGGGCTTATCTAGCACCGTGAATAAATGTTTCAGGAACTTTTATGGAACTTCGATGAGAGTTCTAACTTAAATATAAAAATATTGTTTAAATGATCTTACACCATTCATTTAGGGGTGCAAAATTCTAAACCAAAAATCGAAACCAACTGAAAACCGGCCCAACAAACTGAACCAAAAACATGCCGGAACTGATCCAAAATTGAAGAAAAAATGGAACTGATTCCAACCAGTTCAGTTTTTTCCTGTTTTCGTATGGCAATTTTTTCTCAGAATATGGAGTGTCAATCAGGCTGATCGAATTATTTGGTCTCACTCATTATAAGTGGGATCAGAGATTCTTCCAGCAAGAAATATATCAAAGAGTTGGGTTTGGGTGGCCAAAATGGAAACTGGTAGGTAGGTTTAAGAAACCATCCCAAAACCTGAAAAAATTGAAAAGAAAATGAAAAGAATTGAAAAAATCGAAATGGAAATCGAACTGATTTCCTTTCGGTTTTGGTTCCGATCTGTTAAGAAATCAGTTAACCGAAACCAAAAGTATCATATTTGTTCGGTTTCAATTTAGGTTGAGCCAAACCAAATATCGAAAGTTTAGATTTTGGTTCAATTCAGTACTGAATCTGCACCCCTAATTAAATTAGACTTTTGATCTTAAATGTTTAAATGTGATTTACTATTTTTCCATGTGACCGGCATTTGTGATCGATCTCGATCATCCAAGTGTTGTTAATCCATCATTAGGACATGTCAGCCAAAGAATAATACATATAGGCTGCGTTTGGGAACACGCATTTACATTTGAGAATTTTAAATCCAAGCATTTCAAATCTAGGCATTTCAAATTCAGAATTTGAAATATTTAGATTTGCAAATCTCTTGTTTGGATGTTTAAGCATTGCCTTAGGATTTGGCTGAAGGATTTATAGATACGTCATTCGGCTTCAGTGTCGGTTCACCTAAATCCGAACCAGAACAAAAATGTTTTGAGTTTGATTAACCTTACTCCCTTTGAACCGAAATAGAACCGATTTGTTTTCGATTTTTTCCGATTTTTATTTTATTTTTTTGCGGTTTTTCAGCTTAGGGTCGGTTTTCTTTCCCTACTCAACCGGTTTTCAGTTTTTGGCACCGGAAATCGAAACCGAACTGATCCATCGATTTGGGTTTGGTTTCGGTTCAGTTTCATCGATTTTCGATATTTTTTTTCCACCCGTAATTCTATGTAGGGATACCAATGTGTCGGGCCAAAATTTGGGTTGCCTAATAAGCCAAAATGATAAATGCCCAATGGACCCGACCCGACTAGACGGTGCCCTCCTGAAAATCCGGCCCAACCTGAAAATCCGACCCGAGCCAATAAAAAAACTACCTATTTTATACCTTTTATGTATAATTTATTGGATTTAATTACCATACCCGAAAGTTCGGCTGGCTGTCTTATGCCCGACTTGACACGACGGGTCAAGTTTATGTACCCAACCCATGTAAACTATCGGGTTGAGTCGGGCTTAAATTTTGGTTGCCCAATGGGAAATCGACATATGCCTAACTTAGCCTAATGGTTCAGCCGACTATACCCGATCTGAGCCGATGCCCGATTCAAAAACCCGACCCAACCAGGTTAAAAACCCCTTATTTTTGTTGATATTATATAAAATATTGAGTCAGGTCAACCCAGCCCAACCCATCCCAATAGTATTGGTGTAAGATTTGGATTTTCAAATAACGCCTAGGAGGTGTTATTTACAAATCCACTTTTTTACAATACAAACATGAATTTCTAAATTCGGTTGGAATTACCAAATCCAAAGCCAAACACAAAAAGGTGGAATCAAATGGTGGATTTGGATTTAGGAGATCCAAATTCAAATCCAAATCCACGTTCCCAAATGTAGCTATAAGTGAATGTAAATCTGTGACAGCCCGGGTTTCGGCACCCTGAAACCCGTGCCATCAGCACGATCATCTTGACCGTGCCCCTGAGCTATGCATGGAATATTGGTATATCAAGCAATGAATTGAATTGAAATAGTCATTGAAGCTGCGGAATTAAATTACTATATAAGCATTTATCAAAATACAGTTCTACCCTCATGCCTCTACATGAACGGAGAACCGATCCGAACCATCGATGATAGCTAATCATCATAGATGGTTCGCCCAAAATAATTATCCCAAATCTATACATATACATTGTTTAATCAAAACAAGGCTTGATATGCCAAGCCTTACAAAAATCTCTCAAAACTCTCAAAGCTGCACAACGGAGTCCTTTAGAAGAAGTCCTCAGGAGGTGGCTCCAACTCGTCTCCAGGAGTAAGGTCCGATTCACCGTGGTCAACGACTCCTGAAGCCTCGGCAGTTGCTAATAGTGGACCTGCGATGTATAATATAAAGGGTGAGCTACATCCTAGCTCAATAGGGAATAAAACACAGTTGAACATATAAATTACCACTCACATATATTCCATGATATGTCATGCATGATGTGTCTATGCAATTACTGATGAAAAATAATTGAAAAGAATCACATTCTTACTGGTAGTTTACTCATGTCTTTTATTTATTCATGAATGATACTGAAAAGGCCTAAAATAAACTTAAACTTTCAACTTAAGTAATCCCCGAGCAATATAGCATCGAGCCCCGATGAGATACCCATCATCGTCATCTATATAGACAGTTTTAAAAGTATTCCCTGGGAATACAAATAGTACCCAAGCCCCTTTCCCCTGGGGATTGGTGGCAGGGTTTCACTTGTCTCAACTCAATACCCCTGGGGTGTGCTTACTGTGTACGGATAAGCCTCCGCACTGGCCTACGGTTTCGCCGTCGTATCGGTCACAGATATTCTGCCGTGTCAGTCGTGGATATCCCGCCACGTCGGTGGGGTACCTATCAAACCTCAAATAACAAAAGTATCAGGTGCTTTACATTCTATTCACCGTGTAAGTGTGCTATCTTATATCAGTTAGGCCCTATCAAACATGATTCAATCTTGGATAGATCCCTGGGATGTATCTATTCACTTGCATCACACCTGATGCTCTTATCTCTTTACTTCCTCATCCCCTGGGGATGACTCATTATAATTACTCTTATTGATGTCACACACACACACTTTTCACAAACTCTTAAGCAATAAAATATTTTGAATTGAATTCTATATCACTACATACATGCTCTTGTAAAATAAAGTACATGTTCAAGGTGTTCTCTACCTCAAGTCTCTGTTTGATCATGCATCAAGGTCCCACGTGGCTCCTTGTGCCCAAGCTCACACGTACCACCTATGGTACCACATAACATGTGAAATATATCACTAAAGATATAATAAAGAAGGTCCAAGACCCTCCAAGAATCTCAAAGTCAAACTCAAAAGTCAACATAAACTGGCACAGTCGATTAATCGAACTCTAAAATCGATTAATCGAATCTGATTCGATTAATCGATTTCCAAAATCAATTAATCGAAATTCAATATCGATTAATCGATTCTCAAATCGATTAATCGAGATTCCCATTCGATTAGTCGAATTTCTCTATTCTATCAAGTCGATTCTCAATTCGAGTAATCGAGTTGAGAATCGATTGCTCCAAGCTCGATTCTCAGTTCGATTAAATCGATTAATCGAACTCTCATTTCGATTAATCGATTCTCTATTCTATCCAGTCGATTCTCAGTTCGATTAAATCGATTAATCGAACTCTCATTTCGATTAGTCGATTGCTCCAAGCTCTTTTCTTTTCTCCACTGGAGTTCACTGTAGGTTTCCAGTCGATTAATCGATACCCAATTCGATTAATCGAAATTCAAAGTCGATTAATCGAAACTCAATTCGATTAATCGAGATCGGGGTCCTCTGACTTTTCAATTTCTTGGCCAAAATCGATTAATCGAAACTCAATTTCGATTAATCGAAATGGCCAGATTCAGTCCCCTTTTGGCTGTTCTTCCCAATCTTTTTCCCTTTCTTTTTCCTTCATTTTTCTAAGCCTTTATCCTATATTTTCACCAATTTCTAACTACAATCTAACTCTTCAATCTATACATTTAATCTACAATAATTTTACCTTCAATCAATCTCAAATTGATTTAAATCAAGTGGTTGGAAAGGCTATGGTTCCAGCTTTGGCTTGAACGGATTCCTCGCATTGAATCGGCCTCTTTAATGCTTGAATCCCCCTTCCAATCACTCACAATCACTCTTTGCTCAACCTTCTTTACTCCTCTCTCTCTCTTCTTTACTCCTCTCTCAACAACCCAAAACATACAATTTAGGGTTATTAAACCCTTTTATCTCTCCTCTCACTTGTGTGTTGAGCACATGCACCGCGATAGGTGTATGTGACCTCAGATTTACATCACACACCACATAGTCACACAAATTATCACATCTCTTCCGTTCATCACACTCTATGCTAACTATTTAACTCTTAATTGGTCAAACTCGTGACCAATCGGGCACGGATCCCGAGGTCACTGTTTAACGAGATTTTTTGGGATATTACATCCTCCCCACCTTGAGAATTTTCGTACTCGAAAATAACTCAAAGGTGCGTAGGTCTGGGTCCCCCCCCCACACTCGCAGGTGAGGTGGCCCAGTAGACTCAGATGTACTACGACAATAAGAAAAAGACAAGCATAGAATATAAAGGTTGCGATAATGAAAAATTTACACCAAAATTTTTTATTTCTATTAATTTCTGAAAATTTTTACAATGCACCAAATAAGTTGGCGTACACTATATACATGCATACAATAGAACTCAAAAATGAGAGCACGAGGCTCATGCAGTCCCCTCGTCAGGCTAGTCCGGTCTTTGGGCAGTATGCTCCATCAGCCAGTGCTATGAAATGGTCTGTGGGAGTTGTGGCTGATGGTGAAATCTGTCTTTGGCTGGGTGGTCGGATGCAGGCTCTTGTTGTAAGTGGCGTCTCGGTCGGCGGAGCTGATGTAGATGTGGAAGGAGCAGTGCCGGTAGTGGCGGTGGTCGGATGGAAGACGGGACCTCTGTGGAAGGCGGTCCGTCCTGCAGTCTACTCCTCTTCCTGAGCGAGGTAGCACTGGTAGTCCGACGGGTAGATGTAGCAGAGGGTATGGAACATAAGGAAGTCCATCCTCCGGTTCATCCACTCGTTGTTGGCCTCCATGCGAGCCAACACCTCCTCGATGGTAGGATCGGATGGAGCTGCGCGCCGGCGGTATGATGATGTGGGTGTAGCGGGCGCGGAGTGAGCTGGCGGTGTCGGTGAGGTTGTGGTATGAGAGGTAGCCCTCTCCACTGATGGCTCGGTCGGGTGTGCCCCACCCACGGGTGGAGCCTGATGTGGTGGTGGGGGTGGTGGTGGTGCTACTGCTGCTGCTGCTGCTGGAGCCGGACCCGGAGCCGGTAGAGTCCGCTTCAGCAAGTTGTAGCTACGGGTCCATGAAGACTTCGAAAATGTCTTCACGCGGTCCGTAGCCCTCACCTCGTGAGGCGAGATGGTGTAGGAGGGATCGTTGGAGTAGCACTCCAACATGCTCGAGATGAGGCGAGCATAGGGCATCTTCTCCTTGGGCCTTAAGTTGTCCTTCATTAATTTTCCCTTAATATATCTCATCCCCTCGAGGATGAGCATGGTGGCGTCGAACCACCAGCCACAGAAGGCCGCATACAGTGCCTGCTGCACCATATCTATCCGCTCGGTGTCGTGCCGCAGCGGGTAGAGATTACACTTGATTATGGAATCAAGCATTCACATGTAGTGGGGAAGGTCGACCCTCTTGATGGAGGATCCCGACCCCATCTTCTCGTTGGTCATACGGGTCATGATCTCCTCAAATCGAGGGTCCTCCTCAAAGGGTGGGAATAGGGTGGTCTCAGGGGCGAAATCGAGGTAGCACTCGAGCACCTCGTGTATGTGGCGACGGGTGATCATGTATTCTCGACCCTCTATGGTGGTCTTGATCACGTCGTCGGTAGGGCCGTCCACAAGCCCTTGGTAAAACAACCTCACCAATCTAGGGTAGTAGGAACCCCGGATTGGTTTGAGAAGGTTGCCGAGACCAGCATTCCTAAGATAGTTGCGAGCCCATTTGTAATGACCCTAAAATTCTAAACAGAACTCGAATGCTTTGATATGCGTGCCTGGCACGAAAATCAAAATAAATTAAATATTTATGATAATATTATTGGCAAAAATAATTTAGAACTTAGCTATTATATCTTTATCTATTACTATAATACAATAAAATTTTGTAACATAATTATCGCTGCTTTGTTTAAACCTGTGTGGATAGTAGACTTGTTTAGGTATGTTTTGCAGTTTCGAAAGCGAAAATTCTTTGAAGAGAGGAAAATGTCATGACCCAAAATTTTGGGCATAGTGAATTATACTCATACCTTTTTGAAACTGGCATGTTGATTTTCGAGGACGAAAATTCTTTAAGGTGGGAAGAATGTAATAACCCGAAAAATCAGACTCGAACTCGACTGACCTCGAGTGTGTGATCGACACAAAAAAAATCGATGTCATCATAAATTTTTATATAATAATAAATATTTAAATAATATTAGAATAACCTTGTACGGACGGATTAAGGTTTAAATGTGTGTTTGGGCCTTTAGTGTGAAAGCCGTGCACCGACGCGTCGTGTGCCGCTCAACTCCGAAACCAAACTCTATTTCAAGTGGATAAGCCTAACACACTTTTGCAGTGTTATCGCTTCGCATCGAAACCAAACTCTTTAGCTAATTAAAAGGCAAAGCTTCTCAAAGAAGCTTCACCCGGTTGCAAGCCTTAGAGTTTGGGAGTTCTAGAGAGAGAGAGAGAGAGAGCTTCTTCCCCATGGAACCCTCATGAGAAACCGTGAGATTTCGATTGCAACCGCGCCGCAATCTCCGCAACCTTTGCAAAGCACATGACGACGACCTCGCTTGAGTGTTCGCCGTTGGTAAATTTCAACCGTTAGAGATCCGGGAACTACAAGCCATTCAAACCCCCTTTTCCTTAGAAGCCCATTTTTTTTAAGAAACGCTCCACCTCGTGATCGCTAACCAAGCGTTGAAGAGGTTAAGATCGATGCGTGGATCATTGACGACTTCATCTTGAATTCGTGGTGATCAATCATGGTGAAATCGTCGTAGAAATTCGGAAGATTCGTTTCGAAACTCCTTTGGACAACGATCCTTAAAGGCGCGAAATCGATCGAAGAAAGGTTAGTTTTTCTTTGATTTTAATAGTTTAGATAGTAGAATAAATCCTTGTTTTAGTTTAGTGTGGATTTGTGTGTGATACGATGAAGATCGTAGAAGATTTGGATGAAAATAGATAAAAAATGATAAAACCTTATGGCTGTGCATTTCTGAAGGTTTTAATCGATCAATGTAGGTGATTGATCGATCAAATTGGGTGTTGATCAATCAATATAGGTGATTGATCGATCAAATTTTATATTGATCGATCAATATAAGTGATTGATCGATCAAATTATATATGCAATGATAAAAACAGCAAGTTAGGTTGCTGGAGGTTCATTCCCGACAGCATTGATCGATCAATGGTGAAATTGATCGATCAATATGATGGTTGATCGATCAATGGTGAAATTGATTGATCAATATGATGATTGATCGATCAATGGTGAAATTGATCGATCAATGTGGTATTGATCGATCAATATAATGTGTTGATCGATCAATTTGACTGTGCCGACACTGCTTTAGTGTTTTGGTCATAACTTTTTACTCCGAACTCCGATTGATGCAATTCTTACGGCATTGGAAAGAGGACAACTAAATCTACAACTTTTATGAATTAACTAACTAATGAATAAATTGTTTTAATAATAAAAATTGAGCTGAAAGTTTGGCTAAGTTCTAAGTTAGCATGTTTTGACTGAAGTATCAATATAGCTTCGGTATTTTGGCCATAACTCCTTGTCCCGAACTCCGATTGATGCAATTCTTGATGCGTTGGAAAGAGTACGACGAGATATAACTCTTTTATGAATTAGCCAAATCTTTAATCAAATGTTTTGAGGGTCAAAATGAAGTAGGAAGTTGGGTTAAGTTTTGAGTCAACACGAAATTACCCATTTTGGTCTCTGTTTTGAGAAAACACTTAAATACATCAATATTATTAATAATTAGGATCAATTTTTATACATCATCATGTGTGTGATGTAGACTAAGAGTGAAGGCTGTAGATAAGAACTTTTGGACTGCTTTAGAACGGCGTTGGATTTGCTTAGAAAGAGGTCTGACCTGAGGTAGGGGAAAACCAACCTAAACTGTTTTTGAGTATGATTTCATGTTTATTTTATATCTGTGCCTTGATTTCTGTTTTTAACAAGCATGTATGCATGTCATAAATTCCTGCTATCCTTGATTTCTGTTTCCTGATTCGTATCCTGAAATCTGCTTCTGATTTCTGCTATCTGATCTGTGAGGTATATATGTATGTGATTTGATGATTTAAACCAGATGATCCCCACCGACCCGGCGGTATATCCGATGCCTGGCACACTTGTGCACCTGCTTGTAATCCTCGGCGCAATTGCACTCCATAGATGAGGCATTGTTGCACTTTCAAAATTGTTCATGTGAACGACGATTGGTTGGGGTTTCCTATCGGACATTCCTGTTTACTCCGTGCTATATAGTCACGGGAGTTTCTTAAGTTAAATATACACAATTTAAGCTCTCTGATAATATACTTGCATAACATCTGATTTCTTGTCTAAAAGCTCAGTATTTGATTTGATTCGTCATGATTGTACGTTTTTGATTTGATTTCTGTTATGAGATAGCATGATCTGCATATTCAATTCATTTAGTTGGAATTCTTCTATTGAGCTATGATGTAGCTCACCCTGCTTTCTAAATCACTTTTAGGTTCTGAAGCGGTACTTCCCGGCACTGAGAGTGACCCAAATTACCAGCCTGATCCAGAGGCTAAGGCCGTGGATTTAGGAGATCGACGCCCGCGGACGATTTTTATCCTTAGTCCGTATATACGAATCGCTATTTTTGGGATTTTGTGTAAACCTTTGGATTATTGTGCGCCTGGTGGCCACTTCTGTATTTACTTTCTGTAGATATTTTCTTTCTTTTATAGTATTACTATACATTCTATTGGAACCATTATTAGGAACCATTGTTTTGGGTGATGGATGTCTATCACCATTGGTTCTTCTTGATTCCTTTTTGGGAATGTATATTTTTATATATTTAGATACATGTTTGTTTTATTGCTTTTTTCTATTTTAAATGCCTTGTGATAACTCGATCTACCACTGCTGGACAGTGTCTGCTTGGTTTCCGCTATACGAGCAGACACTTTGTGATTTGTCCTGGGGATCATCCAGAGTATGATCCTGATGGCACGGATTTCTGGGTGCAAAAATCCGGGCTGTTACACCATTGGGTCTCGCCCGGTACATCGGGATTTGTGAAAAGGGTAGGGTCAATGAGGTACTCGACCTCAAAGGTCTTTGCGGCCCACCACTCATTGGGTTGTACCATGTTAGTGGGTGGTGGCGGCATAGGGGTAGACTCGCGCAAAGACCCGCCCGAAGACGCGCTTGTCGACCCGGACGTGGTGTCCGATGTCGATGGTGACGGAGTCCTCACGGGTGATGGGGTAGGTGGTGGTGGTGCGGCGTTCTTACGCCGAACCGGAAGCTTAGAGGTTGCCTTCTTCGAAGACAACCGGGTTTTGGGCGGCAGTTTTGGTAAAATGGCAAAATCTAGGGTTTTGTCTAGCTCAAATTGAAAGAAAAAGCTAATTTTTAGGGTTTACCGTGGATTTTGGATGTGCTAGGACGTTAATCCGATCCGAAACACCACGAATGTGCAACCCTAGGGCGTCGGATGGTTGGAGAAGAAGGAGAAGAAGAAGCGCCCAAAATCTGAAAAGCTCAAATGATTTCGAATGGGGAGTGAAATCCCAAATTATATATATATAGGCCCCGGCTTGATTAATCGAAATCCAAAGTTGATTAATCAAGATTCAAAACTAGGTTAAGCTGCGCAAAATCGATTAATCGATTTCCAAAATCAATTAGTCGAAAGTCAAAATTGATTAATCAAAATAATTTCGATTAATCGAAATCGTATCCGTTTAAAAATTCAAGTTTTAGAGCTCACTGGCGCGAGCCAATCGATTAATCGAAAACCATTTCGATTAATCAAAATTTTAAAATCGATTAATCGAAATTCACTTCGATTAATCGAAATCGTGCAGTCCTTTCCAAAATTTTCAGGATTCCTTAAGTTATTCGATTAGTCGAACTTTGGTTCGATTAATCGAAATCTCAAATCGATTAATCGAATTTCACATCGATTAATCGAAATCGTTTCTCTTACTTCAATTTTTCATAAGTCCCTTAAGTTATTCGATTAATCGAACTCCCGGTTCGATTAATCGAAATCGCAAATCGATTAATCGAAATCTCCTCGATTAATCGAAAATTCAGTAATTCCCTCTAAATTCTTCTAACATTCCCAGTTTGTCAGATTAATCGAACATGCAGTTCGATTAATCAAAAACCTAAATCGATTAGTCGAAACCTAAATCAATTAATCGAAATTTCATTCTGTATGTTTTCTAACTCGTACTCAAGTTTACAGTCACTGGCACATGCCAGTCGACTAATCGAACAAAAACGATTAATCGAAATTCCAAATCGATTAATTGATTTGAAATTTGATTAATCGATTTTGCCCAATTTATGTAGATTTTCAAGTTCTTTGTTTATTTGATTTCTCTTGTAGTTTATGACATCAAGTGATCCTTAGTTCCACAAAACACATCCTCAAGGTCATGTGTATATAAAAATTTGTTCATTTATCATACTTTGATCAAAACTTTCCATTGAATTACAAGTATTGTTGAGATTCCACAACATGTTTATAGTTTACATTGGATTCTCAAGTCGTTGGAAACAAGGCTAGATATTGTTCTTTCACATCGGCCTCTCGTTCCCATGTAGCTTCTTCATTCGGATGATTTTTTCATCGAACAAGCACTAAGGGAATCACTTTAGTGCGCAATACTTGTTCCTTTCGATCCAAGATTTCCACTGGTTCCTCTATCATGCTCATGTCCTCACACATCTCCATAAGTTGACTTCCTAACACATGAGATGGATCGGTTACATACTTTCTGAGCATCGATATGTGAAAAACGTTATGTACCCGATCAAATAGCGGTGGTAAGCCAATGCGATACGCAACTTCACCTACGCATCCCAAAATTTCAAATGGTCCAACATAACAGGGACTTAACTTTCCTCTCTTGCCAAACCTCATTACACCTTTCATAGGCGACACTTTCACAAACACGTGTTCACCCACTTTATAGTCGACACTAGTCCGCTTGATGTCGGCGTAACTTTTCTGTCTACTCTGTGCTGACTTCAGCCTTTCTATGATTATACGCACTACAGTAGCGTTATCTTCAAGCAGTTCTGGTCCCAAAATGAACTTTTCACCTGTTTCTTTCCAATTGAGGGGTGATTTACATCGTCGTCCGTACAGAGCTTCATATGGTGCCATGCCAATGCTCGTTTGGAAATTGTTGTTGTATGCGAATTCGATCAACGGTAGCTACTCATCCCAGTATCCTTGCATATCCTGCATGCACGCTCTGAGCATGTCTTCTATCACTTGGTTCACTCGTTCGGTCTGCTCATCGGTTTGAGGATGGAAAGCTGAACTAAAATCTAGTCGTGTTCCCATTCCTTCTTGAAATTTCTTCCAAAACTTGGACGTATAAAGTGGATCACGATCTGAAACTATGCTGCTTGGAATCCCATGTAGTCTTACAATCTCCTTCATGTATAGGTCTGCCAGTCTTCCTACCGTATACATCGTATTGTACAGCAAAAAGTGCGCTGGTTTGGTCAATTGATCTACGACGACCCAAATGGCATTGTGTTTCTTGGTAGTACGCGGCAATCCAACAATGAAATCCATCGAGATCGATTCCCACTTCCATTCTGGTATTGGTAAAGGCTGTAATAGTCCAGCCGGATGTCTATGATCAATCTTCACCTGCTGACAAGTCAAACACCGTGACACGTATTCAGCCACGTCTTGCTTCAAACCTCTCCACCAGTAGTTCTTTTTCAAGTCTTGGTATATTTTGGTGCTACCAGGGTGGATAGCATAATTTGATTTATGAGCTTCATCAAGAATCATTCGTCTTAGATCGACATTGTCCGGAATGCAGAGACGGCCCTTGAACAATAAAGAACCATCTTCTTTTACTGAGAAGTCCGGCCTAATGCCCTCAATCACGTCTTGATGAATCTTTGTTAATGTCGGATCTTTCATTTGTAGATCATGGATATGCTCAAATATTACTGGCTTCACTGATATGTTAGCCAAAAAGGATCTTGTAGCTTTCGACTCAATGTTCGCATCGTAAAGTGTCAGGTCTTCCAATAATTTCCACCGGTGCATACCCAAAATCAAACAAGCTAACTGAGCTGAACCCTTCCGACTCAAGGTATCGGCTACTACGTTCGCCTTGCCTAGATGGTACTGTATAGAACAATCATAATCCTTGAGGAACTCCATCCATCTGCGCTGTCTCATGTTGAGCTCCTTCTGTGTAAACAGGTATATGATGCTCTTATGATCGGTGAAAATTTCAAACGTCTCACCATACAAGTAATGTCTCCAAATCTTCAGCGCAAAAATGACTGCTGCTAGCTCTAAGTCATGAGTCGGGTAATTTTTCTCGTGTTCTTTCAGTTGTCTTGATCCGTAAACTATCACCTTCTTGTGCTGGTTGAGCACACAACCTAACTCATTGTATGACGCATCACTATACACTGCGTATCCTCCACTACTTGAAGGAATTGCTAGTACTGGAGCCGAAGTGAGTCTCGTTTTGAGTTCTTGAAAACTCTTCTCGCATGCCTCACTCCACTCAAATCTTGAATCCTTTCGTGTCAGCTTCGTGAGAGGTCCCGATATCTTTGAAAACCCCTCGACGAAATGTCGATAATAGCCTACTAAGCCCAGAAAACTTCGGACATCGATCACTGTCTTTGGTTGCTCCCATTTAACCACTGCTTCGATCTTTGCTGGATCTACCGTGACACCATACTTTGAGACAACATGTCCCAAAAAGCTAACCTCTTCCAACCAAAACTCACATTTGCTGAGTTTGGCATACAATTGGTGTTTACGTAGCGTCTGTAGAGAAATCCTCAAATGTTCTTCATGTTCCATCTTGGATTTGGAGTATATCAAGATATCATCAACGAACACTACGACGCAGGAGTCCAAGTGTAGTTTAAACACTCGATTCATCAGATCCATTCACAACCCAACAAAGATCACAAGGAATTCATAGTGTCGTCAATGTACTCGCCTTTGACTCACAACTGATGGTATCCAGATCTCAGATCGATCTTGGAAAAATACCTTACTCCTTGCAGTTGATCGAACAAATCATCAATTCTAGGCAAAGGGTAGCGGTTCTTCACAGTGAGTTTGTTCAATTGTCGATAGTTAATGCTTAGTCGCATTGACCCATCTTTCTTCTTGACAAACAAGACCGGTGCTCCCCATGGAGACACGCTCGGTCTGACAAACCCCTTGTCCATGAGCTCTTGCAGTTGTCCTTTCAATTCCTTCAACTCAGCAGGAGCCATTCTATATGGCGCTTTCAAAATAGGCTCCGTTCCCGGTGCTAAGTCAATGGCGAATTCTACTTCTCTCTCTGGAGATAATCCAGGCAATTCTTCTGGAAACACGTCGGCGAAGTCTCGCACAACTGCTATCTCAGAAATGACATTCTTTTCTTTCTTGTCCTCTTTTAAGAAAGCCAAGTATCCACTGTAACCCTTTCTGATCATTTTCTCGACCCTTACTGCTGAGATCAGTGGCATAGATGACGACCTCACTCCTTGAAACCGAAATGATCTTCTCGTGTTGGGTCTGAAAATGACGACTTTGTTCTTAATCGATCACAGGTACGTTGTCAGTTTAACTAACCCATGCCAAGGATCACATCAAATCCTTGCATGTCCAACAGTATCAACTTTGCTTCCAATTCATGCACCTCTAGGTCTCGAACTGCTACAATGGCGGATTTGCAAGCTAACTCACTGTCCACTAACTCTCCAGTCGGAATAGACACAGATAGGACGAAGTCCAACACCTCTGGAACAATCTTCATCCTC
This sequence comes from Chloranthus sessilifolius, assembly GCA_021018995.1. NCBI lineage: Eukaryota > Viridiplantae > Streptophyta > Magnoliopsida > Chloranthales > Chloranthaceae > Chloranthus > Chloranthus sessilifolius. Next base: position 28,080,888 of record CM037585.1, on the reverse strand, counting down.
TTGGCAAAACGTGGAGTGACGAATGAGTGGGTAGACCCTGGGTCTATCAACACTCTCGCGTCATATCCAACAAAGCATCCCTTCTCATATACAGTTAAAGTACCTATAGTATACATACATACATACAATAATTTACACATCAATTTACACCCCTAATTCAATTATAAATTTAGTGTTTAGCAAAAGAAACTACACTATTCCTAGTGAATGCACCTTCTCTATCTAAAATTTTTAAAAAAATTGAATTTTATTTAATTTAAAAGAGTCTCACCTTGGATGACGTCATGCACGTTCCCTGCCTCCTGAGCAGTGACTGCATAGGCTCTCCCAGGAATGACCGGCTTCCGTGCTTGAATGGGTCGTGGTGCTGCAACCGAAGCCGTCTTTCCTTTATCAGTCTCGGGGCAATCCTTGATCAAGTGGCCCACCTTGCCACATCGGAAACAATCTCTAGTCCCTGCTCTGTAATCCACCATTGTATGAGGCTTGCCACACTTGGCACAAGTCTCTCTAGGCGCGGAAGAAACTGTACGAGAACCCTGTGTGATAGTAGCGCTAGTAGACATAACAGGGCTCTCATAGCGTAAAGGTCTCCCCGACTCAAGTAATGGAAACCTCTGTTGGTGTTGCTGTTGCGCCGGCCTTCTGAAACCCCCTTGGAATTACGGTCTCTGATTTTGGGCCACGAACCTCAACTTTTTGTTCACCGGTTCGTAGTTCCCCGATCTTCCTTGATCATTTCCTCCTCTCTGTTGCTCTCTCTGTCTATATCTATTTGTATTTTCTTCTTCCACAACCAGTGCCTTGCTCATGACCTCTTCATAGGCCCTCAGCTGAAATGGAGCTACTCCTCCCCTAACCTCAGGCTTCAAACCTTGCTGAAACCTCTTTGACTTCATCACGTCGGTAGCGACGTAATCCGGAGCAAAACGGGCAAGTCGTAGAAACTCCACTCCATATTCCCTCACTGTCATTCTCCCTTGCACCAATTGTAGAAATTGGATCTCAAGCTGATTTCTTACCACTTTTGGAAAATATTGTTTGTTGAACTCCTCAAAAAACTCTTTCCAAGTCCAGGGCAACTCCGGGGTCTCCTGAGCCCTAGTCCGTATCACGGACTTCCACCAAGGCCCAGCCTCCCCGTCCAGCATGTAGGCTGCCCATCTCACACTCTCATCTTCCGTGCATGTCAGCACGCTAAAGACCTTCTCCATTTCCATCAGCCAATTTTCAGCTGCCATCGTGTCTGCCTGCCCTGAAAATGAAAGAGGTCTCATCCTCCTAAACTCTGTAAAGGATGAGGGCACAAGCAATGCGGGTCCTACAGGTGGTGTAGGTGGCTGCTGTTCTCTCGCTGCATGAGCTGCAAAGGATGCGGCTTGTTGTGCCATGGCAGCTGCCATGGTCTCCATGGTATGCATCATCCTTTGTCGCTCCTCTCTGTCCTCTTGTCTTTCTCTAACTCTCTCTTGTTCTCTTTGATCTTGATCCTGACGATCTCGATCCTCATCATCATGCTGTCCACTACTATTGCCCCCTGGGGCCTCGGTACCTCCTAAAGGCACTCTATTGGTAGGAGAGATGTAATCATCTCCACTACGCAGACTACTCTGTTGGCCTCCCCTTGGTCGGCCTCTTCCTCTAGACGACATTGACGGCTGCAATTGAAACTAAAGTCTCGTTAGCAGAAGTCCCTATGTTCTGACAAAAGAACTATTGCCAAAATTGCTAAAAGAAATAGCTTTGATACCAACTGTGATAACCCGGATTTTGGCACCCCGAAACTCGTGCCATCAGCACGATCATCTTGACCGTGCCCCTGAGCTATGCATGGAACATTGGTATATCAAGCAATGAATTGAATTGAAATAGTAATTGAAGCTGCGGAATTAAATTACTATATAAGCATTTCTCAAAATACAGTTCTACCCTCATGCCTCTACATGAACGGAGAACCGATCCGAACCATCGATGATAGCTAATCATCATAGATGGTTCGCCCAAAAGAATTATCCCAAATCTATACATATATATTGTTTAATCAAAACAAGGCTTGACATACCAAGCCGTACAAAAATCTCTCAAAACCCTCAAAGCTGCACAATGGAGTCCTCTAGAAGAAGTCCTCAGGAGGTGGCTCCAACTCGTCTCCAGGTGCAAGGTCCGACTCACCGGGATCAACGTCTCCTGAAGCCTCGGCAGCTGCTAATAGTGGACCTGCGACGTATAGTCTAAAGGGTGAGCTACATCCTAGCTCAATAGGGAACAGAACACAGTTGAACATATAAATTACCACTCACATATATTCCATGATATGCCATGCATGATGTGTCTATGCAGTTACTAATGAAAAATAATTGAAAAGAATCACATTCTTACTGGTAGTTTACTCATGTCTTTTATTTATTCATGAATGATGCTGAAAAGGCCCAAAACAAACTTAAACTTTCAACTTAAGTAATCCCCGAGCAATATAGCATCGAGCCCCGATGAGATACCCATCATCGTCATCTATATAGACAGTTTTAAAAGTATTCCCTGGGAATACAAATAGTACCCAAGCCCCTTTCCCTTGGGGATTGGTGGCGGGGTTTCACTTGTCTCAACTCAACACCCCTAGGGTGTGCTTACTGTGTATGGATAAGCCTCCGTACTGGCCTACGGTTTCGCTCCCGTATCGGTCACGGATATCCTGCCTTGTCAGTCGTGGATATCCCGCCACGTCGGTGGGGTACCCTATCAAACCTCAAATAACAAAAGTATCAGGTGCTTTACATATAGTTATTCACCGTGTAAGTGTGCTATCTTATATCAGTTAGGCCGTATCAAACATGATTCAATCTTGGATACATCCCTGGGATGTATCCATTCACTTGCATAACACCTGATGCTCTTATCTCTTTACTTCCTCATCCCCTGGGGATGGCTCATTATAATTACTCTTATTGATGTCACACACACACACACTTTTCACAAACTCTTACGCAATAAAATTTTTTGAATTGAATTCTATATCACTACATACATGCTCTTGCAAAATAAAGTACATGTTCAAGGTGTTCCCTACCTCAAGTCTCTGTTTGATCATGCATCAAGGTCCCACGTGGCTCCTTGTGCCCAAGCTCACACGTACCACTTATGGTACCACATAGCATGTGAAATATATCACTAAAGATGTAATAAAGAAGGTCCAAGACCCTCCAAGAATCTTAAAGTCAAACTCAAAAGTCAACATAAACTGGCACAGTCGATTAATCGAACTCCAAAATCGATTAATCGAATCTGATTCGATTAATTGATTTCCAAAATCAATTAGTCGAAATTCAATATCGATTAATCGATTCTCAAATCGATTAATCGAGATTTCCATTCGATTAATCGAATTCCCATTCGATTAATCAAATGGGAATTCAATTCAATCCAGTCGATTGAATTGAATTTCTCTATTCTATCCAGTCGATTCTCAATTCGAGTAATCGAGTTTCCATAATCGATTAATCGATCCCAAATCGATTAATCAAAATTTTAAATCGATTAATCAAACTCTCATTTCGATTAGTCGATTTCTCCAAGCTCTTTTCTTTTCTCCACTGGAGTTCACTGTAGGTTCCCAGTCGATTAATCGATACCCAATTCGATTAATCAAAATTCAAAGTCGATTAATCGAAACTCAATTCGATTAATCGAGATCGGGGTCCTCTGACTTTTCAACTTCTTGGCCAAAATTGATTAATCGAAATTGCCAGATTCAGCCCCCTTTTGGCTGTTCTTCCCAATCTTTTTCCCTTTCTTTTTCCTTCATTTTTCTAAGCCTTTATCTTATATTTTCACCCATTTCTAACTACAATCTAACTCTTCAATCTATACATTTAATCTATAATAATTTTACCTTCAATCAATCTCAAATTGATTTAAATCAAGTGGTTGGAAAGGCTAGGGTTCCAGCTTTGGCTTGAACGGATTCCTCGCGTTGAATCAGCCTCTTTAATGCTTGAATCCCCCTTCCAATCACTCACAATCACTCCTTGCTCAACCTTCTTTACTCCTATCTCTCTCTTCTTTACTCCTCTCGCAACAACCCAAAACATATAATTTAGGGTTATTAAACCCTTTTATCTCTCCTCTCACTTGTGTGTTGAGCACATGCACCGCGATAGGTGTATGTGACCTCAGATTTACATCACACACCACATAGTCACACAAATTACCACATCTCTTCCGTTCATCACACTCTATGCTAACTATTTAACTCCTAATTGATCAAACCCGTGACCAATCGGGCACGGATCCCGAGGTCACTGTTTAATGTGATTTTTTGGGATATTACAAAATCATTCGATTGGTGAACTTTACTATTGAATTTAAAAACTAAGAACAATAATTGATAGGGGGCAATTACTTGCACACACTTTTCAAGTGATTGCACCGAATTGCCCTGAATTTAAAAGGACTTGCAAGTTTGGCAACCTCTACTATGTGAAAACACCATCTAAATCGCTTGATTTGAAGGCCATGATTTAACGATCATATGATGTGTCATATATATATATATATATATATATATATATATATATGGACTCTAATATGACCGACTGCTGTGCAGATCAGGATAGTAGTCTTTCGCCTGTTGAAGGTGTATCTTTCTTGTCAGACCTAGCCATTGTGCGGAATATATGTATATATATGGGAAAAGGGAAAATGCACTCAGGGGTAGAGATTTCTCTACACTCCTCCAATGGGGAGCGGAAATGTGAAAAGTGCTTTTGCACAAACCATGGTTAGCCACAACGGGGGTTTCCTAGTGTCAGTGGTAGGTAAAGTAGGTAGTAGGGGAATACTGTCAGCTATACCTAACGGAGGGAGGAAGGAAGCGTTGTTCCCAAGGTGAAGATCTTGTCAAATGTGATGACGGTAAATAATTCAAAAATTGGTACAAGTTCCTTCTTTTTTCCTCCTTATTCAGGTTCATTCTCTCTATTAGTTTATTTTCTCTCTTTGGCTTACAACTTTCTCATTTTTCCTGGAGCTCTGATTGGATAGAAGCACAAAGAGACAACTTTCTCCTTTTTCCTAGAGGGATGTACTGGATAGAAGTGTAGAAGAGGCAACTTTCATGAAAATATGGAGCTCGCACTTGATAGAAGCGTAGAAGAGACAAGTTTCTCTATTTTTTTGGAGCTCGTACTGGATAGAAGTGTAGAAGAGACAATTTTCTCTATTTTTCTATAGCACGTACTGGATAGAAGCGCAGAAGAGACAACTTGCAGCGCAGAAGAGAGCACTTTCTCTATTTTTCTGGAGCACGTACTAGATAGAAGCGCAGAAGAGACAACTTATTTTTTTTCTGAAGCGCGTACTGGATAGAAGTCTAAAAGATTGACATTTGAGCTAAGTATTAATTCTTTTTCCTGTGTATTATTTTCAGCTTACAGAGCATTCAAATATATATGTTATTAGATGCGCCGTTGTTTCTGCGCCCACGCGACAATGCTTCGTATGTGAATCAGTTTCTTTATCTGCTCGTAGTTGATGGATCTCTTCACTTATTTATAAGGTAGCAATATCACTTCTTATTTGAAGTGATAGGAAGTGACATTGCAAAGATTGAGAAGCGACAGCGCTACGAGTTAGAAGCAACGACGCTACGTGTTAGAAGCGATAGCGCAATGATTGAGAAGCATTCAAAAATATTTAAATTATAAGCACACACTTCTTATTTGAAGCAAGAGGAAGCAACAGTGCAAAGATTGAGAAGTGATGGCGCTACAAATTATAAGTGACGACACAACAATTTAGAAGCGCCATCGCTTCCATATTGGAGCGCCGACGCTTTATATGGCCGCGTCATCGCTTCCTTGTATATAGTTTCCTCATATGCTCGTAGTTGATGGATCTCTTCACTTATTTATAGAGTGGAGATAAAAAAAATTATAAGTATTTAAAAATATATAAATTATAAGCACAAGCTTTTTATTTGAAGCGATAGGAAGCGACGACAGAAAGATTGAGAAGCGACGACACAATGATTTAGAAGCGCCGTCGCTTCTATATTGAAGCGTCGGCGCTTTGTATGGCCACGTCATTGCTTCCTTATGGATCAGTTTCCTCATCTATTTGTAATTGATGGATCTCTTCACTTATTTACAGGATGGAGATAAAAAAAATTATAAGCATTCGAAAATATATAAATTATAAGAACACGTTTCTTATTTGAAGCGATAAAAAACGATGGTGCAAAGATTGAGAAGCGCCATTGCTTCCATATTGAAGCATTTGCACTTGGTATGACAACGCCATCGCTTTCTTGTGAATCTGTTTCCTTATTAGTCAATTTTTTGTCTAATGCAGGGCCTGTAATAGACTTGATTGGAGAATTCAATATAGGCGGTGTTGATTTGAATCTCTCCCCTGAGACAGTTTCTTCTGTAGGAGTTCCACTTGGTGGTGATAGGGATATCGAAATGTTGGATTCTTGTGAAAGTGTTGAGAATACGAGCGAGGAATGGAAGCCATGTATGGGCTTAAAATTTTAACTGAAGACGAGGCATATGACTTCTATAATTTATATGCGAAGAAAGTTGGTTTCAGTATTAAGAAAAGTAACACCTAGAAATCCGCAAAGGGAGAGATTATAAAGAGAATATGTATGTTCGTTCGAAGGGTTTAAGGAGCCTGACAAGTACAAATTACACACCGATATAAAGTATTCAAGAGATAACAGATGCAGATGTGAGGCAAGGTTGAAGATTAGGATCGACGAACGAATGTTGTGGGAGGTTACGAAATTTAGAGAGCCTCATAATCATCAGTTGTATTCACCTACGAAGGTGAAAGAACTACGATCACATAATAAGTTGAACGAGACAAGTAAATCGTTGATAGGAGCATTTGATGGCATAATTCTTCCTTTGAAGATTTCTGATGTTAACAAGCTAGAGATATACAAGCACACATAATTTTCTATCGATAGAAAACAAGTCGTATGCTATTTGATCATTAGAGTTAAATGAAGCTGATGTTAAAGCCAACTTGCGGTGACTGAAATTTGATTTCGACTAGAAGACTATAATAGGACTGATACAAATTACAGTTCTGCAGAGCACAAGCATAGACCTGCAGTTAAATGGAGTTAACAACCCTTAATGCCTAGTTCATGAGCCCATCTCGTGATGTAAGTTAATGACAACAATTTCAAATTATAATTAATGGAATCGAATTTTAATTACTTTGATTTTTTGATTGAGTTTTTTTTTTCTTTTTTTCCAGATTAGTGCCTAGTACATGAACCCATCTCATGATTTAAGTTAACAACACAACAATTTTTTAATTAATTAATGGAAAAGAATATTAATTACTTTGCTTGTTTATTTATTTGGGTTTCTTCAGACTGTTGCCTAGTTCATGAGCCCTTCTCATGATTTAACTTAACAACACAACAGTTTTGGAATTATAATTAATGGAATGGAATATTAAGTACTTTGATTTTTTTTCTTTCCATCATGGTCATTTTAGGTGATGTGTGGCATGTAGAATCAACTCACCATCAGATAAGTGGTTCATGACCTGATCTATAGTGTGGAAGTTTGCGACAAAAAACGATCTCCATCATCTGATTCAAGGTAGTCAACGTTGGAAATCCTAGGCTGCATAGATAATTCTTCGGCTGTGGATATTGATACGCTAAGACCGTTCTTCTTCTTCCTCAAAACGCCCTTTGATAACTGAGCTTTGTAATAGAAGTCATAAATTTGTGATTTGTGCACTCTACTAGAGAGCTAATTGTTAAACCTCACTTATTATTAGAACCATGCTTTTTTGTAATAGAACCATGCTATTTTGTGAATTTCTCTCACTTATTATTAGTTTTTCATAAATGCAAAGCCAATTGTTAAACCTCTAACTATTATGCTGCTCTTGACTATATATCTGTCCTTTCTAGTAGAACAGCTTTAGATATTATTCATATTAATTTGTGTGTTTTCACTTTACAAAATTCACACATTCATGTGCATTCGTCTTCTAAATTCTAAGTTCCTTTATACCAATATTGTTGTTCATAGTGTGGAACACCCATACAGAGGCTGATTATATCAATGTTTCTTTCAGAGATCTGTTTGAGCAGGCTGAGCAGGAGATGCCCCATTCGATAAATGTGACACTAGCAGAACTAGCGGCTATTGAATGAGTATATATGCTCTCTTTTCCTTCGATTCATGCTTGTTTTGGTACCCATTTTAAGTTTATTATAAAACACCATGCATGGTTGGAATTTTTGGGAATGTGAACATGTCATATCACCAGATTACTTGGACACGGCTTCTTTTTTTCCTTTGTTTTCTGAAAAATGAGAAGGATGTTAGAAGGATTCGAACCTAAACCAAATGCTTTGTAGGTAGAGACCTAACCACCCCAATCATGAAGCACGTATTTGTTTAAATTGCAAACTTAATATAAATATTTAAAACTTTCATTGGCACTAGTGAACCCAATTTTGAAGAGTGTGACCTGCTAAGAACTAATCAAACCATGCAGCAACTCTATTTCAAAAGGGACCTTGTCAAACAAGAACATTTGTTATCTAATTGCACAACTATAGCTTTGGGTCAAACATTCTTCTTCCCTTATGCATATTCTTAAAATACAGTTTCTACATAATTTTTTTTGTTTTTTTTTGTGTTCCCATTTCGTTATATACAGCTCCAAAAATATTATCTCACAATAGCATATATTGATGAGATAAGAACCATTTTGTGTGAATATTTAAAGGTGCTTATATTAGTTGTTACTTATTTCTGGATTGGCTCTTTGACATTGGAGCTGGGGTTTGTAACTTTGTAACCTGGCACTAGATTCGCTGGCTGGCTATCTTGTCTTTCGTGGGCTTCTCATGGCTATGGGAGCGATATATAGAAGCAAAAGAATGAGAGGAGCAGCAGCCCTGTACAGCTTTCCAAGGTTTGTCAACACCCTTAATTTAGTAATAATAGTGTTTTGGAGTTTTCAGCTATATTGCTACTGTGACGAAGGTAAGCAGTATGGCTACCCGGGCCATCCGCAGTGCCACTCGAGCCACTTGTACTCCGCGTAGAGGCAGTGGCGACTGGGTGCCTTGGGCACGCAATGTGGTGCCGACAGGGCACGCGACTTCTTGGTGCTATATGGGGGTTAAGACTTGGGAGTGGCACGGCCGCGACATATATGCGACATGGCCAGCCGGGCTAGCGATGTAGGGCGTTGCGGTGTGAATAGTAAAGTATGTCAAACCATGGGGTTTAAGGTCCTCCCGTCATTCTAGCTGAATTACTGTTTTACCCTTATATAGGGAGACATGAGTTGGGGTCCCCCGACCCAACACGTGTACTAGTCTCGTGGGTTTATGTGCCTGCATCTGGCCCATGCTTAGAGCGTGGTCGTCCTAGCTACGTCATGTACTAGGGCCATCGTGTTGGGATGGTTTCCAACCACCTCCGCGGTGCGGGTTTTAGCCCAAAGGGGGCTCGGTATATGCTCATTGCTACCTATCGCATTCTCTGCTATCGACGTTGTCCCTGACTTGCTGCGTTGCTTCACTAGGTGAAGTTTGAACATAGAGACCGAAATGAAGCTTGAGTAGGACAAGAATTATACTCTTCGTAGTACCTGGGAATCTACATTGCGTTGCTCAGTTGTGAGTTGAGCACATGGTATGTGAGCCAGGTATAGACGTGTGCTAGTAATTCGGAACACACACGAAGGTGGGCTGTGTGGGCCTCAGTTGAGCACAGTAACATGAGGTACCTTGGTGCATTCGAGCATGTCGTAAGAGGCACGATACATCGGATGGTAGGCCGTGAAACAGAGGTAATCACGAAGAGGAGTTTCCGTCCTCTAGGCAGGTGGTATCAGAGCTGATGAAGAGATTGGTTGGCTTTGTTGCACAAGGTAGTGAGGCACCGCGCGAGTTGATGGTGTGTCGAAGGATGCCCTGTGACAATTGGTATCAGAGATAGGCTGACTTAGCGCATCGGGTGTTAGGTGCCCACGGGCTGACATTGCTGAAGAGCAACCCCGTGACATTTTATATCAGAGCCAAGTTCGATCTAGAAGGGATAATACTAATGAGCTATTTAGTACCAGTAGGGCACACGATGTGGTGCTAAGAGGACACGCGACATCCCTGAGCAATCTAGTATTACAGAAAGGTCAGTGGCTTGCTGCTTTGTTATGAAACAACAAGGCATCGATGGTGTGTAGAGAAGACTTAGAGTTCAGGGACTGCGACATTGAATGAGGACATATTCGAGATAAAGAAGTGTCTTCCTGTCAATGAGGACGTTGACGATTTTGAGTGGAGGAGGATGTGACGGAGGTACCCAGCATGGCTACCTGGGCCATCCACAGTCCACTCGAGCCACTTGTACTCCGCGTAGAGGCAGTAGCGACTTGGTGCTTGAGGCACGCAATGTGGTGCTGACAGGGCACGCAACATCTTAGTGCTATATGGGGGTTAAGACTTGGGAGTGACACTGTCGTGACATGGACGCGACATGGCTAGTTGGGCTAGCGATGTGGGGCGTTGCGATATGAATAGTAAAGTATGTCAAACCAAGGGATTTGAGATCCTCCTATCATTATAGCTAAATTACTATTTTACCCTTATATAGGGGGGCATGAGTTGGGGTCTCCTGACCCAACACATGCACTGTGACAGCCCGGGTTTCACTACCTCGAAACCCGTGCCATCGGCACAGCCCTTGAGGCCGTGCCCCAAGATTTAATGCGGAACACTTGGTACATCCATCCCAAAAGAAACCATAGAAAGATAAAATGCGAAAGCAAATCTCCATTTCTACTATTTGTTAACTCACAACACAAAATCCAAAAGATAGTTCTCAACTCATGCCGCAACATGAACAAGAGAACCAACCCGAACCATTAGTGCCGTAACTACGGACACCTCAACGGTTCGACAAAATGCTATTACATGTATCTTTAATTTTTACAAAAATTTGTGGCTGGACGTACCAAGCCGAAAGCACTTTCTCACCAAAAACTCTCAAAATACGCAGCAAATCTTCTAGAAGAATTTCTCTGAAGGGGGCTCAGACTCCTCCCCCGGTACGTACCCCGGGTCCTCGGGATCCAACACGTCGGTCGCCACGCCTAAATCATCATCTGTGACATATAGTCAAGGGTGAGCTACATCCTAGCTCAGTAGGGCAATATCACAACGAGTATATCCATCTTACAAACATACATTTAATGACAGAAATAAAACATGAACCAACAATAATCTTTTCTTGAAATGTAAACTGAAAATGCGATAAAACACTTGACTACAATTATTACTTTACTCATTTAATTTCAAGATGAGGTTCACCTCCTTTAGTTGCAACCAGCCGAGACTACACTTAAATCTTAACTTAAATAATCCTCGAGCAATATAGCATCGAGCCCTCGATGGAATACCTCCATCGCCGCTCAATCGCACTATTTTTCATTTCACTGTCCACGTCCCTATCTCGTAGGTGACGACTATACTGCTACTATACATCCCTGGGATGTCTGCTAGTGTACGGATTCGCCGCATCGTCACGGATATCCCGCCACAATGGCCACGGGTATACCGCTACGGTTGGGTATTCTTGAACCTTAAATCAACTCAGGTAATACATATAGTTGTTCACCGTGAATTTGTGCTAATAGATATTAAAACCCAGCCCGCATTCTTAATTTCGCTTTGTTTTAACGTGATCCTATATCCCAACACATCCCCTCCCCGATGTCACTTTTTCTGTGGCACCTCCGCGATGCCTTTGTATTTCTTACATCCCTGGGATGATCGCTTCTTACTTAAAAATTTCCTTATGATTTGTGTGACCATACACCATTAACTTTTAAAGAGACATGCATCAACACTATTCTTTACATCTAGCCATAGATCAAACAACTTTTAAAGAGACATGCATTATAAACTATCACTACGTATGTGCTCGTAATACTAGATGTTCCCCTACCTCACTTGCGTCTAAAAACCTTTTGATCCATTACTCGTTCCGACCAAGAGATTCGATGATCCGCGACCACCTAGGCATGATCAACGCATGAAGATCATCATCACCATGAATAAACCTTGGGCCAACAAGTTTATGCTCAAACACAATGTTATTTCATGCCCAAATAGGCCCCAAGCCTAAAACCAGCCCCTTTCGAATGAACGAAATCGAAATCGTTCGAACGAAATTCAATTTCGTTCATACGAAAACTTCCTTTTTCCCTTATTGCTTCATCAGCCCATTTCGTTCAAACGAAATCTCATTTCGTTCGAAGAAAAATTTCATCTCAGTGAGGATCGAGTTCATCTCTCCATGAACTCATCAACTCCATCACCATCCTCAACATTTCTCATTTTTCTAAAACAATAAGCACTATGTATTTGCTAAAAATTCAGTGTGCAAAGCCTCAAGCATACCTCTTTCGATCCGATTCTTTTGATCCTAGTCTTTAACTCCTTAGGGTTCCACAAACCCCAAATCAAACTTCTTCTTGATCCCTAGCTCGATCCGTTGGACCTCGTGAGCCAAGATCGACGATCTACATTTAATATTCTCCTCTTTTGATTAAATCACCCGATTTCATAGCCTTTACTCCCTCTCTCTCTCTCTCTCTCTCTCTTTCTCTCTCCCTCTTTACTCCTCTCAACAACCTCAAAACAAACAGAGCATACCCATTTCCTTCCTTTTCTTCTATTATTTTATATTTTAGCTTTTAGAATCGGGTGTAAAGCACATACACTGATTAAGTGCACGTACACATACAACCACCATTCAACCTTGCCTTGACTACGCTAACCGGTCAATGTTGACTCGGTCATACGCTTGACCAGGCGGTCCGCTTCTCGAGGTGCACAATAAAAGCACAAAATTTTCCGGGACATTACATTCTCCCCTCCTTGGGAATTTTCGTCCCCGAAAATTATTCCCAAGTTCTCCCCCACCACACAAGATGGGCAGACACACAAGTGGGTGCACGAGCACGCGTGACCAACCGACAAAGATATTGAAATCATTCACATACAGACATCAAAGAGAAGCAAGAGTACACGTATCAAGAATCGCACACTTACTAATGAAATATCCACACCCATACATAGATACGATAAAAGAAAACAAAGCGATGTGAAGCTTAGGGTGGCAGCCATGCCACAATCGTCGGAGGAAACGCAGCGTCCTCATGTAATTGCTTTTAAAATTTACATTGTCCCAAAATTTACAATGCCAAAAGTAAATAAACCAAAACATCCACCCAAACAAAAGACCATATAAAACAATCAAGACGCCTGCTCCGTGATCACCATGCCCGCCTCAGCACCAAGTCGATGCACCGAAGACTAAGCTCGCACCGCTGCCATGCGTCAAGATAATCATCAGATACATAAATGCATCCGCCGGCATGGAGTGCATCATGATAGTCTAACCGGCGGTGCAGGAGGCGGTTGTTCTCGGCCATTTGACGCGTACTGGCCTCCAATAGGGCATAGATATCGGTCAAAGTTGGGGTAGGCATGTCCCCATGTGGCGGTGCGTAATTCGGAGCATGGCCAACAGGGTGTTGCGGTGGAGCACAGAGGGTCATCATATGGGGGTCTCATGCGGGGTGGTCCCGAGCCGTTCCGGCTGTGGTGGTTCTTCGGCTATCGGTGTCTTAACCAATTTAACATAGGTCCTATTCCAATCGACCATGGTGAATTGAAGGACGTTCCCCGTTAATTTAAATTCACTTGGGGAGAGGGTATATGTGTGATCACCATTGGGCAACATCTTCTTTCGTGCATATTTTAATCCTTCCAAGACCATCTTTGGGGCACTAAACCATCGGCCCTTAAATGCCGCAAACAATGCCATTTGAACTTCACCGACCCGCTCGGTTCGATGGCGTAAGGGATAGAGGTTGCATTGGATGATTGAATCGAGCATCCAAAGTTCACGGGGTAAATGGGCGCGACTAATTGAGCGACCAACCGCGCCATGGGTCATTTGAGCGGCCACATATTTGTAGTCCAATGTGTTCGGAAAAGGCTCGGCGAGGGCGATATCCTCGTGGTTGTAGGTATGAAAACACTCCAAAGCGTCGGCCACATCATCAAAAGTGAATGTGTATGGCCGACCGTCAATCTTTGTTTTTAAAATTGTCGGGTCGTCAATGAGTTCCATATTTTGATAGAATAGACGCACTATTCGAGGGTAGTAACTGTCCTTGCATGGGCGAAGGATACCGGTCAAGCCCGCGGTAGAGACGTATTCAAAGGCCCAATGTGTTTCATCACGATCGGCAAAAGTTTTAGGATCGATGATCCATTCGGGTTCAAAATCTTTATCTGACCACCACTCATTTGGGCGCTCACGTACGGATGGTGGGGGTGGCGCCTGTGCTCGTGGTGCCGATGAAGAACTGGTTTCTTCGGTGTTTGTTGAGAAGAAGAACCCGAAGTGGGTTTCTTCGATGCCGCGCTAGCCGTAGCTTGGCGGGTCTTAGGTGGCATGATGAGAAAATTTCAATTTGGGGATTAAGGGTTTGCCCCCAAAAGGAAGAAGATCTAAGCAAATGGTGATGTAATACAAAATAGAGGTTGGAGATTACCTCTAGACGACCCAAACGGTTGAGGTTAAGTGGTTCCAAGGTTGAAGATGACCGGAATCGAAACCGCGAATCCGTTGAACCCTTGCAAGCTAGGAAGGAGGAAAAGGGAGGAAGGGAAGAGCTTCGTCACATCTAAATGGGTTGGAACCAACCCTCTATAGCATAAATAGAATTCGCTCAACGAAATGGTTTCGCTCAACGCGAAAAGTGTGGCCGGGGCGTCGGGTTCAAAAATAGTTCGAACGAACTGATTTTTGTTCGTTCGAATCTCCTTGGCACACATTTGTGCCCACAGCCATACAGAAATCGTTCGAACGAAATTATTTCGTTTGAACGATTTCTGGCTACACCAGAAGCCAACCATTCGGCCCCTCCATGGAGTAGCCATCCTTGACCTCAAAGACGCGCTCCAACTACAACGTGAACGATCACCGTTCACCTACGTGCAGATCGATCGCATAGATCGGTGCATTTAATTAATGAATTGATCATACCCCACAGAATCCCGAATCACACACGCAAGCCATAATGAAGTGTGTGTGCTAGGTGCAATAATAAAATAAAATAAAATAAAATAAAATAAAATAAAAAACAAAAATTTTAAAATATAGATGAAAGAGTTCAAAAGTTGTAATTCCGCATAGTATATAAAAAAAAATTTTACAAGGATCATTCGCGCTTTCCCAATACTAACCTTGTGTACCCATTTCATAGGGATACGGTGGAAACGTAAAAACTCGGCACAAAATAAAAATTCCACAATTAGTTCCATTTTAACCAAGCACACAGTCAATCACTCAAACAAATGGGGATACAAGTCCCGAATTTCCGTTTCTCTCTCCCAAGTTGCTTCCTCAACAGGGTGGTTTCCCCACTTGACTAGCACTAATGGGATGACCCTAGTGCGCAGGATTTGCTCCTTTCGGTCGAGAATTTGAGTGGCGTCTTCAATCGTAGTCAAGTCCTCTTGAAGTTGCACCGGTTGATCACCAAAATATGAGTAGGGTCCCTCACGTATTTTGAGCATAGAAATATGGAAAACATTGTATCCTATCAAACAACGGAGGCAACCCGATGCGATAGGCTACCTCGCCAACTCGACCCAAGACTTCGAAGGGTCCGATATAACGAGGACTTAACTTTCCCTTCCTTCCGAACCGCATCACACCCTTCATGGGTGACACTTTCACAAACACATGATCGCCAACGGCGAAATCTAGGCTCGTTCGCTTGACATCGGCATAGCTCTTTTGTCTGCTTTGTGCCGATCGGAGTCGTTCCCTTATCATACGTACCAACTTGGCATTTTCTTCAAGAACTTCCAGACCAAGCACAAATTTTTCTCCTGTTTCTTCCCAGTTGATGGGCGATCTACATCGCCTACCGTAGAGAGCTTCATACGGCGCCATTCCGATGCTTGCCTGAAAACTATTGTTGTATGCAAATTCGATCAAAGGAAGGTGTTGATCCCATGATCCCTGTAGTTCGAGCATACACGCCCTGAGCATATCTTCAATTACTTGGTTCACCCGTTCTGTCTGTCCATCGGTTTGTGGATGGAACGCCGAACTGAAATCTAATCGAGTACCCATACCCTCTTGAAATTTCTGCCAAAACTTTGAAGTGTACAATGGGTCGCGATCAGATACAATACTGCTTGGAATGCCATGCAAGCGCACTATCTCTTTCATATAGAGCTCCGCGAGTTTGCCTGCGCTATACATAGAGTTGTAGGGCAAGAAGTGAGCAGACTTCGTCAGTCTATCCACAACTACCCAGATAGCGTTGTGCCTCTTCGCCGTTCGCGGCAACCCGACAACGAAATCCATGGAGATAGAGTCCCATTTCCATTCCGGTATAGGTAGAGGTTGTAGTAAGCCAGCAGGGTGTCGATGGTCCACCTTCACTTGTTGACATGTTAAACATTTTGACACATACTCAGCTACGTCGTGTTTGAGACCTCTCCACCAGTAGCGCTTACGCATATCTTGATACATCTTAGTGCTACCTGGATGGATTGCGTACATAGATTTGTGCGATTCATCTAAAATAGTTTGCCGCAGACCGGCATCGACAGGAATACAAAGACGTCCTCGGAATAGCAAGGAACCGTCCTCCCTTATCGAAAAATCCGGTCTAGTACCTTCCACTACCTCTTTCCGAATCTTTACCAGTTCGGGGTCTTTCATCTGCAGCTCATGTATGTGTTCGAAAATGATCGGCCTCACTGAGATATTAGCCAACAGAGCCCCAGAAGCTTGTACTTCGATCCTAGCATCATACATTGACAGGTCTTCAAACAATTTCCACCTGTACATTCCCATCACAAGGTTCGCTAACTGAGCCGGGTTCTTACGACTTAAAGCATCTGCAACAACATTGGCCTTGCCTGGGTGGTATTGAATGGAGCAGTCATAATCTTTGAGAAACTCCATCCACCTTCGCTGCCTCATGTTCAGTTCCTTCTGTGTAAATAAGTATCGGAGGCTTTTATGGTCAGTGAAGATCTCGAAGGTCTCCCCATATAAATAATGTCTCCATATCTTCAATGCGAAGATGACCGCTGCGAGCTCGAGGTCATGCGTTGGGTAATTTTTCTCGTGGTCCTTCAATTGTCTTGACCCATAAGCAATGACCTTTTTATGTTGGTTTAGCACACAGCCTAAACCATTATGAGAAGCGTCGCTATACATAATCGAAAACCTCCTCAAGGAATTGCAAGTACCGCAAGGTAAGTAGCCGCTTCTTAAGTTCTTGAAAGCTTGCTTCACATGCATCGGTCCATTCAATCGCACATCTTTGCGTGTAAGTCTAGTCAAGGGCGATAATTTGGAAAACCCTTCCACAAAACGTCTATAATACCCAAATAACCCAAGGAAATCACAGACTTCGGTGACCGTCTTTGGTTGTTCCCATTGCACGACCTTTTAATCTTAGTAGGATCTATGTGACACCATCCTTTGAGACGACATGTCCCAAAAAGCTAACTTCTTCTAACCGTAACTCGCATTTATTGAGCTTGGCGATAGTTGGTGTTCACGCAACGCTTGTAAGGCTATTCTCAAGTGTTCTTCATGCGCTTGCTTTGACTTAGAATAAATGAGGATATCATCGACAAATACAACGACAAAAGAGTCTGTGTGGCTTAAATACCCGATTCATGAGATCCATAAACGACGCCGAGCATTCACAACCCGAACGGCATCACTAAAACTCATAGTGTCCGTATCTCGTCCAAAAGCGGTCTTACGAATATCTTCGCTTTAACTCGAAGTTGGTGATATCCAGATCGAGATCGATCTTAGAAAAGTATCTCGCCTTGTAATTGGTCAAACAAGTCATCTATTCTTGGCAACGAGTACTTGTTCTTTATAGTGTGTTTGTTTAGTTGATGGTAGTCAATGCACAGCCTCTGTGTCCCGTCCTTTTTCTTAACAAATAAGACCGGCGCACCCCAAGGGGATACACTCGGTCTCACAAAGCCCTTGTCGAGGAGTTCTTGCAGTTGCTCTTTTAACTCTTTCTACTCGGCCGGAGCCTTCCTTTATGGTGCTTTAGACATGAGCTCCGTCCCAGCGGCCTAATAGATAGCATTCTCCACTTCTCGATCCGGAGGTAATCCCGCAACTCCTCCGAAAAACATCGCAAACTCACATACCACCGCAATCTCAAAATAACATTCTTTTCTTTCTTGTCAACCTTCAGGAAGGCCAAGTAACCACTGCATCCATTTCGAATTAGGCGTTCGGCCTTGATGGCGGACACATGTGGTAGAAACTTTGTCCTCACTCCCTTGAATCGGAATGATCTGCTTGAAGTCGGCCTAAAGATGACGATTTTGTTTTTGCAATCGACCGTTGCACAGTGTTGTGACAACCAGGCCATGCCAAGGGTCACGTCGAATCCTCGCATGTCCAAAAGAATTAAATTCAGGACAATTCATACACCTCCCCATCTTCAATGGCTATAGTCACCGCTTTGACCAATTTCGTCAATCGCTTCGTCCGGATAGTCACCGCTAGAACGAAATCTAATGCATTTGGCTTGACTTTCATTCTCTTTACGAACCGAGGTGTAACAAATGAATGCGTAGACCCTGGGTCTATTAGTGCCCTAGCCTCACACGCCCCATGACTCTCGTTCCCATACACGTGTACAGTACCTATAGTGGATGCACATTTTAGTATTCCACTAGTGTCTCGGACTTATTCATGATTTCATACAATTCAACAAAAAATCAAAGCAATTATTTAACCTACACAGATGCAACTTCTCTACTAAATGCATTTCAAAATATTCTAGTCAATATCATAAGCAATTTCAATCTTAATGAAGACTCACCCTGTATGATATCGGAGGAATTGCGAGCATCCTCCGCCGTGACGGCATAAACCCTTCCTTGTACAATCGGCTTCTTAGCTTGAAACGGCCTTGGTGTAGAAACAGAAGCCGTCCGTCCCTTGTTCGTTTCCGGACAGTCTTTGATGACGTGTCCCAACTTTCCACATCGATAGCAGCCTTGCATTCCCCGCCTACAATCAACCGTTCTGTGAGGCTTGCCGCATTTTGCACAGGTTTCCCTTGGTGTAACAGAGGGTGCTCGTGAGGAGGCTTGACTAGCGGACACCCCCGTAGTTGCGGTGGAGTTCTCATACCGTATCGGTTTTGCCATTGTGGATGTAGGTGGCCTCGAGGAATTTGAATACGTGATTTGTCTAGGGGGTGGAGCTGGCGTAGTAAACCTCGGCTTTTTGTTTCCCGAGTCATACTCACTTGTTCCCCCTTGAACTGTTCGGTTTCCATCATGTTGATCCCGTCTTTTATAAACTCCATAAATATCTCTTTCGGCCACTAATGCTTTTCCCATTACGTCCGCATAACGTTCAAGTTCAAAGATTGATACTCGTTCGCGGATGTTTGGTCTCAACCCTTCTTCAAACTTATCTGCCTTCATGCTCTCAGTAGCCACCAACTCAAGTGTCGAGATAATCGTGTAAATTCACACCGTATTCTCGACATGCCCCTTTGTTGTAAGTTTGCAAAATCCCTTCTCATTTGGACTCGATACGCTTTGGAAAATACTCCCGATTAAACTCACTCACAAACTCCGCCCAAGTCCATGGACGGTGAGGGTCCTCAACTTCCCTTTTTCTTAGCACTGACTTCCACCAAGGATCGGCATCTCCCTCTAACTGAAAGGAGGCCCATCCGACCTTCTCATTTTCTGTACTCTGTAATCGGTCTAGGAGCTTCTTGATTTGATTCAACCATCTCTCCGCTTCCAACGGGTCAGTCTGCCCATAGAAGCTAGGAGGCCTCAGTCTCCTAAAGTCGACAAATGACGAGGGTAACAGTGCTGGAGGGGGTGGTGGTGGCGGGTGATGACTATTGGGATTGTTAGTCGCCATCAACCCCGGTTGCTCGGCCAGAATTGCGATGCATGCATTGTTGGGCCATATAGCCATAGCCTCCATGGCTACTGCAATGCGATCAGTCGCATCACCCCTTCTTCCATCTCTTTCATTAAGGTCTTCTCTGTCTCTACTGGACTCTGGACGAATCTCTTCTTCACCCCTTTGACTTCTACTCTGACTACCCCTAGGTCGGCCCCTTCTTCCAGAAGACATCGCGTTCTGCACGTGAAATCAAAGTCTCATTAGCAGAAGGTCCCTTCACTCTGACAAAAGCCAAGACATGTCAGACATTCAAAAGAAACCGGCTCTGATACCAACTGTGACAGCCCGAGTTTCGCTACCTCGAAACCCATGCCATCGGCACAGCCCTTGAGGCAGTGCCCCAAGATTTAATGCGGAACACTTGGTACATCCATCCCAAAAGAAACCATAGAAAGATAAAATGCGAAAGCAAATCTCCATTTCTACTATTTGTTAACTCACAACACAAAATCCAAAAGATAGTTCTCAACTCATGCCGCAACATGAACAAGAGAACCAACCCGAACCATTAGTGCCGTAACTACGGACACCTCAACGGTTCGACAAAATGCTATTACATGTATCTTTAATTTTTACAAAAATTTGTGGCTGGACGTACCAAGCCGAAAGCACTTTCTCACCAAAAACTCTCAAAATACGCAGCAAATCTTCTAGAAGAATTTCTCTGAAGGGGGCTCAGACTCCTCCCCCGGTACGTACTCCGGGTCCTCGGGATCCAACACGTCGGTCGCCACGCCTAAATCATCATCTGTGACATATAGTCAAGGGTGAGCTACATCCTAGCTCAGTAGGGCAATATCACAACGAGTATATCCATCTTACAAACATACATTTAATGACAGAAATAAAACATGAACCAACAATAATCTTTTCTTGAAATGTAAACTGAAAATGCGATAAAACACTTGACTACAATTATTACTTTACTCATTTAATTTCAAGATGATGTTCACCTCCTTTTAGTTGCAACCAGGCTGAGACTACACTTAAATCTTAACTTAAATAATCCTCGAGCGATATAGCATCGAGCCCCGATGGAATACCCTCCATCGTTGTCTAATCAGACTATTTTTCATTTCACTGTCCACGTCCCTATCTCGTAGGTGACGACTATACTGCTACTATACATCCCTGGGATGTCTGCTAGTGTACGGATTCGCCGCCGTACCGGTCACGGATATCCTGCCGCGTCAGTCACGGGTATACCGCCGCGTCGGTTGGGTATTCTTTGAACCTTAAATCAACTGTGCAATACATATAGTTGTTCACCGTGAATTTGTGCTAATAGATATTAAAACCCAGCCCGTGCATTCTTAATTTCTGTTTGTTTCTTAACGTGGATCCTTACATCCACAACACATCCACAGGATGTCACTTTTCTGTGCACCTCTGCGATGCCTTTGTATTTCTTACATCCACAGGATGATGCTTCTTACTTAAAAATTTCCTTATGATTTGTGTGACCCACACCATTAACTTTTAAAGAGACATGCATCAACACTATTCTTTACATCTAGCCATAGATCAAACAACTTTTAAAGAGACATGCATTATAAACTATCACTACGTATGTGCTCGTAATACAGTGTACTAGTTTAGATGTTCCCCTACCTCACTTGCGTCTAAAAACCTTTTGATCCATTACTCGTTCCGACCAAGAGATTCGATGATCCGCGACCACCTAGGCATGATCAACGCATGAAGATCATCATCACCATGAATAAACCTTGGGCCAACAAGTTTATGCTCAAACACAATGTTATTTCATGCCCAAATAGGCCCCAAGCCTAAAACCAGCCCCTTTCGAATGAACGAAATCGAAATCGTTCGAACGAAATTCAATTTCGTTCATACGAAAACTTCCTTTTTCCCTTATTGCTTCATCAGCCCATTTCGTTCAAACGAAATCTCATTTCGTTCGAACGAAATTCCCTCATCTCAGGTGAGGATCGAGTTCATCTCTCCATGAACTCATCAACTCCATCACCATCCTCAACAGCCCCATTTCTCATTTTTCTAAAACAATAAGCACTATGTATTTGCTAAAAATTCAGTGTGCAAAGCCTCAAGCATACCTCTTTCGATCCGATTCTTTTGATCCTAGTCTTTAACTCCTTAGGGTTCCACAAACCCCAAATCAAACTTCTTCTTGATCCCTAGCTCGATCCGTTGGACCTCGTGAGCCAAGATCGACGATCTACATTTAATATTCTCCTCTTTTGATTAAATCACATTTCATCTCTCTCTCTCTCTCTCTCTTTCTCTCTCCCTCTTTACTCCTCTCAACAACCTCAAAACAAACAGAGCATACCCATTTCCTTCCTTTTCTTCTATTATTTTATATTTTAGCTTTTAGAATCGGGTGTAAAGCACATACACTGATTAAGTGCACGTACACATACAACCACCATTCAACCTTGCCTTGACTACATCGCTTTTACCCGTCCGATTACGTCAACCGGGTCAATGTTGACTTGGTCAAACGCTTGACCAGGCGGTCCGCTTCTCGAGGTGCACAATAAAAGCACAAAATTTTTCGGGACATTACATGCACTAGCCTCACGGGCTTATGTGCGTGCATTCAGGCCATGCTTGGAGCGTGGTCGTCCTAGCTACATCGTGTACTAAGGCCATCATGTTGGGGTGGTTTCCAGCCACCTCCGTGGTGTGGGTTTTAGCCCAAAGGGGGCTCAGTATATGCTCATTGTTGCCTATCGCATTCTCTGCCGTCGACGCCATCCCTTACTTACTACGTTCCTTCGCTGGGCGAAGTCCGAACGTAGAGGACGAAGTGAAGCTTGAGTAAGACAAGCATTATACTCTTCATAGTACCCGAGAATCCGCATTTCATTGCTTAGTTATGAGTTGAGCACATGGTATGTGAGCCAGGTATGGACGTGTGCTACTAATTTGAAACCCACACAAAGGTGGGCTGTGTGGGCCTCAGTTGAGCACAGTAGCACGAGGCACCTTGGTGCAATCGTGCGTGTCATAAGGGGCACGATACATCGGATGGTAGGCCATGAAATAGAGGTAACCATGAAGAGGAGTTCTCGTCCTCTAGGCAGGCGGTATCAGAGCTGATGAAGATATTGGTTGGCTTCGTTGCATGAGTTAGCTAGGCACTGCGCAGGTTGATGGTGCGTCGAAGGAATCCACCGTGACAGTTTGTATCAGAGATAAGCTAACTTAGCGCATCGGGCGTTAGGTGCTGCACGGGCTGACATTGCTGAAGAGCAACCCCATGACAATATGCCTACCTTATCCATTTGGTTCAGTTCCTAGGGCGTGACAAAGAAGATCATGTCCAGCGCAGTGCTGTATCTGGTAAAAAGGTTAGAACTTCTTTAACTATTTTCATTGTGTTAAAAGTGGACAACAAAATCAATGGGGGGTTGGCGCTGTGGCTAGGACCATGCTTCAAGAAGTAGAGGTTCTGGGTTCAAATCCCATCCTTTGTTGGCTACTCGCAGGGATTTATTCCTACTGAAGCAGAGGATCATTTGGGTGTCTCGAGGCCACCCAAATGAACCATGTCCTAGGGTCGAACCCTACAACTACGTCTTAGGGATCAAATTTCCATATATATATATATATATATATATATATATATAAATGGGCAACCTGAGATTGAATCTGTGGCCTCAAGTTTGCAATATTGTCAAACTTCTAGTTGAGCTATAGGCCTAAGAAATAAAGTGGAAGAGGTTTTATATGGAAGGATGATCAACATCTTTGTGCCCTCTTCCCTGAACCAATGAAACTAGTGCCGGTACAATTTTTTTGTGTTCCTAATTTAATTTATGTGCACTTACACCACTTAAATAACTAATTTCTTTGCAATTGACCGGCCATGATGATGATTGGTTTGTAATATTTGCATTTTTGTGTCCATTCCCAATGAATGTGGGTGCAATCGGTCATCTTTGTTACCTATTTTCATGTATCCTTGTTCTTATTTTCCACTCTCTATAATGAATTGTAGGTAAATGCTGCAGCTGAAGTTATATGACCTTGTTGATCCAAGTGCAAATTTAATATTTGGAGCAGTGATAGATCTATCACTCAGTGGTCAGGTAAGTTGGGTAAAATTTGGAATTATCTACTCTTGGAATTTGGAGACTGTTGATTGCTTATCTTAAAGTCAAGCAGTGGTTTGGCATTAGGGAACACATTATTAGCTTCCGATTTTTGTTTCAGGACTCCTTTGAAATTTTGGAGTTTAAAACATCACCCTTTCTATAATTTAGCCCACTGCAAACCCTTTGGGCTCACCATCATTGCCATTAGATTTGATTTTAATTGGTTCTTTGGTTCCTCTTGCACATCTTCAATATGAAATTTGATACTCTAGTACTTCGCTACTTTTTATTATTCTACATTTTCTCAAGAAGCGATTTTAAAGTTGTTAAAACATCATCACACTACTGAAGGTCCAATGTGCTCTGTAGTTTGGATTTCAAGGTGTAGATTTTTTTGCTGCATTTTGAAGCTTGCTTTGTTTTGGAATTAGGGTATTTTTATGTTTCCATGATATTCTCAATCCATGAAAATTGGTGAGTACAAATATATTATTAAAATTTAAATATTCTCCCTGTCAGTATCAAACAGGAAAATCAACACAACATTTGTCATCTTTTTTTTTTTCCAAAGTATTTATACTGTTATATCTTGTTTTATCATTAATAAAAAATCTTGAAACAGAGAAATTTTTACAAAAAAAAACAACCAAAAGAAGCTTAACACCAAAACAAGATGTTTTGAGCATGAGACTAAGAAAGCAAAAAGTACATTCACCAACGCCTTTTAAACATCTCTCAAGTTCACCAATCAAGTACCTATTGTGTAGTAAAATAGTCTCCGAGACTCCCACCATGAGTACCATTCCTCTTCTCCATTTGAGCAAACCTTTGGGAATATCAGTCCCTTCCATCTACTCAGCCCCCTTAACTTACTGGTCTGAAAACGCTTTGACTACTATTCTTACATTGTGACGACCAAACTTTTCCAATCCTCTAGGTATAGGAAAGGCCGGCTCGCCAACCTATCGATTAAATAATAAGCCAGACAAAACACATGCAAATATCAGAGTAAAAGCGCAATTGACTCCATTCTATAAGGAAAGCAGAAAACAAAAATAACGGTTCTGACCACAGGCAAAACCATGGGCAGAAGAACCAAAAAGAACCACCGGTGATGGCGAACCATCGCCGAAACATGGTTCACAAAAAGAATATGTATAACTCACAAGACTCAAAACATTAATCAAATCAGGCTAGACGTACCAAACTCAAATCTAAACTCATAAAAAGTACAAACAAAATGTAGCAGGATCCTAAACAGGGAAGAGTTCCTCTGGAGGAATCTCAGACTCTTCGTCAGGAACGTAGTAAGGATCACTCTCATATCCCCAATAAGCTGTGACCAAATCAGTACCTGTGACGTATAGTCGGAGTGAGCTAACAGCTAAGCTCAGTAGAAGAGACTCATATCAATCACATTATATTTCAATAAACATCTTTTCAAAATATATTTCATAGTATCATATGCCCAAAGCAAGTATGCAAAAATGATTGAATTCTAAGTACGCAAATCTGATGCAGATTCATATTCAAGGTTTTCTAAAACAGATTCATGCAGATAAAGAATTCAGATGCACATTGTGTCTTGATTCATGTATGCAAAGCTTATCAAATTCATGACTTAAATTCGTAACTTAATCTTTCTCTCAAATTAATATATCATGAGAGCATGAATAATACCGATGGGAACCCCTACCTAAGCATCATTGTTCATGAACCCTTTTTCAGTAATGCAACAAGCCCTTGCGTTATGAGGGTAACTTGCGCCAGGATATTGTTCAGGAATTGAGGGGTCGTTCAGGTAAATCAGAAATCACATGCAGTATCTAATACATAATTCATATGCAAATTCTAATACATAATTCAAAGTTTCAGATTCAGAGCAGATTCAGATTTTCAAAGTTCTTATTTCGGATTCAGAGTTCTTAATTAGGTTCAAGTTTACAGATGCAAAGTTTAAATGTCATATACGGAGTTCAAAAGATCATAACACAAAATA
This sequence comes from Chloranthus sessilifolius, assembly GCA_021018995.1. NCBI lineage: Eukaryota > Viridiplantae > Streptophyta > Magnoliopsida > Chloranthales > Chloranthaceae > Chloranthus > Chloranthus sessilifolius. The sequence goes on along the minus strand of CM037585.1, from coordinate 28,054,732 downwards.
TTTATGTGAATTAAAATAGAATGCAAGTGATGATAAGATTCTCCTACCTTAAGTTCGGAGCCGTTCAAAGAAATCCAACGATCCAAATCTATGGCCTCCAACTCTCAATCTATATCACACATACGATGATGTATCAAGGACAAATTCTAAATTACTAATAAATTTGACGTATTTATATGATTTTCCAAAATCAAGGCAAAAAAGGGCAAGTTCGTGCTAACTCAGAATTTGACCCAACTTCCCACTTAATTTTTACCCTCAAAACATTTAATTCAATAATAAGTTAATTCACAAAAGTTATAGAACTCGTTGTCCTCTTTCCAACGCCTCAATAATCGCGACAATCAGAGTTCAGAATAAAAAGTTATGGCTAAAATGCCGAAGTTGTTGCGGCATATTCAGTTAAATTCGAACTTCGACTTCAAATTCGAACTTCGATTTCTTCAGAAATCTGGCATCTCTGTTGTCAAATAGAACTTCGATTTCAAATTTTGAACTTTGATTTCTTCAAAAATCTAGCACCTCTATTGTCAAAATCGAACTTCGATTTTAAATTTTGAACGTCGATTTCAAATTCGAACTTCGATTTTCCAATTCGACATTCGATTTTCTCGGGTTCAGAACCCTTCGGCTTCTTCCTTGGTCTATATTTTTTGAAAATTTTACCGGATTCATTTTATTTTTGCACACACATATTACACAATTAATACAAATAATCAATCTATGAATTTAGACCATTAAAATCAACTCGATCGTACCTTTTACCGATTGATTTTTGTGGCACATGCGAAGTGTTGCCGAACAAGGGTTTCGGAGCGAAATCGTCAGATTCTTACGGCGACTCCCCAACGATTGCACACCGCAAACTCAAGATGAAGTCATTTACGATCCCAGGTCGATTTCAACCTCTTCTAATCGCGGAAGATGACCGTGAGATGATCGGTTCACAAACAAAAGGGGTCTCAGTGATTGGAATTCACCAAAAGCTCGATTGGAATTCACCAAAGGCTGAAATCAAGCAAAGCCAGCACGATCACAATCTTGCAGTCCGAAACTCAAAAGAATGGGGTTTCAAGGGTGACGGGTTCCAAAAGGTGCACAGCTCTCTCCCTCTCTCTCTCAATGTCTATTGCAAGATGGCTTTGTAAGATAGCATAGCTGTTAAGTTATCACCTCCCCCCCTTATAGCCAAACAAAAAAGGTAAAAATATCTTAGATATTTATAACTAAAATTCTATCCACAGATTTGGCTTCGGCGTTAAGCGGCATACCGTGTATCGGTGCACACCTTAGCCACTAAAGGCCTAAACAAACACTTAAACCATAATCCGATCCACATAAAGTGATCCTAACACTATTTAATGATTTATCATTATATAAAACCATGCTGACATTGGTCACCATGCCAGAATCGTGCATGAAATCAATCAAACTTGGGTTCGAAAATATCGGGATATTACATACATGGCCCCTAATTGGGCCTCCAATTCCAGTTGGTCCGGATTTCCATTTGAGCAGCTATTGAAGTTTAGTTTGTGGATTCCTAAGGTGGAATATTTCCTACGTACCATCACTTTTTGTGGTCACATGACTCCTTGTGGCCCCACTTGTAAAATTAAAGACCACAAAATATATCCCTCTATTTTACCTCAACAAAGAAAGTAGGAGTGATCTTTCTGTTTTCTAAGGAGAGTTTCTAAAAGGGAGATTTTCAGATTCCCAATATTTTGGGAACTCTTATTTGTATTTAAGGTGAAAATTCCTATATCTTGAGGAGAGAAAAGATTCCTTTCTTGCCATAATGAGAGAACGATAAAGCGTTTTATCACCCTCACCTAAAAACTACGAGGTGAGATGGATCTTAGGCCTCCATTCTTCCCACTTTTTATTGGTAGTTTTCTAGTTTAGAATCTCATTAGCTATTCATTAAATTTTAGGTATTTAAAAAAAAATTATTTTGGAGGTCCCGTGGGCTGCCAAGGGATGAGACATATTAATGTCCTTTGATTTATTTTACTTTGTTTTTTTTCTATGGGTTAGTCTAGAATCTAAAATCTGATTAGGATTTTTTGTTGTTGTTTGTGGACTGTAATAATAAGTACTTTAAAAAAAAGCCAACATGGAGAAGATTGCTTATATTGATTCATTTATTTTTAATGTGCTAAAAATTTCCAGATTTATGATGCTTGTGATTTCTTTTATTTCTAGTTTGTTGGTATTTCTATTGTTCTTCCTTTCTTTTATTTTTTAAATATTGATAATTTTAAGTTTTCTTGCAATTGTTGTTTTCTTTGTTTAATGTATGTTGTCGGGCAAGCTGCGTTTTGTATCAAAGAGCCAATGGGCATATTTCCCAAAGCCACCTAACAATGGATCATTCAATGGTTCATGGATTACTCTATGCATGCATCCATTGTTTGTTCAATAAAATTTCTCGAATTTGAATATTCAAATAAGAGTGGACAATCTAGATTGCTACATCTACGGATGTTAGAGATGACTCAAATGAACACCACCCTTAGTGCTCGGGCCCGAGCATCTAACATCACTCTAGATTTTTATCTAAATCATGAATACATTTTAACAAGTGTCCAATACTATGTACTGATAATAGTTAACGAAATCATGAATGCATTTCAATAATTAGATAAAAAACCAAGTAGGATTGGATACACTTTCTGGGGAAACATATATCTAGAATTCGGCATTTTCCCAAATGATCCCTGCCCAGTTTTGAAGAAACAACAAAGACCCATTTTTATTCTAGCTTTCGCGTTCCTAGAAATCAATTGGCCCTCCAAACATCTGATTTATCTCATCCATCGCCTCCTTCGTAAAAACAGCTGGCTTGAACAGGTCACACTCCCCACCAACCTTGCTTGATGAGCATGATGGAGCCCGCTGTTGCTGTTCTTGCAAATCTTCATCCGGCAATATGGAAAAACCCTGCTTATCTTGTTTCTTCTCATCTAAATGTCTAGTATGTGTATTAATTTAGGTACGCTATTATTATATCAAGAAAACGATGGTGATCGTTGTAATGCACGAGTTCTGATAGACCCAGGGTCTACCCACTCATTTGTAACTCCGGCATTCGCGGGGAGATTGAAAGTCATTTCTGAGGAGTTGGAGTTCGTTTTGGGCATGTCAGTTCCTATGGGAAGTTTAGTGACTACAAACACATGTTGTCAATCGATTGTAGTACGAGTAGAAGATCAAGAGACCATGACGGACCGTATCTTGTTGAATATGCAAGGATTTGATGTGCTTCTTAGCATCAATTGGCTATCTGCTTATCATGCAAGCGTTGATTGCCTACGAAAAGTTGTCACTTTTCATCCACCAAAGTAAAAATCTTTTCGGTTTATTGGTGACAAGGGTAAGATTGTACCAATCATCTCTATGGTACGAGCCGAGCGGATGATGAAGAATGGATGCGAAGGGTATCTAGCATTTCTATAGGAATAAAAAGAAATGAAGAATGTCATTACTGATATTCCGATTGTTTGCGAGTTTGAGGATGCATTTCCCGAAGATCTACCAGGATTATCACCTGATCGGGAGATTAAATTTTCAATAAACTTAGCTCCAGCACGAAACTGGTATCTAAAGCTCCTTACAGAATGGCTCCGACTGAGTTGAAAGAATTGAAGGAGCAATTGCAAGAGCTGTTGGACAAAGGCTTCATAAGACCTAGTGTGTCTCCTTGGGGAGCACCGGTCTTGTTTGTTAAGAAGAAGGACTGGTCAATGAGACTTTGCATTGACTACTGTTAGTTAAACAAGCTTAGGATCAAGAACAAGTACCCATTACCCAGGATCGATGATTTATTTGATCAGTTGCAAGGGGAGAAATTCTTTATAAAGATCGACTTGAAATCTGGGTATCATCAACTGAAAGTAAAGGCCAAAGATGTTCAAAAGACTGCATTCAAAACCATATATGGGCACTACGAGTTCTTAGTGATGCCTTTTAGCTTGACAAATGCACTAGCTTCATTTATGGATCTCATGAATTGGGTGTTTAAGTAACATCTTGATACGTGCATAGTGGTGTTCGTGGACAACATTCTTATCTACTCAAAGTGCAAAGGAGACCACGAGCAACACTTACGCATGGCACTACAAGCTCTATGGGAGCATCAGTTGTACGCCAAACTCAATAAGTGTGAGTATTGGTTGGAGAAAGTGAGCTTTCTAGGCCATGTGATTTCAGAAGAAGCAGGAGTGATACTTGATCTAATAAAGATTGAGGCAGTGGTAGATTGGGATCAACCAAAGACTATGACTGAGATTCGCAGTTTCCTCTATCTGGCTGGGTATTACCGAAGATTTGTGGAAGGATTCTTTAAGATTTTAAGACCGCTCACGCGACTTACGAGAAAGGATGTTAAATTTTAGTGGACCAGTGCATTTGAAGAGAGCTTCCAGGAACTGAAGAAATGACTTACCTCCGCACCAGTACTAGCGATTCCATCAGGCAGTGGGGGGTTCGCAGTTTATAGTGATGCCTCATAAAATGGCCTACGCTGTGTGCTCAACTAGAATAGGAAGGTTATTGCTTATGGGTCGAGGCAGTTGAAAGAGAATGAAAAGAACTATCTGACGCATGATCTTGAGTTAGCTGCGGTGATCTTTGCACTTAAAATTTGGAGACACTACCTTTACAGTGAGACCTTTGAGATTTTCACGGACCATAAAAGCCTCAAATACTTGTTTACGTAGAAGGATTTGAATATGAGACAACAGAGATGGATTGAGCTTCTCAAGGACTATGACTATTCGATTCAGTAGTACCCAGGTAAAGCAAATGTCGTGGCTGATGCTTTAAGTCGGAAGAACTCGACTCAGTTAGCTAGCCTTATCACTAGACTCTGTCACTGAAAATTGTTAGAAGACATTTCCTTGTATGATAAGAATATAGAGGTGAAAGTTTCAAGCGCACTGTTGGCAAATATCACAATCAGACCAACAATTTTTTATCGAATTCATGAGCTTTAGATGAAAGATGCAGAACTTTTAAAGATCAGGCAGAGTATGATAGACGGCATCAGCATAGACTTCTCGGTTAAGGAAGATGGATCATTGCTATTCTGAGGATGTTTATGCATACCAATTGATGTCGATCTGCGGCAAACGATATTAGACAAAGCCCATAAATCAAAATATGCTATTCATCCTGGTGGTATCAAGATGTACCAAGATTTGAGGAAGAGTTATTGGTGGAGAGGATTGAAGAAAGATATCGCTGAATATGTTTCTAAATGTTTGGTGTGTCAGTAAGTTAAAGTGGATCATAGACACCCAGCAGGTTTATTGCAACCTCTGCCAATGCTGGAGTGAAAATGGGAGTCTATCTCTATGGACTTCATAGTAGGATTACCAAGGATGTTAAAGCGCCACAATGCTATATGGGTAGTCATTGACCGACTGACAAAGTTAGCACATTTCCTGCCCTACAACACAACATACACAGCAAGGAAGTTGACAAATTTGTACATGAGAGAAATAGTCCAAGTACACGGCATTCTAACGAGCATTATTTCAGATCGTGACCCTCTATATACCTCAATATTTTGGCAAAGATTTCAAGAAGGTATGAGCACGAGATTGAACTTTAGTTTAGTATTTCATCCGCAGGCCAATGGTCAGGCTGAGAGAGTCAATTAGATTATTGAAGATATGCTTAGAGAATGCATGATTGGTTTTTAGGGATCATGGGATCAACATCTACTGTTGATTGAATTTACGTATAATAATAGTTTTCAGCAGAGCATTGGGATGACTCCGTATGAAGCGCAGTATGGATGGAGGTGTAGGCCTCCGATCAACTGGGAAGAAGCAGGCAAAAAATTTATATTAGGACCGGAAGTGATAAAAAGAAATGTCAAAACCATTCACATCATTCGAGAAAGAATCAAGACGGCTCAGAGTCAGCAGAAGAGTTATGCCGATATCAAGAGAACTAGCATGGATTTTCAAGTGGGAGATCACGTATTTGTAAAAATTTCTCCAATGAAGGGTGTAATGCGCTTTGGAAAGCGTGGGAAGTTAAGTCCTCGCTACATTGGACCGTTCGAAGTATTGGGAAGAGTTGGCGAAGTTGCATATAGGGTCGCTTTACCCCAGCAACTTGATAGAGTACACGATGTGTTTCACGTATCCATGCTACGAAAATACGTGAGGGATTCGACACACATACTCGATGCGCCACCAATTGAGGTTTACAAGGACTTGACAGTTGTTGAAGAACCAATTCAGATTTTAGACCGAACTGAACAGGTGTTGCGCACAAAACGAATTCCCTTGGTGCTAGTCCAATGGAAGAATCATTTTAAAGAGGAAGCTACTTGGGAGCGCAAAGCCGAGATTCTCGGCCAGTACCCTTTGTTGTTTCAGTGAGTGAGGATAGAAAAAAAGTTGTAGACGTTTTTTGTGACTCCGAGTGCATGTAAACAACTTTAATGACTAATGAAATTTAAGAATGGGAAGTTTATAGGCTGATAATCAAGAAGGAAATTCAAAAACACCAATTTTAAGTATTTCTGTCAATTTTGATCGATCGAGACCACCAAACAAAAAATGATTTTTCTGAAAATTAAGACATAATAAATTCGTTCGATCAAATTAATCTTCGATCGATCGAATTTGAAAATCGTTCGATCGAAATAAAATTCGTTCAATCGAATTAAATTTCGTTCGATCAAAATTAGAAAAGGCCAGGGGTAACCTAAGAAATTCGACCGATCGAAATTTATTTCGTTCGATCAATTTTAGGGCTCGATCGATCAAAATTAAATTTATTCGATAGAAATCACGGTCCCGTTTTAATTAAGTAAAATTTGATTGATTGAAAATTAATTTGATCGATCAAATTGCGTAGTATATAAGTAAATTGAACCTTTTTGGTTCAAAAATTTTAGAAATTTGGGGGGGGGCTTTCTCTTAGGGGTTCGTGTGCTTCTTCTTAGAGATAGAAGAATCAATCATTTGCGCACGAATCCTTCGCGAGATCAAATCAATACTTCATCAAAAAGGTAAAGCCCTAATTTTCTTTTAGGATCTCACATTCAAATACACTTATTTTGTTTGGATTCTAAAGAAACCCTAGAGTTTTTATTTTGAAATCTATGGCCACGAAGACGAGGCTAGCGTCAAAAAGCCTGACTTCGAAGAAACCCAAAACTAAATTGGGTTCTTCGCAACCACCACCAAACCCTCCACAACAACTGATACCTATACCACCATCTACCTCGCAGACACCACAACGCGAGCAACCAAACGAATGGTCGGCTGCCAAAGGGTTTGCCTACGAGTTTAACATTGATCCGGCCTTATTTGTGATGCCCGACGTACCGAGTATAGACAGATGGGCTCTTGATTACTTGGGAAAGGTCGGATTAGATAACCTTTTGAAACCCCTTCATCAATACTCGCCTCGTATGACGTTTCTATCAAAACATGTACGGCGGCCCTGACCCCAACACCCTTTGTACAAAAATTAACGGGAAAAACTACATTTTTACCCATAAAATGGCTTGTAAAGCCTTAGAGTGTTTTGATAGCTATGGCCTCGGTATTGACCAATTACCCCCAAACCTCGATGATATACCTCGTTCAGTGATAGCAACGAAGATGACTCGAGGTCGAGTTGCATCAAGTCGGGTAATCAAACAAGCAAATTTACTGAGTTACATGTGGATGCTCGACACAATCTTTAAGTGCAACTTGTACCCATAAGACATAAAACCGAGAGGCTAGGAGTGATCATGCAGGCATTGTTTTCAGCGTTTGAGGGGCGGTGATTTAATGCCGCAGCAGTGGTTTTTGAAGGCATGAAACATGGCAGAGTGAAAATGTTAGAGGGGGCGGATAAGCCAGAGGAGTTCATTCCATATGCGGGACTCATTTCTAGCATGTTGGAGGAGTATTCAGGGAGTGTCGCGCATATGATTTCACCGCGTGAGCTCAAATCCTTCGATAATGTAGAGCTCTTTACTTTTAAGCATTGGAGGAAGACATAATCGGTTGAAACCACATCTTCAACCAGCACCACAAGAACCTCCTATTCCTCCCCAAGCTCAAGAGCAGCCAGTTCAGGGCGCTCCACAACCAGACCAGCCTGCCGAAGATGCCCCACAACACGAGCAACTAGCCTATGATGTACCCTATCAGGATCAGCCAGAGATTGTACCTCCAGCTCAGTATGCTTACATCCCCGTGCCTCCACACCCTCAGCACGCTGTCGGCATGACCATCGAGGAGTTAGCAGCCCTCATTGAGGAAAGCAACCGCCAATTGCATCGTCGATTCGACTACCATGAGCTCATATTGGAGGACACCTTGCACTACATGTATCCGACGGACTACCTCCAACGGATGTCTATGATGCGTGCTAGTGTGTTCGACCCACAAGCAACGGGAGTTGACGAGGCGGACGGAGCCGGTAACGACGCGGGTGGAGCGGATGATCCTACCAGAGTGGAGGGAGGGGCTAACGCTTGACGTACTAAAAGGTTTTGTGAGCATTGAGGGATTTTCTTTTTAGAGATTTAAATTTTTGGTGGATAAATGTATAATTTTATAAATATGGGGGTATGGTTGCCACGTCTGTTTCTTTTGGCTCTTTATAACTATGGTGGCATGGTTGCCACATTAACTTAGTCTGTTTTGGATGTGTATATCATAGATAATTGTGTGATGATGACTAGTTTTATGCCTAGTGTTTTTCTTATTGGTTGTGGATGGTCGTGGTATATGTGTGTGGTATGTGTGCGTCATATTTGTTTAAATTTCTATGTACAGCTTCTTAGATGTTGAATGGTCGTGGTATGTCTAAAATTTTGAATTAGTAAATGGCTTGTTTAGCCATGTGTGATACCTTTCAAGGCCACCTTTTCTGTCTTCCACCTTATGGTAGATTAATTTTCGAGGACAAAAATTCCTAAGGTGGGGAGAATGTAATGTCTCGAAATTTTGACCTATGAACAGTAGGGGTGTGTGCACGGCTAGCCATATGGCTGACCTGACGATGAATGAACTAATGAGTCCTTATTAGGTTGTGTGCTAAGTGGAATGGTTAAGTTGAGTATAAGCCCTTGGATGAGTAGTATGCACCTAAGAAGGGTGTAGGTGCTTAACACCCAAGACAAAGACAGAGGGTAATAAATAAAACCTAGGAGAAGTTATATCTCATATGACTAGTGGTTGAGGAAAGTTAATGAGAAGATAGAAGGTGAACCTAAAGCTTTGAAGGCATGTGAGTTCATGCATGATTCGTTCTTAAATGTGGAGCTAAGGGATCACGATTGAAAAAGAATTGCAGTCTCATTTTGTGAAGCCCTAAGCTGAGCTGAAGACAAGGATTGAGGGAAACGGGATGGATTAAGGTATGGAATCTATGTTTAAGTTGTGAATTTGTGTTAGTTGATGTCTTACCTAATTTATGATCGAAAAACCATAAGAAACAAGGTGAGATTTGAGAAAGAACGGAGAAGGAACATGAAAACCCAAGAATGAATGAAATCTATAAATTTTGATAGGAGAACGCGATTTCTGAAGAAATTCGTTCGATCAAAATTTGACTCGATTGAATAAAATGTGTTTCGATCGATCGAGTCTCTCACTCGATCAATCGAAATGTATATAACAGGGATTTAGAAATTTTGCTGTCTGGATTCGACCGATCAAAATTTATTTCGATCGATCGAATATGAGATCCGATCGATCGAATTACAAATCGTTCGATCGAGATTTTAGTGTCAAGCTTTGAGCCTGAGGGATTCGACTGATCGAAATATATTTTGATCGATCGAATTTGAGATTCGTTCGATCAAACTGTATGTCTGATGTTTAGGCTTCTGTTGGATTCGACCGATCGAGATAATTTCAATCAATCGAATTTGAGTTTCGATCGATCAAAATTGCCAGATTCAGGATTTTGATCCATTTTGCCTGAGAGATTTTGAGGAATCTTATTTGTCTCTATTTTGCGTCATGTCTGACGTATGAACGTGAATTTATGTGTTAGGTTGACCTTGTGCTAGGAAGAGTTGAGGTTTGAGTGGGTTGAAAGACTTCGCTTGTGACTTTATAATTGAGGTAGGGCAATCACTATAGCATGTTAATTCGATGTCAATAACGTGTATGTTATGATATGATAGATTTTATCAGCATCTTAGTATAAATGATTTTAAGACCCAAATGCGAGTTTTTTATTGTGCGTGTGATTTGAAATCCTTTGTGAGAATGCATTGTGATAAGGAAACTTTTCAACCTTTGTTTTAGCCATGTGCAGCTATGTGGAATCCTTCGTGATTCATTTCGATAAGTGTGAAAGATTGTGTTCCTTTTTGCTTTCGAATCTAATTATAATTAGCACACCACACGGTGATAAACTATAAGTTATAGATGATGATTTGTGATTTATATGTGAATACCCGACCGACGCGGTGGTATAATCGCGACTAACGCGGCGGGATATCTGTGACTGATACGGTCGGATATCCGTACACCCTTTGTAATCCTGTGAGATCTTGTGAAATCATACCGGCCAACGGTAAATTATGTGTTCGACACAACCATCCATCTTTGTTGGGACCTTGAGCACTCTATACGAATAATTCATATGAGCGACGATGGTAGGTATTCTATCGGGGACTCGAGGCTATAGCTACTCGAGTACTGATTTACGTAAAACGTTTTAAGTTTCTCTGTGTTATGTGATTCAGTAGATGTACACCTAATAAGCTTCCATAAATATGAAAAATGTTTAGCCCCTTTTGATCATTTTGATATGTGTACCAATAATTATATTTGCTCAGTCTATTGCTTTTGAATTCGGGTTACTTATAAGGAAAATCATGTTCTCATCAACTGTCATGAGATATATGTGTTTGATAAGAAATTCATGCTATTGGTTTTTCTCTATTGAGCTTGGATGAAGCTCATTCCTCGATTATATGTCATAGGTACAGGTGAAGAATTAGGCATGGAGGACCAAGACAAAGAGGACTCCGATTATGTGCCGATTGAGGAGGATCAAGAACCCCATCCTGAGAATTTCTTGTGCAAGGCCTGGGTAGGTCTGGCCTTGTGTTGTGAATTGGATTACAGTTTTATAAATATTTATAGAAGAATATAAGTTTTTGGAGATTCTTTGTATAATTGTTTTCTGAACCATGTTTCGGTAAGGGATGGCCCTTACCAGTGGTTCTTTTCGGTTCTTTTATCCATATGCATTCTTATGGAATTAGAACAGTTATTTTGAGCTTTGAGATATAGAATTGGAGATTTTTTTTTTCATATGATAGCTATGTCAGTTAGTTATGGGTTCCGCTTTGTTTTCGCTTTGCGCGTGATTATGCTAAGAGTTCTGTTCGGGGTTCGGCCTTAGTGTCGACCTGATGGCCCGGGTCTCGCGGTTAGAAAATTCGGGCTGTCATAAAAGCACTCCCGGTTACAATTTTAATATTGATTCGGGTTTAATTTCATTGACTTCAAAAAAATAACAAGTTGTTTCTCTCTCTACAACCGAAGTGGAGTACATTTTATTAGCATTGGCCGGTTGTCAAGCACTTTGGTTAAGATGGGTTTTAGAAGAACTTAGACATTCATCAATTAAAGCTATAAATTTATTTTGTGATAATCGTTCAGTCATTACACTAACCAAGAATCCCACTTTTCACTGCAAAAGTAAGCATATTCAAATTAAGTATCATTTCATCCGTGACTTGATCAATGATGGTGAAATTGATGTGAAACCTTGTAACTTACAAGATCAAATAGCGGATATTTTTACAAAGGCATTGAAGAAAGAAACTTTTATCAAGATAAAAAAAAAACTCGACATTCGATCGGTCTAGCTCAAGGGGGGCTATTAGAATTATAAGCTAGACCGGCCCATCTGGCCCATTTTGTCTTTTAGGTCATTTGCCCATGTGCAGTTATATTGGTCAATCTTGGAATTCTTTTTTATTATAGAAAATTAGTGTAATTAATGTGGTGTCTTGAGAATATGGAATATACTTTGAGAATATAATTTTCTATCTTTTTCTAGGTTAGGTTGTTGCTTTGGAAGTGTATGCTTATTTATTTTCGGATTTGTATTTTGGGTTATATTTATCACTCATGTATTTTCATTTTACAAGCCATATGAATGAAATTTGAAAGGTTCTAAGTTGTATATCACTTTAGTCTTCATTTTTGGTATTTTTCCACACAATAGAACAACTTTCTTCTCTTTAGAATATCATCTTCTTCCAATCCTAATTGGTGTAATCCAACAGGAGGAAAGAGATAAATGGCCTAAACATAGGAAAGCAGAACAAAGTTAAATCTAAGGATGCCTTTCATAGGCGCATTGCACTTCTCGATTGGTTTGTCTATTCAACTCCATCATCCGGCCAACATATTATATATATATAGGGGGCATCAGTCATTTTCTACATATTTGGCCAATTTTTTCGGCAAATATAACTAATTGATGCCATTCTCCATCCCATGCACAGATTTTTCAAATTTCGATTGAAAGACTTTCCTATGATTCTCTATTGAATAATATTACTTAAAGAATCATAACAGTCTTTTAACTAAATAGTCTACAAGCTCCATCCAGCCGTGCTATATTTCTTGCTTTCCTTTAAAATTTGATTAGTTGCCTTATGGCCTATAAACTACTCCGGGTACCTCTGTTCGCACCTACACAATTATTGAAAGCGCCTATGTCCGAAACTTCTTGATACACATTGACCGCATGGAATCAGACGATGAGGTCTTTTTTCACTCTAATCTTCCATAGGATACCATGAGCGTACCAACAGACGACCAACTATTTACTCCAAGTGTCAGGGATCCTAAAAAGTGGGCCCCTATAATCACATGGCACAAATCACGCTCAAATGTGGTTTCAGGGCCATTATTTCAAATCTGTGCCACCTGAAATAAAAAAAGGACCGTCAGATGGTAAGCAAACGGTCTCATGATCCATTGTGTGGCAGATTGGGTGAAACACAATCTCCATAATCTGATTTGAAGTAGTCAATGGGTTTCAAAGGTGGGTTTCAGACGTAGGCACTTTCAGTAGTTGTGTAGGAGCGAAGAGAGGTACCCATCTACACCTAATAAACAAGAACATGAGCAGATAAATCAAGCACTCACATAAGCAGCAAACAACATTTTATAGTACACCATGACTTGAGGGAAATACCAACAAAAGAAACTCAGCAACATTTTATAGTACACCAAGACCACACACATGATTTTGAAAATATTACATAAAAGCTTTGTATTCTACAGCCACATGCTATCTTCTGGAGGCCACAACTTCATGCTCTTAAAGACATCTAAAATTCAAGGTTTGGGTTCTCCCTTTAGAAACGTTTACAAAACATTATTTTTTGGGCTTTTTTTAGGGCTCAAAATGCCTATTCCTACAGAAAATTTTACTAAGTTCTATTATAATGGTTGATGTTATGATCGAAATAGGTTTTGAAATCATTTTAATTCCTTTATAGTAATTAACAATTGCATAGCAATTTTCTTTGGGATTGAGGTTGGGACTTTGCATCATGTACTTGAAATGAATTTTCATTATTACTAAGATATTGGTTTCTTAGGTGTTTATTGAGAAATTCTTGCATAATGACTGCTGATGTGATTTTTTAATGTGATGTTTTACTCGCAAGTGCACGAATCGGTTTGTATATAGTGGGTGCGGAGTACGAGATCGTTCCCACGAGGATTAATTTTGAACTATCTAAAAGAGACAAGCAATTTTAGAAATCTATGAAGATCTAACAGTAATCTACCAGTTTTATAATTTAAGCGGTTGATAAGATGGTAATTAATGACTACAAACTAAAATTCAATTGATAATTCACAAATAAAAGTGAAGATGATGATAAAGATGAAGATACTAAATCCTCCCATCTTTGGTCCGTTCTTCCTATAATATAAATCTAAGGATTAAATTATGAGATATTTCATTGGTAACAAACATCTTTTATGGAAGATCAATGGTCAACACCCTAATAGGTTCCACGTTGCATCCCTGCAATCAGGACTTAGATGATTTTCATATATAGATCTGGGATCAAGGGCACGACTAGACACACATGATCTCAGGTTCAAATAAAAATCATCCCCAAGGTGGGTGAAAATTCCAACAAGAATACCACTTACAAATCTGAAATCAAGGGCATGGCTCGGCACACTTTATTCAGATTAGGGATATTTCAGATAAAATTACCATTACAGAACCAAGATCCAGGGCATGGCTCGGCACACTCGATCCCAGAACATAATCGTAATTAGATCCACACGATAAAAACACGAAGACCATAACAATGATTGGGTAAAATTACCGTCACAGATCTGAGATCCCGGGCATGACTCGGCACATGCGATCCCGGTTAGTGGCGGGGATTTTATCCGTTCATGATAGCACAACAACCATAAAGTAAAATCTCATATTTTAATCCCTAATTTATATTATTAAAAGCACATCCCTCGGATGGGAATCATTAGATCCCCATCCCTATAAATTTAGCCACACATGTTATAAGTAAATGACATAAATAAATAAAGACGGGAAAATAACATTAATTAAAATTACCTCAAACTTCAAAAGAAATTACGTTGATCCACACGTATGATGATCTTCAGAAACGAAATTAATGCAGGAATAAACTTTGAATAAAATTTAGGAATGAGTACGGAAAAATTAAAGGGAACAAAGCTCTCAAAAGAATAATAAAATTTCTCTATTTCTATGTCTAACTATGAAAAATAATGGCTAAAAACTAAGAACACTAAAAACTAAAACTCTCTCCTAAAATTAATTCCTACGTAATTCTAATGCTGAAAAGATCTCCTTTTCCGAAGTGTTTGAGTCGCTTTAAATAAATCCGTCGCGCGGAGGTCTCCCAAGCCTGTATTTTCGGGTCGATTAATCGACCAAGGAGTGTCGATGCATCGAGCCGATAGAAAGTCCCAAAAAACAGGTTCACGGTGTCAGTTTCGTGTCAGACTCTGACTCTGGCTCGATTAATCGACCCCAGAAATCCGTGAAATTCAGTACTTTTTGCTTGGTTCAGATACTGCTTCAGTATTGCGGCCATAACTTTCTGTCCCGAACTCGGATTGAGACGATTCTTATGCCGTTGGAAAGCGGACGAAAAGATCTACAACGTTTACGTTTTGACAATTTTGTAATTCGGCCGTCTTGAAGGTCCAAACTTAGCTGCAAGTTGTACCAAGTTCTTGATTACCCAAAGTTGCAGTGTTTTGACATTATATTCAGAATTCTTGGACTGTTTTCTATACTTGGCTTGTATTTACCTGAAACACATCAAATCTAATCAATCTCATCAGATAGCCTTCATCGGACAGCTAAATATAGGTATTTAGGGGTGAAATATCATCATTTTTCAGTACTCATCATACCCCCAAACCTACACTTTGCTAGTCCTCGAGCAAAGCAACCTAAAGAAAATAAATGCCACTCAGAGGGGAACACGATTGCACTTAGCATGTGCAACAAGCCTTTAAACCCCTAGGTGATCCTAGTGGAGGAGTTGTGTCTCCTGAGGGTTTACAGTGAAGTTACCCACAAACTTCAATATATTTTTGAAATCATTGATAAAATTGAGTTTTCAAAATATGATTTTGATAACATATATACCATTCAAAAACAAAAATCATTAATCAATTCAACATGCGAATCCTCAATTTTAAATAATAATGTTACACTAATCATACTAATATCCATTCAAATTAGTCTAATGCTCAAATCGTTAGATAGCTCATCCATTCATGCCTAAACGTGAAGTGTGTGCATAACCAAACCAAAATTCATGCATCTCAGAACTAGTTCAAACGGAAAACCGTTGGATCTGTTGTTTTGACTCAATCCTCACTTTAGGTATACTCTCAAAATATAAAGACACCGATAGTGGATAAGTTTTCGCACATATGTGAGAGGTCAATACAAAGCAAATAAAAAGGTCTCACATGATAAATGAAACACGATGCAATCAATGATCAAAAATGAATCTCATAGGAAGATACTTGTATATCCTAAGCATGTCATATCAAGTGTCATAAGTATCACATATTTACTCTCCACAAGGCAGTTACTAATGCAAGATCAGATCATGAAGGTCTTTTTTAGGGTTGTAATGGGGCTCAGGAAAGGGTAAGAAAGAATTGGAAATTGGGATTCAAAGTTTCTGAGAAATTGGAAAAGAAACTCCTTTTTGATTTTTTCTATTTCTCTTCTTTTTCTTTTCTAATCTCTCACTATTTTTCTCAATTTTTTTTTTCTATTTTTCTCAACTTTCTTTTTCTCTTCCTTTTTCTTGAAGCACCTCAGATTTTTCATTATTTTTCACAATTTTCTTTTTCTTTTTCTCCCCCCTTTTTTTTTTCTTTTTATTTTTGCCATACATTCTCAGTAAACACCACAACTCAGTATCTCTCCACTTACTCTCTTCTCGTTCACTCTCATCCCTCGTTCCTAATTTCTCAGAAATAAGAAGGGTAAAGCTGAATTTTCAGAAATAGTGAAGGGTTAAAGGTTAACGTGGCTTATCAAAAAATGTATAAAGGTAAATTTTCCAATAGGCTCAAAGGGGTACTAGAAAGATAAATTTATTTGAGGTGGGGCATTTTAAGCACAAACGAGCCAAAGATGGCCTTCAATCATGTCCTTAAAAGATAGTAACCTTGCCTATTTGTCTTGAGTAGATATACAGTACATTCTAACATAATGATATAAATTTGATTTAATGCAAAGTCACAAGTCAAAATGAAGTGTATGAGATTATGCAAAATAAGTCGTATTCAAAGAAAACTCCGAGTTTATATATTCACTCATCAATGACGGGAAATTAGCTCTAAAGCTCACTGGGTTTAGTCTCCACTGAGAACCTAAGATTCAACATTCAAAACAGTTCATCGATTTCTAAGTCTTAGCTTGGTATCAGTGTAAAAATTCTAAGCATGAATATCAAAATTATCCACAACATATCACATTAAGCTTCATCATCTTAGATATAAGTAATCAAAATATGACACTATTATTCTCAAAATTAAATTCACATGCATCATCAACTAAAGTTTGAAAACAATCGTAAAATAATGTGCATGATGACTTCAAAATTAAAAAATTTATTATATATTTTTTTTCTTTTTTCAAATAAAACATATAAATGACGCAAAATAGATAATCATACCCCCAAACCTAAAGATGGTAATGTCCGCATTGACTGAAAGAAGTAGCGCACCCCCAAACCTGTTTGAAAAAAGTACCTCAACACAAAGATCAGGTGCAGAGAATATACGTATCAAATTGGAACATGACAAGAAAAATATTGAAGGGAATATGATTACACTATTAAGGGAAAGAAAAACAAACTAAATTAAACAAAACAAAATAAAAAAGAAAGGGAAAAAAAAACTAATAAATCCTAAAACCTAAATCCTAAACTAAGCATGACACCAACTCTGTTAATCATTGGCAGGCGGATCCATCCACCTCGGGTCACTTAAATTGATATTCTTAGGCACAGGGAACAATTTCACCCAAAGATCAAGGGGAAATTGATGAGACACCGCCGATTGTATGGATGGAGGTGGGGAGGCGAAAGTGGGGAGGCGAAAGGAGGAGATGAAGATGGGGGAGATGGTGACGGCATCACATCAATTATCTCGATATCAGTAGTGAAGCACAGTGTAGGAGATTTGGAGCGATTTACCTTTTTTCGAGATGGTTCTCCCCAATAAGGAATGATCATCGGATCGAGGTCGATGATTTCAACATTGTTGGACACAAAAGGGACCGTCCGATGAGAGCGGCGCTCCCGCTTTTTAGCAGTCTCCTCCATCTTTGATAATCGTGCTCTGGTGATGTATAATCGTCGGGCCATAAGAAAGATTGTGCAGAGTTAATGAAAAGTGAGCCTAAAGGTGAATATAAAGGGAAAAAATATATAGAGTTGGAGTAGGAGTGGAAAGAGGTGTCCTGCAGAAAAGAAACAAAGAAAGTGTGGCAGCACGTCTAAGGGAGTCCACGGGCGTGAGAAAAGAGGCAAATTAGAGTTCCAATAGGAGTGCCGTCGAAAAAAAACAAAAAAAACAAAAAAACGGTGGGGTCGATTAATCGAACCCTGAAGGTCGATGCATCAACCCCCTGGGGGTCGATTAATCGACAGTGGGGTCGATGCATCGACACCCAAATTTTTTTTTTTTAGCAACAGAGGGTCGATTAATCGACGCACTTACTCGATTAATCGACATTAATCGAGGCAGATAAAAACCAAAAACGCACGTCCTGAAATAAAAGTCGATTAATCGATCCATAAAGAGTCGATTAATCGACACCAAATAAAACAAAACTGACAGATTTTCAAGACAACACAATTTTCAAAATGTGCAGTCGATGCATCGACTCAAGGAGTCGATTAATCGACTAAAGAAAAAGCCAAAGCCTTCATAAATGCGTCATTAAATACTCTCGATTAATCGACCAAAAGGGTCGATTAATCGAGCACAAAGTGGTCGATGCATCGATTCAAAATTTTTTTTTTTTTTTTTTTTTTTTTTTAACATAGGGTCGATTAATCGAACCCTAAAGGTCGATGCATCGACCCTTTGGGGGTCGATTAATCGACAGAGGGGTCGATTCATCGACCCAAAAAAAAAAAAAATTTAAAAAAAAAAAAAAAAAAAAAAAAAACAAAACCAAACGGAAAATACAGAATTGGGTTGCCTCCCAATGAGCGCTAGTTTAAAGTCGATAGCTCGACCTTGGGAATAGCTCAGTCAGGGTGAGCCAGTGGCTCACTCAAAGAAATAGTATCAGAGAATGCAATCGCATTCTCAAGGAACGGTTTCAATTGCTGACCGTTAACTCGAAAAACATTCCCGTGTTTCGGGTTGATAATATCTACTGCCCCATTGGGGAGTATTCGAGAGATTTTGAAAGGACCACTCCAACGGGTTTTTAGTTTCCCCAGAAATAGATGAAGTCGAGAATTGTAGAGTAGAACTAGTTGACCAACAACGAACGATTTTCACAGAATAGATTGATCATGAACCCGTTTCATACGGTCCTTATACGATTTAGCACAGTCATATGCATCAGCACGGATTTCCTCTAATTCATTTATTTGGAGACCCCTTTGGGTACCAGATTGCAGGAGATCGAAATTCAATGACTTAACGGCCCAAAATGCTCGATGTTCCAATTCAACCGGGAGGTGACATCCTTTACCAAAGATCAACCGATACGGCGACATGCCAATCGGAGTTTTAAATGAAGTTCTATACGCCCATAGAGCGTCATTCAACTTTAACGACCAGTCTTTACGGTTCGGATTGATTGTCTTTTCTAAAATCCGCTTAAGTTCCCGATTAGAGACTTCAACTTGGCCACTTATCTGAGGGTGGTATGGTGTAGCAACTTTGTGTGTGACACCATATTTCTTCATTAATTGGGTGAACACTTTATTGCAAAAGTGCTTTCCACCATCACTGATTATCGCCTTTGGAATGCCAAAACGTGAAAACACTTGATCCTTGAGAAATTTGATCACTACTCTGTGATCATTAGATTTACAAGCCACGGCCTCTACCCATTTCGAAACATAGTCAACACCGACAAGAATGAACGTATTTCCAAACGAATTCAGGAAAGGACCCATAAAATCGATCCCCCAAACATCAAATAATTCAACTTCTAAAATTGGATTGAGCGGCATCATGTTGCGCTTTGAGATTCGGCCTAGCATTTGACAGTTGGGACAGGATTTGCAATGTTGATGACAATCCTTAAATATCGTCGGCCAGTAAAAACCACTTTGAAAGATCTTTACTGCAGTCTTTTTGGAACTAAAATGACCTCCACAAGCTAACTCATGACAGAACGAGATGATTCGTGGTTGCTCAGATTCAGGAATACATCTTCGTATGATTTGATCAGGACAGTATTTGAATAAGCACGGATCTTCGAAAAAATAGTGTTTCACCCGAGCTAAGAAAATAGATTTCTCATTCTTCGACCAATGGTGAGGTAATTTCTCGGTGACTAGGAAATTGACAAGATCCGCATACCAAGGTGGGCAATCAATCCGAAACAACTATTCATCCGGGAAGTGCTCCAAGATCGGAACAGGCTCGTCAGGTTTCTCAATAATTATTCGTGACAAGTGATCGGCCACCACATTTTCTGAACCTTTCTTGTCCTTGATCTCCAAATCGAACTCTTGCAACAACAAGATCCACCGAATTAAACGTGCCTTAGCGTCTTTCTTAGCGAACAGATATCGCAGAGCAGCGTGATCTGTGAATACCACAACTTTAGATCCTAATAAATAGGATCGAAATTTATCCAATGCGAAAACTACCGCCAACAGTTCCTTTTCAGTGGTCGAGTAGTTTAACTGGGCATCATTGAGAGTGCGACTCGCATAGTAGATCACATGCGGTAATTTTTCTATTCGTTGCCCCAGAACAGCTCCAATTGCATAATCAGAGGCGTCGCACATAATTTCAAACGGGAAGGCCTGAGATTGAATTATTGAGCTTTTATCAATTCGCCTTAATGGTTTCAAAAGCCGCAAACATTTATCATCAAAGATGAATGGGGCATCTTTTGAAAGTAAGCGCAGAGCGCCGTGCTATCTTCTTGAAATCTTTAATAAAACGCTGTAAAAAACCGGGCGTGGCCTAAAAAGATCGGATTTCCTTCATCGTCTCGGTGGTGGTAGGTCGGCAATTAAATCAACTTTAGCCTTATCGACCTTGATACCTCGGGACGATATGATGTCCCAAAACAATGCCATCTTTAACCATGAAGTGACATTTTCCCGCTTAAGAACAAGGTTCTTCTCCGCATCATGCAAGCACTAGCGACAAATGATTCAAACAACAAGAAATCGTTTCCATGTATCGAGAAGTCGCCCATGAAGACTTCCAAGAATCGCCGACCATATCCTAAAAAAATACTCAAAGATACATCTTTGGAATGTAGTCGGTGCATTACAAAGCCCAAACGGCATTCGCTTTCAGGTAGGAGAAAGTACCAAAAGGACATGTGAAAGTGGTCTTCTCCGATCCTCCGGTAATGACTATTTGGTTATACCCGAATAGCCATCGAGAAAGCAATAGTACTCATGCGCCAATCTTTCTAACATCTGATCGATAAACGGAAGTGGAAAGTGATCTTTCCTCGTCATCAAATTTAACTTTCGATAATCAATGCACACTCTCCACCCTGTTTGAATTTTTGTAGGGACCAGTATGTTTTCTTCATTCTTCACCACTGTGATTCCCGATTTCTTAGGGACCACTTGTGTGGGGCTGACCCATTTACTGTCCGAGATGGGGTATATGATTCCAGCATCTAAAAGTTTGATTACCTCATTTCGGACCACATCTTGCATTATAGGGTTCAGTCTCCTTTGTGGTTCTCTAGAAGGCTTAGCATTGTCTTCCAAATGGATTCGGTGCATACACACCGTCGGACTAATGCCTTTGATATCTTTTATCGACCAACCGAGGGCACTTTGGTGCTCTTTAAGTACATTCATGAGTTGGCCCTGCTGATTCGCATCCAGTGTTGATGATATTATAACGGGTTGAGTTTCATTCTCCCCCAGGTAGGCATACTTGAGATTTTTCGGAAGAGGTTTAAGTTCTAAGGACACTTTCTCCTCCTCTTTCGGCTTTTCCTTGATTAATTCAATTTGAGTTCCACACTCTATTTCCTGTTCTTCACCCAGACGTGGTGTGGAGTCCAACATGTGATTTACTTCTTGGATTAGTTGATCCACATCGAAATTTTCTCCAAAATGCGCAAGGCAAGCTGCTAAAGGATCTTCAGATTCAGATGCATGAAATATTTCCTCTACAATTTCATCGAGTATGCATGCTTGTGCATGTTCATCATCCTCCATGGGCTGCTTGGCAATATTAAAAATGTTGAGTTCCACTGTCATATTCCCGAATGACAGATTCATGATCCTGTTTCGACAATTGATCAGCGCATTGGAGGTTGCTAGGAATGGTCTTCCTAGAATCACTGGAATATTATTCTTCAAATTTGATGCCGGTTCAGTGTCTAGAACAACAAAATCTACAGGAAAGTAGAAAGAATCCACCTTAATGAGGACATCTTCTACAATTCCTCAAGGGATCTTTACGGACCGATCAGCTAACTGAAGGGTCATCGAAGTGGTCTTAAGTTCTCCCAATTCGAGCTCCTTATACACAGAATAAGGCAACAAGTTGACACTTGCTCCTAGATCCAAAAGGGCCTGATCAATACGGTTATCGGCGATGATGATCGATATTGTAGGACAACCTGGGTCCTTGTATTTGATTGGGAGTTTTGCTTGCAACACTGAACTAACCAGCTCGGCTAAGAAAGCCTTTTTCGGAATATTGGTCTTTCATTTTATTGTGACCAATTCCTTCAAAAATTTAGCATAAGCAGGTACTTGACGGATGGCATCCAGGAAAGGAATATTAATTTTTAATTGCTTGAAAATCTCATTTATTCCTTCCACATCGCGATTTCTCAGTGGTGCCATCAATCTTTGCAGGTACGGTGCTTTCAGAACAAAACTTTTCTTTTGTTCACTCTTGTCATCTGATATTTCTTTTGCTTGTACTTTGTCATCAATTTCTTCTCTCTCTTCAGATTTCTTCTCTCCATCAGACTCTTCCTCCTCCTCTGGCAACACTACTTTGTTATCGACCTGCTTTCCAGATCTCAACGTTGTGATCGCCCGAATTTGTTGTTGATTATCCTCTTGTGTTGAAGTTGATGTTTGTTCAACAACCATTTGGCCCCTTGGGTTAGGAACAGGTTGGCTTGGAAACGAACCTTTTTCTCTTTCACAGAGAAAGGATGCCAATTGCCCAATTTGGGTCTCTATTTTAGAGATTGAGGATGTGTGAGAATGAATGAGTTTCATCAGGTCCAGAGAAGGAGTTTGTGTATGAGGACGCTATGATTTCGCGGGTTGTTAAATCCAGGTGGTGGAAATGTCGGCACAAAATTTTGTTGTGGTTGGTTTTGATAACCTCCCATTGGCTGTGTAAACTGAAAATTCTGGTTCATTTGCCGTGGCTGCCCAACCTGATTTTGATTGTATTGAAATTGATTCGGGTTATTGAACCCTTGCTGCTGAAATTGCCCTTGACCGTAGTTCTGCTGCGGTCCTTGATTGAAATTTTGTTGGGGATAAAAGTTCGTCCCCTGTTTCTTGGGCTACATTCTTTGATTATCTTGTTTCCATGAGAAATTTGGGTGGTATCTCCAGCTATTTGGGTTATTCTCATTGAAAACATTTCCTTGATTCCGCCCATAATTATTCACACATTTAACT
This sequence comes from Chloranthus sessilifolius, assembly GCA_021018995.1. Classification (NCBI taxonomy): domain Eukaryota; kingdom Viridiplantae; phylum Streptophyta; class Magnoliopsida; order Chloranthales; family Chloranthaceae; genus Chloranthus; species Chloranthus sessilifolius. Next base: position 28,031,340 of record CM037585.1, on the reverse strand, counting down.
GTTCAGATGTGTCTTCATGATAGTTCTGCATTGAAGGACAATCATCTGCCATATGCATTGGACTTGCACAAATTGAACATGGCTCAGGTTGTGTATTGACCATATGCACATTCTTCTTTACTTTCAATTCCTCCACTTGTTGAGTGAGGAAATCAAGTTTAGCCATCAAATCTGGGGAATCCTTTACTACATATAGTCCTCCTTTTTTGGTTGAACTCCCGGCTTGATCACGGGCTTTGACTGATTGTTCCCGAGTCTTTGTGAAATCCCAGTGCTGAGAATCCTCAGCCAGCTTTTCTAAGAAAGCATAAGATTCGGTTTCCTTAAGGCTCAGGAATCCTCCGCCATTCATTGACTCCACCAAATGTCTATTTGGTTGATTCAGTCCATTGTAGAAACACTGGACCAGTCTCCACTTTGAGTATCCATGGTGTGGACATTTGAGTAAGAGATCCATGAATCTATCCCAAGCTTCATATAATCTCTCATCTTCCTCTTGCGTGAAATCCGTGATTTCATGTCTAAGGACATTCGTCTTCGCCATAGGGAAGAACTTTGACAGAAACTTTTTGACCATCTGATCCCAGGTGGTTATGGATCCCGATGGTAGAGAATTTAACCATACTTTTGCTTTATCCTTTATAGAGAAAGGAAATAAGCACAGTCGAACAGATTCTTCGCTGAAATTTTGGTAAACAGATGAGCAGACTTTGACGAAGTCTTTAACGTGCTGGTATGGATCTTCTCGCTCCATGCCATGAAAGATTGGAAGGATTTGGATGACATTTGTCTGAATTTCAAACCGGCCACCAGGTGTGGCGGGGTATACAATGCATGATGGGGTATTTGTAGTTATCGGAGAAAACAATTCTCTCAATGTTGGTTCTTCCTCTTGTTCGAGTTGCCCATTCATGTTGTCAGTCATATTGACTTCAGTGGATGATTCACTTAAAAATTTTTGCCTTGATCTAGCATCCTTACGATTTGACCGGCAGGCACGTTCGATCTCAGAATTTAACGGTTCTAAATTTCTTTCTTTAGAATACCTAGTGTGCATGCAAATGATGCACAGAGTTGAGGTTTCAGGCAGGAAAACCTCAGGAAATTTTTTTTTTTTTTTTTTTTTTTTTTTTTTTTTTTTTAATAAAAATCGATTAATCGAGTAACACTCGATCAATCGAGGCAAGCTCGATGCATCGATTCTCAATTTTTTTTTTTTTTTTTTTTTTTCTTTTAAATTAAAATTTTTAAATTTGAAATTTCCAAAATTTTTATTTTTTTTAATTTTTTTATTATTATTATTTTTTTTTAATTAAGCAGAAATACTATTTTAATCCTCGAAAATTCCTAAAATTTACTGTCTACCAAAAATTCAGATTTGCTTAATTTGATCCCCGGCAACGGCGCCAAAAACTTGATGTGATTTTTTAATGTGATGTTTTACTCGCAAGTGCACGAATCAGTTTGTATATAGTGGGTGCGGAGTACGAGATCGTTCCCACGAGGATTAATTTTGAACTATCTAAAAGAGACAAGCAATTCTAGAAATCTATGAAGATCTAACAGTAATCTACCAGTTTTATAATTTAAGCGGTTGATAAGATGGTAATTAATGACTACAAACTAAAATTCAATTGATAATTCACAAATAAAAGTGAAGATGATGATAAAGATGAAGATACTAAATCCTCCCATCTTTGGTCCGTTCTTCCTATAATATAAATCTAAGGATTAAATTATGAGATATTTCATTGGTAACAAATATCTTTTATGGAAGATCAATGGTCAACACCCTAATAGGTTCCACGTTGCATCCCTGCAATCAGGACTTAGATGATTTTCATATATAGATCTGGGATCAAGGGCACGACTAGACACACATGATCTCAGGTTCAAATAAAAATCATCCCCAAGGTGGGTGAAAATTCCAACAAGAATACCACTTACAAATCTGAAATCAAGGGCATGGCTCGGCACACTTTATTCAGATTAGGGATATTTAAGATAAAATTACCATTACAGAACCAAGATCCAGGGCATGGCTCGGCACACTCGATCCCAGAACATAATCGTAATTAGATCCACACGATGAAAACAAAAAGACCATAACAATGATTGGGTAAAATTACCGTCACAGATCTGAGATCCCGGGCATGGCTCGGCACACGCGATCCCGGTTAGTGGCGGGGATTTTATCCGTTCATGATAGCACAACAACCATAAAGTAAAATCTCATATTTTAATCCCTAATTTATATTATTAAAAGCACATCCCTCGGATGGGAATCATTAGATCCTCATCCCTATAAATTTAGCCACACATGTTATAAGTAAATGACATAAATAAATAAAGACGGGAAAATAACATTAATTAAAATTACCTCAAACTTCAAAAGAAATTACGTTGATCCACGATGATGATCTTCAAACGAAATTAATGCAGGAATAAACTTTGAATAAAATTTAGGAATGAGTACGGAAAAATTAAAGGGAACAAAGCTCTCAAAAGAATAATAAAATTTCTCTATTTCTATGTCTAACTATGAAAAATAATGGCTAAAAAATAAGAACACTAAAAACTAAAACTCTCTCCTAAAATTAATTCCTACGTAATTCTAATGCTGAAAAGATCTCCTTTTCCGAAGTGTTTGAGTCGCTTTAAATAAACCCGTCGCGCGGAGGTCTCCCAAGCCTGTATTTTCGGGTCGATTAATCGACCAAGGAGTGTCGATGCATTGAGCCGACAGAAAGTCCCAAAAAACAGGTTCACGGTGTCAGTTTCGTGTCAGACTCTGACTCTGGCTCGATTAATCGACCTGTAGGGTCGATGCATCGACCCCAGAAATCCGTGAAATTCAGCACTTTTTGCTTGGTTCAGACACTACTTCATTATTTTGGCCATAACTTTCGGTCCCGAATTCGGATTGAGACGGTTCTTATGCCGTTGGAAAGCTGACGAAAAGATCTACAACTTTCATGTTTTGACAATTTTATAATTCGGCCGTCTTGAAGGTCCAAATTTAGCCGCAAGTTGCACCAAGTTCTTGATTACCCAAAGTTGCAGTGTTTTGACATTATATTCAGAATTCTTGGACTGTTTTCTATACTTGGCTTGTATTTACCTGAAACACTTCAAATCTAATCAATCTCATCAGATAGCCTTCATCGGACAGCTAAATATAGGTATTTAGGGGCGAAATATCATCATTTTTCAGTACTCATCAACTGCTGACATTACGCATTGAATTCCTGTTAATAACTGATCCTTAATCCAAAAAGTGTCTGTGATTCTTCCAGAAGAACTGAAATAAAAGATATGGTAGAACTACAGTAGATTTTCGCCTTGAAGTGGTGGAAGTCATCAGTTCGTAGAGGAGTACATTGAATTCCCTAGATCATTTTTTTCACACTGATGCAAGCTATGGTTTCAGATTGATGATCAAATGGTGAGAATCATAGATTATATATGACATCTGTGAAAAAGGTGGATTTTTGATTTTCTAGGCAGGCAAGATTTTTTATGCAGTTTTGATCTACAATGTTTGGATCGGATCTTCCTTACTACATCCCTTTATGATAGTTTTCATATCTGAAAAAATTTAAAAGTTATTTTATAATTTTTTTTTTATATGGTGCCTGTGAAAGATGGGATTCACTGTTTTTCAAGCACCCTACTCGATCAGAAGCCTCCTTGATCCTCAAATCATAAAGGGTTGGTCTAAATCTCACTATAAAGTGATGGGCAGTGGTGGTAATGGTTTTATTCAGACATGAGAGATTTGATGCAATTTCTGTGCATTTTTTGGGTACCCTTGTGTCTGAATAGTGTGAAGTCACTACAAAAAAGAGGACTTTTGGATACGGATTTTAGAGAAGGCTTTGGATGCCGTCTCTAATAATGAGATTATTGAAGACGGCCTTCCTAAAAATGGTCTCTATTATTATTATTAGAGACGGCCTTTATAAAATCGGTCTCTATTGCTATTATTGGAGACGGCTTTGACTTATGGAGCCATCTCCATAAGTTTTAGTGATTTGGTAGGGGGTGAAAACTTTTGAGACCATATAAAAAACCGTCTCGGAAAGTCCTCTCTAAACGATTGCAAATACAGACGCGGTGAACATCTCACGCGAAAAACCTATTTAGTCTCATGTACCCCACGGCCAACATCTCGCGCGAAAAACTTATTTAGTCTCATGTACCCCGCTGCGAAGACTTAAAGCCTAAAAACATGTTGAGTTTGGAGACGATGGTTGGGTTTCAGACGATCATAATCGTTGGAGCTAGGATTTGAGGCAATCGAAATCGGTTGGAGCTGGGGTTTGAGAAGATCGAAATCGGTTGGCTCTAGGGTTTGAGAAGATCGAAATCGGTTGGAGCTAGGGTTTGAGACGAAGCAGTTTGAGCTAGGGTTTGAGACGATTAAAATCGGTGTGAGCTAAGGTTTGAGACGAAAGCTAGGGTTTCCTCTTCTTCTGATAGTTTTAGCCGATTCAATTCATTTTTCAATACAAAATCTTAGACAATTTTGGCTAGATTCATCGTCATCTTCAGTAAATAATTCCATTTTCTGATCAAAATCAGTTTCCTCTTCATTTTTCCAGTTCTCGTGAACAATTCAAGTGAGTTTGCTAGGATTAATTTTGCTTCAGATCATTCAATTTTAATCTAGGACAGTTCTACCCTTTGGCAGATCAAAATTGATGTTTTAGCGATCAAATCAAGTGATGGCGGCCAAATCCGACAATATTGAAGGTCATCTCATCATCTTCTCTCCCTACTAGATCTGATTTTTTACTTCTTAGCCTGATTTATCATAATTTTTTGGCAATTTTCTTTTAATTGGCTTAAATGTTAGTGAACTGGATCAGATGGTTCGTTGATTGGGTAGTGGATCAGATGGTTCTTTTTAATTTTGCTTAAACGAGATCATGACTGTGATCAACGAGCATCTGATTCCTTCATCTTCCACCAGAGAATCTATCATATTTTACTACAAGATATGAACTTTTTTTCTTAACCTTTTTGGATTTTTGGATTGGTTTATTTTGATTTGGATGAGTTCTAGGTCTTTTAGGACTTGGATATTTGTTTGGTTGTAGAAAAGGGGATTATTATCGTTATCTGGCAGAGTTTAAGTCTGGTAATGAAAGGAAGGAGGTTGCTAATCAGTCGCTGAAAGCATATGAGGTGTGCCTCGATCTCTAAATCTACATTTTTTCACTTGAAAAATTAAAAGTTCCTTTTTTTCTGTTGTAAATCGAAATATTTTTTGAAACACTTATATTTTCCGGATATCTGAAACACTTATATTTTTTGATGGATATATGCCATATTTATGTGCTCCAGTGGAGCTTTTGGTTCTATTTTTCAGTTTATAGAGTACAGATATATTTGTGATTAAGATTTTGAAAAACTGTTTGAAGCTCTAAATGCTGAATTTTGTGAATTGATGATGACTAGCATGTTTGAAGCTTCTATTTTTAATTTTTCTGTTATGAACCTGATAGTTTATCATTCTGGATCATAAACTAGGTCAATTATAACCTGGAATAGAGAAATTTATGAGTTGTAAAGCTATAATCCCTGTTTGATTGGCCCTTTCTTTGGACTACTTGAAATCTCAATTTCTGTTTTATGTTTTTTAGCAGTATTTTTGACATAGTATATGACCATAAAATACTTAGAATCAGATTCTTGCAAAATTTACCAACATAGTTTATGAATCCAATGACCTCCATACCAAATTTGAGCTTAAAACTCAAAATGGATTGATCTTCACTAATTCGGGATTAGACCCCAGTCTAACAAAGCTTGACAAATTTGGATCAGGCATGGTAGTTGCTCTGCTGACTATGAATCACCTCAGTTAACCCACTCAACATTAAAACAAGCAGTTGCCCTTCAATTCAGGTGAAGAAAAAAGTCAATTGTGCTTCTTTTTCTTCACTGATCTCCTCAAATAGCATGTATGTTATTTCATCCATTGCATGCTCTACGGTGCTCTCCTACTCGGGTCAATCTCCTTCTAAGCAGAGAAACCAGTTCTCATCTCCCCTTGGATATCAGGAGATAACCTAAGATGAGGTGGTGTGGATGGTGAAGAGGTAAGGTCAACTAGGGAATATGTAGTGGTTGTGGGCAATGGTGATGTAGAGGGGGGTGTAGGTGTAGAGTCATAGGAAATGGAAGTGGGTAATGATGTGGGTGGTGCAGAAGAAGTACCAGCCTGAGAAGGTCCAGATGGACTTGGAATTGGTGCAGCAGGGGCTTGAGCATGAGTTTTGATGTGGCTAGACTAATTTCCCATGTCCTCTTACCATAAGGCTCTTAGATATTTGTTTCTCACTGTTTGAGTTATATGCCCCTCGAATAGATGACAAACATCTACCGAATAATCTTATGTGATGATTTTTTTCACCGGTTTGTTGGGTGTTCCACCTACCTTTTTAGTGTTAAGCATGACAGATAATTCTTACCCGTAACGCCCAAAACCAATACGTATCAATTTCGGAGCAGGCTGATATGTACCGGAAAACAGAGATTTTGAACCTTGCTCAACAGTCATTGAGTGAACAAGCTATCATAACAAAATCAAGTGGTTTAAACATAATTAAGGCCATTAGTAATCCTACTCACCTGGGAATCCCAGTCAGTTCTGTAAGTGACATAAAGAAGTGCAAGAGTCTGAGCAAGCTGGCCAATCATCATTCCAATCCAAAGTCCCTACAGAAGAAATTAAAAGAAATATCAGCCATCGAATTATATAGATTGTATTTTCCTCTAAAAATATTTGGTAGATGGATGGGGAAAAAAGTGATTGATAAAAGACTTCAAGACATTGGATTAATGGAAGCCATTGTAAGATAGCAACCTAGCCACTCATTCATATCAGTAGTGACTCCAACAGTTTTTTAGAAGCCCTTAAATCGGCATTTCTCATTTGTGGACAAGAATAGAGGGATAAAAGTTCCTATATCATCCTTACCATCTCAAAGTGAAGAAATTATTTCATCTAATCAATAATAGTGAGATATATATTGAAGCATTAAGAGGTAAATATAAAAAGGAAACAAGTATTGGTAGCTTAGATATTACAAACAAGCAAGAAAAAATGTACACAAAAAAAGTTATGGGGAATGCGAGATTATCGCCTATATAAATAGCCATCTACACATCTATTCCTATCAACAATTATACTACACCAGTCAACCCTTAAAATGTCAAATTTTCTTGAGATTTTGAATTTTGTCTCATTATTTTCTATTATTCAGGCATATGATCAAAACCTAACTCCCTTCTAAACCTCCTTAGCCATTAGAAAGCATATCTCCGCCGGATTGCATCTCCCTAGGCATCGTCAATTTTTTTGATAGAAATGGAAGACATTTTGCAAAAATAGAAAAGCTAAATGATTGTGAGAAATTGAGATACACAACTTTGCAAAATTTGGTGAAGAAAGTAGTTGAAATCCATATAACTCAACTATTCTAAAAGAAGATATGACGTCAAAGCAATGGTCTCGAATAAAGTCGCTATAGGAAGGTGATCAAAACAGTACCCTACTTTTATTGCAAATGCAACATTTTGATGCATTTCTTTCCAATCTGTGGCTATTAATGGTGCATGCTTCATGGAGAAAGATTATATAAACAAATGGCTTTGAATGTTTGTATTGGAAGAACTATTGGTAAGACTCACGTTGGGCGGCACTAGGTTCCATTCAATTTCAGATGAATTTTTGGCCAGGCTAGAGGGAGAATTTGAAGAAGTTGAAATTGATCTTGCCATATTCAAAGTGTCAGAGACCAAGTCCCTGATCTGGATAGATACCCATCGTGTTTTTTCTAACAAATTTTGTTCCTCTGTTTTCTGTTTTGTAGTAGTATTTTTGATTTAGTATATGACAATAAAAAACTTAGAATCAGATTCTTGCAAAATTCACCAACATAGTTTATGAATCCAGTGACCTCCATACCAAATTTGAGCTTAAAACTCAAAATGGATTGGTCTACACTAATTCTGGATTAGACCCCTGTCTAGGAGTTGTTATCAAATTGTCAAATTTCAGGACTGATACCTGAACTGAGAATGAAAATTGTGAAAAATCCATAGGGTTCTGAGAAAAACTCCGGGCATGAAAGTTGTAGAGGGCTTCCTAAGCTTTCCAACAACATATAATATGCACTTTTTGGCTCAGTACTGTGAGAGATATCCTTAGAGTTTTGAGGCTGACATGAGATCTGCAGAAATATGAGTCAACTTCATATCCTTAGACTTTTTGTCTTTGTATATGCCATGATTGTCCCGTGGGAGCGATCTTGTTTTTTGTGCACCGCCTGTCATTTTGTTTTTCCATGAACCACATGTATATGCTGTGACTGCTGAAATTCCCTAGTTTTGCTGTAAAAGAATCTTGCTACAGTTGTTATCCCTTGTTTGTTGGGAGGGTTCTTTCTCTTTTGTGTCAAGATGATTGAAGGGTACAACGACTACTTACCCATAAGTATAACTTCCATTAAGTTGAGCCTAGTAACCATTTTCAATGGAGACGAGCCATCTCTTCCGGATCCACTTCACGACCTAAAACAAATGTAGATGGTGCTGAAAAAGGGATGCAGATAATGCAATTATTCTTAGTTGATGTTTTAACTCTATCAAAGTAAATGGTATTTGAGTGTGCACAAGGAGATTTGCTATGATGGAGTATTACAACACTGCCCAAAGTATGTGGGAAAAACTTGGCCATTACGAGCCTTTGTCAGAGTTCGGTGAAGAAGTTGGAGCAAAATTGGCTAAGTGCCTTGAGAGAGTTCAGATTTATAAGCTCCTTGGGAGAACTCTAGGCAGATTATTAGTAGACGCGTACTGAGATTCTCATTATGAGGATCTTCATACAGTAAGCACGGTAACGACATACTTGTTGAGGATCAACGCAGGACTGTGATGTCAACACATGGGCTGCAGGTTGTTGACACCATCATCTATGTGCTAACATCAGCAAGGTCAAATTATTGAACTTGGATGTCAAATTTTTTTATATGGTTCTGCTCTTTTTTCAGAGATGAGCATTTTTTGTTGGATTTTGTGCATTTGAAGCTTCTTTCCGTCATTTTTGAAGAGATCACTGTGATTAATGTCGTTCCCTTTTTCTGTGTTCTGAACCTATGTGGGATGCCAAAGGGGATCAAAACTGGTTAGATTTTGGATCAAATTTGCATGAGTAACATTCTCCAATAGTTACATTTTGTAGTCGAGCTTTGCTCGTGGTGTTGTTGGCTTCCCGAAATTCGTAATTGTTTCAAAATAGGAAAGATGCATTTGCATGATCTTTTTAGACATCTATGGATTTCTATCTCATGTCCGCATCACTTTATACCACATGCCCCTTACAAAAACAAATCTCACTCATTTGCTACATGCTCTTTCTCTCACTTACTAGTCATTAAGAGCAAATTTAATATGTTTCTTGTCATTGCAGTTCTCAAAATGCACCTTAAACTGATGAATCTTTTATCCTTTTTTGTCCAGCACGGTGGTTAAAGGTGTTGTATGCAAGAAGAATGTTGCTCACCGGCGTATGATATCGAAAATAGAAAAACATCATTTCTTAATCCTCGGAGGAGCTCTTGAATATCAGCGAGTTTCACATCATTTGTCAAGTTTTGATACTCTATTGCAGCAGGTACATCTATCATTCAGTGTTTAGTACCCTGTGTGCTTCTAGCTTCCGATACTTTTCTTGTTCATATGCCTTCCATCTTGTTTAGGAAATGGATCATTTGAAGATGGAAGTTGCAAAGATTGATGCTCACCACCAGAGTGTTCTTTTGGTCGAAAAATATGTTTCTCGATTCGCCCAAGAATATCTACTCGCAAAAGACATATCTCTTGTTTTAAACATTAAAAGGCCACTCTTAGAGCGTATAGCCCGATGTAATTGTTCCTTCTATTGATCATCTATCTTCTCAGAAGCTGGGGCATTGTGATTCGCTCTGTGTAGAGAAGTTTCTTGAGTCTTTGGTCGAGGGTGGGAAAAAATTGCTCAAGACATTGATGTTTTTTAAGGTGCCCAAAACCTTTGGGATGTCGATGAGTCAGAAACTTTTCAATGTATTCTGTTTTTTAAGTATGTCCCTCTATGTGGGCATTTATATCCAATGCATATAATATTAGGTGCGTCAAACCTAATGGAAATCTAATAGTTATAAGATTACATTTCAAGCATTCTCTCAGATCTCAGTTATTTCAGACTACTATAGTTTTATTTGAGAGTATGTATCACATATCTTGCTTATTTTTATCGCTCATAGATTCTGGTGCGTTGAAAACTATTGATTTACTTTTGTGTGTGTTCATATTCTTCTTCTTGTTGGACTTGGTTGGTAAAAATTACCCCATTTGACTCTGTAATATAGTTATATGATGATGATATTTGATTTGCAGTACCATAACTGTGATGACTTCTTTGGTGGCTCTCTCATTTATTAGTGTCAGCCATCTCAAGTTTATTGGTGAGAATATTGTAATTGCAATTCTCTTCTTTTTTCGCTTAAGCTTTCTTATATAATTGTCTAGGAGGAAAAAAAAAATAATTAATTCCTTTCTTTTTGAATATCTTCACTTGGAGTTTAGTTGGTGCTTCCATATAACCTTTGTAAACAATCAATTTATTTTTATTTTTTTTCTTTTTTGAGTCTGTATGAACAATCTGATATAATAGTTTTTAATTTTCACACCTCTGATGCAATAGTTTTTTTTTTTTCTGTTAATTCCTCTCTTGGTTGCAGCTTGCCCTTAATTTTCAGTTTTGCTCAACCTTATTTGGGTAATCTTTCTTCGAATATAAGTTACTGAAGGATCAATCATGTGGGAGCTGAATTAGGTGCGTTATATCAATTTTTTAAAAGCTTAATTAATAATGTCAAATCAAATCTTATTCAGATTTTACCCGAGCAGAGCTGATTGAGTTGGTTCGATCATGCAGCAAGCATAGGGTGTGTGATTCACAGAGCAAGCTCTCATAATAGAATTGATGAATATGCTCTTTAATGTCGAAACATATAGGTAAAAAATTATCATTCTGCTTGATTATCTAGTCTGTTTTACTGTAAGTGATGCTAAAAGTTCAATCCTACCTTTTGCAGGGCTGCTATGATGGAGTTCGAGATCAATATATCAGAATATGCTATGCATGTTTCTTTTGTAACACTGTAGCAAGAAAAAATGGGAGTCGTTACTTGTACATATAAATTTGTTGTGATTGAAATTGCATTGTTGTGAATTAAAATTTACTTTTCTGAATAAGCTTTGAGCATGTTAATGTGTTTATGCTAATGTGAGTATGTAAATGCAGGTTATGAATTTTCATAAAAAATAAAATAAAATAAATGCAGGTTATAGATGTGTATTGCTAGGAAATATGATCATTGGAGCAAAAAAAATAAATAACATTAAAATTTTTTTATTGGGGTTCACTTATTGGAGACGGCTTTAAGTCGTCTCCAATAACATCAGGTCACTTATTGGAGACGGCCAAAAGCCGTCTCCAATAATAAAAAATGACTTATTAGAGACAGTTTTGAGGTGTCTCCAACATATCTTTTGAGACAGTTTATGGCCGTCTCTAATAACTTTAACTATTAGAGACGGCTCCCATTTGGTCTCCAAAGATAATGGAGACGGGACTATTTGAGACTACATGGAAGCTGTCTCCAATACTATTGGAGACGGCTTAGACACCATTGGAGACGGCCAAAAGCCGTCTCCAATAAACACATTTTTTGTAGTGAGTATACGATTGCCTCATTTTTCCTGCAATTGTCTGAGGTTTAACTGACTGCAACTTGAATGTGCTATGCTATGTGATGTTTGCCAGCAGTAAGAGGACTGATTTGTAGTATTTGCTTGCTATTTTGACCCATATTATGTGGTCAGTTTGAGCAGCAGTCTATTGGTTGGTGTTGAATGTGCTGTAAGACCCTGATTTGATTATTTTTTGTTAATTGCCTCTGATATACTCTTGTGACAGCCCGGATTTCGGCACCCCGAAACCCGTGCCATCAGCACGATCATCTTGACCGTGCCCCTCAACTATGCACGGAACACTGGTATATCAAGCATAAAATAAATAAGAACAACTTGCGGAATTTAAATCTACATAGAAATACTTCTCAAAAGACAGTTCTACCCTCATGCCTCTGCATGAAGGGAGAACCGATCCGAACCATCGATGATAACCATCATCATGGATGGTTCGCCCAAAAGAATACTCTGATATCCATATACACAAGGTTTAATCAAAAACCAGGCTTGACATACCAAGCCGTACAATCTCCAACTAAAACTCCTCAAAGTGCATGAGTCCTCTAGAAGAAGTCCTCTGAGGTGGCTCTAACTCCTCGCCACCGCAAGGTCCGACTCACCGGTCGGCGTCTCGAAGCCTCGGCGTGCTAGTAGTGGACTGCGACGATAGTCATAGGGTGAGCTACATCCTAGCTCAATAGGGAACAGAACACAATTGAACATATAAAATATAACTCACATGTATTCTATGATATGCATGCATGATGTGTCTATGCATTTATTGATGAAAAACAGTTAAAAACACTTCAATTACTGGTAGATTACTCATGTCTTTTAGTTAATCATGAATGATGCTGAGAAGGCCTAAAGCAAAACTTAAACTTCAACTTAAATAATCCCCGAGCAATATAGCATCGAGCCCCGACGAGATACCCTTCATCGTCATCTATATAGACAGTTTTAAATGTATTCCCTGGGAATACCAATAGTACCCAAGCCCCTTTCCCCTGGGGATTGGTGGCGGGGTTTCACATCTCATCAACACCCCTGGGGTGTGCTTACTCTGTACGGATAAGCCTCCGTACTGGATCGAACCTCAAATAATAAAAATATCGGTGCCTTACATATAGTTATTCACCGTGTAATTGTGCTATCTTATATCAGTTAGGCCTCATCAAGCATGATTCAATCATGGATACATCCCTGGGATGTATCCATTCACTTGCATCACACCTGATGCCTTTACTTCTTCACTTCATCATCCCCTGGGGATGGTTCATTTAAGTTCTCTTATGAATGTCACACACGCACACTTTTCATAATCATTGAGTAGTAAAAACATTTGAATTGAATTGATATCACTACATACATGCTCTTGTAAAATAAAGTACATGTTCAGGGTGTTCCCTACCTCAAGTCTTCACTTGATCAATGCATCAAGGTCCCACGTGACTCCTTGTGCACTAGTCCACACGTACCACATAACAGGTAAAACACATCGCAAAGGATGCAATAAAGAAGGCATAAGATCCCCCAAGAATCTTAAAGTCAAACCAAAAGTCAACATAGTTTACTACAGTCGATTAATCGAATTCCAAAGTCGATTAATCGAATCTGATTCGATTAATCGATTTCCAAAATCGATTAATCGAAGGTCAATATCGATTAATCGAAGCAATTTCGATTAATCGAAATCCTCCTTTTCGCAAAGTCCATTCTCAGTTCGAACAGTCGAGTTTTCATTCGATTAATCGAATCCAATTTCGATTAATCGAAATCCTTCTTTTCGCAAAGCAATTTTACTGTTCGAATAGTCGAGTTTTCATTCGATTAATCGAATCCAATTTCGATTAATCGAAATCCTTCTTTTCGCAAAGTAATTTTACTGTTCGAATAGTCGAGTTTCACAAGCTGATTAATCGATTCCAAATCGATTAATCGAAACCAAAATCGATTAATCGAAATCCCATTTCGATTAGTCGATTTTTCCTTAAGTTATTTCCTCCAACCCCTGGGGTCCACTGGAGGTTCTCAGTCGATTAATCGAAATCCAAATTCGATTAATCGAAATCGGGGTCCTCTGACTCTTCAACTTCCTGGCCAATTTTGATTAATCGAAACCCAATTTCGATTAATCGAAATTGTGTCGATTCACCTTCATGTTTCTTCCCAAACTTTATCCATACTTTTTCTTCTATTTTTCTAAGCCATTATCCTATGATTTAACCCACATTTTACTGCAACTTAACCCCTATAATCTATGCATCTTATTTACAAAATTTTTACCTTGAATAGCTCTCAAGTTGATTTCAAATCTAGGGTTGGAAGGCTAGGGTTCCAGCTTTGGTTTCTAACGGATTCCTTGCGTCAAATCCGGCCTCTTTAATGCTTGAATCCTTCTTCCAATCACCCACAATAACTCCTCTCTTACTCCTCTCTCTTTCTCTCTCTTTACTTCTCTTAACCACCAAAACATGAAAGTTAGGGTTTTCAACCCTTTTTATCTTATCTCTTTTCTCGGTGTGGAGCACATACACACTCATCAGTGTATGCCACTCTACACACTCCTCTATCTCTCCACTCTTCTACACTGGTTCACACATCACATTCGCTCATCTCACCATAAGTTCATCAATGAACTATCTCATGGTCAAACCTAAGACCAATCGGGCACGGATCCCGAGGTCCTTGTTTGACGTGCTTTTTCGGGTTATTACATCCTCCCCACCTTGGGAATTTTCGTCCTCGAAAATCACCCAAAGGTGTGGTGGTCTGAGCACAACCCCCCCCCCACACTCTGAGGTGAGGTGGATCGTTCGACTCAGACGCGTTGAGGTACTGATAGTTACGAGTAGAGTGTGAATTTAAATGAAACTTGCAATTACACGATACAACAATATAGACAACCAAATTTTTCATAAATACCTTTCATTTACCTCCAAAAATATCCTTTGTATTAATATTTGAAACTGTTACAAAGCGCCACATAAGTTGGCGTACAAAAACTATACATGTATACAATCAAAGTAATACAAAAAAAATCAGCATCTCCCTCCCGTTGAATACTGGAGCAGGCTCCTCGGTCGGCGGTGGTGGTGCTGTGGTAGCTGTCGGTGGCGGCGGTGGTGGCGATGGTGGTATCTGGGTAGTCGGAGGTGGCTGCGGCGCGTCGGTAGGTGGAACGGCGGTGGATGTAGAGGCACCCGCGTCATGTAATTAAGGCCCCTAAAGACCGGGCCTGATGAAAGGCTGTGGTGCCGCGGTCCATTCTTCTTGGGCCAGATATCCATGTAGGTGTGGGGTAGATGAACTGGAGGGTGTGAAACATGAGAAAATCAATTCTCTGCTCATCCTCTCGTTATTCGCTTCCATTCGCCAACACGCCCTCTATGGATGAGGTAGGAAGCCGCGGTGAGTGGGCGGGTGGTGTGGTGTTGCATTGTCTGGGAAGTAGCCCTTCCCACGGCTCGAGTGCGGCAGAGCGGGGTGTGGGTCCTGCCGGTGGTGGGGGGTGGTGGATGGCGGTGCTCAGCTGCTGGAGCGGAGCGGGACCTGAGCTGGTAGGGTCCGCTTCAGGTTAGAAGCACCGGGTCCATGAAGACTTTGTGAACGTCTTCACGCGATCCGTAGCCCTCACCTCGTGAGGTGAAATAGTGTAGGAGGGCTCGTCGGAGTAACACTCCAACATGCTCGAGATGAGTCGAGCATACGGCATCTTCTCCTTGGGCCGCATGTTGCCCTTCATCAGCTTGCTCTTGATGTACCGCATCCCCTCAAGGATGACCATGGTAGCATCAAACCATCGGCCACAGAAGGCCGCGTAAAGTGCATGTTGCACTTTATCCACGCGCTCCGTGTCGTGGCGCATCGGGTAAAGGTTGCATTTTATTATGGAGTCGAGCATCCACATGTAGGGTGGAAGATCAACCCTCTTAATGGACGTGCCCGACCCCTTCTTTCCGTTGGTCATGCGAGTCATGACCTCTTCAAAACGGGGTTCCTTTTCAAAGGGTGGGAATAGGGTAGTCTCGGGGGTAAAGTCGAGGTAGCATTCAAGCACCTCATGTATGTGTCGACGAGTGATCGTATAGAGACGACCCTCGATCTTGGTTATGATACAATCGTCGCTAGGGCCATTGGTTAGCCCTTGGTAGAACAATCTCACCAATCTAGGGTAATAGGAACCCCGGATTGGTTTGAGAAGGTTGCCGAGTCCGGCACTAGTTAGGTAGTTCTGAGCCCATTGGGTCTCGCCCGGTAAATCGGGATTTGTGAATAGGGTAGGGTCGATGGTGTATTCGACCTTAAAGGTCTTGGCAGCCCACCACTCGTTTGGTTGCTCCACGTTGGTGGGTGGTGGTGGCATGGGGGTGGATTCGCGGGAAGACTCGCGCGTAGATGCGCTCGTCGAACCGGAGGTGGTCTCCGATTCCGACGGTGATGGAGTCCTCACCGGCGATGGGGTAGGTGGTGGTGGCGCGGCGTTCTTACGCCTAACCGGTAGCTTGGAGGTTGCCTTCTTCGAAGACAATCGGGTTTTAGGCGGCATATTGGGAAAATCTAGGGTTTTCTAATTCAAATTGGAGGAAAAAGTACAAATCTAGGGTTTACCTTAGGTTTCAAATTGGAGGAAAAAGTACAAATCGATTTTGAACTTTCGATTAATCGAAATCACTTCGATTAATCGAAATTGTCCATTTGACTTTAATATCTCTCAAGTCCTTTAAGTAACTCGATTAATCGAAAATCCGATTCGATTAATCGAATTACAAAATCGATTAATCGAAATTATAATTCGATCAATCGAAATTTCATTCTATGTATATTCTAACTCAAATTTTTCATTTCCAGTCACTGGCACATGCCAGTCGACTAATCGAACAAAATCGATTAATCGAAATTCCAAATCGATTAATCGATTTGAAATTCGATTAATCGGTTTTGCCCAAATTGTGTAGATTGTCAATTTCTTTGGTTCTTTTACTACTTTTGACAATTTATGACAGATTGGACCAAATTTCCATTGGATCATAAGTATGGTGGAGATTTCACAAATATGTTTATGGTTTACATTGAATTCTCACGTCGTTGGAAACAAGGCTGGATATTGTTCTCTCACATCGGCCTCTCGTTCCCAAGTAGCCTCTTCTTTTGGATGATTGTTCCACCGAACAAGCACTAAGGGAATCACTTTAGTGCGCAGTACCTGTTCTTTTCGATCCAAGATCTCCACTGGTTCCTCTATCATGCTCATGTCCTCACACATCTCTATAGGTTGCTTTCCTAACACATGAGACGGATCATTCACGTACTTCCTGAGCATCGATATGTGGAAAACATTATGTACTCGATCAAATAGCGGTGGTAAACCAATGCGATATGCAACTTCACCTACTCGTCCCAAAATTTCGAACGGTCCAACATAACGTGGACTTAACTTCCCTCTCTTGCCAAATCTCATTACACCTTTCATAGGTGACACCTTTACAAACACGTGCTCGCCCACTTTGTAGTCAACACTAGTCCGCTTCATATCGGCGTAACTTTTCTGTCTACTCTGTGCTGTCTTCAACCTTTCTCTGATAATTCGGACGACGGTAGCATTATCTTCAAGTAGTTTCGGTCCTAATACAAATTTTTCACCTGTTTCCTCCCAATTGAGGGGTGACTTGCATCGTCGTCCATACAGAGCTTCATACGGTGCCATGCCAATGCTAGTTGAAACTGTTATATGAACTCGAGCATCGGTAGATACTCATCCCAGATCCTTGCATATCAAGCATGCACGCCGAGCATGTCTTCTATCACTTGATTCACTCGCTCTTCGCCCATCGCTTTGAGGATGGAAAGTCAACTAAAGTCTAGTCGTGTTCCCATTCCTTCTTGAAATTTCTTCCAAAACTTGGACGTATATAGTGGATCACGATCCAAACGATGTCGCTTGAATCCGTGTAATCTTACAATCTCCTTCATGTATAAATCTGCCGATCTTCTCAGATATGTGGTATTGTACGCGGCAAAAGTGCTTGATTTGGTCAATCGATCACTGACGACCCAAATGGCATTGTGTCTCTTGGCGACGGGTAATCCAACAATGAAATCCATTGAGATCGATTCCCACTTCCATTCTGGTATTGGTAAAGGTTGCAATAGTCCCGCAGGATGTCTATGATCAACCTTCACTTGCTGACAAGTCAAACATCGTGACACATACTCGGCCACGTCTTGTTTCAGTCCTCTCCACCAGTAATTCTTTTTCAAATCTTGGTACATTTTGGTGCTACCAGGGTGGATAGCATAATTTGACTTATGAGCTTCATCAAGAATTGTTCGTCTTAGATCGGCATTGTCCGGGATGCAGAGACGGCCTTTAAACAACAAAGAACCATCTTCTTTTTCTGAGAAGTCCGACCTGATGCCTTCATTCACGTCTTGATGAATCCTTGTTAATGTCGGATCTTTCATCTGTAGATCGTGGATATGCTCAAATATCACTGGCTTTACTGATATGTTAGCCAAAAAGGATCCAGTGTCCTTTGACTCAATGTTCGCATCATAGATTGCCAGGTCTTCCAATAATTTCCATCGGTGCATACCCAAAATCAAAGAAGCTAACTGAGCTGAACCTTTTCAACTCAATGCATCGGCTACTACATTCGCCTTGCCTGGATGGTATTGTATAGAGCAATCGTAGTCCTTGAGGAATTCCATCCATCTGCTACTTGCCTCATATTGAGCTCTTTCTGTGTAAACAGATATCGGAGGCTCTTATGATCGGTGAAAATTTCGAAGGTTTCACCATACAAGTAATGTCTCTAAATCTTTAGCGCAAAAATGACTGCTGCTAGTTCTAAGTCATGAGTCGGGTAATTTTTCTCGTGTTCTTTCAACTGTCTTGATCCGTAAGCTATCACCTTCTTGTGTTGGTTGAGCACACAACCAAGGCCATTGTATGACGCGTCGCTGTACACGGCGTATCCTCCACTGCCTGAAGGAATCGCTAACACTGGAGCCGAAGTGAGTCTCGTTTGAGTTCTTAAAACTCTTCGCATGCCTCACTCCACTCAAACCTTGAATCTTTACGTCGCTTAGTGAGAGGTCCCGATATCTTTGAAAACCCTCAACGAAAACGTCGATAATAGCCTCGCTAAGCCCGTAAAACTTGGACGTCGGTCCACTATTTTGGTTGCTCCCATTTAACTCGCTTCTATCTTTCTTTGGATCTCGTGACACCGTGCTTGAGACGACATGTCCCAAAAGCTAACTTCTTCCAACCAAAACTCACACTTCTTGAAGTTTGGCGTACAATTGGTGTTCACGAAGCGTCAGAGAGCAATCCTCAAGTGTTCTTCGTGTTACGTCCTTGGATGTGGAGTATATTAGTATATCATCGACGAACACTAGCACGCAGGTGTCCAAGTGTGGTTTAAACACTCGGTTCATCAGGTCCATAAATGACGCTGGAGCATTCCTTAAACCAAATGGCATCGCAAGGAATTCATAGTGTCATCTTACATGTCCTCGGCTTTAACTTCATCGATGATACCGGATCTCAAGTCAATCTTAGAAAATACCTTGCTCCTTGCAGTTGGTCGAATAGATCGTCTATTCTAGGCAAAGGGTAACGGTTCTTCACAGTGAGTTTGTTCAATTGTCTATAGTCAATGCACAGCCGCATTGACCCATCTTTCTTCTTGACAAACAAGACCGGTGCTCCCCATGGAGACACGCTCGGTCTAACAAACCCCTTGTCCATAAGCTCTTGTAGTTGTTCCTTCAACTCCTTTAACTCAGCGGGAGCCATTCTATAAGGTGCTTTTGAAATAGGCTCCGTTCCTGGTGCTAAGTCAATGGCGAATTCTACTTCTCTTTCTGGAGGTAATCCAGCAATTCTTCCGAAATCGTCCAAGTCTCGCACAACTGCTATCTCAGAAATGACGTTCTTTTCCTCCTTGTCCTCCTTTAAGAAAGCTAAGTATCCACTGCAACCCTTTCTGATCATTTTCTCGGCCCTTACTGCTGAGATCAGTGGCACAGATGACGACCTCACTCCTTGAAACCGAAATGATCTTCTTGTGTTGGGTCTGAAAATGACTACCTTGTTCTTGCAGTCAACGGTCGCACAATGCTGCGCCAACCAGTCCATGCCAAGGATCACATCAAACCCTTGCATGTCTAAGCACCAACTTTGCTTCCAATTCATGCACTTCTAAGTCTTAAGCTGCCACGATGATGGATTTGCAAGCTAACTCCGTGTCTACTAACTCTCCAGGAACAGATACGAGATAGGATGAAATCCAACGCCTCGAACAATCTTCATCTTGCGAACGTGGAGTGACGAATGAGTGGGTAGACCCGGTCTATCAACACTGAGCGTCATATCCACCAAGTATCCTTTTCATATATATTTAGAGTACCTATAGTATACATACACACATACAATAATTTACACATTAATTTACACCTCAATTTACATCGCTTTTGGTATTGAGAAAATCTATATAATTCCCTAATGCATGCTTCTTCTATCTAAAGTTTTAACGAAAAGAAAATTTTCCTTTAATTTTAAAAGGAATCTCACCTTGATGACGCTCTCGCTTCCTCGAGCAAAGGATCGCATAAGCTCTCCCCTGGATGATTGGTTTCCTTGCTTGAATTGGTCGTGGTGCTGCAACTGAAACCGTCTTTCTCTTATCTGGCTCGGGGCAATCCTTGATCAAGTGGCCCACCTTGCCACATCTAAACACCCCTAGTTCCCAATCTATCCTTTGTTCTATGAGGCTTGCCACACTTTATGCAAGTCTCCCGAGGTGCGGAAGAAACAGTACGAGAACCCTGTGTGATAGTGGCGCCAGTAGACATGGCAGGGCTCTCATAGCGAATAGGTCTCCCCGACGCAAGTAATGGAAACCTCTGTTGGTGTTGTTGTTGTTGTTGCGCCGGTCTTCCGAAACCCCCTTGGAATTGTGGTCTCTGATTCTGGCCCATGAACCTCGGCTTTTTGTTCACCGGTTCATAGTGCCCCGTTCTTCCTTGTTCATTTCCTCCTCTCTGCTCTCTCTGTCGATATCTATTATTGTTCTCCTCTTCTACGACCAACGCCTTGCTCATGACCTCTTCATAGGTCCTCAGTTGAAATGGAGCTACGCCTCCCCTAACTTCAGGCTTCAAACCTTGCTGAAACCTCTTGGACTTCATCACTTCAGAAGCGACGTAATCCGGAGCAAAACGGGCAAGTCGTAGAAACTCTACCCCGTATTCTCTCACTGTCATTCTCCCTTGTATTAACTGTAAAAATTGTATCTCTAATTGGTTCCTCACCACTTCCGGGAAATATTGTTTGTTGAACTCCTCAACAAATTCCTCCCAAGTCCAAGGCAACTCTGGAGTCTCCTGAGCCCGAGTCCGTATTACGGACTTCCACCAAGGCCCAGCCTCCCCATCCAACATATAAGCTGCCCATCTTACACTCTCATCTTCCGTGCAAGTTAGCACGCTAAAGACTTTCTCCATCTCCATCAACCAGTTCTCAGCGGCCATTGTGTCTGCCTGCCCAGAAAATGAAGGAGGTCTCATCCTCCTAAACTCTGTAAATGATGAGGGCACAGGCAACGCAGGTCCTACAGGTGGTGTAGGTGGCTGCTGTTCTCTTGATGCATGAGCTGCAAAGGATGCGGCCTGTTGTGCCATGGCAGCTGCCATAGTCTCCATAGTGTGCATCATCCTTTGTCGCTCCTCCCTATCTTCTTGTCTTTCTCTCAATCTTTCTTGCTCTCTTAGATCTTGATCTTGCTGATCTCGATCTTCTTCATCCCGTTGTCTACTACTACTGCCCCCTGGGGCCTCAGTACCTCCTAAAGGCACTCTATTTGTAGGAGAGATGAAATCATCTCCACTACGTAGACTTCTTTGATTGCCTCCCCTTGGTCGGCCTCTTCCTCTAGACGACATTTGCGGCTGCATTTGAAACTAAAGTTTCATTAGCAGAAGCCTCTATGTTCTGACGAAAGAACCCTTGTCAGAATTGCTAAAAGAAAATAGCTCTGATACCAATGGCGGCCGGATTTCGACTTCGAAACCCGTGCCATCAAGACGATTATCATCTTGACCGTGCCCCTCAACTATGCACGGAACACTGGTATATCAAGCATAAAATAAATAAGAACAACTTGCGGAATTTAAATCTACATAGAAATACTTCTCAAAAGACAGTTCTACCCTCATGCCTCTGCATGAAGGGAGAACCGATCCGAACCATCGATGATAACCATCATCATGGATGGTTCGCCCAAAAGAATACTCTGATATCCATATACACAAGGTTTAATCAAAAACCAGGCTTGACATACCAAGCCGTACAATCTCCAACTAAAACTCCTCAAAGTCGCACAGCAGAGTCCTCTAGAAGAAGTCCTCTGGAGGTGGCTCTAACTCCTCGCCGGCCACAAGGTCCGACTCACCGGGGTCAGCGTCTCCTGAAGCCTCGGCAGCTGCTAGTAGTGGACCTGCGACGTATAGTCTATAGGGTGAGCTACATCCTAGCTCAATAGGGAACAAAACACAATTGAACATATAAAATATAACTCACATGTATTCTATGATATGCATGCATGATGTGTCTATGCATTTATTGATGAAAAACAGTTAAAAACACTTCAATTACTGGTAGATTACTCATGTCTTTTAGTTAATCATGAATGATGCTGAGAAGGCCTAAAGCAAAACTTAAACTTCAACTTAAATAATCCCCGAGCAATATAGCATCGAGCCCCGACGAGATACCCTTCATCGTCATCTATATAGACAGTTTTAAATGTATTCCCAGGAATACCAATAGTACCAAGCCCCTTTCACAGGGATTGGTGGCGGGTTTCACATCTCATCAACACCCACAGGGTGTGCTTACTCTGGATAAGCCTCCGTACTGGCCTACGGATTAGCCGCTGTATCGGTCACGGATATCCTGCCGCGTCAGTCGTGGTTATCCCGCCACGTCGGTGGGGTAACCTATCGAACCTCAAATAACAAAAATATCGGTGCCTTACATATAGTTATTCACCGTGTAATTGTGCTATCTTATATCACGTAGGCCTCATCAAGCATGATTCAATCATGGATACATCCCTGGGATGTATCCATTCACTTGCATCACACCTGATGCCTTTACTTCTTCACTTCATCATCCCCTGGGGATGGTTCATTTAAGTTCTCTTATGAATGTCACACACGCACACTTTTCATAATCATTGAGTAGTAAAAACATTTGAATTGAATTGATATCACTACATACATGCTCTTGTAAAATAAAGTACATGTTCAGGGTGTTCCCTACCTCAAGTCTTCACTTGATCAATGCATCAAGGTCCCACGTGACTCCTTGTGCACTAGTCCACACGTACCACCTATGGTACCACATAACAGGTAAAACAC
Organism: Chloranthus sessilifolius; assembly: GCA_021018995.1. NCBI lineage: Eukaryota > Viridiplantae > Streptophyta > Magnoliopsida > Chloranthales > Chloranthaceae > Chloranthus > Chloranthus sessilifolius. The sequence goes on along the minus strand of CM037585.1, from coordinate 28,008,105 downwards.
ATCGCAAAGGATGCAATAAAGAAGGCATAAGATCCCCCAAGAATCTTAAAGTCAAACCAAAAGTCAACATAGTTTACTACAGTCGATTAATCGAATTCCAAAGTCGATTAATCGAATCTGATTCGATTAATCGATTTCCAAAATCGATTAATCGAAGGTCAATATCGATTAATCGAAGCAATTTCGATTAATCGAAATCCTCCTTTTCGCAAAGTCCATTCTCAGTTCGAACAGTCGAGTTTTCATTCGATTAATCGAATCCAATTTCGATTAATCGAAATCCTTCTTTTCGCAAAGCAATTTTACTGTTCGAATAGTCGAGTTTTCATTCGATTAATCGAATCCAATTTCGATTAATCGAAATCCTTCTTTTCGCAAAGTAATTTTACTGTTCGAATAGTCGAGTTTCACAAGCTGATTAATCGATTCCCAATCGACATCGAAACTAAATCGATTAATCAAATCCCATTTCGATTAGTCGATTTTCCGTTATTCCCTCCAACCCCTGGGGTCCACTGGAGGTTCTCAGTCGATTAATCGATTCCCAAATCGATTAATCGAAATCCAAAGTCGATTAATCGAAATCCAAATTCGATTAATCGAAATCGGGGTCCTCTGACTCTTCAACTTCCTGGCCAATTTCGATTAATCGAAACCCAATTTCGATTAATCGAAATTGTCAGATTCAGCCCCTTCATGTTTCTTCCCAATCTTTTCCATACTTTTCTTCTATTTTTCTAAGCCATTATCCTATGATTTAACCCACATTTTTGCAACTTAACCCTATAATCTATGCATCTTATTTACAAAATTTTTACCTTGAATAGCTCTCAAGTTGATTTCAAATCTAGGGTTGGAAGGCTAGGGTTCCAGCTTTGGTTTCTAACGGATTCCTTGCGTCAAATCCGGCCTCTTTAATGCTTGAATCCTTCTTCCAATCACCCACAATAACTCCTCTCTTACTCCTCTCTCTTTCTCTCTCTTCTTTACTTCTCTCAACCACCAAAACATGAAAGTTAGGGTTTTCAACCCTTTTTATCTTATCTCTTTTCTCGGTGTGGAGCACATACACACTCATCAGTGTATGCCACTCTACACACTCCTCTATCTCTCCACTCTTCTACACTGGTTCACACATCACATTCGCTCATCTCACCATAAGTTCATCAATGAACTATCTCATGGTCAAACCTAAGACCAATCGGGCACGGATCCCAAGGTCCTTGTTTGACGTGCTTTTTCGGGTTATTACAACTCTAGTGAATTTGTATAAACCTGCCCTTTATCCTCTTTGCTTCAACTGTAAACATATTTGAAGGTCAACTTTTTTTCCCTTCATTTAATTATGTTGGTTGCACTGAATCTCAACTTTTTTTCCCTTCATTTAATTATGTTGGTTGCTTATTATTCAGTGTTCCGGGATTTCAGTTGCAGGTGAAAGTTATGAAGGAAACCACACCTACCTCCAAGTATGTTCCTAAATCAATTATTAGAGTTGCACCTAATCAATTTTTAATTTTACTTATTATTATTATTAATTAATTTTTTTTTTTTAATGTATGTTACAATCTATCAATCATTTGATTTATAACTATGAATTCTTGTAATATCAGACACTGTCACGGCTCCCCAAATATTTGTTGCGTCTTCTGGGGACTGCTATTCCGATATGGTAAAGATTTTTAGTCTTATTAAAATTTAGAGCAATTTTAATATTTGACCATTCCCTTTTGGGTATTCAGTAACTCTTTTGGTTAATATTAGGAGTAACAGATCCCATGCTTTACATTGGAATGTTGTTCAGCATGTTTGCTTGGCATGTGGAAGATCACTACTTGTATAGGTACATATCAGTCCTCTTTGTTGTTTCATTACTTTTTAGAGTACCTTTAAATGCACCCATCGAATCTTTGAGAGCGCCCATGCTAAAAACCTTTTGGCTACTTTGAATGTGCTGATGGAGATTGTTTTTGGTCCCAATGTTCCACACACTTGATCTCGAGATCATGGGCGTGTACCATCAGCCAGTTAGATGTTGATTTTACATGGCACAGAGCCCCAAAAAGTGATAAAAAAAATCACGTGGTAGTCATCACATTCAAACTTGATTTTAAGGCCACTTTTTTGGGATCTATGCCACGTAAAATCAATTTTTGACCTTATGAAGGTATGCCTATGATCTCGAGATCAAATATGTAAAATATTGGGACGAAAAATGATCTCTATCAGTCAATGAGTTTTAACATGGGCACTCTCAAAGATTAAGGTACTCTACTTTTTATTGCTCTTTAGCATTGAGGTTTGAGAGTGCGTTATGTGATTCCTTTAGGTTTATGGTCTAGGGTGATAGGATTCCGTTGAAGCATCTTCTTTTCCATAATATTGGATACTGGTTTTTAGTGAAATTAAAGAGAGGATCAAGAAAACAATGGATGAAAAGAAGGCAAAGAAAGCTGAGGTCATAGTCAAGCCTCCGAAGACTCAAATCAAGGGTAGCATGCCCAAGGGTGCAGCACCGAAGGGCCCAAAACTTGGAGGTGGCGGCGGAAAGCGTTGAATCTTTACCACTTATTTACCTTTTTTTGCAAAGAGAAGTTAGAAACTTAGACTAAAACCTTTTCAAGGCTTTGTAGGGTTATTGGCCGAACTCTATAATTAGTGTGATTTTTGTTGCTGAACAATTTTTTATTCTTATATGGTTTTAATGTTGGGCATAATTCAAGCCACCAGATTTCCCAAATCCTAACCACGTTTACGTTTTTTTTTGTGAATTTTGTGGTGATTGTATTATTGTGCAGGAATATTCCTCCCGGTATGAAAATCACAGTTTCGTTCTTCTTGTGCAGGAATATAAAATAGAATAATTATTTCTTTTATATTATTTACAGGTTATGGATGTGAATTGCGGGGAAACATGGTGCCTGGGGCTAAGAAAATAGCATTAAAAAAAATAAAAATTTTCATTGGAGACGGCCAAAAGCCGTCTCCAATAACAGAGTAAAACTTATTGGAGACGGCTGCAAGCCGTCTCCATAACATAGGAAAAATTATTGGAGACAGCTACCAGTCGTCTCCAATAACAAAAGAAAACTTATTGGAGACAGCTTTAAGTCGCCTCCAATAGTAGAAGATTATTATTGGGGACGACTTCAGCCGTCTCCAACATGTGTTGATATGACAAAGGAGACGGCTTATAGAGGTCTCCAATAAGCTCAATTATTGGAGACGGCCAAAAGCCATCTCCAATGTTTGGTCTCCAAAGACATTGGAGACAGGGCTATCAGAGACTACTTGGAAGCCGTCTCTAATAGTATTGAAGCCGTCTCTAATAGTATTGGAGACGGCTTAGACATCTTTGGAGATGGCCAAAATCCGTCTCCAATAAACATATTTTTTGTAGTGTCACTTAGAAGGAATAAATTTTTTTTTGAAAAAAGGGTTCACAAATTGAGAGGGTTGTGGGTAGTGTCCCGTGATGACATCATTTCATCAGATGCCATTCCCTTATAGGCATCCTATGCCTTATATTTCATCCTAAACTATTAGATGGTTACTAAGCTTAGAAGCTAAGACCTCTGCTTTAAAGGTAGCAAACTCATTGTAGATCCTTGAATTTGATAATTGGGAGTGAATTCATTCAAGGAATGTAACAACCCCCTGCTTTACTGGGGTGTGAGGAGTGGTAGTTATTTAAACTTTTGCTACTTTTATTTTTATTTTTGTATCACTATATACATATTGGTACAAACTTACATTTTACTATAAATAATGCTAAATTAGGAAATCTAAGAGTTGATGGAAATAAAATGATTATGTAGTCATCAATTTGCCATGACTAATTAGTCACTCAATTATTCAAATTATTTTGAAATATAGTAAATTTATGAGGTGTTATTGTATCGGAAGCAACTATAAGACAGTGGCAATACCTGTCATATCTTATGGTACAAAATGTTGAGCTACAAAAATCAATAAGAAGATGCCATAATAGAAAGAAAGAAAAAAAAAAAAGCAATAAGAAGATGTTATAACTGAAAAAAAACAAAAAAAAAGCAACAAGAATATAGTGCATGGGATCTAAGATGCATATGTTAAGATGGATGAGTGAAGTAAGAAAGGATAAAATTCAAAAACATTTTGTAATTTTGTAGCTGTTGGGTCATATAGTTTTAAACATAGTTTTATGCAACATATAGTTTTATCTCAGGCTTGAAGGGATGACTTGAAATTTGCAAAAAATAAATTACGTTCTATTGGATTTTTAGTGATTAAGAGTATAGTGACAAATTTCACCGAAATTCGGTGGCATTTCTTGAAATTCTCCGAAAAGCGAGTCAAAAGAAAATTTCGGGATCATTTTGGTAAATTTTGGTATATTTCGGTATTTTTTGGTAAAATTTTGGAAAATTTTGTAAATTTCGGTAATTTTTTTTAATATTTAAAATTTTTATTTTTTTATTTTAAATGTGTTAGTAATTTAGTTTATATTTTAGTAATTTAAAAAAAAAAAATTTAATATATTTTTAATCCTTGAAACTTTCTCGAATTTTTTCCAAAAGGTATCGAAATTAATTCGAAATGTACCGAAAGGACCCCTCACCGAAAAATTGCCGAATATGACATTTGTCACTGTGATTAAGAGCAAGAATTTATTAGTGATGGGGAGCTCTCCTATAACTATTTAATGATGAGGAGTTTTGTCTCTCCAAAAGCCTAATAAATGGCGAAATTACTCATAGCCAATAAATTTTTTTCCGATGGGTGATTGAGGTTGGAGGGTCCTCACCCTTTCAATAAATAAAGAGAAGATTACATACGATAGAAAATTTTGATGATATCTTCTCGTAAAAGAGAGAACAATTGTGAAGGAATCAAATCGGCATTGCTTGCATTCCATCGGACGACAGAAGTTTCATTCAATCCATGCTTGGCAAGGTAGTCAGCAATTTCGTTTGTTTCCCTCCAAATGTGAGAGAACCTGATGGCTTGGAACTTTCATCTCATATCTCAGATTTGTTCAACAACTATGAGATGTTTCCACTAAATATGGTTGGATCCAATGATACTAGAAATGGCACCAAGAGAATCTGATTCTACATGAAGCCTCGATATGGCTGAATCATTGGCCACTAGTAGCCCATGAAGAATAGCAATGAGTTCAGCATTGTTGATGTCATGAGCATTAATAGGACCATGGAACGATGAGATAAATTCATCATTAAGATCTCTCAAAATTCCTCGAATAGCATAGTCATTGTTCAGGCAAGAGGCATCTATATTCAACTTGATTGTATCAGTATCCGGCCCACTGGCACCTCTTAGGGGGGATGTTCTTAACTGACTGGAGATTCCAGCTCATCTGGATAAGCTCATCAAGGCTGTCAGAATGAGCACAAAAGGCACCATAATTTATTTTGATGGAGGTATCTTCAACTACCTTTCGAAGAATCAACCTTTTGTGAGTAGTCTTGTCTTCAAAAATTCTTTGATTACGTTCATGCAAAAGATGCCAAATGATCACAGAAAATCCTATGAGAAGCATAGCTGATCTTCGAGAATTTCCTTTTGATTCTTCAACGAAAAAGAGCATCTCATCCTCGACGCACTTCTTACCACTATAAGAAAAATGGAGCCGAGCAAGGGTTGATCTCCACACCCATCTAGAAAATGGGCAACAGAAGAATACATGATCATGGGTCTCCTAGACCGCCCAACATAGTACACATCTAGATGGGATTTGAATGTCAATGGTCGGCAATTTGTTATTAATGGCCAACCAAGCGCAGAAGGCATGCTTAGGAATACGGTTGGGATGCCATATCTGTTTCACCCAAATGACAGTATGGCAATGAGGCCGCAAGATATTTCACACAGAGGAAATAGGGAATTTTCCATCAAGAGTAAGGTCCCATATAATTTCATCGTCAAAGAGATTAGAGGGGATCTCATGTGCTCTTACCTTTTCCCAAGCTTCATTCATGCGCAGGGTACTCGCCTCCGAAAGGTTCCATTGACCATCCCGAATAATTTCAGAAATCGTAATACCTACATTGATGCCCGATTGCAACATTAATCTACTCCCACATATACGAATAAGAGAGCCTTCCTCCAGCCAAGGGTCTTTCCAGAAGCTGGTGTTCGCTCCGTGTCCAACAATGATGCAGATATGAGACCTGTTCATATCCCTGACTCGCATGATTCCTCTCCAAGCCCAAGAGTGCCTATTTGGCAGATTACATGTCCATATGTCATTTGAAGTAACATATCTATGGGTGCACCATTTCTTCCATAAAGAATTCGACAAAACAATATTCCAAAAGAGTTTTGCGAGGCCAGCATCATTCCAATCAAAGAGGCGACGAAGCCTCAATCCTCCTTCTTTAACTGGTTTACATATCCGCTTCCAACTAATATGGTGAGCCGATTGAGCAAGAGTTGGGCCACTCCAAAGGACTCTAGCAAAGAGACTTTCAATTTCCTTTATGACTCTTCGAGGAAGGAAGAATATCCCAGACCAATAAATTTGGTAGCTATTAAGGATTGTTTTGATGAGCTCAAGCCGACCGGCATATGACAATAAGAAACCTTTCCATCCTTTCAGGCGATTTTGGATTGTCTCGATGAGAGGGGTGCAAAGGCTATATGGCATCGGCGTAGAGAAAAGGGGAACTCCAAGATACCACAAGGGGAGCGATCCCTCACTAAATTTCATATTTGAAAGAACCCTAGCTTTGTCATTGCATCTCGAGCTGAATATAATAGTGTTTTTTGCTTCATTGACTTTGAGACCCGAGGACAAATAAAACTTGTCCAGAATATCCCTCAATCCGGTAGCAGAAGAAGGCTTATCTTGGGAGAAGATAAGAAGGTCATCGACAAAGATCAAGTGAGAAACTTCAGGGGCATCTTTGATGGTATGAGGCTTGAACTTTCCGACAGTGACGCTTTCATCAATGGAACATGTAAGTGCTTCCATAACAATGGTGAATAATAATGGCGAAAGAGGATCCCCCTGTCTAAGACCACAGTGACTAGGAAAAAACCCATGAGGCGAGCCATTAATCAAAACAGAAAACTTCGGGGAAGTAATGCATAGCTTGATCCAATTAACCCACATAGGGTCAAAGCCAATTTGATAGAGGATGCTAAGAACAAAATCCCATCGAACTTTGTCATAAGCCTTTTGAAGATCAATCTTTGCATAAAAAGCTTTCTGTCTAGACAGAAGATGAAAGTTTCTGACAAGTTCATGCGCCAATAGGATGTTTTCTACGATTTTTCTACCTTTGATGAAAGCAGACTGATTCTGAATGATAATGAAAGGCAAAACGAAAGCAAGTCTTTCGGACAAAATTTTTGTAATAACTTTATATACAAAGTTACACAAAGAAATCAGCTGAAATTTATCAAGCGTACTAGCTCCATTCTGTTTAGGAATCAATTTGATGAAAATAGCATTAACTGAATCAGGAAGCTTATTCTTGGTGAAAAAATTACTTACGACCTTGATGAGGTTGCTACCAACGATGTCCCAATGATCTTGAAAAAACTTCACCGAGAAGCCATCAGGTCCAGGTGCCTTATTACGTGGAGACTTGAAAACAACACGTTTAATTTCCTCATCAGAGACAACCGCACAAAGGGTCGTAGCCTAAGAGGGGCTAAGCTTCCTCTTAAAGGGGAGTTGAGGTATGGCTTGACTCCCCGAGGGAGAAAAGATTTGTTTGAAGTATTGGATCGCTTGAATCCCAATCTCTTTCTCATCTGTTATGCTTACACTAGAAGGAACCTGCAACTCAAACAGACTATTTTTTTCAATACGAGAGGCAATAGAAGCATGGAAAAATTTTGAATTTTTATCACCGCTATTTAGCCATTGAACACCAGCTTTTTAGCGCATAAACTTTTTTTCAATTTGCAATTCCTTTCGTAGCTCAAGAGAGGCTTCCTTCTCACGTGTGGCCAACCCCTGATTCAATTGATCTTTATCAATATCTGCCTGAATTTGCTAAATTTTTTTCTCGTTGCATCTGTACGGGCATGAACAGAACCAAACGAAGAAGAATTCCAAGCTTTAATCCTCACTTTAAGGCTTTGAAGTTTTGTTGAAGATAAAAAAATGGCTGTCTTTGGATCTGAACATTCCAAACTTCTTGGACAAGCTCTCTGAAACCATCTTGATTGCTCCAAATACTGAAGTATTTGAACGGTTTGGGACCAGCCTTTACTCGATTTTTAATCATGATTATAAGAGGGGTGTGGTCAGAGATCAACGAAGAGCAGTACTCTACATTGATATTCGGGGTATAAATTTTGCCAAAGGGAGTTAGTTGGAACTCGATCAATTTTGGATGATATGAGTCACGGACCATTCGATTTATTGCTCCAAGACCAGTAAAGGCCAATTTGTCTCACATCCGAAAGCCCACATGAATCAATACAAGAGTGAAATTCCTGAAGAGCCGGATCATAAGTGGGCAGCCCACCTAATTTTTCAGTAGGAAATCGTACAGTGTTGAAATCACCTCCAACAATCCACAGATTGGAAATTGTAGTAGCAATGTTCACGAAGGAACTCCATAAAGATCTACGATCGCCTTGAACATTCGCTCCATAGATAGCGGTGAGATTGAATTTGAACTTTTCCAGAATTCTGGTGACTTCACAGTGAATGGTTTGATTAGATTCCAGCAGCTTGGTGATAGAGAAATTGCTCGGATCCCACATTATCCAAATGCGACCTAGGTGATGGGACTCATAATTATCAACGGTGTTCCATTCCCGACAGATGTGTCTCTGAGCTCGGCAAGCTTTATTCGATCTTAATCTCGTTTCACTTACACAAAGTATTCCGATGCCATTCTTACAGACGAAATTAGCAACCTCTCGTTGTTTATCGGAATGGCCAAGGCCTCTGATATTCGAAAAAAAAATATTCATTGGGAAACTACATGGGATTGGATGGGTTCGCTAGACCTGGGTCTAGTAACCGACATTTCCAATGGCTGTTTGAGATTATTTTTCGTCGTCTTCGGATTATGTTTCCTGTGAAGCTTATCATTCCTAATAAGTTCACTCAGTAATACCTCCTTCCTTGGACAAGAATTGTCTGCAAGTTCAGTGATATTGAAGCCCACCAGAGCTTGATTAGATAAAATTAGATCGGTACTGTCCTGTAGAAGTTCAAACAGATTCGAGCTCATGATCGGGGCCGACAGAATTAGCTGCTGAAAGGAGGCGGCTGATTGTTGCCTTTTCGATTCTTGCCTCTCAAGATTCCTATTCCTTATCTCGTTGGCACCATCTGTCGGAATAGTTTCCTGATTTGGTAGGATATTCGGCGAGAAATTAGACTTGGAAATATTGCCCGATAAGGAAACCAACGATTCCTCTATCTTTGCTCCATTCTCGCAAGTGATTCCTAAATCCTTGCTAATCTCATTAGCACATTCCATGCGAGTGGGACGCTTGGTTGCCAGTTTTGGGCTTTCCAAATTGGGAGTTGCAGAGTCAAAGGGAATGGGGCGCTCGATTTCTAGAATTGGAGGGAGAATCTTCGACAGATTAGCATGGGATTGGCCATGAATAATTTTCTCTCCAGCAGCCTTGGAATCCGTGTCAACAAAATGAATGGCCAAAGATTCCTCTCCTTCAATGGGTTTGTCATTTTCCGGTGTTTCAGACGTCTCTGCAATGCCCAAAGAATCCTCTCCTTCCATTGGACTGGTGTTCTTTTGTGCTTTAGACGTCTCTGCAATGGCCAAATCTTTCTCACCCTTCTTCTCAATCCAGATATGTCATTGATGGGGAATCTTTTTCTAATTTTTGATGCATTTCTCTTAGGAGTATTCAAACGATTGGCACGATTTACACACCGTTGGTTTCCATTCATACTCCACCCTCTGATTGCAGCGGTTGCCATTCTTCCTACACGGCGTGATACCGCTCGGGAATTCGAAGTCCGCATCAATTTCAATGCAGATCCTTGCGTGTAGGATAAACGGGACCGGGTGGAGGTCGGCCCATCCGTGTGGATAGGAATATCGAGACTACTAGCAATTCTACCCAGAGTATTGGGAGACCAGAATTGTATCGGCAGCTTTGGAAGTCGAATCCAAATAGGGACCAATTTTATCATTTCGCATTCTGGTTTAACGTCTGGAGTTCAATGACGAAGGATGAGTGGTCGTCCTGCAATGGTCCATACACCTGCCTCAAGGATTCTTTCCATGTCTCCCATATTTGTAAACTTGAAAAGAAAAAATCCATCGTCGAACGAAATCAAATCGACAGTCCCTTTGATTTTCCATAACCGAGAGATGGCAGCTTTTAATCCAAGGTAGTAAGGTTTTAACCCCAATACATACCCCAATAAGGTGTTGTTCCACCGTCAAGACTCAGATTGGATGTCTTCCTCGGGGCACTGAACAACCCCATCTTTAGAATGCAGGAAAAAATCAAGTTTAGAATAATTGTTGGTAATTCTGCTATTGCCAAACAAATCTGCCTACTTTCCTTTGGCATCCGGAGGTTTCTCTATGGAGGATCAGGCCTCCAAAGGCCGAGGGAGAAGAAGAAGGACGAAGAAAGAAAGCTCTCACGAAAATCAAGGGTCTAGAGCTCAAAGCCTCTCATTTGGGTATTCGACATCATCCTACACTAATGACTCTTTACTGCGACAATCACTTTTGTTGAAGTTTAGTCCAACATTTGGTAAATTATAGCCTTGTCTCTCCCCTTATCACTTAAAACAGCTTCCCGCAAGAGGAGCTGTGTTACCAAACATGAAACTAGTTCTCTGTTGGAGCCAAAGAATAAAAGAGCTGCTGTTTGCCCTGAAAGAGCTAACCCAAACGCAGCCTTAGGGAATTTGCAGGGCCGGCCTTGGACCAAGGCCAGCCAGGCGGCTGCCTTGGACCTCGATTTTCAGGGGCCCCCTAATCCAAATATTATTTTGAAAATTAGGTTTTAAAAAAAAAAAAAAAAAAAAAATATATATATATATATATATATATATATATATATGGGAAAAGGGAAAATGTGTTCTGGGTAGAGATTTCTCTACGCTCCCCCAATGGGGAGCGGACACCTGGAAAGTGCTTTTGCACAAACCATGGTTAGCCACAGCAGGGGTTTCCTAGTGTCAGTGGTAGGTAATGTAGGCAGTAGAGGAATTAGGAAAGGCTATACTTGATGAAGAGATAAAGGAAGCATTGTTCCCAAGGGAAAGGTCTTATCGAATGTAATGATGGTAAAACAATTCAAAAATTGGTAAATGTTCTTTTTTCCTCCTTATTTCATTCTCTCTATTATTTTATTTTCTCTATTTGGCTTACAACTTTCTCATTTTTTCTGGAGCTCTAATTAAATAGAAGCGCAAAGAAAAAATTTTCTCCTTTTTCCTGGAGGGACATACTGGATAGAAGCACAGAAGAGGTAACTTTCACGAAAATCTGGAACTTGCACTGGATAGAAGCGCAGAAGAGACAAGTTTCTCTATTTTTCTGGAGCTCGTACTAGATATAAGCGCAGAAGAGACAAGTTTTTTTATATGTTTGGAGCACATACTGGATAGAAGTGCAGAAGAGACAACTTGCAACGTAGGAGAGACAAGTTTCTCTATTTTTCCGAAGCACTTACTAGATAGAAGCACAGAAGAGACAACTTGCTCTTTTTTCTAGAGCACGTACTGGATAGAAGCCCAGAAGATTGACATTTGAGTCACGAATTTTTTTTCTTATATATTATTTTCAGTTTACAGAACATTCTTATATATATATATATATATATATATATATATATGTCATTAGATGCGCCATCGCTTCTGCCCGAGACTCGGCGCTTCGTATGTGAATCAATTTCCTCATCTGCTCGTAGTTGATGGATCTCTTCACTTATTTACAAGGTGGAGATCCATTTCTTATTTGAAGTGATAGGAAGTGAAGGCGTAACGATTGGGAAGCAATGTCGCTACGAGTTAAAAGCGACGGCACAACGTGTTAGAAGCGACGGTGCAACGATTGAGAAGCACTCAAAAATATATAAATTATAAGCACACACTTCTTATTTGAAGCGATAGAAAGCGACAACGCAAGGATTGAGAAGCGACGACGCTACAAGTTATAAGTGATGGCGCAACGATTGAGAAGCGGCATCACTTCCATATTGAAACATCGGTATTTTCTATGGCCGCGTTATCGCATCCTTGTGATTCAGTTTTCTCATCTGCTCGTAGTTGATGGATCTTTTCACTTATTTACAAAGTAGAGATAAAAAAATTATAAGCATTCAAAAATATATAAATTATAAGCACATGCTTCTTATTTGAAACAATAGAAAGCGACGACATAAAGATTGAGAAGTGACGGCGCTACGAATTATAAGCGACGGTACAACGATTGAGAAGCGCCACCGCTTCCATATTGAAGCGCCAGTGCTTTGTATGGTCGCGCCATCACTTCCTTGTGGATCAATTTCCTCATCTGCTCGTAGTTGATGGATCTCTTCACTTATTTACAGGGTGGAGATAAAAAAAATTATAAGCACTCGAAAATATATAAATTATAAGCACACATTTCTTATTTGAAGCGATAGGAAGTGATAACGCAAAGATTGAGAAGCGTCATCGCTTCCATATTGAAGCGTTGGTGCTTGGTATGACAACGTCATCACTTCCTTGTGAATCTATTTTCTTATTAGCCCATTTTTGGTCTAATGCAGGGCTTGTAATGGACTCGATTGGAGGATTCAATGTCGGTGGTGTTGATTTAAATCACCCCCCTAAGACGGTTTCTTCTGTAGGAGTTTCACTTTGTGGTGATAGGGATATGGAAATATTGAATTCTTGTGAAGGTGCCGAGAATACGAGTGAGGAATGGAAGTCACGTATGAGCTTGAAATTCTAATATGAAGATGAGGCATATGACTTCTATAATTTATACATGAAGAAAATTGGTTTCAGTGTTAGGAAACGTAATACCTACAAATCCGCAAAGGGGGAGATTATAAAGAAAAAATATATATCTTTGTTCGAAGGGTACAAGCAACCTGATAAGCATAAATTACATGCTAATATAAAGTGTTCAAGAGATAACAGATGCAGATGTGAGGCAAGGTTAAAGATTAGAATCGACGAGTGAAAGTTGTGGGAGGTTATGGAATTTAGAAAAACTCATAATCGTCAGTTGTATTCACCTACGAAGGTGAAAGAACTACAATCACATAATAAGTTGCACAGGGCAAGTAAATCGTTGTAGGAGCATTTGATGGTATAATTCCTCCTTCAAATTTTTTTATTGTTTTGTCAAATTTTGATAAAGAGGCGGCGTGACGGTAAACCCTCAACAAACTCTAGATTACCTAAAGAAGATAAGAAATGAGAGTAACATCGATCCGATGTGCATGACCATGATCAAGACCTTCATTGAAGGAAATGGTTTCTTCTTTAAAGCCAAACTAGAAGAATGATGTTGTATGCATAGTATATTTTGGGCTGATCACAGGTCATGACTGACGTATCAACAGTTCGACGATGTGGTAGTATTCAACACGACTTACAAAATAAATAAATTACTACTACCATTCTCTCCATTCACGGGGGTTAACCATCATTGGCAAACGACACTTTTTGGATGTGTGTTGCTCACAGATGAAACGGAAGAGACATTCGTTTAGTTGTTTAACACATGGCTGAAGTGCATGGGTCATAAGAAACCTAATGCAATCATCACCAATCAATGCAACGAGATGAGCAAGGCCATCTCCAAAGTTCTTCCAGGGACCACGCATCGCCTCTGCTTATGGAACATAAGAAGGAATGAATTGAACCATCCCTCTCAGCTGAAGGAAAAGTTTGAGAATTTCCAGCAAAAATACAATTAGCACAAGTTCAGTCAAATGATTGATGATTTCAAAAGGAGATGGGTAGAACTGGTTGAGGAATTTCAATTGTAAGATAACGAGTGATTGAAATAAATGTACGCTCTTAGAAGGAAATGGATTTCCTGCTACTTGAGTTATACTTTTTGGGCCAACATGATCACTACGCAACGCGGAGAAAGTATAAATTCTTTCTTTGATACCTATGTCAATGCCCAGATGAGTTTGACATAATTTTTCAAGCAATAGGATCTTGTCGTCTAATCTCGTCGCGATAAAGAAAATAGGGAGGATCTCATCTCCATATCTACGACACCGGCACTCTTGTTCAGAAATTCAATCGAGAAGCATGCCGCTATTGTGTATATGAGAACCATATTCGATAGATTCCACTCTGAGTTCCAAAATTTTGCCTCTTTTAAGGCCCAAAAGGTGCTTGAAGAGGAAGCTGGGGTGGTTATTATATTCCAAGTTTGTGAAAGTGGTAATAGTGGTGGGGATGTCAGGGAGGATAGCAGTCGAACATTCAAAGTTTGTTTCGAATATGGAGATGCCACAGCCACTTGTGATTACAAGCACTTCGAGACAGAGGATTTGTTGTGTTCTTACATCTTCAAAGTTTACTTCAAGGAAGAGGTAGACCAAATTCCTTCTAAGTATATTCTATGTCGATGGATGAAAGATGCTAGATACTATATTGTAAGTTTAGGAGTGAGTGACAAAGAGGATTCTAATTATGTCTCTAAGATGAAAATATGGAAGGTGAGAGCAGTTGGACTGAAGTTAATTCAATTGGGGATAGAATCGAATCACTTGATGGATTACACATTGGAAGGGATGATGAAACTATTAGAAGGTGTAGAGGCCATTAGAACGAAAGAGGAAAATGAAAGAGCGACTAGCATCGCGTCTTGTCTGGCGCCTCCTCCCAGACTAGGGGAGAAATTTTATTGTAAGAACATGCCAACATTACAATACGAGACCCAATACGATGTGCCACCAAAGGTAGGCTAAGCAACAATGGCAAAATGAAGTCTGGAATCGAGGTTGTTTTTGAACAATCACAAAATAAGAGACGTCATTGTAAGGGATGTGGTCAGTTGGGATATAAAATCACAACTTGTATGCTTCTGAAGGTTAGGATGATGACTGATAGCACTAGATAGAGCCAAACAGCATAGGGGACGAGGGAACGTACGGTCTCACCGAGTCACACTAATTCAATTTCTTGAAAATCGCAATCGCTTGGCTTAGGAAGCACAGACGCTTCACATTCAAAGCGTCATCGCTTCGTATATGAAGCATGGATGTGTCTCTTAGATTAGTTAGGGCATCTTTTTCGATGCACTGACGCTTCGATACATTGCATCTGCGCCTATCTGATCAGGGCTATATTTGTTATCATGTGGCTAGCCTTGCATTTGTTGTTATGTGGCTAGCCTATGGTAATCTATTCATGTATTAATTTTTTTTTCTTTTTATGCATTCATTCTCGATGATTTAAGGATTAATTTTCATATTTCGTGACCATCATTTAGAGGTGACGATGCCACATACGAGAAGCGACGGCGCACGTGAAGGAAGCGACGACGCTAAGTTTTTTAAGCATGGGAGCTTCGTCATTGAAGCGTCTGCGCTAGCGCTTTTTAGTTGAAACACCATCGCTTCTTAGTTGATGCGAAGCCGCTTCCCAGTTCTGTGATGTCGCTTCCCATTTATATTGTCTTTCTTTATCGTAAATGGGTCTGATGAAATTGAACATGAGTCTGATGCTTGCTAACGCTGGATAGAGCCAAAAAGAACAAGGGAGGATGGAAAGTGTGTTATTACTGATTCACAGTGAATCAGTATTATGAAAAATGCAAACGCTTCGAGTAGTAGGAGGCGTAGGTGCCTCTCAATCGAAGTGTGTTCCCTTCGTTCAAGAAGCATTGACATGTCACATTATATTTTTCATGTTGGCGCTTCATTTTCAATATGCTCATCTTACTAGAACTGTAATTAGAATCAAGTAAAACATAATTTACTACTCATGCTAAAAGATTTTATTCATAAATCAAAATCATTTCTTTACGTCAAAATATTTTCTATACACTATCTTCCTATACACCGTCTTCTTATACATTGTCTTTCTTTATCGTAAATGGGTCTAATGAAATTAAACAAGGTTCTGATGGTGATGGTTGGTTAGGGGAGGATACCAAATTTTATGAAAATATTGGAGGTGATGGTTGGGGATGGTCTCGCATGCGGTGAGGAAGGCGGTGATGGGTGGAGGTAGAGGTGTAAATGGTGGCGAAAATGGAGGTAGAGGTGTAGGCGGGTGTGAAAAGTTTGTTATGCTGGCAGTGGTGGATGAGGAAGTTGAGTTGGAGATGGTGGCTGTTGTTATGGCCGGGGTGGAAGAGGAAGAAGTGGAGGCGGAAGAAGAACAACCGGCTGCGGAGTCTGGAGAAGAAGCACCAACTCGAGAGCCGAGAGAAGAAGAGGCTCAGGGTCTCCCACCACCGGCAACATAACTTGAAGGTCGTCATCATCCAGAATGACGATAACTTCTTCAGGGGGAGGGAGAACCACATGCTCATTGTCAGGGATGACAACTAGTTCGATGTCATTAGGGATGTCGAGAACCGAGCCATCGTAGGAACTGATAAAATGCTGACGCGCGATACGGAGGCTCCTCCTCAAAACATTATGATATATTTCGGTCTAGGCAGAGGAAGATGAAATGATAATTCAAGGAGATACAGAAGATGAAAAATATTGGGCACTATGATGCCCTTTAATAGCAATTTGTCATGTAACTTCATTAAGTAGACTATTGTAGGTGTACTACCGCCACAGAGGAATTTCGTAAATCTTTGTGCTTCTTATTTTTTGCATCGGCCTGCGTATTCCATGAACTTCTCTCGAAATACGATAGAAAGTGCACTACTTTTTTATGTTACCAATGGCGCTTATCGTTAGAAATGACATCGCCGATAAATCAATGCGTCATCGCTTCTAATAAGAAGTGTCATCGCTCTTAAATAGAATTATCATTGCTTCTAAATAGAAGCTTCAACGCTTCAATTACCTACAATTACGCTTCTTGAAGGTAAGCGGCTTTTCAATTTTCTGAATTTTGAGGACTTCAAATCGTGGAGTGTGTTGTCTTTTCGGACAGTATTTTCTAACATTATTTATTATTGCGGCTCTTCATATCCCAAAAAAAATGCCTTTTAGCCTCCCGTCACTTTCATCTTCACTCCATATCTTTTCTTTTACCTCCACCCCCAAACCAAACCCCCTTCACCATGGCGGAATAACTCGACTTTTCATTAGAGATTACGGAAGTGTTTCATCTTCTTGATCGAACCCTTCTAAGTTTGACAACTGGGGATATTGAGGAACTTCTCGTCCTTCTTGCCCAGAAGAATAGGGGGTTTTTAATTTTGATGGATGTGATTGATCCCTTGATGGCCACAATTGAAATGATTTCTCCCAGTTTGGAGAGGCGACTGTGAGAATTACGACGCAGTCTGAAGGGGAGTCATCTACCTATCCACCCTCTTGATGTCTTAGGTGGTTGAGTTATGCTGGTGTCTGTCTGTCTCTCTAGATTTTTCTTAAGTTTTCTTCTTCTTTCTTCTACTGTGTACTTTTGTAAGTAGTACTTTATAAGAATAAAATATCTTTCCTTTATATGAATTCAATCTCATAGCTTTTCGTTTAAATGAAAGGGAGAAGGCTATCGCAGAGATTTTCTCGTTTATATGATTTCTTTATTTTTTTTACTTACTCGTTTATATGATTTCAATCTCTGCTTTTCTCGTTCTTGTAAGGGTCGCATGTCGCTTAATATTTGAAGCGACAGTGCCTCAGCTAGCCCTAATATTCATGCCGCTTGGTTGAAATGCTGCGCTATCCCTAATATTCATGTCTTCTTACTGTTTAAAGTGGCAGTGCCTCAGCTAACCTTAATATTCAACTCGCTTCAATAAGCATCTAACACGAGGCGTCCTCGCTTCAAATAAGATGCGCCATTGCTTCTAACTGAAAGCGTCATCGCTTCTAACATTTTAGTGCCATCGCTTCTAACATGTAGAATTATCGCTTTTTAATTAAAGCGTCATCTCTTGAATTAGTTAGATCATCCTCGCTTTTAATCTGAAGTGTCCCCACTTTTTACATTTGTGCGATATGACACGTACCACCTTTTTGTGCGTAACAACACTTGACCTTACTTCATTTATTACCATTGTCAGGGTATTAACACGTAACACCTTTTTTGTCCGATAAGACACGTAGCACCTTATAGGGAAAAAGGCTATGATTTGAAGTGTCACTTTGAAGAGGAAGTGAAATTAAGAATAACATTAAATAATCATGGCATTATCATAACATTATCGCTACCACATCAAAGTGTCATCGCTTCAAAAAGGAAGCGTCATCACCACAAGATCCGACTAAATCATATCTATATAGAAGGTTCATAGCTTAAAACTTGAAGCATCATGGGAAAGGGTAGCGCCTAAGCTATCCCTAATATTCAGTATTTTTTGGTAGAAGTGCCAACACTTATTGATAAAAGCATCGTCGCTTTATTAGGAAGCGTCATCGCTTCATGTTGAAGCATCATCACTCATTAACTGAAGCGTCGACGCTTACATCATTAGTGTAACATCAGCCGACCGGTCGTATTCCAATTAAAAAAAAACATATTCTATCACTTTTCTTTTTTTGACTTCCATCTCCAAAACCCCTTTATCATCGGATTTTATTCTCTTTATTGTACAATGAAGTTCTATAATTAATCTCAGTTTATATGAATACAAAAACTTTCGTTTAATTTTATGAACAGGGATAATTTCAGCTTCTCTGGATAATTCCATAAAATTTATATGAGCATCGCACAGATTTTATCGTTCATATCAATACAATCTATGCCTCAACTACCACACTAATATTCTATTTTGATGTGATAACGCTCGAGTTACAATCAGCAATGCTTCGAATTAGAAGCGATGATGCGTCAAAATGAAGCGAGCCGAATATTAAGGCCTACTTTTTTATTAGAGATAACGCTCGGGATTAGTAATAAATGAAACTCTGCTTACATCACGAAGAGACCTCGCTATCAATCGAAGCATCGATCAAAGCATTGACGCTTCAATTAGAGGCGATGATGCTTCCAATTAGAAGCGATGTTGCTTTCATTTAGAAGCGATGACCTTCTATTTAGGGTTAGCGCTTCGACTTAGTGGCATTATTATTAGTGGCGTGATTATTAATATATTCATATATTAAAGCTACCAGTACTTCAGAAAGAGAAAGGAGAGACATCAGCAAAGCTCTAGTAATACAAAAGAAGAGATTGTATTAATGTATTTATATATTTAAAAAAAAAAGAACAACAAACTGTATAAGAAACACTCGGTTGAATCTTTTGTCCTGGGGACTAATTTGGGCTAGCGCTTCGACTTAGCGATATTATTATTAGCGGCATGATTATTAGGGCTACCAGCCCTCCGTCAATTGAATCTTTTGGCCATATCCTTTCTTTTGCCTTCCATCCCCAATACATTAATATAATCTCTGCTTTTGTCCTTTAAATTAATACAATCTATCTTTAGTAGCCCTAATAATCATGCCACTAATAATTTATATGAAGATCGAACAGATTTTATCATTCATATCAATAAAATCTCTGCCTCAGCTACCACTAATTTCAAGGGCCTCAAGGCGCAGGTCAAAGCGTTAGCCCTAATATTTAGACTGCAATCGCTTCTTATTAATAGCGCTAGCACTTTCGTTGGACTACTTGTGACTTCACTGAATAAAATAAGATGAAATATAAAAAAAATTTACAATTCATGCATTCAAAGGTTTCATTCATAACTCAAAACTATTTCTTTACATCGTCTTTCTTTACACATCTTTCTTTACACTGTCTCTATTTATCATAAATGGGTCTGATGAAATTTATAATGATTCTAATGCATTCGACAATCTAGCGGACAATGATTCGGCCCTTGATGAGGTCACCACAAGCATCCGTACGAGCAAGGTCTTCTCAAAGATTTAGCACTTTTCCTATAAATTTTTTGAAAGTAGGCTTTAGTACTAGTGTATCTACCTTCCTCTTATTTCATATAAGCATTTGAAAGAATCGAGGAGGGTAGGGTATGAAGGAGAAGTGAAAGAATTGAAGAAAGGAAAGAAGGAAAAGTGAAAGAATTAAGGATGGATAAGAAAAAGTAAAAGAATTGAGGAAGCAAGAAAGATAAAGAAGGGAATGAAGGGAGGAGGAGCATCGTCTGAGAAAGGGAGGAGCGAGGGTAAGAAGGAAAGATAATAAAGGGAGGTGATGCATTAAACAATCTAGCGGACCCTGATTCAGCCCTTGATTAGGTCATCGCAAGGATCCGTAAGAGCAAGGATTACACTATCGACCAAATACACAAACTATATACTGAGACAGTGGATATGAGGAGGATGAGTCCGAGGCAGAAGAAGGAGAAGTGAATGAATTGAGAAAGGGTAAGCCGCAAAGATGAAGAATGGAAGGAGCAACTGGTGTGCAAGGGTGAGTAGGAAAGAGAAAGAAGGGAGGAGGAGCATGGGGAGAAGGAGCCAGTGAGGGGCAGGGGTAAGAAGGAAAGTGAATGAATGGAGGGGGCAGTGGTAGTTGGTTGAGCTTCGATGCTACATTTTATGGAAATGTTGGAGGTGGTGGTGGGGGGTGGCTCGCTGGTGGATGAGATAGAGGCGTAGGTGGATGTGGGGAGTTTGTTACGCTGCTAGTGTGGATGAGGAAGTTGGGTTGGAGATGGTGGTGGCGGTTGTAGCTGTGGTGGAAGAGGAAGAAGTGGAGGATCGTTGGGGACGACAACCAACTCGTTCTCGTCGGAGATGTCAAGAATCGAACAATCGTATGAACTGATACAGCGCCGGCGCGCAAGAGGGTGGCTCCTCTACAAATCAGTGAGACGCATTTCCCCTTGGGCTGAGGAAGATGAAATGCTAATCTAAGGTGATACAGAAGAAGAAAAAGAGTGGACGCTTTGAGGTCCTTTCAATAGTAATTTTTTCATGCAACCTCATTAAATAAACTATAGTGGTGCACTGCCACTTCATATTTATTGCATACAATTGTTCGTAATTCAAGTGGTGTGTCATCGCTTCTAAGCAGTGTATCATTGACATTACAATTTTTGAGGAGTGTGCTATCTTTTCCCCGGGACTTCGTTTCGACACATCATCTCCCTATGTTGTTCGTATTCTAATACAAAGCGTCGTTTAGACTTCCGTCTCAGCTATCCAATAAAAATTGACTCATAATGAAGCGCTGATGTGACCACAAAGATTGACTACGCTTCAAGTTACAAGCGTCGGTGCTCAAATAAGACGATTATAAAAGCGTCAACGCTTCAAAATTGAAGCGTTAACGCTCTTAGGTCGAACCGTCATCACTTCTAAATTGAAGCGTTAATGCTTAAATTTTCATTTCAAAGATTCGAATCGTCAGTGCTTCAATAAGCCGATTGTAGAAGCGCTATCACTTCTAATTTGAAGCGTCATCGCTTCAATTACGGGCGGGGACGCTTCTTGGCGTACGCGGCACTCTTTTCGTGCAATCTTTTCCAACATAATTTATTACAATGACTGTTCATATTTCAAGTAGCGTGTCATCGCTTCTAAGCGGCGTGTCAATGGCGTTACAATTTTCGAGGGGTGTGATGTCTTTTCCCACGGACTTCGTTTTAACACGTCATCTCTCTATCTCAAAAACGATTTCTGAAGAGCTTCAAATTATAGATTTTATTATATTTTTGCCCGGTGTTATCCAACATTAATTATTTCAGTGACTTTTCGTATCCCAATAAAAATGCCTTATTTCTCAAAAAATATAAAAATGTCTTCATCATGTCGCTTCATATGCAAGTATCCTAATAATCATGTCGCTAAGGACCACCGAACACAACGTCGCTTATGTAAAGCATTCACACTTTGTTTATCGTATTATAACAATAAATCATGTGTTAAAAATGATTCCCGAGGAGCTTCAAATTGTAGATTTTATTATATTTTTGTCCGGTCTTATCCAACATTAATTATTCCAACGATTGTTCGTATCCCAATAGATTTTGTTGCACTTTTTTTTTTTAATATATGAATACATTAATATAAACTTTACTTTTGTCATTTAAATTAATACAATCTGTACTTTCTGATGTGCTGGTAACCCTAATAATTATGAAGGTAATAATAATACCTCTAGGTTGAAGCGCTAGCTCTAATAACAAGCATCATCGCTTCTTATAAGAAGCATCTTAGCTTCTAATTTGGAGCATCCTCACTTATGTTCGAAGCGTCATCGTTGCAAATTCGATGCGTCATTACTTCTTATTCGAAGCGTCATCGCTTCTAATTCGAAGCATCATCACTTCAAAATTTGAAGCGGATTGTGTTATATTTTCGCGCGACCCTATCTAATATTAATTATTGCTCGTATCACAATTAAAAATCCTTTTTTCTCATAAAATATAAAAATGCCTTTTAGCCTTCCGTCAGTTTAATCTTTTGACCATATGTTTTCTTTTAATTTTCGCGCCTAAACTAAATCGAAGCGTTGTTAGAAGCGACAGAGCCTCAACTAGCCCTAACATTCATGCCATTTGGTCGAAAAGCGAGCCCTAATAATCATGAAGGTAATAATACTGCCTCTAGGTTGAAGCGCTAGCTCTAATAACAAGTGTCATCGCTTCTTATAGGAAGCGTCTTCGCTTCTAATTTGGAGTGCCATTGCTTATGTTCGAAGCGTCATCGTTGCATATTTAACGCGTCATCGCTTCTTATTCAAAGTGTTATTGCTTTTAATTTGAAGCATCATCACTTCGAAATTTGAAGCGGATTGTGTTATATTTTTGTGCGGTCTTATCTAACATTAATTATTGCTCGCATCACAATAAAAAAGCTTTTTCTCTTAGAAAATATAAAAATGTCATTTAGCCTTCTGTCAGTTTAATCTTTTGACCATATTCTTTCTTTTGTTTTTCGCGCCCAAACCAAATCGAAGCGTCATTAGAATCTACAGTGCCTCAACTAGCCCTAATGTTTATGCCGCTTGGTCAAGGAGCGGACCCAAATATTCAAGGGAGGTCGCTTCATTGACTATGGAGCTACGTTTGTAATACTCAGAAAATAAAAAAATAAGGTGATACCTCAAAATATATCATAGTGATGAGTGCACCGGATATAAGAAAATAATATTGAAAAGAAACTAATATACAAAAAAAAAAATTTATATTAATATTGAAAGAAATATTTACAGAGATTAACCAATAAACTGATTACATTAAAGATAAATCTGTTGGTCCACCAAAGGAAAGTAAAAATCCTGAGACTTTGGAGGCTCTGAAGACGAGCTCGAGCTTTTGAAGTTTTTGCTACAGAGAGTAAAGATTTTGGAAAGAATGGTTATCTTGACTTCTAAACCTTCTGGATCACTCTTGCCTCATTGAGAGATGACTCCCGGATTCAACCATTGATGAAACAATGGAGACGAGGAGGCTGAGGCCGAGGCTAAGGAAGGAAAGAGACCCAAGGTAGGAGGAGCAATGGGGATCGGTCTCAAGGTCTTTAAATTTTTGGCTCCATCAAGAGAGATGGCTCCCTCTAGCTGGGAGCCTGATTAGAAATTTACAGTGAAGGGAAAGGGGTGGCGTGCAAATTTCCAACCCACCATCCTCGTAGAGGAACTTCATTGAGGAAGGAATTTCGTAGAGTAACTCACACTGAGGAAGGAATTTGATGGTGAGATTGCCAAAAAGTGGGGGAAGGTGACAGTCATTCCAGACAATCCAGCGTCTGAAATGGTTGTCTACGCTTCAACTTTTCTAATCTTTTTATTGCAGTAAGATGCTCGGCCCTTAGCACTTCAAAGATTTTATCAAGCCTTTTTCTTAGCTCGTCATGGTCTAGTACTTCCGCCATAAGGTTAGGGTTGGAGACGGAGAAAGACGAAGGGTTTAGAATGGGAAGGGTTTGTGACGGGTCATGGCTTTATAGGAAAAAAGGCTAAGGTTTGAAACATCACTTCGTAATAAATTTTAAGGGTCGGTGGCAGGTAGTGTATTCCCCGAAGCTCTCTCGAATACCGATAAGAAGCGAGCTGCTATTTGCGGTTACCCAAACTGACAATGGTTGAAGCGTCATCTCTTCGAATTCGAAGCATCGTCGCTTCTAATTTGAAGCGTCGTCGCTTCAATTAAGGGCGAGGATGCTTCTTTACCTAAGCGGCTTTTCTTTCATTACGAATTCTGGGGACTTTGAAATTATGGATGGTGTTGTCTTTTAGCATAATCATTTCAATATTATTTATTTCAACGGCTGTTCGTATCTCAGTAAAAACGCTTCTTTTCACCCAGTAAAAACTCTTCTTCTCATGCAGTCTTTTCGAACATTATGAAAGCAGCGCCTTTTCAAATTATTTTATTTAATTTCACCAAGAGGATAATATGTCTATTGAAAAAGAAATAAAATATAAGTTACAAATAAATTTAGAAAATGGAGGCTCTGACGCCCCATTTGTGAGAGCACTGACGCCCCATTATCAAAGCGTTGATGCCCCATTACCAAAGCGTTGATGCCTCAATTGAAGCGTAACTTTTGAGAGATTAACAATATATCCTATAAATAAATTCCGTATATTAAAAAATTCTCGTGTAATATGATCAATGTACATTATATATTTATCCTGCATAAGTACCCCTATGTACATATAATCTTCAGTACAATGCTATGTATGTCAACAAATGTGAATGCATATTTATGTAAAATAAACAATTTATAAAAGAAATTTCACATCGTCACTGCCATCCCAATTCTCTTCCTTGTGCGTACCAATGGCATGCCTAATCTCTGCCCTGAAAGTTTCAATGTCTTCTTGCTTGAAATCTGGCTGGAGTTCCCTGCTTAAATAATCTATGCATTTTATCACAAAAATTCCACAGTCATTATCATTTTTTTTTATCGGCGCGTCGACAGCCTTACTGTCCCAAGGCCATTTATCAAAAATAGAAACCGGGGCGCAGTGCATATGAAACGTGACTGGGAGGTAATGCATCTGTCAATAAAAATATATATATATATATATACCAATTACACATTTGTTGACATACAATGGAGCGCTGACGACCCATTTTAAAAGCGTTGATGCCCCATTGTCAAAGCAGCGACTCTCAATTATGAAAGCAATTATGCCCCATATTAAAAGCACCAATGCTTCTGCTAAGAGCAATAAGTGATTCCGGCATTACTTTTGACAGTATTCTAGCGTAGCTTACCAGTATCCTTATCGCCTCAGTAAATTTGGTTTCCGCGGGAAGATCTGGGAGGGGGTCAAGAACATCGATTTTATGAGCTAAGGGAGTTGCCATAGCAAGTGCCCAGTGCAGTGGCTTCGAGATGTGAATCAGAATAAAAAAAAATTCACACTCAATCGCATTCAAGGCGTAATTTTTATTTGTGAAGAAATGTTGCAACTACGGCGTGCCTTGTTGCATGAGAAAAGAATCGTCGTAATATGTGCTCCGTCCCTAGATGCCAAGGGGTGCATGTGGACCACTCATTTTAATGTATTTCTCAAAATCTCTAAAATTCGTGCTCATGTAGGTGAATCTAACGACAGCCATCCAAAAATTCTTCCTCTTCTTCTCAATGTCTTCCCGCTTGTCCATAACCCTAAAGTATGCGGTCATTATCTACATACGAAAGTATAAATATCAATATAGAATCAAGGAAGTGATAGAGTTGAATAGGGGCTAATACTTACTAGGTAGGTCTTCTATTTCCTGTTTGGATCGCAGGCAATGCATCAACTAGACGATAATACGCGGGGACCCAACGGTCGAGATTAGAGTCTTAGGTTCAAATTAAAATATAAGTGGATCAATCTCTAGCGCTTCGAAGTAGACGTGGTACCGCTCATTTTACAAAGCACTGACGCTCTCACGTAAAGGCGATGACGCTTCGAACAACGACGTGTTGACGCTTCGAAAGGCAGTTAAAAGTTGTATGGAGGGAATATACTTGTTCCATCTATTGGGCATTACCCAAATAGCATTCATATAGGCTTTAGGTGGTGCATCAGCGGCCGGTAAAACCACCGCTTCCGCTCTGGCCTTCTTTTTGCAGGTTTGGGAGACCAGTTCTCCCTTTCTTTTGGAGTGAGTTTGCGAGGGAGGAATCGTGAGTCCTTTAGCTCGGATCCTCTCGCTTCTCCTTAAATATAATGGGACTTGGCCCTCCACTTCTTCTTCTTCTTCTCCCACAGAAGACCCCTCCTTGGTGCATGGTTGCATAAGGGACTTCTCAGGTTGTTCATCATGAGACGCAGTAGGCGGTGGTGGTGGTGGAGGCTGACTGTCGTTGGGGTTTCTCCTTTGTAGGAGGATGGGTGGACCATGGTGGTGGTGGTGGAGGCAGAACTTTCGATTGGGTAAGGGGTTCAGTTTGGGAGGGATTATGGGGTTTGGGTGGGGCACGGAATCTGAATGTGATTGGGGCTAGGGTTTGGGCTGGGGCTTAGGGTGTGGCTTAGGCTAAGCCTTGTGTTGGGGCTTGGGCTTCAGCTTGTGTTAAGGCTTGGGTTGGGCTTGGGGTGGACTTGGGGTGGGTCTTAGGTTGGGGTTTGGGCTGAGACTTAGGCTTCGGCTTGTGCTAGGGCTTGCGCTACGGCTTGGGGTGGGTCTTGGGGTGGGTCTTGGGTTGGGGTTTGGACTGGGGCTTGGACTTGGACTTTGCCTTGAGCTTAGGCTTGGGATCGGGTTGTGGGTGGGGTTCGGGCGAAGGTAGACCTATGGAGTTGGGGGACATATGTCTGATTATCCCCAGCCAAGCCCAACAGACTTTCTGACACACTACGGGCCTATAATATAATAAGAATATCAAGTCACATTTAAAAAATAGTTAACATGTAGAAGCATTCGCACTTCATATCCGAAGCATCGACTCATCATAGAGAAGCGTTAGCGTTAGATATGGAAGCGTCGGCGCTTCATAGAAAAGCGTCGACGCAACATAGAGAAGCATCATCACTTTGTCGTTAGATTTTTGTAAGCTCAGCATTTATCCAGCATAGTTTAGAAGCATACCTCGGATAGAGACAGTTGTTGATTTCGGAAGAGGGCAAACCGATCCTTAATATAACCATTCAATTTATGGTTCTCCTTTTCCAGCTAAAGAACCTTTACCTTCAGTGTTGGTTCTCTTCCTTAAGTTGAAGCACCTTTATACGGATGACTTCGAAAGCTTTGCTCCACTCTCTCATTGACCTCTCACAGTCTACAATTCTTGACTCGACAGACTGCTTCCATTTTTCATCAATTCACAGTTTCACGAACTTACGGGATTTGGGTTCTTCTTCCTCCGCTGCCTCTTCTTCTTCTTCCTCCTCTGCGTCTTCCTCTTCCAACAAGCTAATAACATCAATGTCCATTTACTTCCTCCCTAGAGTAATGGGAGGGACCGATTACCCTTCACCGATTTTGCAGGTCTCTACACCGTTGTCAATACAGCTTTTACCACAGGGAGGGCACTTTCATCGAGTGTGGCCTCCAGTGGCCGAACGCGAGCGGCCTATAAGATGATAGATATTCTATATTAATTTTGACTGATTAAGAATTTGGAAATGAGCAACCGCTTCCTTAAGAAGCGATTGCACTCGATATAGAGGCGCCATCGCATCATTTCGTAGAGATTATGCTCGTGTTAGAGGCGTTATCGTTTGATCTAGAAATAAATCTTGTCTTTCAGAGGCACCATCACTTCATTTGGAAGTAATTGTGCTTGTGCTTCTACATTATAGCGATAGCACCTATATTTGGATGTGATATTGCCTCATTTCGAATTTATCGTGTGCTCAAAGTTCGCAATGTAGAAATGCCTCATTTTATCGTTTGCTTCCCATTTTAGGAGCCTTGGGAAGCTGACGACGCAAGCAACCTTGTGCGGGGCGCATATGTCATTAATCTCGTACGCCCAGATCTGAGAAAAATAAAATAAATATTAGATGACTTTCATAATCGTCAGCGCTTCGTAAGAAATAAAATAGGACATTCTCTGAGAGACGGCATTTACCTACAGGGTAATAGTGCAGCCATAAATATTGTGTTCCTTCTGTGCCTTTCCTTTCTCAGCTCTACCTCTCATCGTCTTCGCTTTCTCCACGCACCCTAAAAATTGAGTGTATGCATGGATATAACTTAAAATTGGAGAGATCATCAATGTGGTCGAGGTGGGAGTTGTCGAGGGTGTAATGTGAGTTTGGAAAGAGGACGGTGGTGAGGATGAACAACAGACAGAGTTTCAGAAAGTCATCATCAGAATCCTGGTCGACTCTCATAATCGCCGCTTCGATGTGTGCCCTTTTAACCACTTTGAGGCCCCTGAAAAATTTGTCTAATGGTTCGTTCTTCCAAAATCTCCTCCTTCGGAGGGTAATTGGGGGGTGAGTCATTCGAAGACCAATTATCAAGGCAAAATCAAGGGCCAAAAATTTGGTAATGTTCGACTTGCCACTCCCAAAATTCCAAACGTTATCATGGACCCAGAACTTGATGATTGCATCCAGGAGGTTGTTGATGCTTATCACGCCTTTTGGAGCCTCAAAGAATACACCAAAGACCGAATCCTTAAGCAAATTTTTTCTCCCCTCAGATGTCACGTCATAAATGTTTCGGCACTTTCCAATGGTGCACTTAGTCATTGGGGTATTGAGAACCATCTTCAAAATATGTGACACAAAAAAAGAAAAAGTTTATAGAAGAAGTTACTAATAATAGGAGAGGCATCGCTTTCATGTACAGGCGAGGTGCCTCAAATGCTAGAGCGCCGACGCTCCAAAAGCTATAGCGGTGTGGTGACCCCACCCATAAATGTTGGAGCATCAACGCTTCATCTATGGAAGGAATGGCGCTTCTATTTGGTATTTTTAAAGTTGAATAAAAATAAAATGGCCCTCACCTTATTACTAGATGTAGGAAAAGGGCTTCGCTGCTTTGATGTTTCTTGTTGCACTTCGAGAAGATGAAAATATAGAGGGCAAAGGTGAAAAGCAATTTGTGAATTTGTAATTCACAAAATTTCAGCCTTAAATATTTTTCTCGAATGGGAATGATGGCCATTGCACACCACGATGTCAGGCGATGTAATCTTGTCTGCCTCGCCCCCACTCCTCATTTAATGTTCTGACAATGGTAATAAATGAAATACGTTCGGGCGTTGCTTCGCACAAAATGGTGCAATATATCAAATTTTGGGGCGACTCGTATCATGTACGAAGTGCTAAGACTTCCTTATCGTTGCGGATGTGCTAACAGGAGATAGGGCCAGCGCTTTTTACATGAGCGCTAGCGCTTCCCAAAGGGAGCGAAGCTTTCTCTGATAGAAGGGTCATTAATATTTAACATTTGAGCAATAAATGCTAAACATTCC
Source organism: Chloranthus sessilifolius (assembly GCA_021018995.1). Lineage (NCBI taxonomy): Eukaryota > Viridiplantae > Streptophyta > Magnoliopsida > Chloranthales > Chloranthaceae > Chloranthus > Chloranthus sessilifolius. Next base: position 27,978,747 of record CM037585.1, on the reverse strand, counting down.
GTCAATTAATGGAATCCTCAAAGGGATGTCCGAAGGAGTCTCTCAAACAGTAAATGGTAATAATTACCATTGAGAACAACGAAGTTATACCCCGCTTCTTATTTAATGTTCTGACGATGGTAATAAATGAAGGTCAGACGCACTACGCGTCATACGGAAGGTGTCATCCATTTCACAAAGGGAGTGCAAATATTTCGACATAGTTGCGTAACAGCTTCAGTATCGAAGTGTACGAAGCGTTTATGCGACTTTTGCAGGCGATCTCCTTGAAGAGGTGCCTTAAATAATAATTTCGAAATGTAATAATCAACATTGAAAATCACGATATCATGTGTCGCATTTAATTAACCATCAGACATCGCGATAGCGCGTCGTATAGGAAACACAATCACCTCCTTCATAGAAGCGTAAGCAGTTCAAATCAAGTGGTCTTCTCATATGTCTTTTCGAATATAATCATGACAAAATCACGATGTCAGGCATGGACTCCCACCGCCTCGCCACATTCTGCTTTTTTGATTTTGTCTATGGTAACCATGGTTAAAGTGCTGTGAAATTAGGAAAATGAGCGACTGTCGCATCAGCGACAGTGGCGCTACTCCCGAGCGCATATCCCCTGGACTCTATATATATATAAAGGGCCCCAACTCCAGTGCCTCTCTCTCGATCTCTCAAAAGTCAAATCCCACTCCTCTCCATCGTTTCTCTCTCCAAACCCAAACCCTCTCCTTTCTCACGGACCAAACCCTCTCCTCTCTCTCTCTCTAGCAGTCTAGCGACTCTCAGAGATGTCTCTAGTTCACAACTAGTATGCAGGCAAGACTCTTTTACCATTTTCCTTTCCACTTTATGATGAATGATGATGATCTCTCAAGTTTTATTTTTTATGATGCTTTTTTTAGATTTGTTTTGGGAGAAGTTGATGGACTTGATATGATAATTTATTTTTTTTTGGTTTGTAATGAATTTGGGTTTTGAATATTTCTGGGTTGTTTGTGATTTTGGTTTTGGATGAAGGGATATTGTGCATTTGTGCTAATAGAGTGTGTTTCAGTGTTTGGGTTGCTATAATATGGGGATTTTTCTATGTTGTTCTATTTTTCTTGGTGATGTTTATGGTTGCCTCTGGTTTTGTTAGTTTTGGGACTTCTGTGCTTCTAATCTTAATCAAGCATTTGTAAAAGATTTAGATGCTGCTAGTGGTGAAAGAGGCACTAATAATCTTTTTTAGTGGTGAAATGGGCACTGAATTATTATATAAAGAAATATAAAAGGGGGCAAGGAAAGACTGGAATCTGGTTTAGGCTTTTGATTGATATAAGGGTGGGATTGAATATTTGAATGACAAGATTTTGCATATAGTTGTATTTGATGGGTACCATTAGCTTTCCAAAGTTGTTTGGTGATTTTGCAGCACAACTAGAAGTTTAGAACCTCTTCTGTTGGCATAATTGGTGTTGTGAGTTGTTCTTTTACAAAGCACATTTGAAGAATGATTTTTCTTAATTTTTTGGGCGTATTTTGATGGATCACACATAGGAAATAAGAAATCCTTAATATCTTAAAACTTAACTTTCAACTATTAAAACTCCAGTCATATATTTTCTTGCAAGTTTTGCCTACTAGTTCTGAAGCCTGAAACGTATGGGAACGATAAATTATAAATTTAGGACAAACTATAAAAATTTTACCGGGTTATCATCTCTTTTATGGTTTGTTTGGATGTTTTTTCATCTATTATTAGTTAATTTACTTATAGGTAAGCATGGGATTTGAACGACATCTCAAAGAGTGGAAAATAGTTCACTTCTTTATGTGGTTGTAGAGCTTCCTAGTATTATTTTTCTATTAAAAATAATTGCATTGAGCTTGCTAGTATTCTTTTTCTATAAGAAAACCATGTGTTACAGTAATATATGGATAACTTAGGATCTTGGTTTATTAGATTATGTTTTGTAAATCATCGTGCAACTAATAACATGGTTTGTGAGTATTTTTTGGGAATGTCACTTTTTTACGAAAGGTTATTTGTGAAAAATAAACTTCCGAACTGCGTCGGGATCCCGCTGTGGGGAATATTCGGGGTGTGAACGCCACCCGAAATGGGAATTCCAAGGCCCCGAAAATCACACCAAGAAGGTTTAAAATCTTTTATCCAAAAATTAAAAAAAAATTCAATCAATAAAATAAAAAAGAAAAAAATCCCAAAAAAGAGAGCTAATGGTGTTGGCACAATGACACCACCTTACCCTCTGTCATCCCGTAGGGGGAGGAGAAAACTTTATGGGCCCCACCCGAGACATCCGTACCCAACCCGTCGCCAAGCCATGTCATGGGTGGTTGATCCAACTTATGTCGATCCTAATTCATCCCCGCCACGTTCCCCAACACATTCCCATTCGGAGGAAATTTCTACCTCCATTCCACTCACCCAACCACCATTTACCGTCACCAGACCCTTCGGTGCACCCATATTTTCATCCACCCCCATTTAAAATTTGCCCATTTCCCCATCCACAGCTACTCAAAATCCATCCACATCCACCCCACATAACCCTGATTTCCCCCCCTCCACATCCACTCAAACCACTCAAAATCCATCCCATTTTCCCCCCATATCCACTCTGAATTCACCTTCCACATCCATCCTACAATTTCCCTGCACCTCAATTCAAAGCATCCCCAATCCTTCCACATCTAGCATGCCCAATTTCCCCACATTTTCTCAAAATCCAACACCTCATTCCCCATCATTTTCCCAAATCATGTCCAATTTTTTATTTTTCCAACACACACCCAATCTTTCCTAATTTACTTAGGGCATGCCCAATTTTCCCAGCCATCCCATTCATCAGCAGGGACATTCACTTCCAACCCCACACCCGATCCAATGGCCATGATGGAAGACATGGCCAAGGCCTACACAGTTTGGAAGGTCTCTCAAAGCCTCTCTCATCCATCCCACACATCTCTAAACCCATCCCACACACTCCAAAATCTCTATACTTCATTCCCCCAAAACCCTAATCAACCCTCCATTGTCCAGACCATCCAAGGCTCCCATCAATCATGGGACCATTTAGGCAGGCCTCACGGCCCAACACCCTATACCAAGCCCCTCAAGGCCCAATATCCCAATCCTATCAAAGCCCAATGGCCCAAACCCATCAAGACCCAATACCCCAAGCCCATCAAGGCCCAATGGCCCAAGCCCATCAAGGGCCAATACCCCAGGCCCATCAAGGCCTGATACCCCAAGCCGAAGCCCATCAAGGCCCAATGCCCCATGCCCAAGCCCATCAAGGCCCAAACCCGGGAGACCCGTTCGCAAACCCTCCATCATTCCCCCAATATCCCACATCTCCTATACCCAACAAACCCCCATTCCCTCTCAAATAATGCACCCATCTCATCCAATCCCTCCAAAAGGCATGGGCCTCACTCATCCACATCCCTTACACCCAATCCAGTATGGAAATCCATCCCAGACCATCAACACCCCCAATTCACCCATCCTCCTACCTCTCAAACCCATCCCCAAGGTTCCTCCAAATGCAGTGGCCTCATCAGGCACCAGCCCAAAATCCACAACTCACTCATCCCATCCCTCCATAAGTCACCCATCTAAGCTTCCCTCATATACAGTGGTCACATCAAACACCCATCCACCCTACTCAGAACCAACAGGATAACCTCACCCTCCCTCCATCATATGTGGAATCACAGTATGAGGAGGATCAGATTAGGAATAGCGGAGCCTATGCGGGGGCATTCACCAACTTCAACCCCCCACCACCCATGTTCACCAACCCACCAATGACCCCACCATCCAAGGAGTCAGAGGTATTGAAAGAACAAATGGATAGGATCCAAAAACAACTAATGAAGATGGGTGGAGCTAAAATCTATGTCACTGACTTTTCTGACCTGTGCTTATTCACGGTAGTCCCTTTACTCCTAAAATTCAAAGTGTTAATCTTCTACAAATACAATGGCAGGGCAACCCCATTGCACATCTCAAGTCGTACTACGGGGACATGTGCAGTATGGAGGGGATGAGCATTTGTTCATAAAAGTCTTCTAGAAGTGTCTCACAAGCCCAACTTTAAGGTGGTTCACTTCCTTTGAGCCTTTTATGATCAAAACTTGGAAGGATCTGACCCACCTATTTCAAGAATAATATGTCTATAACATAGACATTGAACCCCCCACAAGTCTGATCTAGCTCGCCTGAAACAAAAACCCGATGAGACATTCAACGACTATCTAGGGAGATTGAGAGCCTTGGCAGCCTAAGTAAGACACCGAATACCCAACGATGAACAAATTGAGATGATCTCTAAAAGTACTTTTCCTGTCATCTCAGATTTCTTGGTGTACCAACAGTAGTCCAGCTTTGCTGACTTGGTGAAAAACGCCAATCGTTGTGAGGATGTCGTAAGAGAAGGGCTATAATATCCTAAAAAATTGCATTAAACAGTGACCTCGAGATCCGTGCCCGATTGGTCATAAGTTTGACCAATTAGGATATCAAGGGTTAGCATAGAGTGTGATGAACGGACGAGATGTGATGGTTTGAGTGATTATGTGGTGTGTGACGTGAATGTGAAGTCGCATACACCTACCGCGGTGTATGTGCTCAACACACAAGGAAGGGGATAGATAAAAGGGTTTAATAACCCTAAAATCTGAAATTTGGTTGTTGAGAGAGGAGTAAAGAAGAGAGAGAGAGGAGTAAAGAGGTTGAGCAAGAATTATTGTGAGTGATTGGAAGGGAGATTCTAGCATTAAAGAGACCGATTCGACGCGGAGAATCCGTTCAAGCTAAAGCTGGAACCCTAGCCTTTCCAACCATTGATTTGAAATCAATTTGAGATTTATTGAAGGTAAGATTTTTGTAGTTTAAAATGCATGGATTAAGGGGTTAAATTGTAGTTAGAAATGGTGTAAAATGTGGGATAAGAGCTTAGAGAAATGGATGAGAAAGTAAGGGAGGAGATTGGGAAGAACAGCCAAAAGAGGGCTGAATCTGGCAATTTCGATTAATCGAAATTGGCCAAGAAGTTGAAAAGTCAGAGGACCCCAATCTCGATTAATTGAATTGAGTTTCGATTAATCGACTTTGGATTTCGATTAATCGAATTGAGAATCGATTAATCGACTGGGAACCTACAGTGGACTCCAGTGGAGAAAAGAATTTAGCTTGAAGAAATCGACTAATCGAAATGAGAGTTCGATTAATCGATTTAGAATTTTGATTAATCGATTTTGGAAATTCGATTACTCGAATTGAGAATCGACTGGATAGAGTAGAGAATTTCGATTAATCGAATTGGGTTTCGATTAATCGAATGGGAATCTCGATTAATCGATTTAAGAATCGATTAATCGATATTGACTTTCGATTAATCAATTTTGGAAATCGATTAATTGAATCAGATTCGATTAATCGATTTTGGAGTTCGATTAATCGACTGGGCCAGTTTATGTTGACTTTTGAGTTTGACTTTAAGATTCATGGAGGGTCTTGGACCTCTTTTATTGCATCTTTAGTGATGTGTTTCACATGTTATGTGGTACCATAGGTGGTACGTGTGAGCTAGTGCACAAGGAACCACGTGGGACCTTGATGCATTGATCAAACGAAGACTTGAGATAGGGAACACCTTGAACATGTACTTTATTTTGCAAGAGCATGTATGTAGTGATATAGATTTAAAATTCCAAATGTTTTATTGCTTAAAGAGTTTGTGAAAAGTGTGTGTGTGTGACATCAATAAAAGTAATCAAAACGAGCCATCCCCAGGGGATGAGGAAGTAAAGAGATAAGAGCATCAGGTGTGATGCAAGTGATTGGATACATCCCAGGGATGTATCCAGGATTGAATCATGTTTGATATGGCCTAACTGATATAAGATAGCACATTTACACGGTGAATAACTATATGTAAGGCACTGATATTTTTGTTATTTGAGGTTTGATAGGGTACCCCACTGATGTGGCGGGATATCCATGACTGACACGGCAGGATATCCGTGACCGATACGGCGGTGAATCCGTAGGCCAGTGCAGAGGCTTATCCGTACACAGTAAGCACACCCCAGGGGTGATTGATTGAGACTAGTGAAACCCCGCCACCAATCCCCAGGGGAAAGGGGCTTGGGTACTATTTGTATTCCCAGGGAATACGTTTAAAACTGTCTATATAGATGACGATGATGGGTTTCTCATCGGGGCTCGATGCTATATTACTCGGGGATTACTTAAGTTGAAAGTTTAAGTTTTGCTTTAGGCCTTTTCAGCATCATTCATGAATAAATAAAAGACATGAGTAAACTACCAGTAAAATGTGATGCTTGTTAACTATTTTCATCAATAACTGCATAGACACATCATGCATGGCATATCATGGAATATATGTGAGTAATAATTTATATGTTCAACTGTATTTTGTTCCCTATTGAGCTAGGATGTAGCTCACCCTATAGACCATACGTCGCAGGTCCACTACTAGCAGCTGCCGAGGCTTCAGGAGACGCTGACCTTAGTGAGTCGGACCTTGCGGTCGGAGACGAGTTGGAGCCACCTCCTGAGGACTTCTTCTAGAGGACTCCGTTGTGCCGCTTTGAGGGTTTTTGGAGAGATTTTGTACGGCTTGGTATGTCAAGCCTTGTTTGATTAAACAATGTATATGTATAAATTCGTGATTTTTCTTGTTGGGCGAACCATCTGTGATGATTAGCTATCATCGATGGTTCGGATCGGTTCTCCATTCATGCAGAGGCATGAGGGTAGAACTGTCTTTTGAGAAATACTTATATAGCAATTTAATTCCGTAGTTTCATTTACTATTTCAATTCTGTGCTTGATATACCAATGTTCCATGCTTAGCTAAGGGGCACGGTCAAGATGATCGTGCTGATGGTACGGGTTTTGGGGTGCCGAAATCTGGGCTGTCACAGTTGGTATCAAAGCTATTTCTTTTAGCAATTCTGGCATCTCTCTTTTGTCAGAACATAGGGACTTCTGCTAACGGAACTTTAGTTTCAAATGCAGCCGCAATGTCATCTAGAGGAAGGGGCCGACCAAGGGGAGGCCAACAGAGGAGTCTACGCAGTGGAGATGATTACATCTCTCCTACTAATAGAGTGCCTTTAGGAGGTACTGAGGCCCCAGGGGCAGTAGTAGTAGACAGCATGATGAAGAGGATCGAGATCAAAGGGAACAGGAGAGAGTTAGAGAGAGACAAGAAGATAAAGAAGAGCGACAAAGGATGATGCATACTATGGAGACTATGGCAGCTGCCATGGCACAACAAGCCGCATCCTTTGCAGCTCATGCAGCAAGAGAGCAGCAGTCACCTACATCACCTGTAGGACCTACGCTGCCTGTGCCCTCATCCTTTACAGAGTTTAGGAGGATGAGTCCTCCTTCATTTTCTGGGCAGGCAGACACAATGGCCGCTGAGAATTGGCTTATGGAGATGGAGAAAGTCTTTAGCGTGCTGACATGCACGGAAGATGAGAGTGTGAGATGGGCAGCTTATATGTTGGATGGGGAGGCTGGGCCTTGGTGGAAGTCTGTGATACGGACTAGGGCTCAGGAGACCCCGGAGTTGCCTTGGACGTGGGAGGAGTTTGTTGAGGAGTTCAACAAACAATATTTTCCGAAAGTGGTGAGGAATCAGCTTGAGATACAATTTCTACAGTTAGTGCAAGGGAGAATGACAGTGAGAGAATATGGGGTGGAGTTTCTACGACTTGCCCGTTTTGCTCCGGATTATGTCGCTACCGACGCGATGAAGTCCAAGAGGTTTTAGCAAGGTTTGAAGCCTGAGGTGAGGGGAGGCGTAGCTCCATTTCAGTTGAGGACCTATGAAGAGGTCCAAGGCATTGGTTGTAGAGGAGGAGAACAATAACAGATATAGACAGAGGGAGCAGCAGAGAGGAGGAAATGATCAAGGAAGGACGGGGACCTACGAATCGGTGAACAAAAAGTCGAGGTTCGTGGCCCAAGCTCAGAGACCACAGTTTCAAGGAGGTTTTGGAAGGCCGGTGCAACAACAACACCAACAGAGGTTTTCATTACTTGCGTCGGGGAGATCTTTACGATATGAGAGCCCTGCCATGTCTACTGGCGCCACTATCACACAGGGTTCTCGTACTGTTTCTTCCGCACCTCGAGAGACTTGCGCAAAGTGTGGCAAGCCTCATAGGACGGTGGATTGCAGAGCGGGGACTAGGGGTTGTTTCCGATGTGGCAAGGTGGGCCACTTGATCAAGGATTGCCCCGAGATGGATAAAAGAAAGAAAGACTACCACCCATTCAAGCAAGGAAGTTTCGTTTCAGGGAGAGCCTATGCGATCACTACTCAGAAGGTGGAACGCGTGCATGACGTCATCCAAGGTGAGGCTCTTTTAAATTAAAGAAATTTCCATTTTATTAAAATTTTAGATAGAGAAGGTGCATGCATTAGGAATTGTATAGTTTCTTTTCTCAATACTAAATTTATATGTGAATTAGGGGTGTAAATTGATGTGTAAACTATTGTATGTATGTATGTATACTCTAGGTACTTTAACTATATATGAGAAAGGATGCTTCGTTGGATATGACGCTCGAGTGTTGATAGACCCAGGGTCTACCCACTCATTCGTCACTCCACGTTTCGCCAAGAGGATGAAGATTGTTCCCGAGGTGTTGGACTTCATCCTATCTGTGTCTATTCCAACTGGAGAGTTAGTGGACATGGAGTTAGCTTGCAAATCCGTCATGTAGCAGTTCGAGACCTAGAGGTGCATGAATTGGAAGTGAAGTTGATACTGTTAGACATGCAAGGGTTTGATGTGATTCTTGGCATGGACTGGTTGGCGCAGCACTGTGCAACAATCGATTGCAAGAACAAGGTTGTCATTTTCAGACCCAACACAAGGAGATCATTTTGGTTTCAAGGAGTGCTAATCGATCTCAAAGAAGAAGGGCCGAGAAAATGATCAGAAAGGGTTGCAGTGGATACTTGGCTTTCTTAAAGGAGGACAAGGAAGAAAAGAATGTCATTTCTGAGATAGCAGTTGTGCGAGACTTTGCCGACGTGTTTCCAGAGGAATTGCCTGGATTACCTCCAGAGAGAGAAGTAGAATTTGCCATTGACTTAACACCAGGAACGAAGCCTATTTCAAAAGCGTCATATGGAATGGCTCCTGCTGTGTTAAAGGAGTTGAAAGAATAACTACAAGAGCTTATGGACAAGGGGTTTGTTAGACTGAGCGTGTCTCCATGGGGAGCACCGATCTTGTTTGTCAAGAAGAAAGATGGGTTAATGCGGCTATGCATTGACTATCAACAATTAAATAAACTCACTATGAAGAACCGCTACCCTTTGCCTAGAATTGATGATTTGTTCGATCAACTGCAAGGAGCAAGGTATTTTTCCAAGATCGACCTGAGATCTAGATACCATCAGTTACGAGTCAAGGCAGAGGACATCCAGAAGACAGCTTTCAGGACACGGTATGGACACTATGAATTCCTTGTGATGTCGTTTGGGTTGACGAATGCTCCGGCGTCGTTTATGGATCTGATGAACCGAGTGTTTAAACCACACTTGGACTCCTGCGTCGTAGTGTTCGTTGATGATATATTGATATACTCCAAATCCAAGACGGAACACGAAGAACACTTGAGGATTGCCCTACAGACACTACGTGAACACCAATTGTACGCCAAACTCAGCAAATGTGAGTTTTGGTTGGAAGAGGTTAGCTTTTTGGGACATGTCGTCTCAAAACATGGTGTCACTGTAGATCCAACAAAGATAGAAGCAATGGTTAAATGGGAGCAACCAAAGATAGTGACTGATGTCTGAAGTTTTCTGGGCTTAGCAGGCTATTATCGACGTTTCGTCGAGGGGTTTTCAAAGATATCGGGACCTCTCACAAAGCTGACACGAAAAGATTCAAGATTTGAGTGGAGTGAGGCATGCGAGAAGAGTTTTCAAGAGCTCAAGACGAGACTCACTTCAGCTCCAGTGCTAGCTATTCCTTCTGGCAGTGGAGGATACACCGTGTACAGCAACGCGCCATACAATGGCCTAGGTTGTGTACTCAACCAACATAAGAAGGTGATAGCTTACGGATCAAGACAGCTGAAAGAACACGAGAAAAATTATCCGACTCATGACTTGGAGCTAGCAGCAGTCATCTTTGCGCTGAAGATCTTAAGACATTACTTGTATGGTGAGACTTTTGAAATTTTCACCGATCATAAGAGCCTTCGATACCTGTTTAGACAGAAAGAGCTCAACATGAGATAGCGCAAATGGATGGAGTTTCTCAAGAATTATGATTGTTCTATACAGTACCATCCAGGAAAGGTGAACGTAGTAGCAGACGCCTTGAGTCGGAAGAGTTGAGCTCAGTTAGCTTGTTTGATTTTGGGTATGCACCGATGGAAATTATTGGAAGACCTGGCACTTTACGATGCGAACATTAAGTCAAAAGCTACCGGATCCTTTTTGGCTAACATATCAGTAAAGCCAGTGATATTTGAGCATATCCACGATCTACAGATGAAAGATCCGGCATTAACAAAGATTCATCAAGACGTGAGTGAAGGCATCAGGTAGGACTTCTCAGTTAAAGAAGATGATTCTTTATTATTTAAGGGCCGTCTATGCATTCCGGACAATGCCGATCTAAGACGAACCATTCTTGATGAAGCCCATAAGTCAAATTATGCTATCCACCCTGGTAGCACCAAAATGTACCAGGACTTGAAAAAGAACTACTGGTGGAGAGGTCTGAAGCAAGACGTGGCCGAATACGTGTCACGGTGTTTGACTTGTCAGCAGGTGAAGATTGATCATAGACATCCTGCTGGACTATTGCAGCCTTTACCAATACCAAAATGGAAGTGGGAATCGATCTCGATGGATTTCATTGTTGGATTGCCGCGTACTGCCAAGAGACACAATGTCATTTGGGTCGTCGTAGATCGATTAACCAAATCAGCACACTTTTTGCCATACAATACTATGTATACAGAAGATCAAGACTTATATGAAGGAGATTGTAAGACTACACGGGATTCCAAGCAGCATAGTTTCAGATCGTGATCCACTATATACGTCCAAGTTTTGGAAGAAATTTCAAGAAGGAATGGGAATGCGACTAGGTTTTAGTTCAGCTTTTCATCCTCAAACTGATGGGCAGACCAAGCGAGTGAATCAAGTAATAGAAGACATGCTCAGGGCATGCATGCTAGATATGCAAGGATACTGGGATGAGTATCTACCGTTGATTGAATTCGCATACAACAGCAGTTTCCAAACGAGCATTGGCATGGCACCGTATGAAGCTCTGTATGGACGACGATGCAAATCACCCCTCAATTGGGAAGAAACAGGTGAGAAATTTATTTTAGGGCCAAAACTACTTGAAGACAACGCCACCGTCGTTTGAATAATCAGAGAAAGGCTGAAGTCAGCACAGAGTAGACAGAAAAGTTACGCCGACATCAAGCGGACTAGTGTCGACTATAAAGTGGGTGAACACGTGTTTGTGAAAGTGTCGCCTATGAAAGGTGTAATGAGGTTTGGCAAGAGAGCGAAGCTAAGTCCCCGTTATGTGGGACCATTTGAAATTTTGGGACGCGTAGGTGAAGTTGCGTATCGCATTGGCTTACCACCACTGTTTGATCGAGTACATAATGTTTTCCACATATCGATGCTCAGAAAGTATGTGAACGATCCATCTCATGTGTTAGGAAGTCAACCTATGGAGATGTGTGAGGACATGAGCATGATAGAGGAACCAGTGAAAATCTTGGATCGAAAGGACAGGTACTACGCACTAAAGTGATTCCCTTAGTGCTTGTCCGGTGGAACAATCATCCAAAGGAAGAGGCTACTTGGGAACGAGAGGCCGATGTGAAAGAACAATATCCAGCCTTATTTTCAAAGACGTGAGAATCCAATGTAAACCACAAGCATGTTTGTGGAATCTCAACAATACTTGTAATTCAATGGAAGTTTTGATCAAAGTATGATTATAGGAACAGATTTTTGTATGCACATGACCATGAGGATGTGTTTTTATGGAACTATGAGCCACTTGATGTCATAAACTACCAAGAGAAATCAAAGAACCAAAGAACTTGAGAATTTGCAGAAATTGGGCAAAACCGATTAATCGAATTTCAAATCGATTAAGCGATTTGGAATTTCGATTAATCGATTTTGTTTGATTAGTCAACTGGCCTGTGCCAGTGATCGGAAATTTGGATAAGAGTTAGAACAGATACAGAATGAAATTTTGATTAATCGATTTTGGTTTCGATTAATCGATTTAGGTTTTCGATTAATCGAACATACTGGGAATGTTAGAAGAAATTAGGAATGAATTAATGAAATTTCGATCAATCGAAGAGGTTTCGATTAATCGATTTGAGATTTCGATTAATCAAACTGGAAGTTCGATTACTCGATTTACTTAAGGGACTTAGGAAAATTTGGAGTTAGAGAAACAATTTCGATTAATCGATGTGGAATTCGATTAATCGATTTGAGATTTTGATTAATCGAACCATAGTTCGACAAATCGAAAAACTTGAAGAATCCTGAAAATTTTAGAAGGGACAACACGATTTCGATTAATCGAAGTGAATTTCGATTAATCGAATTTGAAGTTTCGATTAATCAAAATGGATTTCGATTAATCGACTGGCTCGCGCCAGTGAGCTCTAAAACTTGAATTTTTCAACGGATACGATTTCGATTAATCAAAATATTTTTGATTAATCGATTTTAACTTTCGATTAATCGATTTCCAAAATCGATTAATCGATTTCGCGCGGCTTAACCTAGTTTTGAATATCGATTAATCGATTCTGGATTTCGATTAATCGAGCCGGGGCCTATATATTAAAAATTGGGGATTTCATTCCCCATTCGAATCATTCGAGCTTTGGAAATTTTGGGCGCTTCATCTTCTTCTTCTCCGACCATCCGGCGCCCTAGGGTTTGCACTTCCGTCAGTTTTCAGCTCGGATTCAAATCGTATCGCCTCCAAAACCCACGGTAAACCCTAATTTCATATTTTTCCTTCAATTTGAATTAGGTAAAACCTAGATTTTTGCTATTTCACCGACAATGCCGCCTAAAACCCGATTGTCTTCGAAGAAGGCAACCTCCAAGCTACCGGTCCGGCGTAAGAACGCCGCACCACCACCACCTACCCCATCTCCGGTGAGGACTCCATCACCGTCGGCATCGGAGACCACCTCCGGTTCGACGAGCACATCTTGGCGCGAGTCTTCCCGCGAGTCTACACCCATGCCGCCACCACCCACTAACGTGGTACAACCTAATGAGTGGTGGGCCGCGAAGACCTTTGAGGTCGAGAACCTCATTGACCCTACCCTTTTCACAAATCCCGATGTACCAGGCGAGACCCAATGGGCTCGTAATTACCTTAACAATGTCGGTCTCGGCAACCTTCTCAAACCAATCCGGGGTTCCTATTACCCTAGATTGGTGAGATTGTTTTACCAAGGGCTTGTGGACGGCCCGATTGATGACGTGATCAAGACCACCATCGACGGTCGAGAATACACGATCACACGTCGCCACGTACACGAGGTGCTTGAGTGCTACCTCGATTTCACACTTGAAACCACCCTATTTCCACCCTTTGAGGAGGACCCTCGATTTGAGGAGATCATGACCCGTATGACCAACGAGAAAAAAGGCCGTGTAGTGGGGAGGGTTGACCTTCCCCACTACATATAGATGCTTGATTCGGTGATCAAGTGTAACCTTTACCCGATGCGCCACGATACCGAGCGCGTGGACCAAGTGCAACACGCACTCTATGCGGCCTTCTGTGGCCGGTGGTTCGACGCCACCATGGTCGTCCTAGAAGGGATGAGGTACATCAAGGGGAAGCTGATGAAGGGCAACCTACGGCCCAAGGAGAAGATGCCATACGCGCGGCTCATCTCGAGCATGTTGGAGTGCTACTCCAACACTCCCGACTACACCATCTCGCCTCACGAGGTGAGAGCTACGGATTGCGTGAAGACGTTCTCTAAGTCTTCATGGACCCGTAGCTACAACCTGCTCAAGCGGACCCTACTGGCTCCGGGTCCCGCTCCAGCAGCAGCAGTAGTAGCACCACCACCACCCCCACCACCACAATAGGACCCACCCGTGGATGGGGCACACCCAGCCGAGCCTTCAGTGGAGAGGGCCACCTCTCATACTACGACCTCACCGACACCGCCAGCTCACTCCGCGCCCGCTACACCCACATCCGCCTACCGCCGGCGCGCAGCTCCATCCGGCCCTATGATTGAGGAGGTGTTGGCACGTATGGAGGCCAACAACGAGCGGATGAATCGGAGGATGGACTTCTTGATGTTCCACACCCTCCGCTACATCTACCCGACGGACTACCAGCGCTACCTCGCTCAGGAGGAGGAGTGGACTACAGGACAGACCGCCTTCCACAGGGGTCCCGTCTTCTCTTCGACCATCGCGGCTACCGACGTTGGTCCTTCCACATCCACATCAGCTCTGCCGACAGAGACGCCGCAGCCACAGCCGCCGCTACCTCCGACTACCCACCAAAGATAGCTTCCACCACCGAGCCACAGACTCCAGAGACTCCACCAGCCCCCGTAGCATCATCATTTTGAGTTTCGATTGTATACTTGTAGATTTGTTTTTGTACGCCAACTTATCTGGCATTGTAAAAGTTTTCAATTATAAATACAAATCAAAATTTTTTGTGTAAATTCTTCATTTTTGTAACGTTTTAATTTTATACTGGCATTCGTAATTACCTGGATGCATCTGAGTCAACTGGACCGCCTCACCTGAGAGTGTGGGGGGGGGGGAGAGACCCAGACCGACGCACTTTGGGTTATTTTCGAGGACGAAAATTCCTAAGGTGGGGAGGATGTAATATCCTGAAAAATTGCGTTAAACAGTGACCTCGGTGTGACATCAATAAAAGTAATCAAAACGAGCCATCCCCAGGGGATGAGGAAGTAAAGAGATAAGAGCATCAGGTGTGATGCAAGTGAATGGATACATCCCAAGGATGTATCCAGGATTGAATCATGTTTGATATGGCCTAACTGATATAAGATAGCACATTTACACGGTAAATAACTATATGTAAGGCACCGATATTTTTTTTATTTGAGGTTTGATAGGGTACCCCACTGACGTGGTGGGATATCCACGACTGACACGGCAGGATATCCGTGACCGATATGGCGGCGAATCCGTAGGCCAGTGCGGAGGCTTATCCGTACACAGTAAGCACACCCCAGGGGTGATTGATTGAGACTAGTGAAACCCCACCACCAATCCTCAGGGGAAAGGGGCTTGGGTACTATTTATATTCCCAGGGAATACTTTTAAAACTGTCTATATAGATGACGATGATGGGTATCTCATCGGGGCTCGATGCTATATTGCTCGGGGATTACTTAAGGTGAAAGTTTAAGTTTTGCTTTAAGCCTTTTCAGCATCATTCATGAATAAATAAAAGACATGAGTAAACTACCAGTAAAATGTGATGCTTGTTAACTGTTTTCATCAGCAACTGCATAGACACATCATGCATGGCATATCATGGAATATATGTGAGTAATAATTTATATATTCAACTGTGTTTTGTTCCCTATTGAGCTAGGATGTAGCTCACCCTATAGACCATACGTCACAGGTCCACTACTAGCAAACGAGGCTTCGTGGAGATGCTTGACCGACTGTCAACCGGAGGACCTTACCTCCTGAGGACTTCTTCTAGAGGACTCCGTTGTGCCGCTTTGAGGGTTTTTGGAGAGATTTTGTACGGCTTGGTATGTCAAGCCTTGTTTGATTAAACAATGTATATGTATAAATTCGTGATTTTTCTTGTTGGGTGAACCATCTGTGATGATTAGCTATCATCGATGGTTCGGATCGGTTCTCCATTCATGCAGAGGCATGAGGGTAGAACTGTCTTTTGAGAAATGCTTATATAGCAATTTAATTCTGTAGTTTCATTTACTATTTCAATTCTGTGCTTGATACACCAATGTTCCATGTTTAGCTAAGGGACACGGTCAAGATGATCATGTTGATGGTACGGGTTTCGAGGTGCCAAAATCCGGGCTGTCACAGTGACAGTTAAACAAAATAGTGAATAACGGGGGTCCGAAGGTTCACTGGACAGAGGAATGAAAGAAGAACCGAGACAAATGTGTAAACAGTCGTAAATACATGACCCAATAATAGCATAGCCCCATTTCAATTTAAGGCAGCACAACCAGCCCCAACTCGAAGCGAACAGATATAGAGGATTGGAAATGGACAAGGGGCACAGATGACCCCAGAATAGAGAAAGACCCATTTCGATCCAAGTCTTTACACCTTTAAACCAGTCTCTAAATATCTTATTGCCCTTATTGATCGAAAAAGGTTTGGTTACCATACTCCAGCTGTGACCTCCATCGAATCCGATCCCAAGAAATTACGATCCCAATACCCACTGTAACCTCCACCAAGGACCAAGCCACCCAACTGATCACTTCTTTCCCCTGAAGCATGCAATACAAGACCTAATAGAGGCCCGTAAAATCATTCCTCCGACACTTCCCCGGGTGAACCAGCATGCCAATATATCAGACCGTTGCCACCATGTCCACCAGGTGGAACGGGCCCAAAGCCTACTGTCAGCATGATAGAGGAAGATGGTGAAGAGTTTGACCCGTCTGAGTATATCAGTGTCAGAGAGAATTTCATAGCACCAAAGCAAAGGGATCAAGAAGATAGAAGCATTGGAGTGATTGAGCCATTTAATTTGGCCGATTACTTTCCCAATCACACACCCCAGGCCGAACCTTTAGATTTAAGGATGTATTTTCCACCACCAGCTCGTGTCAGCTATGTCCAACCCAGCTTATATCTATCACAATTGTACGCGGCAGCAACCCCACCAATTACCCAATGGCCGAGTTTGCCCCATATCCCCCTCGAGCACTGATTAATTACCAGTGGCCTACCCCCATCACACCACCGCCAACACAGATACCCACAATCCCCACCAACCTCATTTGGCCCACCTTCGCCACTTCTCCATCTCTAACAGAGGTTAACTAAGTGTTGACCACCCTTCCCAATCCACCAGTCCAAGCACCCCCTAGGCTTGCAACCACCCCATTCCAAATCTCGAGACTAACCTATGATCCCCATCAGGTCCCACTCAGTTATGATCAGGCGGATGCCAATGTCGACAGCAGCGGAGAGGGGGCAGTGGATTTTGTCACTCGATCGGAGAGAATCTCTAAGCAGCCAGAAGTACCGATACCAGCCCGACCGGAAGAGAAGAAAGAAGCTACGGCGGTAAACCCCTTCAAAAGAATGAGCCGAGAGCACATACTTGAAACACAATTGAAAAGAATGTCAGCCCACATCACAGTCTAGGACCTGCTAATGACATCTCCACTCTATTTCCAAGCTCTGATGGGAGCATTAAAAGATGCACATGTGTCTATCAAGTAACCCCAGACGAGATAGGACAGATAATTGGGCAGGTGCTGGCTCCTAATGTCATTTCTTTTTCGGATGCTGATTTGTCAGATGAGGGAAATAATCATTCCGAACCCCACAATATCATGATAGAAGCTGGAAACTTGGTGATTCCACTTGTATTAATAGACAATAGATCAATCTTGAATGTATGCCCTCTGAGAACCGCAACCAAGATAGGGGTGGATCCCTTCGTGTTCGGGCCAGCAAGGACAAGCGCCAGAGGATTTGATAACACAAGAAGAGAAATAATTGGAGAAGCTGATCTTGAGCTCATCATTGGGCCAATGACCTTTTCCATACCCTTTCAGGTTATCAACATCAAATCTACATTCAATCTACTATTAGGGCGACCTTGGTTACATGAGGTCGGGGCAATACCTTCAACCCTGCACCAAAAGCTTAGATTTGTTTCAGAGCAGAAAATTGTCACCATTCTGGGTGAGGGGCAGAAAGAAAGAAAAAAGTCACTCATAGCATTGAGAACCTCAAGGTGCTAGATATGCCGCACACGATCGAAGATACAGACCTCCACAGCTTTGAATATGATGTATCGACAGTGGTCCCTGAGTCCCTCGAGAAGATCACCATGAAGATCCGAGGTGGAGTGGTCGCAGTTGTGGCCATGCTCTAGAAATGGAGCTATAAAAGAGGTAAGGGGTTGGGACCTCATTTGCAACGATGAAAAGATCCCGTTAAGGCCAAAAGCGGACAGCAGGTCAGATTCGGCTTAGGCTATAAGCCTACTGAAGAGGAAATTCGAGAGGCTTGATCAGTCACATAATTTACCATTTTATCACCCTTAACTTAGTAATGCTAGAACTTAGTTTGCTTCTAGATATGCCGCACACGATGAAAATCCGAGGTGGAGTGGTCGCAGTTGTGGCCATGCTCTAGAAATGGGGCTATAAAAAAGGTAAGGGGTTGGGACCTCATTTGCAACGATGAAAAGATCTCGTTAAAGCCAAAAGTGGACAGCAGGTCAGATTCGGCTTAGGCTACAAGCCTACTGAAGAGGAAATTCGAGAGGCTTGATCAGTCACATAATTTACCATTTTATCTCCCTTAACTTAGTAATGCTAGAACTTAGTTTGCTTCTAACAAGTTAACGATGTGCAGATATTAAGAAAAAATAGTAAAAGAAAGACAAAGTGCTAATATTCATCAAAATGAACTCAAAGAGCAGTAAAAAGATGATTTAGTGTAAGAATGTGATTCGCTATACGTTTAGAAGCTAGAAAATTGTAAAAGACGATTGTGCGTTAATGAAGAAAAGAAATAAAAAAATCATAATTTACGATTCTCAAAAAGCAAAAGCAACACAAGAAGAAAAAGCGAGCAATCATAAGAAAAATCGTAATTGAAGAATCGTCATAATAGGAGAAGCTAGAAAATCATGATTTACGATTTTTTGAAAAAGAGAAGAAAACAGACAATCGTAATTAAAAATTGTGCAAAAGAAAAGCTTCCCTACTACTAAACTGCTACTGCTGATCATGTAAAAACTACCACCAATATGCACAGAATTAAAAGTTTGGTGAATTATGAATCTGAGAAGATTGATGAAGATAAACTCTGAAGATCTTTGCTGTTATTACCAAGGAAATAAAGCCAAAGCACATCTACAGTTTGAAAGCAAGGAAGAATAAAATTAGGAATTAGAGTTATATTAGGATATTTTTACTTTAATAGTTTCTTTTATTAGAATTAGAAGTCTTGTAAACCGACCCCTTATGATCTATAAAAGAGGGCCTGATGTAGGAATAAACCATCAAAGAAATTTTCAACATCAATTGACGACTGAGGTTGGATTTTCTTTTGATCAAAATTAGAGTAAACTTTTATTATTTTGTAGATTAGATATCAGAGGTTTCTCAAGAGCAATTGACAATTGTTTTTGGGTGCTGAAGATTAGTGTAGATATCCTAGTTTCTCAAAAGCAATTGACGATTGCAGCTGAGGGGTAAAAGATATATTTACTTTACTTTCTAGTTTAGATTTTATTTACTTTATTTATATATTTTGTAAACATCTTTAAATTTTGAATTGAATTAACGACTTAAGTTAAAATTTGCAGATTAGTGTAATGGTTTTTACTTTTCCATCTTCAATTTTCTAAAATTTGATTGACGCCCAGATTTTAGGAGATTGTTGATTAGATTAAATCTGTGTTAAGGAATTTTAGTTTTTGAATGATGACAAATTTTAGAAGACTGTAATACGGTGTAACGGTACTATTTATTTTTATAAATATCCGATGGCTGAAGATTGGGATTGACGACCTCAATCTGAAAGAGGATTAGGATTTATTTTATGCACTTCAGATTAAAAACTCATTCTTTATTCATATTTCTCCAGTAGTTTAGAACCTTAAAAGATAAATAAAAACTTTAAAATAGAAATATAGATCAGAGAATAACTTCTTTGTGGGAACGATCCTATACTAGCTCTACGATTTCCATTGTGCGCTTGCAATAGGTTAAGACTTAATTACATACATACATAAATAGCGATCAAGTTTTTGGCGCCGTTGCCAGGGAAGTGACTTATCTTTTATTTTTATATTTTTATTTTATAAATAAATATTTATCTTCTCTTTTTATATTTTTTATATTTTTAACTTTCTTTTATCACTTCTTAAGCTTTTGCAGGTTTATTCGGAGCAGCGACTCAAGGTTTCGACACTTCTTCTCATAACAAAAACTAGAGGCTCAGATTTGTTTCTCTCCCTACCTTCTAAAATAAAAATAAAATAAAACAAAAATATAAAAGAAAAAAATACAATTTGGTAGGAAATCATAATTTTTCCTAATTGGGACAGTTTTAGGCGCATGCCGATATTTTGGCCATAACTTTGGCTATAGGTGTCGAAATAGTGCAAATGACCCCAATTCGGAAAGCTCTTTGCGACGCGCACGTTGTGGCTACCTTTAGTAGAATTTTCCTCGAGCCCAAAATCCACTGATTATCCTTCCAAATCTCCTTTTTTAGTTATTTCTTTCCTTTTTTTATAATATTTCCTTTAGTGTTTAAGAGGTGATTCTGAACCTGATTTGAGCCAGATTTTTTATAGAATACTTCTTTTATTACGTATTTTTATTTTGGCATGTTTATTAGAATTTTCTATTTTTGATAATATTCTAATAAATAAGATTTTTTATTGAAAATAAATAAATAAATTTTAATTATTATTATGTTCTTTTTAGTTTATGCACCACACTCGTTCGAAATCTATAAATATTTTGAGTGTTTAATTGCCCTGGTGCTCCACTATACCCAAAGATAATAGACTAGGAATGGGCGTATGCATTCCAGCGAAGTGAATACGGCAACACATATAACTCGCAGCAGAGTAACCATCCTTTTTTTAATTATGGCTCCACTAGTGGCCAATAATAGGGACCATCTGTTATTGAGCTAAACTATTCTCCTGCACAGAATTTCCAATAGACGTGCCTGCCACCCATGAGACCATATCAGTCATATGAACAACAATAGTTTAGTCCTCCGAGCAGTGGATTTGATGATACAGTTATTCAAATCCTTTAGGATTTACAGCAACAGTGCCATCAGCGTTCCAAGGATTTATCCCAGCTCGATCAATTCTCCCAAGTTTTACATTCGCACACACAATCCATTATGAAGCTGAAAGCCCAAGTTGAGCAGCTAGCTACGCAATTGGTGGAATGAGAGAGCAACCAGTTACAGTCTCAACCTGTGAGTAATCAGAGAGGACAAGTTTTTATGGGAGATACATCGATTCTCCCAGAACAGATCTAAGTTGTTCAACCTTTAAGAAGTGATGAGACTATTGATAAAAAGGTAGAGATGCCTACGTTAGCAGTCGTCCCCAAGACCAAGGATAGTGTGTCTAAAATTAAAACAGATGTTTCCCCGCCAGAGAAACAAAAAATAATAGAAATTGAAAATAGACCCAAAAAAAATAATAAAGATAGTGTGCCTAGTATTGTGACTGAAGTCTCATCTATACCGAGGTTACCTTTTCCTAACGCTTTCGACGCATCGTCAATTTTTTATAAAAACCCCAAAAAATAGAGGAGAGCACATATTCTGTTCATATCTCCCCTCTTAATTCTCAAATGAGGATATAAAACCCTAGAAGTTTTCTTTTCAACCAATGAAGGGCCAGTGATCACTATATCACTGGCAAACCCTGAGTATGTTTGATATACTCATGGGCACTATCGAGCTACCGACTCATCCATAGCAAAATCCTGTAAAATATGTAAACTAACTTTTTATTTATTTTGCTTTAGTTAGAAATTTTTTCTCAACAAGTATGTTATAATCTAAATCGTGATAAAACATGATCGATCGTAAGATACTTACTACGGTACAATATTTTGTTCTTGAGTGATCGTATGAATTTACTACATTCTAAACCTCATCAGAACGAAAATTTTAAAATTAAAAATTTTACTGTGTCCCTTATTTTGCACAATGAGGACATTGTCCTATTTAAGTTTTGGGGGGGGGAGGGGGGATACACAACTTCTGTGTATAATAGGTAGTTTATTAGTTTGTTCAATAATTAGTTTATTTAATTTGATTTGCATTTTGCATAATTTTTTTTTTAAGTTATTAGTAGAATAATTTAATCATTATATGCGAATTTATGATAAGAACTAAATTAGGGATCTATAAAACTTAACAATCCATCATAGTATTAGTTCAACATTCAAAATAGAATAGTTGCAATTCATGTTCAGCATCTTCAGAATGAATGTCTGAAACTATACGATTGATCAAAACTACAATATTTTAGATTATAGTTTCAAAATTATAAATCAGGGAGCTTCTGTGCTAATATTTCCTCTTTTATTCTGAGAGAGAGATTGTTTTTATTCAAGCTAATTTTTTCTTGAACCTCTACTATTTGCAAGTAAATCTCATATTGCTGAACTTAGAACCAAGATATTCTGTTAATGTGATGATTTATTTCTTTAGAACTATTTGTTAAATACATCAAACCAAGAAGACATCCATACTAGTAAATCGTGAAAATGATCAAAGGCCATCTTTTGTTAAACTAGAGCCAAAATGCCAAGATCCCAGAAAAAAATTTATCCTTTGAACCCATATTAGAAGCCTAAAACTGAATTTTTTTGTACCAAAATTTTATAAACCTTTAACCATATGTACTATCCAAAGCTTTCTACCTTTAACCCTTATAATTTCAGAGAATGTAGAATGTAAAATAAGGGAAGAAGAGAGAGTGAAAGGAATATACGCTTAACAGATAAAAGATCTGCTGAAAAGGGTACAACTGAGAAGAAATACAAGAAAAAATATATATATGGAAAAAGAAAAGAAAAATTGTAAAAAGATGATTTATAAGTGTTTTAAAAGAAATCATAAAATACGATTCTATGAAAATAGGATTTACACAAGAAAAAAGAAAAGAAAAATGGGCAGAAGTCATCCAACATTTTGGATACTTACTGAAGAAGGAAAGAAGATAGAGAAGGAAGAACTAAATTCTCATAAACTTTTGAACCCTATCTACCTTTCTATGAAATCCTTTTAACCCAAAGCCCCATTACAAACCGAAGGAAAGACCTTTGTGATTTAGGATTTACAAAAGTATGAGTCTAGTAGAAATGCATGAAATAGATACTATGAATGAACGAAAAGTCATATGATCAGAATTGATTATCCATTCCATGAGATTTACCTGCTTAGTTGATTGTCCTTTGAATTTATTGTGTACATATCATAGTAAGAGAACCAAAATTTTGATATCTTTTTTAGAATATGTCAATAGTAAGAGTTTGGATGAAAATATTTTCTAAATTTGCAATTTAGAAAAATCTATGATAAATAAACTTTTCACTGATACGCACACACTCCATGCTGTATAGAATTGAACTTGTTGAGTTCTGACTATAACTCCGCCACTAGGGATCACCTAGGGGTTTAAAGGCTTATTGCATCTGCTAAATATAATCATGCTCCCTTCGAAAGTGGCATTTAAATTCATAGTTTTAGATATTTTATGTTTCCTTGTTTGCTAGGGATTAGCAAAACGTAAGTTTGGGGGGGTGATCAGTCACATAATTTACCATTTTATCACCCTTAACTTAGTGATTCTAGGACTTAGTTTGCTACTAACAAGTTAACGATGTGCAGATATTAAGAAAAAATAGTAAAAGAGAGACAAAGTACTAATATTCATCAAAATAAACTCAAAGAGTAGTAAAAAGAAGATTTAGCGTAAGAAGACGATTCGCTATACATTGAAAGCTAGAAAATCGTAAACGACAATTGAGCGTTGATGAAGAAAAGAAATAAAAAAAATCGTAATTTACTATTCTCTAGAAGCGGAAGCAACACAAGAAAAAAAGGCAAAAAATCATAAGAAAAATTATAATTGAAGAATCGTCATAATAGGAGAAGCTAGAAAATCATGATTTACGATTTTTCAAAAAAGAGAAGAAAATGGACAATCATAATTTAAGATTGTGAAAAAGAAAAGATTCCCTACTATTTAATTGCTATGCTGAGCATGTGAAACTACCACCGATATGCACAGAATTAGAAGTTTGGTAAATTACGGATCTGAGAAGATTGATGAAGATAAACTCCGAAGATTTTTGCTGATATTATCAAGGAAATAAAGCCAAAGCACATCTACAATTTGAAAGCAAGGAAGAATAAAATTATGAATTAGAGTTATATTAGGATACTTTTACTTTAGTAGTTTCTTTTATTAGAATTAGAAGTCTTGTAAACCGACCCTTTTTGATCTATAAATAAGAGGGCCCAGTGTAGGAATAAACCATCAAAGAAATTTTCAGCATCCATTGACGAATGAGGTTGGGTTTTCTTTTGATCAAAATTAGAGTAGATTTTTATTACTTTGTAGATTAGATATCAGAGGTTTCTCAAGAGCAATTGATGACTGCTATTGAGTGCTGAAGATAAGTGTAGATATCCTAGTTTCTTAGAAGCAATTGACGACTGTAGCTGAGGGGTGCAAGATATATTTACTTTGCTTTCTAATTTAGATTTTATTTTCTTTATTTACATGCTTTGTAAATATCTTCGAATTTTGTTTTGAATTGACGACTCAGGTTGAAATTTGCATATTAGTGTAACGATTTTTACTTTTTCATCTTCAATATTTTTGAAATTTATTGGCGGCCAGATTTTAGGAGATTGTTGATTAGATTAAATTTGTGTTAAGGAATTTTAGTTTTTGATTGACGACCAAACTCTAGAAGACTGCAATACGGTGTAATGGTACTGTTTATTTCTATAAATATCCGATGGCTGAAGATTGGGATTGACAACCTCAATCTGAAGAAGGAGGATTAGGATTTATTTTATGCACTTTAGATTAAAAACCCATTCTTTTTTCATATTTCTCCAGTAGTTTAGAACCTTAAAAGATAAATATAAACTTTAAAATAGAAATATAGATAAGATAATAACTTCTTCGTGGGAACGATCCTATACTAGCTTTATAATTTCCATTGTGTGCTTACAATAAGTTAAGACTTGATTAGATACACACATAAGTAGCGTTCAAGGCCAAGGAGAAGGCTCAAACCATAGCCGCTACCAAAGCCCGAGGAATAGACTTAGAGGAAGAACCCTGCCCTAGACTTCACATCCGGAGTACCTTCGTGAGTGCAGGGATTGTGAAGATTGATTAGAGAGGGGCAACGCAGCTGACCCCACATAAACCAGTAGTGGCTATTCACCCAACCAATCCCCAAATCTTTTCAACCAGGTATAGATGCGGCATCGCAGGTAAGGAATTGGGAGTCAATACCCCTAACTCTGGAAGCTTCTAGCGGCCTAAAATTCGACACTCGCTTCCCCATAAAACCAACCTATAAAAAGTAAGGTATGCCCTTGGCAGGCAATACCATTTGCATATAAAGACTCGCCTTGCCAAGGGCCCATCTCCGAAGAAAACAAAAATCCTAAAAAAATAGGAGAAATGCAAAATCTAAAAAAATTGTTTTTCAAAATTCCTGAGAAAATAAAAGAAAATGATGCCTTGATTGAAATGCTCGTCCCATATGAAATCAACCCCTTTCCTGTAGAAAAATAAGAAGAGGTAGAAGTCATGAGTCTGGATGAGGAAATCCCTACTGAGGAACTCCCCAATGAGCTCCTTAACCGATTTATCGATTTTGAGCATGGCCGGCCCTATGCCGATTGTTGAAGAAATAGAGGACGTCAATCTAGGGACCGAGGAGGTTCCTAGAATCACCAAGATCAGAATGTCACTGTCTCCCGAGGAGAGAAGCAACATGATTGATTTCCTTCGGTCATACCAAGATGTCTTCGCATGGTCATACGAGGACATGCCTGATTTGGATACCGATTTGGTCAAGCATGAGCTACCACATAAAAATCCATGGTACATTTTACAATTTCACAAGGAAAGCAAATGGTACAGCTCCACTTTACAACCCATGGATATAAAACATGTAAGGTTAGTTAATCCCTGTTCTGCTCAAAGCACCAAAGTCAATATATAGATTGAAGTGATATATGACCCAGATATAAACCCTTAACATGTTGCTTGCATAATCAAATCCATCTCCCGTTCAAACTCGGATGAATTCCCATCGAAAACCCAGTCTTCCAACCGGGGAACTTACGCCTCTCCTTCACATGAAGGACGTAAACATTTGGCGCTGAAGCTGAGCAACCCATGAAAAAGCAATTGCAAGGGCATGACATGTGGGTCACCCCTGCTAGAGATAGCATGCACAGCCCACTATATGAAATGTCATACATCAATGCCTCATCGTCATCCCAAACCTAAAAATTTGGCGTCATCATACTGAGATTCGAGTCTTCGTTAGAATCTCACATATCTCTCATTCGAACTGTCTCTCGACCTCGGCTTCCGTCATCTGATGCTTGGTTGCTAGCATACAGATGCAATAATTCCTAACACACTGTGACAGCCCGACTTTTTCCCTTCTCGTAAATGGGAAAGGTCGCACCGTCGAATCACCTAACATGATCCTGTCATACAAGGGCATCGTGTACAAAGTGTTACATATGCGGAAGCGAATTTAATAACTCTGGTACGAAGAAATATGGCAACAACTAATATCCCTTCCTTTATCTAAAGCAGTAAATTGAACAGGAAATATAAACAGAAACCTATACCTAAACTAGTAAACTATCTTAACTCACACTGCTGTTTATACATATTTAATGTTTAAAAATAAATCTCTATCTCTCCCAAACCTCTCAAGGAAAGAAGTCCTCAGTAGAACCTTCCTCCTCGTCCTCCTCCTCAGACTGGTAGGTAGGATCAGCTTCGTGCTCAGGGTCTTGAGCAATATCTGCAACTAAGGCATAAAGTCGTAGGATGAGCTATCATCAAAGCTCAACAGAGAAAATTAAAATGCTAATTTATATGTTAGATTATCCATTCATGTCTAGATGAAAAATAAAACGAAACACATGTCATCTTATATTAGGTCTATTCTAGCATCCATATATCCTTTTAGTATATAACAGAACAAGCACTAAATCATGCAATTATTATATCATGCTGACAATGCTGACATATTCATGCTAACGAGGAATCAGGCGAGATCAATGAATCATGCTGAAACAAGACATGTTCAAAAACAAGAAACAAGAAAATCAAGCTCCCGAGTTAGCGGGATCACTTGTCAAGCTCCCAAGTTAGCGGGATCACTTGGACCGAGAAAATCAAGCTCTCGAGTTAGCGAGATCACTTGGACGTGATATCAAGCTCCCGAGTTAGCGGGATCACTTGGACGGGATATCAAGCTCCCGAGTTAGCAGGATCACTTGTTTCAAGATGAATTATAGACGTATACATGACATCAAAGATAACAGAACATGAATAATGCATGGTATATATGCGAGCACATCGTGAACAGATATCATGTAGTAAAACTGATTTGAATAATTGAACCCACATGATCATATAAAACTGCAATTATCATAATCATTGATATTCATGTATACAAGCTAAACTAGCATCATAATCATGTAAAGCATATATCAAGTCTGTAGACTCTTAAGCTGATCTAGCACCAGCAGCCATAGTAATACATTGAAAACTAGCATGTGCATACATTATACTTCCTCTAAACTCATCAAGTATCATCATACATACAAATTCATCTACTGATCGATATCAAGTCATCTAAATTGGTTTGACAATAGTTCTAACATAATAACATGTGTCAAGCTGATCTTATCGAACTGATATGCTCATAATCATTTATCGAAACTTTTATTAATATAATCTGAAACTTGCATAATACTAAACTAGCATACTAACCTAGCATAACTATTCATATTCATGCATTGAAACTGATCGTATCCTCTTTTCCATCTCACTGAATTAGCATTACTGATCTTGCATGTTTATACATCATGAAACTAGCATACTTAACTGACTGAGTTAACTATTGATTAACGTTGAACTTATCCAAGCTGAATGTATCAAAGCTACACTATCATGTTCATACTAATTCAAAACTAAGCTTCTTATTCTTAACTAATAGTTTATCCAAACTGATTTTAACAAAGTTGAATACTTTAAGGCTGAATTCATCAAAACAACATTGGCATGGTACTACTATTCATCTTTATATACCACGCTTGTCATCCTTATTTCTTAACCTTAATTCGAGCATATCTTATCCATTCCAAATTAAATATCACATTGTAGCTGGTAACTATTCATAGGTTACTGATATCCATCATGCAAAACATTCCTTCATTTACTAATATCTATCATCCTCAGAAAATAAAATTTAATCAGATATCATATTTCCTATACACATGATTCTACTAAGAGTTTACTTAACTAGATGAGAATATAAAACTCAATATCATTTAGTTCAGAAAAGTCCCTACAACAGCATACATTGAATCTATCTCATTATAAGCAACTATTTTATACTTATAGCTTTATTGAACAAAATAATTTTATATCCTATCTAGATGTGAATGAGCAATTAAAACACAAGTTAGCAAAGTACATTCCCTACCTTACACCAGGTTTACGTTTAACTAGTTTTCCATGCACGCTCATCTTCAAGCAAAAGCGTCATGTGTGCCAAGTGACACCTAGAAATGTCGTTCATAGGTTTAGTATTTTTAATGGTTTATTGGGTCAATATAGACCCCAAATATGGACCATTTATGGTCCCAAGTCTTATGGTCAAACTCAGCAATTCATTCCAGCATAAACCCCTGACAGAGGTGTTTCCAATGCATTAGGAATCGTATCAATCCGAGTTCGGGATCAAACGATATGATTAAAATACCACATTGGTTCGAGATATCAAGGTCATGCAACCCCTTGAGGTTACTGCAAGCAAGCCCGCTTGCCGCTTCAGGTCTTCTTCTTGGCCTTTTAATCTGCTGTACTCCCCCTCTTTTTGCTTATATATATTTTATTATATATAGATATATACTTGTATAAATTCAACAGCTTTTCTATATATATATATATGTATATATATATATACTTGTATAAAGCTGAAATCTGCACTCTATTATTTCTACATTTATATGGCTAGATTTCTGTTTCTAATGCAGATTTGAAGTGCAGCAATCTGCACACAGTTTCAAATATTCATGTTTAATTCAGAGCTCAAGTTCATTGTCGTTTCTATGATGACCCTTTATTTTAAATGAGATCGATAGCATACCTTTTGGTGAAATTGTAGTATCCGTCAATTGAGGTTGTGTTTGTCGATCTCAAACCGGAGCAGACCTGAGAAGTCTTTATTGAATTGCAGTACTATTTGTTTGTTGATTTTTCATAGATTTACCTCTGGTTTTTCAACAACCCAAGGGACGAAAGAAGTTTTGATTTATACTCAAGGTTATCGACCTTGCGTGCATGCTCCCGCGAGGTGACGCATTGAATTCGTGTTCGAAATTCGCCATGCAAGTAGCTTACAAGCTACTTCGGGTAACTCTTTATGCCTAGCCAATATATCTAAGTAAAGGTATTACAGATAAAACAAAATAGGGAGGATTGCTTGTATGCATTTGCAAACACTTGTGTAAGTGTTTAGTGTTTAGTTTTCAGGTAAGACAATACAACAAAAAATTTATCTAATATCCTCCTTCACTCTTCTTGGTTAGTTTTAAAACAACTTTAGGCTACAGGCCCTTTGTTTATCTTAAGCTGGAATCTTGGCTATAATTCCATGCAAATACTCACACGGTTTTAGGTCTGTATAGGCAGATAAAACCAATCGATTTTGGCTTCAATGTAAAGTGTCGATACTACTGATTAGGTATAAGAACCTAATTACTGATTAAATTTGTATTATTCTAATAAGACGGCTATGTCTAGTTTGAAGCCCAATGTCAAATGTCTTACTTTGTGCACAGATTTAACGGTTAGTTTAGTGAGGTCCTTCCACGTGTCCTGACCAAACTCTTACCACTACAGTGTTACTTCTGGGGATCGTTACACACACTCCCCAATCATACACTTATCACTATAATCGTACTTGTGATACCATCTAATCAATCGGCATGCGAACCCTGAAAACCAATAGACAATTTGGATGTCGACTTGTAAGATGAGAACAGAAATCGACCGAGAAAATCCTTGGCTACTAATCAAACCGTATCGAAGGAGACTCTTCTTTATAATGCTAATTTGTGTTGCCACTTTCGTGGTAGAAGTACTAGAATCAGTGTCGGAGATAGAATTAGGAAAAAGGGAAAGCGTGGCAGCAATCTCCGAGGTAACGTATTCATGCACAGCCTTCTGAAATTTGTGAAATTGAATCTCTTAGATCTTTCAGGAGGGCTAGTTCCCCAATGTATTTGGCCAAAACTTCCTCTTCATTATATAAACGAAATGAACACATTAAACAAAATACCTCTTTATTCATAACTATAAATTTTACAGGTATCATCAGAGGCATACCTCCCGAACATACAATCCAAAACAAAAACCTAGAACCTAACCTACAACCCAAAACGGACACAAACCCAAAACACAATGCGCGAAGCGTCCAATCAGAAGCAACAGAAAGACGAGGGGAGGATTGGTTGGGTAACCCTTTCCATCCATGATATCCCTCCCTTCCGCCATCTTCACCTCATTCGTCGCCGCCTCGACCACGGCGGCACCTCTAACAACGAATGCCTGGACCACGACACCACCTCTAACAACGAACCCCTCTACCACAGTGACACCTCCAAGTGATGTTAACATCCAAGGTCACCTTGGGGTGAAGAACTCAAGAAACCACATCAGCATCAACCTCGGACCTCCAAAAGGAGGAAAGAGTAGGAAAGGAATGAAGAAGATCAAGAAGCTCCACGAATATATAGGCACTCGGCCCATCCCGCGCACACTAAACAGCGCACAATTAAATCATGCGCTCCTGCAACAGCACGTATTCAACATCCCGCGCACAACCACAAATGCTCAATTGAAGCTCCGTCAAACAACGCAGGTAAAACCCACGCAGCTCAACTTGCGAAATTAAAATTCCACACCTCCTCCCTTATGCGAAATTCAAAGAGTCACCCAGACACCTCCGCTCTGTAACCCGCTGACGCTTCGATCGCATGCTATCTAGTCCATGCGTAATTGGATTTAACGCCACAATCACCGTGCGGAATTAGCCCCACAATCGAGCACTATGAATCACACGCGAAATTTGATTCCAATCTAACCCCTCTGCGCGGAATTCGCAACCTATAACCAAACAAAAAAAACATCCCATCACATAGACACAATAACACGTCCCATCGCGACAGAACGCACATATAACCAACACTATCCCAACATCTAAGCTCATTGGCATGAATCAGTCATGCCCACTTGAATTTCATCTAAATTCACACAAGCATCACCCCTACCAAACATATAGACTGTTTCCAACCATACACAAAATCATTCCCCACAGCCCCACCATGACCCTAGGGTTACAAAAGGAAGACTATTTCCCTCCTCCGTAGTCCCATTGCGACCCGACACGACTCAAAGTTTCAAAAATCACTCCCCTTAGAGTCCCATCGCGACACTACCCCACTGCGCCCCCTCGCATACACCCATCATTCATAAGCACACCATTAGTGAAATTTTGTCGCACCGTAATGTTAAAGACAAGTTCTGTAATGACACAACTACAATCAGATCCCACCATACAACCCAAGATCTACCAAAGAAAGAAATAAACCTAGCAGTCCCATCGCATAACTACCCAGTCCCACCGCATGACCAAAGGGAGGCTCGACCCAAATGTCCCATCGCAACCTACCCTGACCCCCCAAATGTCCCATTGCACCAACAATCATCGGGCCCCGCCACAGTAGAAAGAAGTGAAGAAACTCCCTAATGTCCCACCGCGCGACTACCATGAAACAACAATGCCCATCAATTATCAAGTCCCATCGCGAACATCTCATCAAGTGATCCAGACATCCCATCACGCAACAAATCAAGTAAGTATCACCCCCTTTCTTTCTACTCGATTTTCCTTATAAAGTATAGTTAGCTAATAGTAAGTCAAATATTTTCAAAACCCATCTCTCCCGACTCGCGAATCACTATAGTCCTCCCATAAGAGACAATCATCAATATTCACGAGAAGATTAGACGGAGTATCCGACATACCAAGTGTCATCTTGACAATCATATAAACAATCGGGTCCACAAATCCCACTCCGATGGATCTGCTCAGCGACGTCTCGAAATTCATATTTTTCGTCATTTTACCACTGAATTGATCTTAAGTTAAAAAATTCAAACTTTAAAAAAATGATAATAAATAAACCCTCTATTTATCAAAATTCTATCTCTCATCATTCCAATCTGTTCTTTCCCCTGGAAAATTGAACAATAAGTATACTCAACTCTGAGAAATCATAAATATCCACTGGAAAGAGACCCCTGACGTGCCATTAGTGTGAGCAATGACGCGCCCGATCTGACATAACTTGTGAAAGCCTTCGCTATTATATTATATCATATTATATGGTCACTTGACCTTATTTCTGGATATTAGTATGACACCCCCCGGTACCTTGATTGTGTCAATTTCCCTCTATTTGATTGTCCCTTACAGCAGCTCGCGATATGCGACGGGATGCCACTTGCACCCACAGATGATGATATACGTCTTGACAGCTACCACTGGGCCCCCGAATGCTCCCTTTCAATTTGTGTTGATAGATAAGAAAGTCAAGCATTTCATGTCAGCTCTCCAAGTCACACTTGTGATTTTTCAAAGAAACAAGAAGGCACGTCAGAGGAGAGGTGTCTACTTCTTCGACGCATCCTTACTCCGCAACAAGGATTAAAATTTCGGCCAAAATGACCGAAATTTTAGCCAAAATTATCTGTTTCGATCCCCACTAAAACGATAATTTGGGACCAAAATTTCGATCATCAAATGTATGGGATTGAAACCGAAACGAAAACCAAACTTTTGATCATTGCTCCACAAGGACGTGTCGAAGAGGGGCATCTGTAGACACCCCAATTTTGCCCTCTCAGAGTAAACTAACATATTCAGTCAGCCCTTGACCTTGCCCATGACTCTTGAAAATGGACCAAGCCTCTCTAAGAGTTCTAAGACCAAAAAACCCTCATAATCCAGGAATTATGCACCATAACAATAGTATATATATAAGCCATAGACCCTATTGAGTGAAGGTCAAAGGTCGAGCCAGAACCCTGGCAATATATTCCTCATTTGATAGCCTAGATGTTAACTTTTTTTATCGGACTTTGATATTTTTGTAATACTTTGATATAATAGAATTTATGGGCTTTAAAGTTTCAAAAAAAGGTTTGTCATTTGAAAGTTAGAAATTTGACCAAATTATAAAAAATTGGATTTTATTCTTGAACTGAAAAAATTCTTTGAGATTTTTAATCCGAGACTATATTTATTGAATTTAAATGGGGGGTATTTCGTTATTTATATATAATATCTTAAGTAAATGGAAAGGAAAGAGTTATGACATTTACTTAAATGATATCACATGTAAATATATAAGTCTGTCTGTCCTAACCTGCCTACCTATTTGTCCATCCATCCTTAGCCTGAAATGTCTGTCTGTACTTAACCCAAAATTACGCGCATGATAGTATACGCTTAATTCAATTCTGCGCGGTTCTACTTACGCGCAATTAGTCCTGAATTACGCGCGGGTCAGCTTGCACGTAATTCAATTAAGTGAATGACCCATTGCATGGAATCAGTCCAACTTGGACTTGGCCTAAGTTTTCGTGTGCCACCTGAAGTTCCTGATTTCACGCATATACACCTATGCGGAATTGATTCCACACGTCATTCCACAAGCAGAATTCGTCTAGACTTGGACTGGGACTGTAATTCCCCTGGTTGTAGGAACTCCCCGATCTCGCACAAATCCCCCTGCGCAGAATTGGATTCCACACATACACACATGCGCGAAATTAGTTTCAAAGCCTACTGGAATTAGGACGCCCAACCTGGCTGGCCGCTCCCCAGTTAGTGACCGACTCAAAGTGAATTAAGTGCCAACCCACATGCACGGAATTCAATTAAGGACCACCAGTCACGCACAGAATTCACCAATCCCGCACATTCCCACATGTGCGGAATTAGCCCGATACCTATAAATAAGACCCCCCATACCTCGAACAAGCAACACCAATTCACTTAATTTTATCAAGAAACGCAATAGCAATCTCTTCTCCCTCAAGCTCAGGCCTTTCCTAAGCTCGAGTCCTTTCTCTCTGTGGCCCTGGAAGGAAGAAGAAGCGCTCGGCTTCAGGTAATCTCCTTCTAGTTTTTAGTTCTAGTTCTTAATTTTCTTTCTAGTTCTTATCTTTCTTCCTAGTCTTTAATTTTCTATGTCCTTAATGCTAGTTCGAATTCTTCATTCTATCTCTACATTTTTTAATTCTTGATCTTAGCTTTTAATTTCTGATTCTTAATTCTAATTAAAGTTCAGTATTTAATTCTCTATATTTACAAAATAACCCTTAGCCAACCGATTTGCCCAAGGGAATTTACGGAGGGTACCCGGGAACGAGGCCGATCCTCCTTAGCATAACGAGCCACAACTCTCTTTTTTTTAATTAGACTCCTAGTAGGATTAGGAGACTAGGTTAATTAGATTCTGATCGTTTTAATTTCAAAACCTTGCAGTGCACAAGTTCAAATGTACTTGGGTGAGTACAAGGGCGTCAAACCACATGGACTAGTCGTTTATTTTAAACTAAAGCCTTATTAAAAAGTGGTTTTTATAGAACTAAATTCCTAATTATTCTAGCGAAGAAAACATATTTGGAAAATATTGAGAGACAAGCCTAGGATCTCTCTTGGATCTCATACTCGTAAATAACAAACCCCTATTCTCTCCTATTTTGAATCCCAGGTACCCTCCCACTCTAGGCTACAAGCTCTAGGGCTTCGTATAAGAATTAGATAAATCTAATCGCAAATTAGACAAATCTAAACATCAAAGCATCATTGCACGAACCAACTAAAACTACCCTACAAGGCCTAGTTCGTTGGTGAATATCCTATCTATTCCAACCCCAATTCGTACAAGGCCACTGAGATTACATTAAATAGAATTAAACATTTACAATCGCTTGTTCTCGAAGACTCTCGAAACCTCGAACATGCAATCATACAATTAAAATGGAATTCACAAATAAAGAAAGAAATAGAAATAAAGTTATTTACTTATCTTAGATCGTACAAGAGATCCCAAGCTTCGGGACATTTAGCCGCGCATCGTTTCTATGGTCTTCATCATTGCTGACTCGATCATAGAACAATGATTACAAAGCCCTCAATCTCACAAACTCTCACAGATCTAAAATCTCGACCTAAACTACGAGCAAAAAGCCCTATAGCTTAAAGCTCCTTTATTCCTAACATAGGGTCCTTATTTATAGATATATAAGGTCCTAGAACATCGATTTCTACTAGGAAACAAACCCTAGAATAAATTTTATCTAAACTAGGGAGGTAGAAGATCATGGAGTCTTAATTTTAGGAAGAAATCCAATTGTTCTCGCCTAAAAATCAACAAGAATGCCCATCCTCACGCCTGAAAATCAGCCAAAATCCTGACTGTGATCTGTCCAAAAATGATTTGGACAAGTCTCAAAATGCAAATCTGAATCCTTCTTCTGCTATTGGGTTTGGACTCATCGAAATGGACATTTCGACCGGTCTAAAATCTCATTCCTTAAGTTGTTCTGCGCTGGAACATTTCAAATTCGCGTTCTGAACTAGTTTGGACTTGTCACAAGTCATTCTCGACCGGCTTAGAAAACCCTGCACTTTTCTGCGTTTTTGTGCGAACGTCAGTTGGCCATAACTTTTGATCTATAGCTCCGATTAAGGTGATTCTTAGCTCGTTGGAAAGTTGGGAAAGTCTCTTTTCCAATGGTATAAGTCTTAGATCTAGAAGATCAATGCGTAAACTTTGGCACTATTCTTTCTCTCTTCTATTCTGGTAGGTTCTTGCCATAGCCTCAATACTCCTTTACTTTGCTCTTTTACCCACATTTGTACTTTAAGGCCTTCAAAACCTATTATAT
This sequence comes from Chloranthus sessilifolius, assembly GCA_021018995.1. Classification (NCBI taxonomy): domain Eukaryota; kingdom Viridiplantae; phylum Streptophyta; class Magnoliopsida; order Chloranthales; family Chloranthaceae; genus Chloranthus; species Chloranthus sessilifolius. The sequence continues at coordinate 27,942,591 of CM037585.1, read as the reverse complement.
TCAATTTTGCACTAAAAGTAAACATTAGCAATTAAATGAGGTCTAGCAATGCCAAGATTTGAGTCTAAAGTATGCAACTTTTAAGACCGATCACACCCCCAAACCTCAACTTTCCTAGTCGTCGAGCAAAGGCAATCTTCAAATCCTTCCCAAAAGCAAACTAATCCGTTTTGCTATTGTGTGTTTCTTGGGTTGCATCAAGGGTGAATGGGTAGTGTCGGGGTAGTGCATTTATTCTTCGGCATGTTGCATGTAACTTGTTCATTTTCTTTTGGATGTTTTCGGTCTCATGGTGGAAAAGTAAAAAATAAATTGAAAAGATTAAAAAATGTCCCAATTTGGGGTGTCGATCTAGTGACTAGAGTATCTCTACCAAGGTGCTAGCGCTCTTAAAAAAAATTCCCTAGTGTCAAGTGACGGTGGGACTCTTATCTGCCTCTCAGATACCCTAGAGTGCATTAGTAATGATCCCATGATGGGAAGTAGTTTGATTATTTCGGCCACATGCCAAGCTCGATTTTGTGAGTGCTGAACGATCATCATGTATCGTAGCTTTTTAGCGAGGTTGGGATGAATGGTAGGTAATGTGTGATTGCATCACTTGCCATTTGAGAGTTTTTTATTTTATTTTGAAGAGATTTTGGAAATCATTTGACTCATCGTCCGAAAGAGAAATAAAGGGGTGAAGAAGAGATAAGGTTTATTGATCTAAGGGTAGCTTTTTATTTAACTGATTTTTGAAATAATAGTCAACTACTTTCTTCTCAGGTGGGTAATGCGGTGCCATAATTGAGCTCTCCATCATGATTCAGCACCATCTGTCTTAGATTCTATGGTTAGCAGGAGTTTTGTCCTCCTCCGGCCACCGTACAATAATATCTAGTAGTGTGAAGAAGTCAGGGATGCCCTCGTAGCTTGCTTATACTTCTCTAATAAGATTACCAGAAATGCCCTCACAATTTATTTATGCTTCCTTGAATTCATTGACTGCTCATTCGTCGTATTACTCTTGCTCAATTGTGCTTCTTTTCTGTATATATATTTTTTAACAATCTGCTAATGCAAAAATTATAAGGTTACATTTTCATTTTTTCTACTCTATCATTTACTTTAATGGTTGAAGAGGGTATATGAGAATCCAAAGTTTTCTATATTTTAAAAAGGAATTTTATGATCCACTAGTACTTTTGATCAACTTGCTCGAATAGGAAGGTGGTCAATGAGTTAGATGATTCCCAAAATAGTTTCGAAAATAATGACCTACGACTGGTGAATGCCTTGCAATGACTGCGGAGATCATACATATAAGAGTACACATGTTTAGGCTATGAGACATGATAATGACTGAATTACGATTCCAAGGGTTAGAAAGTCTTTCCAGTGTGACAAGTTCCTAGGCATGTTGCCGAAATAATGTAGGTACTCCCCTTGTGGGTTTTGATTTTCCTCTAGGTGAGGCGGTTGTGTTGGCATTGTTCCTTAGCACTAGCTCCTCAACGTTGAGTTTTTGATCAGTGAAGAGATTTTTGGTTTGGACACCAAATTTGGGGTGTTGATGTTGTTGGGTATAAGAATATTTTTTTTATGCTTTTAAGTTTATGTATTTCTTTGATTTTTTTTAGTATTTATTTTTTTTGTTTTGTATATATTTTTATTTTTATTTTTTAAGATACAACATCAGTTCCTAAAGTAAGGGACTGACATAGGAAGTCCGCTTAGTGGGACATGCTGAATCGTCGGAGTGACCATTCGATTAGATGATATTGTTTCGGGGTTCTCAATCCCATTCGATCTGATCGATCATGAATGAGATAGAGGTTATGTTCGAGTTTGTGGTTTGGATGATGTGAGATTTGTCGAAGTAAGTGTGACGTCTTTTTACCTCTTTTGATGAGTCTTTTACGGTTGGTGGCTCCTTTTCAGGAGGGACCTTCCTTAGTTTTCCAATAAGGTAAGACATCTCGTAGAGTTTGAGCGTAGAGTTGTTAGAGAATTTTTTGAGTTGTTGGAAAGTTAATTGTCGGTGAAGTTGGAGTGGAATCCGTTGGTGTTGTAACGGTAATGATAGGATAAGGAAAAGGTAAAGTAGGAGGAGGAGACGTGAGGGCATAGATTAAGGAGGACCTTTCCTCCGTGTGGGGCGGTTTTGTTTTCCCTTATTTGGTTTGATGCATATTTTGAGTTTATTGTGAGATTGTTTTAAAGTTTTGTTTGTAATTTTTTGAGGAAGCTCTGTGTAGACTGTTTGACATAGCGGTTTCGTTGTCGGTTGGTGTTCTATGAAGGTTTTGATTGTGAGGTATGCGGAAATCTGGATCCGGTGGTTAGAATCGATCTTAGTTATGATGTCGATTTTGTGTTGTGGTGGATTTGAGAGTTCTGAGATATGTCAATTTGGATATTGATTGGGGTCGCAAAATTTAAGTCTAGTTTGATTTTGAGAGTGGGAGCGATGATCAGCTCCTTGATAGTTCGGTGGTTAGCTCAAAGGTGAGTGGAGTTTCTATTGTAGGGATAGGTTCGGTTTTAGTGATGGGTTCGAATTCGATAATAGGCTCGAGTTTGACTACAGGTTCAGGTTTGACAATGGGTTCGGGTTTGATGGCGGGTTCAAGCTTGTGGATGGGTGCAGGTCGATGATAGGTTCGAGTCTAGGTTCGACGATTTGTTTAAGCTCAATGATAGGTTTGGTTTCGTGTCCGAATGTAGGTTCAAGTTCGATCATGGGTTTAGGTTTGATGATAGGTTCATGTTCGAGGATAGGTTTAGATTTGTCGATAGTTTGAGGTTTGATGTCAGGTTTGTATTCGGTGATTAGTTTAGGTTTGACGATAGGTTCAAGTTTGATGACAGGTTCAAATCCGATGATAGGTTTAGGTTCGGTGACAAGTTTAGGTTTGATGATAGGTTTAAGTTTGGTGACAAGTTTAGGTTCGATGATTGGTTTAAATTTGATGATAGGCTTAGATTTGTTGACAGGTTTATGTTCGATGGTGGATTTAGGTTTGGTGACAACGTCGGGTCTGATAACAGGTTTAGGTCTAATGATAGGTTTAGTGACAAGTTTATGTTCGAGAGTATATTTAGGTTTGGTGATAATGTTGGGTCTGATAACAGGTTTAGGTTTGATGATAGGTTTGAGTTCGATGATAAGTTTATTTTTGATAATAGGTTTGGGTTTGGGGCTCAGTTTCGTGGTTGGTGAGGTGATAAGTTTGGCGGTGAGTTTAGGTTTTAAGGCGGGTGTAGAGATTGATTTGTGAGTTGTTTCTGAGATCGGTTCAACGGTTGATCCTGGAGTGAGTGAAATGGATGGTTCAGGGGTATGTTTGATAGCAGATTTGGGTTCGAGATTTTGTTTTAAAGTTGGTGAGGTAGTAGTGAGTTTAGGCTCTGAAGTTGGCGTAGAAGTTAATTCGAGAGTTGATTCTGAGGTTAGTAGGGCGATGAGTTCATGTTTTGAAGTTGATGTAGAGATTAGTCCAAGGATCGGGTTTAAGGTTGGTGGGGTGATGTTTTCGATCATGTGTCCAATAATGTGTGGGATCAAGGATTAATTCCATAGTATGTTTGATTAGGGGTCTTGATTCGATTACGGGTTCAGGTTCAAAGTATAGTTTCGTGATTGGTTTAAGTATAAATTGTGTTGTAGTATGTTGGTGGATTGGTTCTAAAGTGAGAGGTTGGTGATTTCGAGGATAGATTTGATTACAGGTTTGGGTTTAGAGTTTAATTTTTTTATCGTTTTAAGTTTGAATAGTGTTGTAGTATATGGATAGATAAGTTCGAGAATTTCTTCTAGAACCGGTATGTAACTTTGTCTAAGTGTTGATAGTAAGGTTGGTTTAGGTGCAAGATCGGGGAACGCAGTGGTTGGCTCATTGGTGGATAAGTTATAGAGTTCGAATGTAGGTTGGGTTGGTTCGGGGGTAAGTGTGTCGATTTTTTTGATGGGTTGAGTTAGTTTAGGGGTGAATTCGGTGATAGGTTGGGTCTTAGTGATCTTGGTAACTGGTTCAGGGCGAAAGGTGATTTCGCGTTCATAGATATGCGGGATAGGGTTAGTGGTCATGAATGGATTGTATGGACATGGTCTGAAGGGGGTTTAATCCTCTGGATCAGGCTAGATGGGTGGAATGGGGCAGGAGTGAGTGAGTGTACTGTGATAGCCCAAGTTTCAATACCCTGAAACCCGCACCGTCAGTACGATACTCAAGGCCATACCCCTTATACAAACGGAACACTTGGTACATCCACACATAAAGCGGAATAAAGCATAAAGCTAATAAAGCAGATAGAGACATCATACTAAAGAAATCTCACATCTATACAATAACCAACTAACAGATAACTCAAAAGACGATTCTAATCCCATGCCAAATGCATGAGCAAAAGAATTGAACCGAACCATCAGTGACAACCAAAAGTCACCCTATGATGGTTCGCCAAAATGAATATAATATCTCATAATTATATCATTTCTAAGTTAAAATGGTCGGATGTACCAAGCCTTACAAAATAAATCTCAAAATAGCGCAGTAAAGTCCACTAGAAGAAATCCTCTGGAGGTGGCTCTGTCTCCTCTCCAACAATGTACTCAGGATCTCCTAGGTCTAGATCTCCAGTACCCGCTGCATCCTCAGAACCTGTGACGTATAGTCGAAGGGTGAGCTACATCACAGCTCAATAGGGAAAAATTAATATAGCATGCATATTTTTAACGTTACACATACCATTCATGACATAACACAAATCATATATTTCTTGAATGAACACAATTTTAAAATATTTAAATTGAATGAAATTGATAGCTGATGCACATTTCAAAAGTCACACTTATCATAACTCAAAAGTTCTTTTCTTACTTCACAAAACTTAAATCAATCACTTAAATAATTTCTCGATAAAATATAGCATCGAGCCCCGATGAAGTACCCACCATCGTCGTTCAATTGAACCCTTAGCACATATATAAACACAAGCCCTCTTAAATGGAGGTGACTTGTTGAACACATATTACCGTAGAATGGTAATCAAAGAGTAGATATCCCGCCACACCGGAGCACAAGTTGTACGGATATCCTGCCCTACCGGTCACGGATATCCCGCTGCATCGGTCACGAATATCCCGCCGTGTCGGTCGGGTATTCACACGAAAACCTTAAATCAAAGTGCTAAATCTACATATAGTTATTCACCATGAGTTTGTGACAATTATAATAGGTTTTGACTTCAAATTTCTCACATATTCACATCCTGATGATGTCACATGCACACATATCTCTGATTTCTTAAGCTCTCACACATATTCACATCCTGATGATGCCACATGCACACATAACTCCGAGTTCTTGCCGAAAACACACACATACGTAACATACTTCACACACACACACATTTTCTCTTAGTGATCACACATATCACACTTGCATATTTCAAATATGATCAATCCATTCTATGGAAAAATATATCGTAAAACACACATTCACATCATATCACTACACACATGCCTACTGAAATCAAATACACATGATAAGAAGTTTTCCCTACCTCACACGAAGTTGCACTATAATTCTCCTAGCTCATAGTTGCTTTTCTAATCCATGGTTCAAGCTCACACCTACCATACATAAATTTATAAACAAAATGTCAAAGATGACGTAAAACAGGAAGGTACAAAGTCTCCCAAAAGTCCACAAGTCAAAACCAAACCAAGCCTTAAAACTGTCATAAATCGACCGGTCGATTTGGGAATCGACCGGTCGGTTTTCCTTCAGAAAACCAGACCTTGTTCACACCAACCACGACAGTCAATCTCAAATTGACCGATCGGTTGATTTCTATTCGACCGGTTGGTTTCTCAAAAACCAACTTTACACGCTCACTATTTTCCTAAATCGACCGGTCAATGCTACTTTCGACCAGTCAATTTTCCAAATCGTGCTTGGCCTTCAGATCTCACAACTTGTCAAAATCGACCGATCAATTTTGAATTCGACCGGTCAGTTTTCCACATATTTCACCCAGTTTGGGTTTGCACTTCTCAAATCCTTTTTCCTTTACTTTTTCTCTCTTTCTTCTTTCAATTCTCTTCCCATAATCATAACTAAGATATCAACTTAGTTTATACAGAATTCACATAAATCTTACCTTCTTAAATCGATCAATTCCTCAATCTGAGCTTCACGACTTGGCTTCATAGCTTGAAGCCATGTATTCCACACAATTCAAAGCCTTTGAATCACACACACTTTCCGATCCTTCACGCACACTCACGCATTCAATTCAGCTTACAACTCTCTTCTCATTTACTCCCTCTCTCTTCTCATTTACTCTTTCAACTATAATTTCACAAGAGAATAACTTCTCTTTAAGTCTAACACATTTATTATGACCTAGACTTAGGTGTTAAGCACATACACCCATTCTAAGTGTATCGAAACTCATTCTAAGGTCCACATACATTACTTATTCATTCTCAACTTTACTTGACACATGTCATAACACGACCTATCCATTACATTCACAAGGTCAAGCACTTGACTTGGCGGGCACACACACCGAGGTGTACTATTCAAAGTCATAATTTTTCTGGATGTTACAGTATACGGTATCGTATGCAGGTTGAAGGCTTGATGGAGTTTGTTCAAATAATGGGTTGTAGCAGGTGATGTTAGTTTACGCAGTATCAGGGAGTTGGTTTTGATCATAGTGCGGGTTTATCTATTGGTTGGTGTATAGTGGTTGGTTTTGGTCAGGGTATAGGTTTGTGTATAGACCTTGAGCTTGGTCGTATGGGTGGTATGGCGGAGGGTTTGTTTGGGTTTTGTCCTTAGTTTGTGTTGATTTGTTCAAGGCTTAGAGTCTCGTTTAGGGTGTTTGTCTCAGGGTCATTGGAGGAGTTTCCGTTGGATGTTAGAGTAGAGAGATCAAGGTCCCCATTTTTCAGGTAATGCTCTATACGTAAAGCGCGTTGATAAAGGCTTGTGAAGTCATGATAGTCGCTTAAGATGAGATTGCTTCGAAAGGGTTCTCGAGTATTCATGATCATAATCTCTATCGCATCGTTTCTTTTATTTGATTCCCTGTTCGGGCAGTGAGCCTCCTCCAGCGGTTAGTGAATGTCGCGAAGTCTTCGTTGTCTTATTGTCTTGTGTGCATCAAGTCAATGAGACTGCTTTCTTTATGAGTGAGGTGTTGGTATTGGTCTCAGAATCTATCGGCTAAGTCTTCTAATGTCTCGATTTCGGCTAGAGGTAAAGTAGTAAACCAATCAACGGCTTTGTTGGTGCGCACTTTTTCTGGGTTCCTTTCGATCCCCGTGAATCAATGGCCCAATTCTGTCCTGAGCGGACTCTGGCAATGTGGTGTTTTGAATGCTAAAAATAAAAGAGAATTTTTAGGAGGGTTCCTAGTTTATTGTGATCACCAGCTGCAGATATCTAACGACGCTGCAGCACGTCAATGATCACGCTTTGGAGCTGGTGTGGGTTACTTCTTTACTGAATCGTCGGCCTACCAACGTTAGTAACACTGGCTCTTCTTTTAATTTAGATAGTTTAGTTTTTCTCTCCTTATTATTGTTGTTATTCTAATGGGCTTAAGTTTCCTCGTTCTATTATGAGTCTAACTGTGTGAACCTGTTGTAGTGAATTAATCTTAGTGTCCTAATCCTAGTGTAAGTCTACTTTGTTTAAATATTCTTATCTTATTGGAAGTCTAGTTAGTTTAGGATCCAATTACTTTTGGGTGTCCTACTTTTATCATAATTCTATTGTGACTAGGTGTCCTAATTCTATCGTGATCCTAAAAGGTCTCTTAGTGCTATTAGAAGTTTAATTGATTTAATATTTTAATTTTATTGAAAGTCTAATTAGTTAAGTCTCCTAATCCTACTAGGAGTCTAATTAATTCAAATGTTCAAATCTTATTAGAAGTCTAATTAATTTAAATATTTTAATCTTATTAGAAATCTAATTAATTAAGTTTCATAATCCTACTAGAAGTCTAATTAATATTAATCTCCTAATCGTGCTAGGAATGTAAATATGCTAATTCTAGTGAAACTCTAATCAAAGCAAGTATGCTAATTGTACTAAAATTCTAATTAAAGCAAGCATATTAATTTTATTGAAATTCTAATTAAAGCAAATATACTCATTTTACTGAGATTCTAATTAAAGCAAGTATACTAATTTTACTAAAATTCTAATTAAAGCAAATATACTAATTTTACTAAAATTTTAATTAAAGTAAAGGAAATAATTTTACTAAAGTTCTAAGAAAAGGGGTTTTGGGCCCGCTATGTTAAGGAGGATCGGCCTCATTCTCAAGTACCCTCCGTAAGCTCCATTGGGCAAATCGGGTGGCTGAGATTAAAGTAAATTGAATTTTGAATTATAAGATAGTATTTTTTTGGATTTTTGAAGTCGATTTTAGGTTATGATTATGAATTAAATTTTGAAACTAAAAATTAAGAACTGAACTATAAATTGGGATTTTAGAAATCTTAAATTGAGGAATTAAAACTAAAATTTAAACTCTAAGGACTGAATTCGAGACCAAAATGAGAAAATCAGACTGTATGATTAAGGACTAGTTCTAGAAACTAAGAACTAGAACCAGACATTACTAATAGGACTGGAGATTGAGATTTCAGAACAAAATTGGGGTTTAGGGTCGGGGATTAGGCAGTCTGATTAAGGACTAGTTCTAGAAACTAAGAACTAGAACTAGATATTAAAAATTACGGTCTAAAAAAAAGGTGCCACGGTCTAAGACTAAAAATTTAATGCTAATAGTTAAAACTAAAAAAGCTAAATCTAAGAACTAAAAACTAGAGTCGGAAACTAAAAGCTAGATTTTACCTAAGGTCGAGGCTGCAAAGAGGAATTTTGAAATTCGAAGCTTGGATCCAGAGGACTTGAAACTCGAATCTCGAAGTCATTGATGTGTTTCTCTCTCTGTTCGCTTTGTTCTGTGTGTGCCCTCCTCTTTGGAGCCGTAGTAAAAAAAATCTTTTATAGGTTTTTTTCTAATTATGTGCCCTATTTCAGGCGTTTAACTAAATTGCACGCCAGTTTTCTGACGCTTATTCACTTTGAGTCGGTCACCGGCTCAGTGAGCGACCGGCTGACTGGCTCAGCCGAGTTCCCTAGTTCTAATCATGTTAGGACTAATTGTGTGCCTTGTTTGGAGTGCGCAATCCGATTAAGTACTTCATTCTAAGCACTTAATTATTGAATTTTGAAGGTCAAGGGCTGTGAGACTAGGTCGGGCATGGACCAATTGCGCGCCTGTGATGGAGCGCTCAATCCGATCACGCGTGCCATGTGGAGCATGTAATCAAGTCTTGAGGTGGTCTGAAGAAAGGAAGTCTAGTCTGAAAAGGGACTGATTGCACGTTTGTGGATTGGTGTGCAATCAAATTGTGCACGTAGTTTTAGGCATGTAATTCAGGGTTGTCTGGGTTGGGTCTGAAATGCAAGACTATTGTTTCAGTTTCTATTTCAACTATATAGTATTATTTAGTATATAGTCTCCCTACGTTTGGGTCTGAGCCACAGAGCTATCGTTTCAGCCTGTGTTCAGTCATGTACTATTCTTTCAGTGCATGGTTCCCAAGTCGAGATTTGGAGTCTAAGCCACAGAACTATTGTTTTAGCATGTGTTCAGCCATATACTATTGTTTCAGCATATGGTTACCACATTAGGGTCGGAGGATCTGAACCACAGAGCTATTGTTTCAGCCTATGCTCAGCCATATACTATTGTTTCAGCATATGGTTCCCACATTAGGGTTAAGGGTTCTGAGCCACAGAGCTATTGTTTGAGTCTGTGTTCAGCCATATACTATTATTTCAGCATATGGTTCCCACATTAAGGTTGTGAAACTTTCAGAGAAGGTAAGTCCTTTCTGAAAAGTCACGGGCAAGGTCAAAGATTGATCGAACGAATTTGTATATTTCGAGAGGGCAAAATGGGGGTGTCTATAGGCTTCTCCTTCTAGCGATCTTTGAAAGTAGTGGATCAAGAGCCCTTGATTGGTTTGAATCGGAAGGTAGTCATTATAGAACAGGGCCAAGTCGTGCTTCGAGTTCCCTGTACTGTTGTATTTGTTGAATTTGGGTGGTTTGAACCCAACGAGTACAGTGAAGTCGAGGTCTCGACAGAATTTGTTGAATTTGGAGGATCGCTTAGAATGCTCTTTCTTAGCCATGTAGGCATCTAGAAATCAAGGGAGGTCGTCCATGTTGATCGTAGCATTGTCTTTAGGTGTCTCGAGAGAGGTTTGTCTTCAGCGGTTTCCATCATAGGGGGTGCGAGGTGTGTATGTGTTATGTGTCGGGGGAGTCGGAGTCGGCATCCTTCCTCTCTGCCTGCTTCCAAGAGTAACTTGTCTTTGGTCTTTTACAACTTTGTATAAGTTGGTCAAAGTTCAAGCGTATGCGTCAGATCTTTTCCTCCTTCGAGAGCACATGCGGTGGTCTATAACTTCGCTAGTAGCTTTTCTCGATTACCGCTCCGTTGATGTCGCTGTGATTTGTATTTTGAGGAGTGAAGGGGTATATTTCACTCTCACTAACTATATTTACCCAAGCACAACATCGGGCTGTTCATGAAGACGGCCTAACGTTATACTCGGGATCGCTATAGGGGCTCCATGAGGGTGGGTCATTATCACTAAGATTCATTTTTCTCTCTCTTTTTTTTTTAAATATGCAGTGTGTGTAAAAGGTGGAAATAAAATAAAATAAACAAAAACCAAACTAATTTAATTGGGGCAACGCTAGCGAAAAGTGTCCCATCGCAATCGCCAATCTGTTGGTACGCACTTTTTCTGAGTGCCTTTTAGGTCCCAAAATAAGTGGCCCAATTCGATCTGAGTGGACTCTGGCTAAGGGTGATGGAGTAATAAACTAAGAAATATTAAATTGGTTGTTATTGTGATAGCCCGAATTTCGAAACCCCGAAATCCGTGCCATCAGTACGACCTTCAAGGCCGTGCCCTGGGTTCCTTACAAGACATTGATATATACAAGCCCAAACTGTAATTGAGGCACACGTAGCTACTCCAAATAAAATCTCAAAAAATAATCAAGGTATCGCAAGGCAGTCCTTGTCCCATGCCAATTCATGGACATAAGGACTTACCCAAACCATTAGTAATAATAGTTTCATCCTAGACGTTTTGTCAAGAAACGGTATTTAAAAACATTCGAAATAAAGAGGCTTGATACACCAAGCCATACATAATACTCTCAACTCACTCTCAAAGTATGCAGTGGGTTTCCTAGAAGAATTCCTCAGGAGGAGGTTCTGACTCTTCTGTGGGCACGTAATCCAAAACCCTTGGATCAGCTTCTCCAGAAGTCTTTGCTGCCGCTAGTCCTGGACCTGTGACGTATAGTCTAAGGGGGGTGAGCTACATCCTAGCTCCGTAGGGAAACAAAAAGAACATATAGATTGACCTTCACACATATGTCAGCAGTTTAACAAGCATAAAATTTATCGAGTAATCACTTATGGACAACAATTGAAATAACTGGAAATAAACTAATGATTTTGACTGTTACTTAGCATGGTTTTGTTTAATCTCCTTATTAGTTTAGTTATGAATTTGTCCTAATCACTTAAATCTTAACTTAAGTAGTCCCCGAGCAATATAGCATCGAGCCCCGATGGAATACCCACCATCGTCGTCTAACTAGACAGTTATTATATGTATCCCCTGGGAATATTGCCCAAGCCCCTTTCTCATAGGTGGCGGGGTCTATTTTTAGATCTACATCCCTGGGATGTACTATGAAAGTACGGATCTGTCGCCGTACCGCTCACGGATATCCTGCCGAGTCAGTCGTGGGTATCCCGCCACGTCGGTGGGGTATTCTAATCAAACCTTAAATAATAAAAATGTCAAATGTGCTCTACATATAGTTATTCACCGTGATTGTGCTAATTATATTACATCAGGCCTTATCACATTTCTTACATTTCTCTGTTAGTTTTCATCTGCATCCCTGGGGTGTCCCTTATTTCCATTGAATCCTTCTTTGTTTTAACTATATGATTTTTGGTCCCCTGGGGACCTCAAGACTTTCACGTTGTAAACTCACTCACACACCCTTTTTCATGAGGATCATGCAGTATTTGACTATTTAATGGATTACACTAAATATATGAATTTCACGGAACAATGCACATGTTTCAGAAATATTCCCTACCTCGCCGAATTTCAAAGCACGCCTTCTCGTAGAGGTTTATACTTCATGATCATGCATCAAACCTACATTTTAATTTAGCATAGGCTTAGAAAGGTCACTAGAACCATTGGGCTGTACAAACCCCAAGTTTCTTGTATTCGAAAATTCCAAGAACTGAGTGGTCACCAGACCTCGCTCGAGCGGTCACTTGACCTCGCTCGAGCGGTCACCTGACCTCGCTCGAGCGGTTAAATCGAGGTCGCTCGAGCGGTTAAATCGAGCCACCGAAGTATTACTGGGGACCCTCGCTCGAGCGAGCTTCCCCTTAGTTTTGGGGGCCGCTCGAGCGAGGGCCAGGAGTATTATTTTCCTATTCATCCTCGCTCGAGCGAGCCCTTTAGACCGCTCGAGCGAGGAACGATGATTTTTGCTCCTCGATCAGATCGAGAACATAATTTCTCCCTTCATTCAAACCTTAACATCATTAAAAACATTCAACCAACATTCTTCCTATTATTTAAAACATGCCTAAGCATCTATCATGCCTTTAACATACCTCCGACGCTGAGTCTCGCGCAAGTTTGATTTAAGATTCGAAATTCTACTAGGCTAACAGGCCTCCAAGGTTCCTCCTCCAGCCTTTTCTCCAACTCTTCTGCCGATTTAAGTCCCAACGAAACCCTAGTTCTTTACTAGGCTCTTCTCTTCTTTCTCTCTATATTCTCCTTCTCTCTATTTAGGTTAGAATAGAGTTACGCAAGGGTTCTTCTCTCCTCTCTCTTTCACTTTTATACATATAAGTTAGGGAAAATACTAGTGTGTTTCCCACGTACACACATAGTGTCTTTGGTTCGTTTTGGTCTCCTTGTGAAACACATATACCTATATGTAATGCATGACGTGCACTCATCCCAAAAATCTGGGGCTGTGACAATCACCCCAACTTACAAGATTTTCGTCCTCGAAAATCGACGATATTCTCTTAAGCAGGTACCACTACTGTTACCCGACCCTGAATATCTAAAATAGTAATTTAACGATTTGTCGCATTTCGCAACAACATGCGTTGGCCATGCCAATTTATTTCCACATAGATGAAAGGGATTATCATTCACCACACTCATTCAATCGTTATATTAATCATCCACAAAAATTTGTGACATTCATGTCACGATAGTTTAAAAAAACATTGACCAGGAAACCACCTCATTACAAAATGTCTCAAAAATATTACATATTATGTGTTCAAAATTAACGTTACTATCTAGTCATCATCCACCTCATAGTCGTCGTCGTCGTCGCCGGAGTCATCATCATCCTCGTAGTCCTCGCCATCCTCATCCTCGTCGTCCACCCCGACGTGGTACCTGCTGTATGCCTCGAAAGGTGGTCGGAGCTAGACACTCCAAAAATAGCATCCCTCATGGCACCGACGCCGCATGTATCATGGTAAGCCCATGAGGTCGATAAGTAGTGCCTCCTGGAACCTCTGATGCAATCTGATCTCCCGCCCTTGCTGAAGGATCTCCCGCATCATGCCAGTGTCGGTAGTGGGTATGGGTTGTGGAACTGAGGTAGAGGGAGTGGTCGGTCCTGCCGGCGCTTGATGGGTGGTTTATCGGGACACCTGACGGTCTCTTTTCTTGTTGACGCTGGTTTGTAGACTCTTAAGGTTTCGGCTCCAGTCTTGGGCGAGATAGGGGACGACGTTATCGGTGAGGAACAACTCGTCCTCCCGGATCTTAAATCCTCCCTTCCCATTCCGTGAGTCTAGGAGTCGGGAAATCAACCGAGCATATGGTAGTCGGTTGATGGGTGGAGGAACAACACCCCTTACATTTCTTTTATAGGCATGCGCCATGCCTTTTATGATGATCATAGGTGCGTTGATCCACCTATTATGGAATGCGGTGTGTAGGGCCCGCAGAAACGCATCTCGGCGTTCTTGATCATGGCCAGTTGAGTGTAGATTCTTTTTAAAGATGACATCTAAAAGCCACATACGCGGCGGTAGTTGTGATCGGGTAATAGATTGTCCCGAAGCGGACATGCCGCCTGTGATGTCGGAGATGATCGTTGGGAAATCGACGTTCCCAGAAAAAGGTGGTAGGATAAGTGGGCTAGGGGTGTAGATGTGGGGACATTTCATGACCGATGAAATTTCGGCACATCTGAAGATTAACTCATTACCATCGATTGTGACGAGGATAGCGTCCTCGTCGACGTTCAAGTTTAGGGTTTGATAAAATAACTTCATAAGCCTCGGGTAATAACGATCCCCGAACGGCGTAAGCAAGGTCTTAAGATTGTTGTTGGTGAGGAAGTCCGATGTCCATTGGGTGGACGTCGGATCCCCGAAACAGGAGGAATGTATATCCCATTCGGCTTCAAAAATTTTGGCTCCCCACCAATCATCTAGTGTGATCGGAGTGGAGGGTGGGTTTGGTGATGGTTGTGAAGTTTGTGGCGCTTTGTTACATACCGACGTAATCAATCGCCATCCGTTTCTTAGGTTGTGGATTTGGGCTTGAAGCCATTTGGTATTTAAAGGGTTTAAAAAGAAAAGAAAATTTTCAGGGATGGGTAGATTTTACCTAGAAGAGTAGTCTTAACGGATCGGATAGTCTAAATCCGGCTCGAATCGGACGGAAAAGATCGAAAATAGCTAGCCCTAACCCCTCGCTCGTCTCCACTCCCTTCGCTTGAAGATGAAAAGGCATCATGCTTTCCGCCAGATATATATAGTTCCTCCTCGCTCGAGCGGTCATTAGTTATCGCTCGAGCGAGACCAGGACGCTTTATATTATATGCTATGGCCTCGCTCGAGCGGTCAAAATGCCTTGCTCGAGCGGTCACAATGCCTCGCTCGAGCGAGGAATAGCTATCGCTCGAGTGAGAGGAAATTGTTATTTTATGTGGTTCGCTCGAGCGAACATAAGTGGTCGCGTGAGCGAGACCAGAACATTTTTCTGGTATCCTTTCGCTCATTTTCGATTTCAAATCTCAAAAGTTCAACGAAAAGTGGTTCAAACATTGGTTGAAGTCAACATATATATATAGAAATTTTATCTTTCGAAAAATAACTAGATTTCATACTACTCGTAATCACATATTCTTAATTTGAATAAGACTATTCAGTTGGCAATTTCGAACAATTTGGGATATTGTTCTCTAACATCTGCCTCGCGTTCCCATGTTGCTTCTTCGACAGGATGGTTCTTCCATCGGACAAGCACTAAGGGAATAACTTTTGTTCGCAACACATGGTCTTTTCGATCTAAAATTTCTACCGGCTCTTCAATCATGGTCATATCTTCATGCATTTCGAATGATTGTCCGCTCAGCACGTGGTCAGGGTCATTTAGATATTTCCTGAGCATCGACACATGGAAAACATTGTGTACCTGATCAAACAATGGTGGCAATCCAATGCGGTAGGCTACTTCTCCTACACGACCTAAAACTTCAAACGGTCCAAGATAGCGGGGACTTAGCTTCCCTCTCTTTCCAAATCTCATCACTCCCTTCATCGGTGATACTTTCACGAACACATGTTCACCCACCTTAAAGTCTACACTAGTCCGCTTGATGTCAGCATAGCTTTTCTGTCTGCTTTGAGCCGCCTTTAGTCTTCCCCTGATCATGCGGACAATAGCCGCGTTATCTTCAAGTAGCTCGGGTCCCAAAACAAATTTCTCGCCAATTTCCTCCCAATTGATTGGCGATTTGCATCGTCTTCCGTACAAGGCTTCATACGGTGCCATTCCGATGCTCGTCTGAAAACTATTATTATAAGAGAACTCAATCAATGGTAGATGTTGATCCCACGATCCTTGTAATTCTAACATACATGCCCTAAGCATGTCTTCAATGACTTGGTTGACCCTTTCAGTCTGTCCGTCGTTCTGTGGGTGAAACGCCGTGCTAAAATCTAGCCTAGTTCCCATTCCTTCTTGAAATTTCCTCCAAAACTTTGATGTATATAATGGGTCCCGGTCTGAAACAATGCTACTTGGAATCCCATGTAAACGGACGATCTCTTTCATATAGAGCTCTGCTAGTCTTCCCGCCGTGTACATCGTGTTGTAAGGCAAGAAGTGTGCTGACTTAGTCAATCGATCGACTACTACCCAAATGGCGTTATGCTTCCTTGCAGTTCACGGTAGACCGACTATGAAATCCATGGAGATAGATTCCCACTTCCATTCCGGTATGGGTAGAGGCTGTAATAGGCCTGCGGGGTGTCTATGATCGATTTTCACTTGTTGGCACGTCAAACATCGTGACACGTCAAACATCGTGACTTGTTTCAAACCTCTCCACCAGTAATTCTTTTTCAGATCTTGATACATCTTCGTGCTTCCCGGGTGGATAGCATAGCTTGACTTGTGAGATTCATCAAGAATCGTTCGCCGCAATTCGGCATTGTCCAGAATACAAGTCGCCCCTTGAATACTAAGGAACCATCCTCCTTGATTGAAAACTCAGATGTAATACCTTCAGTTACATCTTGACGCATCTTTGTTAGAATTGGGTCTTTCATCTGTAGTTCTCGTATGTGTTCGAATATCACTGGTTTCACTGATATGTTGGCTAAGAAGGCTCCTGGCGTGGCTTGTCGTATGTCCGCGCCACATAACGCTAGATCCTCCAACAACTTCCATCGATGTATACTCAAAATTAGACTAGCCAATCAACTTTTCGACTCAAGGGGTCGGCCACTACGTTAGCTTTGCCTGGATGGTACTGTATGGCACAGTCGGAGTCTTTGAGGAATTTCATTCACCTACGCTGCCTCATATCTAGTTCCTTCTGTAAAATGTATCTGAGGCTCTTATGGTCAGTGAAAATTTCAAATGTTTCTCCGTATAAATAATGTCGCCATATCTTTAATGCGAATATGACTGCTGCTAGTTCCAGATCGTGTGTAGTTCTTTTCGTGCTCTTTCAACTGTCTGGAGCCGTAAGCTATTACCTTTTTATATTGATTTAGTACACAACCCAATCCGTTATACGAAGCATCACTATAAACTGCGAATCCTCCACTGCCTGATGGAATGGCTAACACTGGAGCTGAGGTGAGTCTCTTCTTGAGTTCTTGAAAACTCTTCTCACACGCCTCACTCCACTCAAATCTTGAGTCCTTCCTTGTAAGCCTCGTAAGAGGTCCTGATATTTTTGAAAACCCCTCTACGAAACGTCGATAATAACCTACCAGTCCGAGGAAACTTCGGATGTCTATCACGGTTTTTGGTTGCTCCCAGTTCACTACTGCCTCGATCTTAGCGGGATCTACTGTGACACCATGCTTTGAGACGACATGTCCCAAAAAGCTAACCTCTTCTAGCCAAAACTCACATTTGCTGAGCTTGGCGTACAATTGGTGTTCACGCAAGGTTCGTAGAGCAACTCGTAAGTGTTCTTCATGCTCCGTTTTTGATTTTGAGTAGATCAGGATGTCATCAACAAACACTACAACGCAGGAGTCTAGGTGTGGTTTAAACACCCGATTCATCAAGTCCATAAACGACGCCGGCAAGGCGTTCACAATATCAATGGCATCACTAAAAATTCATAGTGTCCATACCGTGTTCTAAAAGCCATTTTCAATGTCCTCGTACGACTCTTAATCGATGGTATCCGGATCTTAGATCGATCTTGGAAAATATTTTGCTCTCGTGAATCGATCGAACAAGTCATCTATTCTTGGCAACGGATATCGATTCTTCACCGTGACTTTGTTCAATTGACGGTAGTCAATACACAACCGCATCGACCCATCTTTCTTTTTCACGAATATAACTGGTGCTCCCCATGGAGACACGCTTGGTCTTATGAACCCTTTGTCCATGAGCTCTTGCAATTGTTCTTTCAACTCTTTCAACTCGTAGGGCCATCCTATAAGGTGCCTTTGAAATGTTCCGTCGGTGCTAAGTCGATCGCAAATTCTACTTTCTTCGAGGTAACCCCGCAATTCTTCCGAAATACATCCGGGAATTCTCGCTATCGCTATCTAGATAATATTCTTTTCTTCTTTATTTTCTTTCGGGAATGCCAAATAACCGCTACACCCTTTTCGATTAACGTTACGCTCATTCCATTGCAGATATGAGTGGTACCTGTGTCGATCTCTCCCCTCGAAATCGAAACGATCTCCTCGTGTTAGGACGGAAAACAACAACTTTATCCTTGCAATCCACTGTTGCGCAGTGATGGGACAGCCAATCCATGCCAAGGATCACGTCGAATCCTTGCATGTCCAACAATATTAAATTTGCGTCTAGTTCATAGACAACGTAATCCCGAATGCTTACCACTATCGATTTGCAGACTAACTCTGTGTCCACTAATTCTCCTATTGGGATAGACACTGATAACATAAAGTCTAGTGTCTCCGGAACAATCTTCATCTTCTTTGCAAATCTAGGGGTGATGAAGGAGTGGGTAGACCCTGGGTCTATCAGCACTCGTGCGTCATGTGCTACGTAGCACCATTTCTCATAGATTTGTAACGTACCTAAAATGCATACATATACGTACATAACATATACTTTATAAAAAAAATTTTTTTTTTTTTTTTTTTAATGCTCAACAACGGTTATATATATATATTTGTCCTAATGAAAGCACATTCTCTATCTAGAATTGTATTGCAACCGAAATTCTTTATTTAAAAGAAATCTCACCTTGGATGATGTCGTGTACACTCCCTGCTTCCTGGGCGGTAACTGCGTAGGCTCTCCCTCGAACAACAGGCTTTCGAGATTGAATAGGTTGTGGCATGGAAGTTGGGGCCGTCTTTTCTTTAACTGTCTCAGGGCAATCTCTAATCATGTGGCCTATCTTGCCGCATTTGAAACAGCCTCGCATTCCCTGCCTACAATCCGCTGTTTTGTGGGACTTGCCACACTTGGCACAAGTTTCCCTTGGTGTTGAAGTAGCAGCTCTCGAAAAACCTTGTGTAGTTGTAGCCCTGCTGGAAATAGCAGGACCTTGATACCTCATCGGTCTCCCTGATGCTAGCAACGGAAAACTTTGATGAGTAGCTTGTTGTGCAGCTCTCCCATACCCTGTCTGGAACGATTGTCTCTGATTCGGTGCTACAAACCTCGGTTTCTTATGTACCGATTCATAGCTCCCCGTCCTGCTTGGATCAATGCTCTCTCTTCCTTGTTGTTCCCTCGTGCAGTGCTCGGTTATTGTTTTCTTCTTGACTACTAATGCCTTACTCATTACTTACTCCCATAGGTCTTGGTGGAAGACATAACCTCCTCGGATGTCCGACCTTAAGCCTGTTGGAACCTCTTCGCTTTCATCACGCCCGAAACTACGTGATGCAGGGGCGTGAGCCAGTCTCATGAATTCTACTCCGTACTCTCTCACGGTCATCCTTCCTTGCGCTAGTTGTAAAAATTGGGTCTCCATCTGATTCCTCACAACTTCAGGAAAATATTGCTTATTGAATTCTTCCACGAATTCATCCCAAGTCCACGACATATCTGGAGTTTCTTGTGCTCTTGTTCACGAAATGGATTTCCACCAAGGTCCAGCTTCTCCATCTAACATATATGCCGCCCAACGGACGCTCTCATCCTCTATGCATGTCAGTACGCTAAACACCTTTTCCATTTCACCCAGCCAGTTTTCGGCTGCCATTGTGTTCGCCTGTCCCGAAAAATTTGGAGGTCTCATCCTTCTGAACTTGGTGAATGCTGAAGCCACTAGTGGTGTAGGTCCCACTGGAGGTGTAGGTGTTCGTTGTGGTTCTGGTACTGTATGCGCTGCCAAGGACGCTGCTTGTTGTGCCATGGCAGTTGCCATGGTCTCCATTGTGTGCATCATCCTCTAACGCTCTTCTCTTTCTTCATTTCTCTCCCTCACTCTATCTTGTTCCCTCTGATTTCGATCCTGTCGATCTAGATCTTGATCCTCTGCTTGATTTTGGTTTCCTCCTCGCCACGCTTCGGAATCTCCTGCTTCCCAATGGCACTCTGTTTGTAGGTGAGACGAACCCATCTCATCACTAAATTCCTATCATGACCACCTCGGGTCGGCCTCTTCCTCTAGGAAACATAACTCGCATGAGAATCCATAGTCTCGTTAGCGTAAGTCCCTATATTCGACGATATGATAGCCGTAACTAGAAAGAAAAGGCTCGATACCAATTGGATGTACAAATTTCAAAACCCAAATCAGCCATCGACGACCTTCAAGGTCGTGCCCTGGGTTCCTTACAAGACATTGATATATACAAGTCCAAACTGTAATTGAGGCACACGTAGCTACTCTAAATAAAATCTCAAAAAATAATCAAGGTATCGCAAGGCAGTCCTTGTCCCATGCCAATTCATGGACATAAGGACTTACCCAAACCATTAGTAATAATAGTTCATCCTAGACGTTTTGTCAAGAAATAGTATTTAAAAACATTCGAAATAAAGAGGCTTGACACACCAAGCCATACATAATACTCTCAACTCACTCTCAAAGTATGCAGTGGGTTTCCTAGAAGAATTCCTCAGGAGGAGGTTCTGACTCTTCTGTGGGCACGTAATCCGAAACCCTTGGATCAGCTTCTCCAGAAGTCTTTGCTGCCGCTAGTCCTGGACCTGCGACGTATAGTCTAAGGGGGGTGAGCTACATCCTAGCTCCGTAGGGAAACAAAAAGAACATATAGATTGACCTTCACACATATGTCAGCAGTTTAACAAGCATAAAATTATCGAGTAATCACTTATGGACAACAATTGAAATAACTGGAAATAAACTAATGATTTTGACTGTTACTTAGCATGGTTTTGTTTAATCTCCTTATTAGTTTAGTTGTGAATTTGGCCTAATCACTTAAATCTTAACTTAAGTAGTCCCCGAGCAATATAGCATCGAGCCCCGATGGAATACCCACCATCGTCGTCTAACTAGACAGTTATTATATGTATCCCCTGGGAATACTGCCCAAGCCCCTTTCTCATAGGTGGCGGGGTCTATTTTTAGATCTACATCCCTGGGATGTACTATGAAAGTACGGATCTGTCAGCCGCATCAGCTCACGGATATCCCCGCCGAGTCGGGTCAGGTATCCCGCCACGTCGGTGGGGTATTCTAATCAAACCTTAAATAATAAAAATATCAAATGTGCTCTACATATAGTTATTCACCATGATTGTGCTAATTATATTACATCATGCCTTATCACATTTCTTACGTTTCTCTGTTAGTTTTCATCTACATCCCTGGGGTGCCCCTTATTTCCATTAAATCCTTCTTTGTTTTAACTATAAGATTTTTCGTCCCCTGGGGACCTCAAGACTTTCACGTTGTAAACTCACTCACACACCCTTTTTCATGAGGATCATGCAGTATTTGACTATTTAATAGATTACACTACATATATGAATTTCACGGAACAATGCACATGTTTCAGAAATATTCCCTACCTCGCCGAATTTCAAAGCACGCCTTCTCGTAGAGGTTTATACTTCATGATCATGCATCAAACCTACATTTCAATTTAGCATAGGCTTAGAAAGGTCACTAGAACCATTGGGCTGTACAAACCCCAAGTTTCTTGTATTCGAAAATTCCAAGAACTGAGTGGTCACCAGACCTCGCTCGAGCGGTCACTTGACCTCGCTCGAGCGGTCACCTGACCTCACTCGAGCAGTTAAATCGAGGTCGCTCAAGTGGTTAAATCGAGCCACCGAAGTATTACTGGGGACCCTCGCTCGAGCGAGCTTCCCCTTAGTTTTGGGGACCGCTCGAGCGAGCCCAGAGTTATATTTTTCCTATTCATCCTCGCTCGAGCGAGCCCTTTAGACCGCTCGAGCGAGGAACGATGATTTTTGCTCCTCGATCAGATCGAGAACATAATTTCTCCCTTCATTCAAACCTTAACATCATTAAAAACATTCAACCAACATTCTTCCTATTATTTATAACATGCCTAAGCATCTATCATGCCTTTAACATACCTCCGACACTGAGTCTCGCGCAAGTTTGATTTATGATTCGAAATTCTACTAGGCTAACAGGCCTCCAAGGTTCCTCCTCCAGCCTTTTCTCCAACTCTTCTGCCGATTTAAGTCCCAACGAAACCCTAGTTCTTTACTAGGCTCTTCTCTTCTTTCTCTTTATATTCTCCTTCTCTCTATTTAGGTTAGAATAGAGTTACGCAAGGGTTCTTCTCTCCTCTCTCTTTCACTTTTATACATATAAGTTAGGGAAAATACTAGTGTGTTTCCCACGTACACACATAGTGTCTTTGGTTCGTTTTGGTCTCCTTGTGAAACACATATACCTATATGTAATGCATGACGTGCACTCATCCCAAAAATCTGGGGCTGTGACAGTTATAGAACAGGGCGGAGTGGTGGTTCGAGTTCCCTGTAAAGTTGTATTTGTTGAATTGAGGTAGTTTGAACCCAGCGGGTACAGTGAAGTTGAGGTCTCAACAGAATTTATCGAATGCAGAGGATCATAGAATGCTCTTTCTTAGCCATGTAGGCGTCTAGAAATCGAGGGAGGTCATCCATGCTGATCGTAGCATTGTCTTTTGGTGTCTCAGGAGAGGTTTGTCTTCAACGGTTTCCATCATAGGGGGTGCGAGGTGTGTATGTGTTATGTGTCGGAGGAGTCAGAGTTGGCATCCTTCCTCTCTGTCTGCTTCCGAGAGTAACTTGTCTCTGGTCTTTTATAGCTTTGTATAAGTTGGTCAAAGTCCGGAGCAGGGCGTCGGCATCTTTTCCTCCTTTCGAGAGCACACTAGTAGTGTGGTATATAACTTCGCTAGTTGGGTAGCTTTGCTCAGTATCAATTTCTCCGCTGATGTCGCTGTGATTTGTATTTTGAGGAGCGAAGGGGTATATTTCACTATCACTAACCATATTTACCCGGGCACGACGATGGGCTGTCCACAGAGACAGCCTAACGTTATACTCAGGATCGTTATAAGGGCCCCATGAGGGTGGGTCATTATCACTATGATTCATTTTTCTCTCTTTTTTTTTTTAATATGCAGTGTGTGTAAAAAGTGGAAATAACATAAAAAAAAAAAAAAAAAAAAGTAAACTAATTAAATTGGGACAACACTAGCGAAAAGTGTCCCATCGCGAACGCCAGTCTATTGATACACACTTTTTCTGAGTCCCTTTCAGGTACCAGAATAAGTGTCCCAATTCGGTCCAAGTGGACTCTGGCTAAGGGCGATGGAGTAACAAACTAAGAAATATTAAATTGCTGAAATTAAATATGCAAATATTAAATGGGGAGTACTTGGATTGATGCGATCGCCGACTGTAGATATTTATCGATGCTGCAACACGTCACCGATCACGCCTTAAAAAGAGCAGGGGCTTGCAGGTTGAACTCATTTATTGAACATCGGCCGACCAACTTTAGCAGCTTTGGGTTGCCTTTAATCTAACTAGTTTGGCCTTCTTACTTCTGCTAGGATTCTAACGATTCTAATATCCTAATCCTACTAAGAGTCTAATTAATCTAATCTCCTAATCCTACTAGGAGTCTAATTCAAAAAAAGGGAGTTGTTGCCTGTTATGCTAAGGAGGATCGGGCATGTTCCCGGCTGCCCTCCTTAAGCTCCCTTGGGCAAATCGGTTGGCTAAGGATTATTTTGTAAATATAGAGAATTAAAGACTGAATTTGAATTAAATTTGAGAATCAGTAATTAAAAGCTGAGATCGAGAATTAAGAATTTAGAACTAGAACGAAGAATTCGAACTAGCATTAAGGACATAGAAAGAAAATTAAAGACTAGGAAGAAAGATAAGAACTAGAAAGAAAATTAAGAACTAGAACTAAAAACTAGAAGGGGAATACCTGAAGCTGAGCAGTTCTTCCTTCCAGGGCTGCAGAGAAAAAAGACTCGATCTAGGAAAAGCCTGAGCTAGAGGGAGAATAGATTGCTATTGAGATTCGTGTGAAAATTAAGTGAATTGGTGTTGTTTGGTCGAGGTATGGGGATCTTATTTATAGGTATCAGGCTAATTTCGTGCATGTGGGAATGTGCGGGATTGGTGAATTCCCCACACGTGACCGGTGGTCTTTAATTGAATTTCATGCATGTGTGTTGGCACTTAATTCACTTTGAGTCAGTCACTAACTGCGAAGTGACCGGTCGAGCGGGGCGTCCTAGTTCTAGTGGGGCTCGAAACTAATTTCGCGCATGTGTGTATGCATGGAATCTAATTCCGCGCAGGGGGATTTGGCGAGATTGGGGGGTTTGAGCGGTCAAGGGAATAGAATCCCAGTCCAAGTCTGGACTAATTCTGTGTGTGGAATGACACGTGGAATCAATTTTGTGCAAGTCACGCAGAATCAGGAACTTCAAGCGACACACGAAAACTTAGGCCAAGTCCAAGTTTGACTGATTCTATGGCTAAGAGGACGCTATCTTGCCACGAACATGCCGCTATCTTAGGATAGCGGCATGTTAGCGGTTCTCTTTTATCCTAGATTTTTTTATTACTTATGTGTTGCATATATTTTTTGCATATCACTAACTAATTCTAAGATGTTGAAGTCTCTAAAGGCCTTCGGGAAGTGTACTGGAGTGAGTGTTAGGAAATTTTACATGCGTTACAATGAAGAGAGGAAGAGGATACTGGATAAATCAATTTTCAGTCATCTAATTAGGATTTCTGAGAAATTAGTGTTTATTGGAAACTTGATTGATGAGATTTTGAGCTTTTGGGTTCAAGATAGCATGTTCAAGGTCAAGAACACCAAAGTTGTGTTGCAGGAATCAAACATAACGTTGATTTTAGGCCTCAACATGTTGTCAGAGCTATCAGTCTCGCCTGAGTCTGAGCCTGTGGCAGCGCTAGAGTAAGAAACAATTCGATACAAGTTCTTTTGGGGGCAGCCGATTAAAAGGGCTCATATTGAAGAAATTATAGATAGTATTCAGCTCTCCAACCATGAAATTTTGAAATTAACATTGTTGTTTCTCGTCTTCTCCGTCTTACTTTCAAACACATACCAAGAAGTGGATAGTGAGCACTTAGAGTTCGTCGATAACCTCGAAAAGTTCAATGAGTTTTCATGGGGCCTGGCACTTTACAAAAATTGTGGAGTGCATATCAAAAGCAATAGTTAGAAGAGAAAAGGCAAAAAAGTCGCCAAATTGGCAATATAACATCTACGAGTGCACTATCGCCATACAGATATGGGCGTTGGAGCACTTTTCAAGAGTTGCCTCCCCACGTATACCGTTGAGAAATTCATTTCCGAGGATGATGAAATGGGAAACCTTAAAATTTAGCCAGACTCCAAATTTTTTTCGAGATAAATTTCTTAAATCTCCAGTCATCGTAGAACTCGATGTTGAGAAACACGAGTTACAGTATAGATCAATTCGTCTCTTCTTTAAGGAGAGAGAGATAGCAAGGGACCAAGAAAGAGAAAACTTGACCGAGAAAGGAAAAATGAAGACGAAGGCCCAGATTATGAAACGCATCCACAATAAAGAGCCCAGGAGGTTCACGACAATGACGATGATGATGAGGATAATGACAATGACGACAGTGAAAATAATGACGACTACGATGTCGCTATACGTCAAAAATCGGAATCAAAGGGCAAGCAATCGGAAGTAGGCAGCAGACAACTGGGGAACAACCTTGTAGGCAATCCAAATATATCACTGAAGTAACAGAGCTGAGGAAGGAGTGCACATCGCTTCGAATAGCGGTTGGAGAGATGAAGGGTGATTTTAAGAGTGCGTCTACGATTTTGAAAGGACAAGCCATAGCTATTGGGCAGCTGAGGAGAGACAAGAAGACCCTGCAAAAGCAAGTAGTATATTTAACAAGCAAAAATGTCGCAATACGAAAGGATCTCGACACTGTCAAGGCTCACTTGTCAAAGGTACTAAATCCCTAACTTAAATCCATAAGTAATTGTGTTAAATCCATAAGTGTGCTAAATAAGGTTTAAATTCTGCTAACTGATCTTAGCAGGGACCTAAGATATGTTAGCGAATCGCTATCTTAGGATAGTGGCCGCTAACTTATCTTAGCGGTCCGCTAAGATAAGATAGCGTAAAATTCGTTTAAATTTGGCCTCCGAGAATGCATGGGCAGTACCCCAAAATAGAGGTCAGGAGATCATATCCTTATTTATATATATATACAAAAGATTCAAAGTTAGGTGTCGCATACAGTAACTGTAAAAGGCGTTAGGAAAAACTTTGTACACAACTTCCATCAACCCCTTCTGTCGGTCTAATATCAATACAAACTGCTCTTGAAAGTCTTCGATTATCCGACTTCCTAATAGTTCAATAAACTATGTCCAATGATCTTCATTCTCTTTGGGTACAACGTCGAATGCTATGGGCAATAAGTGTCTATCCATGTCTATACCCGTAGCGATTAATAGTACTCTTTTGTATCGTTCGCGCAAATGCGTCTCATCTACCGCAATTATTCATCATAAAGTATTACAGTAGCTCCTAATACAAGGTATGATTGTCAAGAAGAACCTCTCAAAGGCATTATCAGGCTCATGAAACCATTCGATATGTGCATCTGGATCGACCTGCTTTAATTTGGTGACATAGGATGGCAACAGCTTAAATTGCTCCTTCCAACTACCCCGTATGTCATTCAATGTCATTTCTTTTCCTCTCCACGCTTTCCAGTAACCTACTATTACACCATATTTCTTTTCAATATAAAAAATTATTTAAGCCAAACTCTCATCAAAGTCCTTTACCAATTTTTCTCTAATGAAGGAAGCTATCTACGATGTCGTGGCCTGGTGATGTTCACGTAGGAAGGTTGGGCTTCTACACGTATGTTCCAGCCAAAAAGTATCCATGGAAAACATATCCAGACCCACTAATGTTGATGCATGTATTTGCCAAGCGCATCCCACTTCAAGACACCTCACCGTAACTCGAAGATGACTGGTCTTTATTGGTTTAATTTAAAAATTATTTTCCATGGCAAACCCTTTAAGGGCATTCTGAAAGGATTTCTTATTTCTGAATGCTTGACCAATGGCTAATGGCCTCTCTTGATATAGTTCCTCATCATCCGAGTCCATGTACAACACGCAAAGGTTGATCAATTTTCCTATTAGTTTCTCTTGATAAGTCTGAGTCATTAAGATCATAGTCTTCATCCACCAGAGGTTGATCAATTTTCCTATTAATATCAACACGCAAAGTGGGTAAGAGCGATGCTTCACTATCATCAGGATCACTGTCACCCTCATCGACTGGCTGATTATTACGTGTTTGGGGTTCGGTCCGTCGAGGTACGGTTGGTTGATGTACATCTGTTAGGGTTGCGGTCCACCGAAGCAGGGATATTTGGGGTACAATAGGTTGTTGTGTCTTTGCCTCAACTGCCGTTGGCTCCGAAGCTATTAGTTCGAAAGGTCATTCGTATGGAGTAGGGCTTCCCAAGAACGCTTCCCATTGAGTCCAATAGATTGTATTATTTATTGAATGGAAATTAAGTTGACATGTATTATACGTCGGATCCAATTTAGGACAATATCTTTTATCCTCATTGTCTTCTCTCATTGGAATGTCAGAAGAGGGATGTTCACAGTGCCTTTGGTATGGGCGAAATCTTATATTCTTGTTTCTATTATCGCCGACTGTCAGTGGTGCAACGACATTTTCCTCTTCACACCGTATTCGTTTATCTTCGATCATATGTTCTACTTTTGCATTGTTATCGTCTCCTACTCTGACACTTTCCTCGTATGCCTAGAATAGTTGAAATGTTTCGAAAGATGATAAAATTTTCATGACGGCAGTGGGTACTAATTTTTTTATATATATACATTTATCACACCACTACAAAAAATAAGACTATTAGTGGCAACCAAAAACTGCTGCTATTACCAAAAAAACTGCCGCTAATAGTCTTAATAGCCTTTAACAGTTTTTTTGTTAATAGCGGCAGTTTTTGGCTGTAAAAAACTGCTGCTAATAGTCTTATTTTTTGTAGTGCACCATCACCACTATGATATGCTCTGAAGATTATCGGAGTTCGATAATTCGGAAAACACTACCTCCTTCTCGATACGCAAAAAGATCGATAGTGAGACAGAATATTCTTCCGGTCGAGTCCTATTGATCTTATATATTTTCTACATAAATTGATCAAATGATATATTTTCTGTGACACTGACAATCCTTCGATGGCCACTTTTATAAGTATTATTTCCAACACGAGCACCATCAAAATGACAAAGAAGGAGAATATCCATTTAATCCTATAATACCAAAAAATACTGTAAATTATCAATGGACGGGAACATCCATTAATCCTATAATACCAAAACTACTATAAGATAGCGCCTGCTATCCTATAGTACCAGGCGCTATCTTATAGTAGGGGGCGCTACCATAAGATAGTGCCCGCTACTATAGGATAGTGAGCACTACTATAAAATAGCACCCCCTACTATAGGATAGCAGGCGCTACTATAATACAGCGCCCACTTGTATAAGATAGCGGGCGCTACTATAAAATAGCACCCACTAGTGTAAGGCAGCGGGCGCTATCTTGTGCGCTAAGATACAATCACCAACGCAATCATATAAAAGCGTCCACAAACATATTATTACTTATGTTCCTGTGTTTTACTGAAGAATTTGTTTTGAAGGAATTTAGGTTACCTGCCCATTTGATCTGATCGAAATTTCTTTATCTAAGATTTTTTATCAAACTCTTAAATAGCTAATCTTGAAAAGGATGGGTCTACGCTGACGTGGAAAAGGCTTGGCTTGGAGCCGGCCTATTCTGCACATATTGAAACTATAAAACCATTTTTGCAAATTAGAAAATTGATAGGGACAAAAATGCAAATTTCCCTAAAAGTTAAAACTAGGAAGAACATTGAGAAGGCAAGAGAGAGTCGCACACACATTATTTAACCAAAAGACCTAATATGTTGGGGATTTATTCCATATGGACCATCTAAACTAATTAATTTGAAGGCCATGATTTAAAGATCATTGATACAAAAGATTATGTTTTGTGCCAATCTTTTGTACCAAATTTCCTTAGAGCATGGTCAGACGGCATAGATGGTGTTTCCATATGGCAGAAGCCCAAAATAATCTTTATCTGAAGTGTGTTGGGCCAACTTTGTGAGCAACTAATGGCCCCTTTTTTACCCTTTTAAAGTAAATCATAGAAGGGACCATTATCAATCCATGGATAGAATGAGCAGCTAAAGGCTTTAGAGGTACAACATCTGAGTAGGTTTCAAACAAATAAAAAGAAAAGGTAATCTTTCATCATCCGACTAAGAACACAACTTGCCAATAAGCAACCAACCGCACAAGGACACACAACCATAAAATCTGCCGCAAAGTCACACAAGCAAATCTGAAATAATTAAGGTTGCATCTAAACTATCGCATCCACATAGTTCACAACCAGACTTACACCAAGAAATAATAAGGTAACAAAAAAATGGCATTTCAATTACCAAGAAGATGTTGGATTTTTGTGGTCAACACCTTAACCCGTCTTTGGGTTTCCATTAAAATTTGGGTTAGACCTTTGACCACACGTATCTCGAGGCGATAGAAAACAAGTAGTTTCCTAATATTAATGATATATCTATACCCTCTTTCTTTGATGGGTTAGGAAAGATAACTGACTATCTAAGGAGACCAATGTCCCCTCTTCCTCTATCCCTAGATCATTCTCATCTAGAGGCTAAACTTAGAGAAGACGAGAGGTAATATGGACTCGGATTCTTTGGCGGAGATCATCGGTTTCATTAAAGAGATCGCTAGTGCGACGACCCAATAATAAATATAAGATACGCATGTTCTTATAAAGGCATATTTTGATCATGTAATTCGAGCTAGATCTTAAAATTTCTAACAATTAGTATCATAGCTAATTCGGCTCGATTTTTTTTTTTTTAAAGGAACTCAAGAATTTATTTCTTTTAGTCATGTTTGTTTATTTGTTTTATGTGCTCATGAATTTGTTTTTCCTAAGTTTTAATAGACTAGAATAAAAGATTGACCGTTGAGCAATTAAATCTCATAACCTAATCACTCGAGCAGGAGTAGATGAGGGAAACACATATCAGATTTGGAGTCTAAGTTTTTGAATCGGATTGCAAAGGGCTATTTTGGGGTTCTGCTTCCACGTCATCCCAGTGGAACCTACTTCCACATGAAAGGGGAGACAGAAGGAACACTTGGGCCATGTCTGCAAGCAATCTGGGCATCTCTAAAACTGCCTCTTCATGCATGTAATATGTGTTTCTCATAAGAGTCGCCCGTTTTTTTTTTTTAATTTAATATTAATTGAGAGAGGGCTCAACTCCCAACCCCTGCAATGCTCTTGCCTTGATTGAATTAAACATACCTATTGAGAAGAGAGCTGTTGGGTTTCGTACAAAAGAAGAACAAGAACGCGTGGAAAAGGAAACGTTTGGTACCTGTTGCATGTGTAGATGGGGCACCAAAGATGGTGCTTCCCAACTCTATGTGACCCGGCCCGGCCTGTGACCTGCCCGGTCTATGACCCAACCCGGTCGACAATCAGACTCGGGTCATGACCTGATCCTGGACCATGGTCCGGTCCAGTCCATTCCTGGCCCATGGTTCATGACCCGATTCAGCCCGTTATACACGACCCGTTTCCCCTTAAGGCCCATTTTGACCCGTATTATTCCTTATTCTTTTCATGTCTATTTATAGATCCGATTTTCATATATTATATATGGATTTTGACTTTTTCGGACATTTCGGGTCTGTTTTTTATGTCTACTTTTTTAAAGTAGTTCTCTGTTATGACTTTTTCATGACCTGACGTCTTTTTTATAATTTTTAATCAGATAATTATTGTGTATTTGAATACTTTTAATTAAAGAATTGGTATTGGTTAAAGTTAGGTTTTTGTGAGGAAATATAGGGTTGGGTATTGAAGGTTGTACTCTAGCACCAACGTTAGTGCTTAAATAATGTTACCCATGATTATTATTAATTTTTAGCACTTACCCACCACATGAGTTAGATTTGGCTAGTTAGAAGGATTCTTGTTCCCAACGATGATGATCTTTCCTAGTGCCGCGGTTTTTATAAATGAAGTTTAATTTTGTTTTATTGTTCTCAACATATCATATCCGAGTCAAAGTAAATATCATGTGTTTTTCAATGCTCTATTGTCGATATTGAGTAGATATGACATACATGCCCACATAATCATAGTTTAGTGATTATAGATAACTTGTTCACTTAATGCTTATATATCTTATAACTGTTTGATATTAATTAATTTGTTCATTAATTATAATGTGTGGCATTGATTTATCTTTTAAAAGTAGATTAGTTAGCAAAATATGCATATATCTGAAAATGAGTTTTTGAAACCTTGAATCAAACTTGATATGGTTGAATGAAATTTAGGTCATACCTTAGGGATCAAGGTAGACCGATAAAATGATCGTTCGAGAGTACGTACCTGAAATAGGCCAAGGTCTGCCCAAAGGTGACCACCTATGTAGGTTGTGTGACTTTTGAATCTTGATACTTGTGTCTCATTAAGATCAGGTTGGCACATGCTTCTATGAGGTTTCTAACTTCTGGCCAAAGCTGATTTAGGAATTTCATATAAGTGGGGTAAATAGAATTGTCATAAGTGCATAGGGGAGAGAAGGACAATCTTTCTGGTCAAAACTAATGGAAAGTCTAGATCAAACATACGGTACGAGTGATTAGGTCTATATGTATTTTCTCAAATACGGTCTTGGAAAACAAAATGCATGTTAAAGTTTCTGCCCAAAGGTGATGCTGAGACATGGCAACTGGTTGTCCCGAAGAGTGAAAGTTACTCATAGCTAACACTTCAATTAATTCGGATTTGACCCTAAATCAGAATTTAAATCTTTAAAAAATAATTAGTGACGTATGGTCATAGTTCACGATGAATATTTAGTGACATATGGTCATAACGTAATCTTCGAGGACATATGATCATGACGTATTCTAATTAAATCGTTAGTGATATATGGTTAAAGTGGTTGATAAAAATTTATATGCATAATCGACATATTTCTTTATTTTGCTAGTGATATGTAATATTTTATTTATATATATAGCCATAGACGGATTTATTATTCATAAGCAACTAACAGGTGTTGAGCTTCTGGACGGCTCCAACTACTCCTCGTGGCGTATAGCTATTGATATATCATTAGGATATATGGACTATGATTTTATCCTTACTGAGGATGAACCTCTCACACCCACTACGAGTTCTACGGAATTAGAGAAGAATTATTTTGCTAAATGAAAAAAAGCTAATCGTATGGCCATAATGATGATTTGTTCATCAATTAATCAGACTCTTAAAGGTGGGTTGAATCCCACAACTACAGCAAAAGAACTCTTGAAAAATATTAAAGATCAATTTGTGAGTACGCGAAAGTCTTTAGAGTACTCATATCTTACATAATTAGTTAACATGAGATATGTTGGACATGGAAGTGTGCGTGAGCACATTTTAAAAATGTCAAAGTGTGCTATAGGGCTCAGGGAACAAGGGACTGCTTTTGGTGATGATCTAATTGTTAACTTAGCTGTCTATTCGCTTCCGCCTTCATTCGATACTTTTAAGGTGAACTATAATGCTCAAGAGACAAAGTGGGACCTTAACCAAATAATTTACCTATGTGTGACCGAGAAGGAGCGTTTGAAAGCGGCTAAAGTTGAGTTTGCACATCTGGCGGTGAGTGAATCAAGCCGAAAGATTTTTAAAAAGAATCATAATCAGAACTTCAATCGAAAGCAAGCTGGAGCAGAGAATTCAAATGAGAAAGTCAAACATGAAAATATAGAATGTTGGCATTGTAAAAAAAAGGGACATCTTCGGAGGAATTGCTATATATTTAAAGATCTGTTGAAGCAGGTCAAAGGAGGAACATCTCAACCAGAGAAATCATATCAGCCCAAGAAGTCCCAAAACTGAAATCACGCCTCCATCATTTATTTATTTATTTATTTTTACAAGACATTAGTTAGAACTTTGATATTTATTTTGATAGACTTGGTTTACATAAGTTTAATTAAATGATTATAAATAGTTGATGTTAAGTTAATCTTGTTGTTCATTGATTGCTATTATGAATGGCCAAATCAGTGGGAGATAACTCGCTTGGATTGATGAATTTTTTTATTTTAATATATATTATGGCTGACTCATCATATGAAATTGTGCATATGTTAATGAGGGTACATTTGATTGTACTATGACCATCTGCATGAGGATTGTATCACATGGCAGAGTGGTAGAGTTATATCTCATTTTGCCTGATATGCTTGGGCTAGATGTGATTAGGCACCACATCGATAAGCCTACTTTCTGTTAGATTAGTGACGTGAGTCACAGGCGAGGAGCCAATAAGATATCAGAAAGACATACCCTGAGGTATGAAGTTGGATAAATATAGGAACGACATATGTGTACATTGTCTGATATCACTAAGTAAAAGTTTAAGTCCATTAATGATGCTATTTTTGTGGCCATGAATTGCCTAGTATCGATTCGTAAGATGGAATATTGTGTGCGCCATGATCCTTTACTGCTATTGTTATTAAATTTGGGTGGTTGTTACGAAGCATCAAGGTAGTGGGGGTTAATGATTTTTCAAAAATATAAAATGGATGGTCATACGCTTTTTAGAGTTTGCCAACCCAGAGAGTCGTTTTTTAAAATTATGTTTAGATGAGTTAATGTGTAGACCAAGTGGGAGAATGTTAAATTTTTGTAGTCAACACCTTAACCCATCTTTGGGTTTCCATTAAAAACTGGGTTAGACCTTTGACCACATGTATCTCGAGGCGATAGAAAGCAAGTAGATTCCTAATATAAGTGATATGTCTCCACTCTCTTTCTTTGATAGGTTAGGAAAGAGAAGTGACTATATAAGGAGACCACCGTCCCCTCCTCCTCTATCCCTAGCTCATTCCTATCTAGAGGCTAAACTTAGAGAAGACGAGAGGTAACATGGACTCGGATTCTTTGGCGGAGATCATCGATTTCATTAAGGAGATCGCTGGTGCGGCGACCCAATAATAAATATAAGATACGCGTGTTCTTGTAAAGGTATATTTTGATCGTGTGATTCGAGCCTAAATCTTAAAATTTCTAGCAAAAGAAACTCAGCCTCTATCATACAAATTAAGCTAACAAAACCAAATAAATGAACTTCAACAACATACAATGGACAAAATATTTAAGCAGCCAATAACATTTCTAAATGTGGAGTTGGGTTCACCTACCTTAGCTAACCAAATTAATGTAAGTAAACAAGGAATTAGCTAACCAAATTAATGTAAGTAAGTAAGCTTGTTGTTTGGGTTATGTAGTTTACTTTTCTTTCCTAAGAATTATCTCATAAAATATTTTCCTATATACTATATTTTAAAGGCTCGAAGGTCTTGAAGTTTAGAAAACCCTGGTTTAGTGTTTCATTCTGGAGGAGTTAGTAGCAATTGAGAATAAGATTTTCAAACTAAGCAGCTTAAAAGTTCCCTTGCCTTTGTTTTGTGGGTTGGTCAAGTTTTCGGCTATGAAATCAATATATTGTGTTGCTGATGATGATGGCTTAAGCAAACCTAAGATGATGCCCAACTGTTGTTGATGATGCTATAAGTGGAGACTGGGTGGGAGATAGTGTGTAGACTGGGTGGGAGATTATAGATAAATGATAACATGGGGTTTGTCCTGTTGAACTAGAGAATAGATTAATGGGGCTTGATAGGAATTCAGATCTGTAGCAAGAGAAGCTATAGATGAAGATGACGGTGGTCAATGGAGGGCTCTCATACCATGATAACAATGAAGAAGATGAATGAGAGAAGTGCTCTCTAATTTAATTTTACCAAGGCTCAAAGGGTTCTTTAATAAATCTCAAGCAAGGCATGGGAAACAGAAATGTACAACACAAAGTAAGGAAATAACCAAAAGACAATAACTCCAAATAATATAATCTACTAGCAAAAAAAATTCATATGTGAGACATGCACACAAGGACAATAATGCTAACATTTACAGCTCAAGAATCTTCCTTTCAACCCAAGTTTTGTTGAAAAAATTGTGAAATGTTGACCCAAAATAATACAGGGAACTGGTCCAAGGCACGAGAAATAATGTTATCTTTAAACCAATATTTGCCTCACCACTTTGACAAAGTGGTCACCAATAGGTTACCGGTAAACTAGTTCCCGGATACAATGAGCCGGCCATGTATTCTTTGGAATGATTTGGTGAATCCGTTCACGCTATCCGAACACCAAATATTGCAAGAACGCTCTAATAAAAACCTTTAAAGACAGAACCAGAGTGAAGAAAGGAGACTCTATTGTGGTGTATTAAAATAATGATTTTATATTCCTTAAATAGAAAATCTACTTTAGAAAGACACTTCTTTTGAAAAGCATCACTTTGGAAAGACACTTCTTTTAAAAGGACATATAACTTTGAAAACACACACTTCTTTAGAAAAGACACAAGTTTTAAAACTTTTAAATATCTAACAATCCCC
The DNA here is from genome assembly GCA_021018995.1 of Chloranthus sessilifolius. Classification (NCBI taxonomy): domain Eukaryota; kingdom Viridiplantae; phylum Streptophyta; class Magnoliopsida; order Chloranthales; family Chloranthaceae; genus Chloranthus; species Chloranthus sessilifolius. Next base: position 27,906,832 of record CM037585.1, on the reverse strand, counting down.
CACTATATAGAAGTTTTAAATCAGAGCAAAGCCAGAAATATATGCATAAATGAAAATTTATTTAGTGAAACTAACTCTTGAACTAACGATCTTATACGACAAATTGGAACTATTCCACACACATATTTCATATATTTAGTGGTCAATAAATTAGTTAGCACATTTAGGCCATATGCTAGTCCTCTGGTTTTCATAAGTGTTTATGAGATAAAATCATGTCTCATTGAAGGCAGCTTCACCCTCACACTTATATAGGTAGACCTATAAGAGATACCCTTATAACTTTAATATTTCAACGCATTGTTATAGTGTCTATTAAGGGCAATGCTCAACCTCCCCTTATCCATTACAGGTAAAACACTACCCTTCCTGGGATGTTTATGAGAATTTAATTCTCATCAGTATAGTTTTCCTTTATCCGCCACAGATTTATGACTTATTTTTTCCTTTGAACCTAAATATTGACCAAATAAATATTAGGTAGGGTTTCCATTATAAGTGACTGTTTGGGTAAATGGCTTTAAACTCATCTTGATTTTTATAGTATTTCTTCAGACATTTCAGCCTGAAACGACATATCATTTGTTTTCTTGTTCATTGACAAGGAAATAAGTTTCATCGAGAATTTAAAAGTTTTGACTTAATCCTTATTGGCACGTCTACCAATAGACCCTTAAATCACTTCATTTCTCTACCTATTTCAATACAAGCAAAATATTCAATGAGATTCATAATTGCTTCTTAACATCCCTTGCGAGACCGTACAAATAAAACGCACAATGAGATTTATACTTGTTTCTTAACATATCTTGTGATAGCGTACAAACAACATACTCAATGAAATTTTATAATTGCTTCTAACATCTCTTGCGAGATCATGACTCCCTTAATTAGAGGAAAATCATCTTATTTAGATTTTCAAATCTAAATTCATTATTTTTCTAAGATAATTTAACCAGAATCATTTGACCATCTCGAAATGGTCCTATCAATCTTTTCATGACTTAATATGTATTTAAAAATGAACCAATGGTTAGTTTCTTAACCTTTCTGAAATAATTGTAAACTAACCACCTTAAAAATGCAATGTTATCATCATGAAGATCAAAACAGTGATCCTTATTATTAATACAGCATAAGGGGACAAAAAACATTCATACTATTATCTTTTGTAACTATAAATTAGGGCCATTAGAAAGAACACTTACATCACTCATTTTGAGTCTCTCATTTTGCAAGGATTGCAAGCACGATTTAGAATTATAAAAATTATTTTTGATAATAACTCGATGTTGCCAAAAAATCATGGGCATTTGATCATTGCTAATGATTCAGCGCCATGCCCAATCTATCAAGGCCACTCAATGACCATAGAGCTAAATCCGATCATTTGATTAAAATCATACATATATGATCACATTTAAACATATGAATGCTAAATCTCATCTCAACAAAGATTTACCAAGTTTTCAAGTCACTCATTCAATGAGCTAACCCCCACAACATAAATAATAGGAAAACAACATTGATGTCCGCATTTAGCAACATGATACACATATTAAATCTATCAAAGTAGTCCAACAATCATCCCATCATTGGCACATTGGATTTATTCAAAATTACGTCAGAGGATTCTAACCAACTTGATTATTATGATTGACATGCATCATAATAGTGGAATTGTAATGACCCTAAAAATTTGAAATGTATTTGACTGCGTGGGTATTCGTGCTTGGCACGGAAATCGAGACAAACTTAAAAAATTTATAATAATAATATTAGTATCGATATTATTAATCTGTATGTGTGTAAAGTCATAGGTCACATGTTACGCGAGTCTGAAATCTGATGAGCTACTTGGTAGCATATTATACACTGAGTGGGGTGTATGTGATTAACACCGAAATTTAAATTTGGGAAATAGAAATATCAAAGATATTTCTCTGTAATAGCTTATAAGAGAAGGAAGGTTAGAGAATACCACATATCTCTTCTTTGCTCTGAATTTATGCCTGCAAGCTTGTTCAAGTGCTAGAGAACTCTTTGAGAAAACCAAGGCCAGAGAAACCCTAGATTATAGATCCTTTGAATTAGAGCGTGAAGGAATCGACATTTGTACGTCATATTGAATTTGGGAAGGCTAACTGCATCTGTGTGTTAGCGTAGAGTTGCACTTCGTCTTCGCCGGAGAGCTCATTTTGACAAGCTCTCGAATTTCATATCTGAAACCATCTTGAGTCGAAGGTTACCTTGGATCAAAAAAGCAGCCATAAAAGGGGTGAGTTATTATGTATTTATAGAGGTTTAGATCTCATAAATAGGTGTATGCATATGCTTGTATGATTCGATGAGAATCATAAAGAGTTATGGATGAAATAGGTTAAAAATCAACGAACCTCATTTATGACAGAAACTGTCAGTTTCGATCGATCAAATTTAGTATTTAATCCATCAGACTATAATCCGATCTATCAAACCTAAGAAATGATCGATCGAATTACATAAATTCCTAATATAACAGGAGGGCATTTTTAGGGAGGTTTATGCCCATAAATTCGATCGATCAAATTGGGATTTGATTGATCAAATTTGGAACTAATCGATCAAATTATACAGTGATCGATCAAATGATGAACTAATCGATCAAATGAGAAATTGATCAATCAAACTATGAGGTACTATGAATACCTTATAGAACAAGAGGTCTGAAATTTTTAGAATTTTGACTTTGAAATCCGATCGATCAAACTTGAGAATTGATTGATCAAATTGAAAATCCGATCGATCAAATGTGTAAGTTGATCGATCAAATGACTCAATTCAGTATATGTAAATTTTTGAGTTATGATCGATCAAATGCTAATCCGATCAATCAAATAAGGAAGTTGATCGATCGAATTCCCCTATTCAGTCTATATAGGTTTATGGGATCCGGTCGATCAAATGAAGTGAATGATCGATCGCATAGTGAATCCGTTCGATCAAATAGGAAATTGATCGATCGAATTCCCCTATTTTACCTATTTTGGTTTTCTGGGAAAGACACTGCTGAGCAATGTACCAATTAGTATTCTGACACTTATTACACTGTACATATAGTCTAGGTTAAAACCGAGATACTTTAAAAAGCTTTGGATTTCTTAAAAAGACCTGAATGAAGGTAGGAGAAATTCAACTTAACTTGTATCTGACTATGACTGCATGGTCTCATAGCATCTGTATTCTGACTTCTGTTTTAAAAGCATGCCTTGCATATAATAAAAGCTCTGCCATCTCTGATTCCTATTTTCTGGTCTCTGCTATCTGATTTCTGATTTCCTGTTATATGTATTGATTTAAAGTTCATATGACGAATTCCCCTGACGTGGCAGGATATTCACGACTGGCACGGCGGGATATCCGTGTATCTGATTTATAAACCCCCTGGCACAAGTTGCTCTCTTTTAAACAGGCTTGTTGCACATATCTGAAATTGTTCATTGAACGACGATGGTCGGAGTTACCTATCGGCAAATATCTGGCTACCACGTGCTATGTTCACGGGAGTTATTTAAGTATAGAATTTAAGTCATTAAACACTATATATATAGCATCTGAAAACTATGAGAATAAAGTCTATTTTTCTGATATTCTACATCTGTTCTGTTCTTTAAAATTATGCATCTGTCATCTGATTATTTATGCTTGTATTTTCTAATTTGACCATATGTTCTACAAACCATGTTTTACATTTTAGATGTAATTTAATTGAATTTCTTCTATTGAGCTTAGATGATTAGCTCACCCCTGATTCTATATCATAGGTTCTGAGGCTAGGGCTCTTGGTACTGAGAGTGATCCTGACTATCAGTCAGAGCTAGAGGCTAAGGAGGAGGAGGACACTGATATCCCAGCTGATGAGTGTTATCAATAGCTACGATATTTTTAGACTTGTATTATCTTTGGGATCTGGACCTGATATTTTAGATTGTGTGTGCCTAGTGGCCACTCTGTTCTATATTATTTCCTGTAGATATTTTACTTATGATTTTATACATTCTATAGGAACCACTATTGGGAACCATTGTTTTGAGTGATGGATGTCCATCACCAGTGATTCTTCTTGGTTCCTTTTTGAGGATGTATATTCTTTTATTATATTTATATATATATATATATATATTGTTTCGTTTCCTTTTTTTTATTTAGTGCCTTATATGATGACTCGATCTACCTCTATAGATAGTGTCTGCTCTGATTTTCGATAGACAAGCAGACATTCTTTGGTTTGTTCTGGAGATCATCACTGTTTATGATCCTGATGGCACGGGTTTCCAAGTGTGGAAATTCGAGCTATCACAGTTGGTATCAGAGCTAAGGCACTAGGTCGAACTACGGGGACTATAAATTTGATTATTTTTACAATCTGGGTACTGATCAATGTTATTATTTTTACAATGACAGACCAGTATTATGGCCCCATAGTTCAGAGGACGTAGAAGAGGTAGAGATGGACCAAGAATGGTTCCGTTACAAGAAATTGACGAGGGCATTGGTACATCATGTGGAGCAAGAGTTGTTACCGCTTCAAATGTCGTTCCGATAGGACCAGGAGGAGGAAGAGGTGGTGATAGAAGAATGAAGCAAGTGTTGGAAGCTTTCGCTGCCAACGTGGCTCTACAGATTGCTGCGATGAATCAACAAGCAGCGAGACCACCTTATCAACTCGGAGGTTTTGCCGAGTTTAGGAGAATGAGACCTCCTAATTTCTCAGGTCAAACAGATCCGATTAAAGCCAAGGGTTGGATAGAGAAAATGGAGAAAGTGTTTGAGGTGCTTCAATGCACTGATGTTGAGAAGGTGCGTTGGACAACCTTCAAGCTCGATGGTGAGTATGGTGCTGAGTTTGATAGATTGTCTAGATTTCCACCACAATACGTAGCTACCGAGTTGATGCGAGCTCAAAAATTTCAGCTTAGCCTAAGCCAAACCTACAGAAGGAGGTAGCTATTTGGGAATTGGAGACATATGGGGCCATTATGTCTAAGGCTCTCATTTCAGAAGAAGAGAAACAAAAGCAATTTGCATGGAGGGATAGGCAGAACAAAGAGAGGTCATTTTAGGGACAATCTAATGACCCTGATCAGTCAAACAAGAGGGCTAGGTTCTCAAGACCTCCTAAATACTCTACTCACTCTAGACTAGCAGTATCTTCAGGACCGAGTTCTTATCAGAGGCCAGCGACATCTGCAAGTGGAGCGTCCATTGCACAGGGATCTTCTCGGGTCTCTTCATTTACTCCGACCCCATTATGTGCAAAGTGCGAAAAGTCACACAAAACAGAGGACTACAGGAGAGATACGAGAGCTTGCTTCAGGTGTGGCAAGATGGGCCACATGGTTAGGAATTGCCCTGAGGAGAGTAAGGAAAGGACTGGATCGGTATCCACTCAGAGATCTTCTCGACCTATTGTTCAAGGTCGAGCATATGCCGTCACAGCAACTGATGCCCTGACATCAAATGACGTCATTCAAGGTATCATTACGCTTTGAGAGTTAAATTGATTCATTGATATTCATATAATATAGCATGTTTTGATAATTTTATACATATAGATATTAGTGGCTGCTGTACACTTAACCTTGTATGTTTTAATATATATAAACTAAAGGTACCCTTATCATGCGTCGTAAAGGTGAGTATGTCAATCGGTTATCATGATGGTTGAGGATCACGAAATGATGACCGATATGATTACATTGAGTATGGAAGGGTTTAATGTGATCCTTGGAATGGATTGGCTGTCAGCATACCATGCAAGCGTGAATTATCTTCGGAAGATTGTGACCCTCTGACCTCCAAAGAGAAAATCATTTCCCTTTTGTGGAATCAAATCCAAAGTCGCACCGTTCATTTCAGCTATCTGAGTGAAGCATATGATGAAGAATGGATGTTGTGGATATCTTGCTTACTTACAAGATCATCAGGAGAAGAAAAGGGGCATCGCTCTTATCACAATTGCATGTGAATATCCAGATGTTTTTTTTGAGAAATTACGCGAATTGCCACCTGATCGGGAGATCGAGTTCACAATTGAGTTAGCACCGGGTACTGAACCATTGTCAAAGGCTCCGTACAGAATAGTGCCTGCTAAGTAAAAGGAACTAAAGGATCAGCTTCAAGAGCTATTGGATAAAGGTTTTATTAGACCAAGTGTGTCTTCTTGGGGAGCAACTATATTATTTATGAAGAAGAAGGATGGTTCGATGCGGCTGTGCATCGATTACCGCTAGCTAAACAAGATGACGATTAAGAATCGTTATCCACTTCCATGGATTAATGACCTTTTTGATCAGCTGCAGGGCACAAGGTTCTTCTCAAAGATTGATCTAAGGTCGAGTTACCATCAACTTAAGATTAAGGTGGACGACATCTCCAAGACCGCGTTCCGCATGAGGTATGGTCATTATGAGTTCCTGGTTATGCCTTTTGGGCTAACAAACACACCCGCATCGTTCATGGACTTGATAAACCAGGTATTCAAGCCACACCTTGATAAATCAGTGGTGGTTTTTATTAACGATATCCTCATCTATTCAAAAACAGGAGAGGAACACATGTAGCATTTGTGAGTAGCTCTTCAAACACTTAAGGACCACCAACTATATGCCAAGCTTAGGAAGTGTGAGTTTTGGCTTGATCAGGTCAGCTTCTTAGGCCACATTGTCTCTGAGAAGGGTATAACAGTCGATCCTACAAAGATCGAATCTGTAGTAAATCGAGAACAACCAAAGATGGTAATGGAAGTCCGTAGTTTCCTAGGCTTGGCTGGATACTATAGACGATTTGTAAAAGGGTTCTCTAAACTCTCAGGTCTACTTACTCAGCTTACAAAGAAGAATGTAAAGTTTGATTGGGCGAAGCAGTGTGAGAAGAGTTTCCAAGAACTCAAAACGTATTTAACTACAGCACCAGTGCTAGTTATACCTTCTGGTGGAGGAGGTTTTACAATATACAGTGACGCATCTTACAGTGGATTGAGTTGTGTTCTTAATCAGGATAAAAAAGTTATCGCTTATGGCTTTAGACAACTCAAAGACTATTAGAAGAATTATCTCACTCATGATTTGGAGCTAGCAGCGATAATTTTTTCTTTGAAGATCTTGAGGCACTATCTGTATGGTGAGACATTTGATATCTTCACCGATGATAAGAGCCTCAAGTACCTTTTTACTCAGAAGGACTTGAACATGTGATAGCGAAGATGGATGGAGTTCTTGAAAGATTATGATTATTCCATCCAGTATCACCCTGGGATGGCCAATGTAGTGGCGGATGCTTTGAGTAGGAAGTTTGCGGCTCAGTTATCTCATCTCATTACGAGAGTGCATCGGTGGCGCTTACTTGAGCATATGGCCTTGTGTGATACAAGGTTTGACGTTAAAGGTTCTGGTGCATTGATGGCCACCCTTGTTATCAAGCCAACATTATTTGAAAATATTCGCAAACTCCAGATGGTTGATAATGAACTTATAGCCATTAGACAGGGAGTGATCAGTAGAACCTGAGCAGATTTCTCCATCGGGGAGGATGGTACTTTGTTATTCTAAGATTGAGTGTGCATACCTACCAGTGTTGAGCTTCGGGACACTATTTTAGAAGAAGCTCATAAATCAATGTACGTTATACATCTTGGGAGTACCAAGATGTATCAAGACTTGAAGAAAAGATTCTGAAGGAAAGGCTTGAAGAAGGATGTCGCAGAGTATGTGTTCAAATGCTTAATCTGCCAACAAGTAAAGGTAGATCATCAGAATCTGGGAGGATTATTGCAACCATTGTCGATACCTGAGTGGAAATGGGAAGCCATTTCTATGGATTTTATATTGGGATTGCTAAAGACTTTAAGGAAACACAATGCCATCTAGGTCATTGTGGATAGACTGACCAAGTCTGCACATTTTCTATCATATAGTACTTAATATACTGTAGATAAGCTTGCAAAACTGTATCTTAAAGAGATAGTTAAACTTCATGGCATACCGGTCAATATTGTATCTGATCGCGATCCGCTCTACACATCTTTACTCTTGCGGAGATTCCAAGAAGGCATGGGGTCTAGACTTGATTTCAACTCAGCGTTTCATCCTCAGACAGATGGGTAGACTGAGAGAGTGAACCAGATCATAAAGGATATATTGCGTTCGTGCATGTTAGATTTTCATGGGTCATGAGATCAACATTTACCTCTGATCGAGTTCACATACAATAATAGTTATCAGTCTAGCATTGGCATGACTCCCTATGAAGTCTTATATGGACGACGATGCAAATCTCTGTTGAATTGGGAGAAAGTCGGAGAGAAACTTATTTTGGGACCTGATATTATGGACAGTACAACTGAGACGGTTTGGTTGATCCGTGAGAGATTAAGAGTTGCTCAAAGTCACCAGAAAAGTTATGCCGACCTTCACGAACGTAAGTTGAGTTTCAGGTAGGAGACAAGGTCTTTGTCAAGATCTCGCCAACAAAGGGCGTGATGCATTTTGGAAAATATGGGAAGATAAGTCCATGTTACATTGGACCTTTTGAAGTATTGGGTCAGGTTGGGGAAGTCGCGTATCGGATTGCTCTACCACCACAGCTGGCAAGCATGCATGGCGTCTTCTATGTTTCCATGCTGAAGAAATACATGAAAGACCCAACCCATGTCTTGGATTTTCAGCCGATTGAACTTCAAGAGGATCTGACTCTGATAGAGTAGCCTATGCAGATTCTGGATCGTAAAGAGCAAGTTTTGTGGATTAAGCTGATTCCACTTGTGCTAGTAAAGTGGAGGAATCATTCTTCTGCAGAGGCTACCTAGGAACACGAAGCAAAAATTCATGAGCAATACCCGTAGCTGTTTCATTGATATGCGAGGTAACAATTAATTTTAATTTATCTCATTTTGTTACGTAATATTCATTGATTAAACACAATTACACACATATTAGATGGTGTGCGTTGAATGGTATGCTAGTGCATCATTAGGAGGAATTAACTGTGGTTCTTCAACAAAGCTCACAGGTCATTTAAACCTGTAATTTTAGAAAACAGCTTTGCTGTCAAATTCGATCGATCAAATTGTGATTCGATTGCTCAAATGCTAATCCGATCGATCAAATGGAAAAGTTGATCGATCAAATAAATTTTTGCTTTGTTCTATTTTAGAACTATTCGATCGATCAAATTAAGAAATTGATCGATCAAATTTGTAATCTGATCGATCAACTTAAGGATTGATCGATCAAACCTGTTGGGTTAGGGCTTTTTATTTTGAAATCCGATCGATCAAATTTGAACATTGATCAATCAAATCTGTCAATTTAAGTTGTATTTGGGTTTTATTTTTCCCATTTATATGATCAGAGAAACCAATCGTTCAAGGTGTTCTTGCATAGTTTGGGTTCAAAATTGATTTTCGGCTATGAACACTTCTCATTTCGACTTCGTGGAACATATATTGATCGTCTATCGCAGTAAACCCAAAATTTCTCTATTTCTTTTGGAATTTTTTATGTATTTTTCCACTTTTCACACTATAAAACCGCGAACCAAGAACGCATCGCGTAAGGTTCCTACTTCTCGGGTTCATGCACCTGTGCCACCCGTTCAACCTATCGCACAACCCTTTGTGCAACCCGTGGCACCACCCGAACAAATTGTGCCACCCGTTCAACTCCCACAGCCACCACTTATACACCGAGAACTTCCAAAAGAGTGGTGGGCTTTGAAAACATTCCTTCCCGAGTGGTCTTTTACCCCAACACTCTTTGAGGATCCACCCGAAATGACTTGGGCGATCGATTACGTCACCAAATTGGGATTAAAACCCTTGCACGAACCATTTCACGACCACTATTGCCCAAGAATAGTTCGCCTATTCTATCAGTACATTCGACGGGGCGGTGATTGTCACTAAATTGTCACCAAAATTGACAGGTTGGAGTATAAATTTAATCAATTCCACGTCGCCACCGCCTTACAGTGCTCATCCGGGTATGTCGAGACATGTGGATTGTTGGCACCCTATATGAAGGACGTGCCATTTGAGGTTGTCATCGCCAACATGACACATGGTCAACAAGGATCGGGTCAATCCATTACCCAAGCCCAACTCTCAGATCAATTGTGGATGCTTGATACCTTTATCAAGCATACTATTTACCCCTTTCTGCACAAGTCTGAGCAGAGTGGGGTCATTCAGCAAGCCTTGTATTCGGCTTTTGAGAGCCGTTGGTTTTTTGTGGCCGACGTAGTCATTGATGGCATACTAGATGCCATGGATCGTATGTTGGAGAAGAAAGCGATATCGAAGAAAGAAATGTCGTATGCTCGCTTGATTACACAGATGGTCGAGCAGTATAACACGGTACGGGAGGCGTATAGCATGGTTCTTGGGGAGCCCAGGTTAACCAATAACGTCAAGGTTTTTAAGCTCAATGACTGAATCAAGAGCTATAACTTTTTATTGAAGAGGTTACCTGAGGAGGGGGTTGTTCCACCACTCCAAGCCGGGGCAGAGCCTGCAGAGCGAGCTCCAGATGTGGGGGAGGCACAGCCCAATCTTCCACCTCAGCCGAATGTACCAGCTAGACCTGCTCCCATTCCTCCCCCCGACGTGCACTGACTCAGACATCTAAACATCATGAACCACCTTCGACTAACCTCGCTGACACGCTTGCCGAGTTACTTGAAGGAAATCATAGGATAAATGAGCAACTCAATGAGATGAAGGAGTTCCACCGTCAGGTGCATCGACAATTAGACTTTCTTGAGGGGATGTTATCTCTATTGATGCAGCACGCATAATCTACCACTGCTACCCCTATGATCAATCATGCTTGCCTGCATGTCGTTGATCCTTGTAACTACTGCACCGAGCCATCTCGACCTAGTAGACCTGCACCTACGGAGCCCGGACCATCTGCTCCACCATCAAGTAATGACTAGATCTTTTATTTAAGTTTATAATTATATACATATACTTCTGATTCCATATTTAAAATTTGATTTTCGTTCATGAATGCTTTCCTGCATGACTTGATTTTTCTGACTGCTTTTTCCTGTTATATTAAATATTTGTTTTACATAATATGCACTCTGTACGCCATGTATGCTACATGTCTGCCCTGTCATCTGCTTCTATCTAACACCTCTGAATTAATTGGTTACATGCCCGTGTGGGTGATCTGTGTTTATTTGTTTGAGTCAAGGTGGAGTGTTCTTCCAAGCATGTGACACTTGGAACGGATGTATCCATGTACGGATGCAATCCTCTATGGCATTATGGGATGTCACATGCAGTACATCCAAGTTACTACGAATCCCGACCCTTCACAATCGTGCTTAGCGAAGTCTATTGCACTATGACCCACTCTTTCCAGTTAGGACTATTTTGTTTATGCTTAGTTCTACGAGATTGTTAGGATTAAGGCACACCGTAGACCTGTTCTGTGTACGTCTGACATTTTCGAGGACAAAAATTTCTGAGGGGAGAAAGTAATGACCCTAAAAATCTGAAATGTATTTGACTGTGTGGGTATTCGTTCCTGACATAGAAATAAAGACAAACTTTAAAATTTTATAATAATAATATTAGTATCAATATTATTAATCTGTATGCGTGTAAAGTCATAGGTCACATGTTATGCAAGACTAAAATCTGATGAGCTACTTGGTAGCATATTATACACTGAGTGGGGTGTATGTGATTAACACCGGAATTAAAATTTGGGAGGTTAGACAGAAGGAAGGTTATGAGAGAATGTATGTGATTATACACTGAGTGGGGTATCTATAATAGCTTATGAGAGAAGGAAGGTTAGAGAATACCACATATTTCTTCTTTGCTCTGAATTTCTACCTGCAAGCTAGTTCAAGTGCTAGAGAACTCTTTGAGAAAACCAAGGCTAGAGAAATCATAGATTATAGATCCTCTGAATTAGAGCGTGAAGAAATCGACGTCTATACGTCATATTGAATTTGGGAAGGCTAACCGCATCTGTGTGTTAGTATAGAGTTGCACTTCCTCTTCATCGGAGAGCTCATTTTGACAAGCTCTCGAATTTTGGATCTGAAACCATCTTGAGTCGAAGGTTACCTTGGATCAAAGAAGCAGCCATAAAAGAGGTGAGTTATTATGTATTTGTAGAGGTTTAGATTCATAAATAGGTGTATGCATATGCTTGTATGATTCGATGAGAATCATAAAAAGTTTTGGATGAAATAAGTTAAAAATCAAAGAACCACATTTATGACAGAAGCTGTCAGTTCCGATCGATCAAATTTAGTATTTGATCGATCAGACTGTAATCCGATCGATCAAACCTAAGAAATGATCGATCGAATTATATAAATCCCTTATATAACAAGAGGGCATTTTTAGGGAGGTTCATGCCCAATAAATTCGATTGCTAAAATTGGGATTTGATCGATCAAATTTGGAACTAATCGATCAAATTATAAAGTGATCAATCAAATGATGAACTGATCGATCAAATGAGAAATTGATCGATTGATTGATCGATCATTTTGGAAAAATGATCGATCGAATACTATGAATACCTTATAGAACAGGAGGTCTGAAATTTTTGAAATTTTGACTTTGAAATTCGATCGATCAAACTTGAGAATTGATCGATCAAACTGAAAATCTGATCGATCAAACTGAAAATCTGATCGATCAAATGTGCAAGTTGATCGATCAAATGACTCTGTTCAGTATATGTAAATTTTTGGGTTCTGATCAATCAAATTATAGAATTGATCGATCAAATGCTAATTCGATCGATCAAATAAAGAAGTTTATCGATCAAATTCCCCTGTTTAGTCTATGTAGGTTTATGGGATCCGATCGATCAAATGAAGTGAATGATCATTCGAATAGTGAATTTGATCGATCAAATAGGAAGTTGATCGATCGAATTCCCTTGTTTTGCCTGTTTTGGTTTTCTAGGAAAGACACTGCTGGGCAGTGTACCAATTAGTATTCTGACACTTCTGACACTTATTACACTGTACGTGTGGTCTAGGTTAAAATCGAGACACTTTAAAAAGCTTTGGATTTGCTTAGAAAGACCCGAATTAAGGTAGGGGAAATTCAATTTAACTTCTATCTGATTATGACTGCATGGTCTCATGGCATCTGTATTCTAACTTCTATTTTAAAAGCATGCCTTGCATATAATAAAAGCTCTGCCATCTCTAATTCCTGTTTTCTTATCTCTGCTATCTGATTTCTGATTTCTATTATATGTATTTATTTAAAGTTCATGTGACGAATCCCCCTAACGTGGCAGGATATCCACGACTGGCACGGTAGAATATCCGTGTATCTGATTTATAAACTCCCTGGCACAAGTTGCTCTCCTTTGAAGAGGCTTGTTGCACATATCTGAAATTATTCATTGAACGACGATGGTCGGGATTACCCATCGGCATACATCTAGCTACCACGTGCTATATTCACAGGAGTTATTTAAGTATAAAATTTAAGTCATTAAATATTATATACATAGCATCTGAAAACTCTGAGAATAAAGTTTGTTTTTCTGATATTCTAAATTTATTCTGTTCTTTAAAGTTCTGCATCTGTCATCTGATCATTTCTGCCTGTATTCTCTAATGTGACCATCTGTTCTAAGATATGTTCTGTAAATCATGTTTTACATTTTAGACACAATTTAATTGAGTTTCTTCTATTGAGCTTAGATGGTTAGCTCACCCCTGATTCTATATCATAGGTTCTGAGGCTAGGGCTCCTGGTACTGAGAGTGATCCTGACTATCAGCCAGAGGCTGAGGAGGAGGAGGACACTATCCGTAGCTTGGGTATTTTTAGACTTGTATTATTTTTGGGATCTGTGCTTGATATTTAGGATTATGTGTGTGTGTGACAGCCCGACTTTTCCCTGTATTGTATATGGGAAAGGTCGCGTTGTCGGATCACCTAACATGATCCTATCATACAAGGACATCGTGTACAAAGTATTACATTTGTGAAAGCGAATTTAATTAACTTTGATACGAAGAAATATGACAACAACCGATATTAATTCATCTATCCAAAAATAAGAAAATATATAAAATATAAACAAAAGCCATGTATAGCCTTCCACCAATGACGGCCACCTATCATCTAAACAATGGAAAGAAACCTATACATAAAGTATACCAATATCTCAAAACACATCATTCTGCTGAATTATACATGTTTTAAAACAAATCTATCTATCACTCTCTTTCACTTATTTAGGAAAGAATTCTTCTGCAGAATTCTCCTCCTCGTCCTCTTCTTCCTCTCCTTTCTCAGGCTGGTATGTTGGGTCACCCTCGTGCTCAGCGTCAATATCTACAGCTAAGACATGAAGTCGTAGAATGAGCTTTCATTGAAGCTTAGCAGGGAAATTTAAAGTGTTAGGTTATTTATTAGATTATCAAATTCACTTCTAGATGTATAATAAAATGAAGTACATTATATCTCCTCTTGTCACTATTCTAGCATCGTATTTATTTTAGCAACATATAGTATAACAAGCAATAAATCATACAAATATTGTATCATGCTGACAGATTTATGCTGAACAAATACGAGGAATCATACTGACAAAGAATCATGCTGGTCAATTACAGAAATCATACTGAAACAAGACATATACAAGAAACAAGAAAATCAAGCTCCCGAGTTAGCAAGATCACTTATCAGGCTCCCGAGTTAGCGGGATCACTTGGACCGAGAAAATCAAGCTCCCGAGTTAGCGGGATCACTTGGACGAGATATCAAGCTCTCGAGTTAGCGGGATCACTTGGACGAGATATCAAGCTCTCAATTTAGTGGGATCACTTGTTTCAAGACAAGAATAAAGACGTGTACATGACATCAAGGATAACAGTACATGAACAATGCATGCTAACATGGATTGAAGAACATCATAAACAGATATGATATAGCAAAACTGAACTAGTATAACTTAGTTAGCATAACTATTCATATTCATGTGTCGAAGCTGATTTTATCATCATTCGTACATAACTGATCGTATCATCATTTATAATCACACATCTAACTGAATTAGCATAATAGTCCTATGGCACAACTGCTTGGATTCTTATCATGTATATCTATTCATCAAACTTGACACGAGCATAGTCATGCAAAGGCATTCATTTAAACTAAAATTAGCATAATCATTAATGTTCATCTATCGGACTGAGCTAACTATTCATCAAAACTGGTCTAGCATATTCATTCATTAATCACACATCAAATCTGACCTATACTTTCATCATGATTCATAAACTCATCTAATATCATCATGCATACACATTCATCTGCTGGTCTATATCATGTCATCTAACTTGGTCTGACAATATGCCTAACATAACAACATATGTTGAGCAGATCTTATTGAATTGATATGCTCCTAATCATGTATCAACATAAAACTGAATTAGCATATGCTCATACATTGACATCAAACTAATCTAATCATAAGCATGCATTCATTTCAACTGACTTAATATTATCGCAGTAGATGTATAGAGTAAACTGACAAATCATCACGACAGTAGATGTATAGTCTCATATATATGTATAATTCATATGTTGAATTTAGCATGGTCTTGAACGAAAATAATTATATACAATCACGTACGATCTAAGATGTGAAGAAGAAACTAATTATAATATAGTAAGGTAAAATTCTCTACCTTAGCTCACACGCTACTTGGTACATATGCATGCACGCACTCCAACTAAATTCATCGGTATGAGCTTATCATGTGTACCAATACCTAACATTTATGTGTACCGTTTTAGTATATAAATCTATGATCTTATTTTTTTATGGGTCACTACAAACCCATGACAAATATGGCTTCAAACTGCCTCAGACACAAGATTGTCGCGGCAAGCCCCTCAGCTGAGCACCTTGTTGTAACTTGTTACTAACTTGTAACCCTTTAAATGTTAGATTCATGAATTTATTACTTCATAAAGGTTATAGGACTCATTGTCCCCTTTCCAACGCATCAAACATCATATCAATCAGAGTTCGGGGTCAAAAGATATGACAAAAAGACTGAATAGTGGTTAACGCATCAAACATCGTATCAATCGGAGTTCGGGGTCAAAAGATATGACAAATCGGAGTTCAGCTCACAGGCTTGCCTAGGCAAGCACCTTGCCTCGGCAAGCTCACAACCTTTCCTAGGCAAGCACCTTGCTTCGGCAAGCTCACAAGCTTGCTTCGACAAGCCTGAATGCCAACACGTTGTAGTGCCTTTTGGCACTTCTTTGGTTCTTTTGACTCAGGCCTTTGGCTAGGTCTTTTGTATACATATAAAGCTAATATATAGTATATATATAGTATATATATATCTTGCACCAAAATTTGATATATTATTTACGGCATACCTTTTGGTGTGCTTGTGATTACAACAAGATGACGCTGAATGTGTGTCGGTATCGAGTTCGCCAAGCTAGTATGAACTAGGGCTGCAAGAACTCCCTGAGACCAGCGAGTGCCTTCGCAATCCTTTTACTCGAATCGCAGGTCCCCGTGTAATCTATGATTCTGAATTCATGGGTTTAAACCTAAAGTTTGAGAAGGCCTAAGTGAGAACTAGTTGAAGCTAGAAGAGGACTGTGGTTTTGAAATGCTAGCAGAGCTTAAATGCAGGGTCTATTTGCGAAGGAATTAAAGCGGAAGGAGGAAGATGGAAGTGGCTGGCGAGCTCTGTAATGGTGTAGCTGCTCTTGCATGCATGGAGTCGAGAATGGCTCATGCATTCGTGTAGCTTTTTGGTGAGATTTATATTACAAGCTTACAAGGGATAGGATCCCATGTAGTGCCTGCACTTGGTTATGTAGTGTATACCCATATAAGCCAAAACAGGCTTCACTTTAATACAAATTTAATACACAGGTTAAGTGTATAAGCCAACTAGGTTTAGCATTAGTATAAAGCCAGCACACCTATCTTAGATATATTAGGTCACAAAGTAGTTTAACTGTGTATATTTTTTTTATACACAATTAATGAGTGTATTTTCTTGCCTCAATTGCCGAGGCAACTGATGTCGCTTGCCTTAGGTGCTGAGGCTTTACTTGCCTCAAGTGCTGAGGCAACCCACTATGCTTGCCTCAGGTGTTGAGGCAAGGCCATCAGCTCTTGGTTGGTATTTTTCTCCATGCACTATTGTGTTTTGGGTCAAAGGATTGACACCCCTCAGTGCCTAGCAGTCCTATGCATTATTTAAAATTGTGTTACACAAATTTTCATCCTTAGGAGGGCTCCGAATATTTTTCCTCTTACCAAATCTATGATCCACCGTTGTTTCTAATACTGGCCACTAAGTCAGTTCTTTGTGTCACATTTTTGGCACAAACCTGACCCTACTCGAGTCCGTACCCGATATTGTCAGGATCAAAATATGGCAGTTGTTACACTCTCCCCTACTTAAGGGATTTTCTTCCTCGAAAATAAAAGAAGGCAGGAAAGTGAGATCAGATTCAGTTATATGTTGAAGTCATGTCCCATTATAAGACAGAGTAAACATGACTAGGTAATAATGAATAATAAAATATACATATAACAGATTTAGAATAATATAAAATGATTGGAATCATGTGCAGTATCATGTGTCAGTATATAATACATCAAAATCTAATCGTCATCTATTTCTCTACTCTAATTTATACCTAATTTATACCTAAGTATACGGGTAATGCATATGACACTTTTACAGATATCATATGCAATAAGTTATTCTAACACATTCAATAACTGATTTACCTCATGGAAATCAATGGGGATACTGAGCGCGAATATCAGCTTCGCGTTCTCAGGTAGCCCCATGAGAACCGTGATTTTTTCATTGGACCAATACGAGTGGAATATATTTTGTTCTCACGATTTGGCCTTTGTGATCCAATATCTGAGCTGGCTCTTCAGTTACTGTTAACTCTTCCTGAAGATCCAGTGACAGATAATCCAACATGTGGGTTGGATCACTAACGTATTTTCTCAGCATAGATACGAGGAATACATCGTGTACACTTGAAAAATGTGGAGGTAACGCAACTCAGTATACTACCTCACCAACTTTGCCCAAAACTGGGAATGGTCCAACATAACGAGGATTTAACTTGCCTCGTTTCCCAAATCGCATCATACCCTTTTGTCGGTGATATTTTGATAATAACATGATTGCTGATTTGACACAATACACACTGGTATCCCATGTAGTTTGACTATCTCTCTCAGATAGACGTCGGCCAATTTCGACGCTTCAAGCCACTCCACCAAAACATCTTCTTTAAGTCCTGATACATCTTTGTACTATCAGGATGAATGACATAAGCTGACTTATGAGCTTCTTCAAGAATTTCATGTCGCAAGGCACTATCATCTGGTACACATACTTTGCCTCGAAATGATAAGGACCCATCGTCCTTAATCAGGAAATCTGGTTGTAGCCCACTTTGTACTCCCTGTCTGATGGAAATAAACTCTGCATCCTGCATTTGGAGCTCTCTGATCCTATCGAAGAGTGAAGCTCGGATCATTACTATAGCAAGTAAACCTCCTGTTGACGTTGCTCGCAGAGTGGCACTCGATGATATAATGTCATTGAGTAATTTCCATCTTTGTAGCCATGTCACAAAATGAGATAACTGAGTGGATGATTTTCGACTGAGCGCATCAGCTACTACATTGGCCTTACTAGGATGGTACTGAATAGAACAGTCAGTCCTTCAAAAACTCCATCCATCTTCTCTACCTCATATTCAACTCTTTTTGGGTACAAAGATACCTAAGACTTTTGTGATCAGTAAAAATTTTGAAGGTTTCATCATAAAGGTAGTGCCTCCAAATCTTCAATGTAAAAATGACCACTGCTAGTTCCAAGTCATGCATGAGGTAGTTCTTCTCGTGATCTTTTAACTATCATGAACCATATGCTATCACATGTTCCCTCTGATTTAATACACAACCTAACCCACTGTACGAGGCATAAATGAATACCACAAAACCACCACTGCATGATGGTATTGCGAGGATTGGTGCAGAAGTGAGTCACATGCCTCATTCCACTCGAATTTAACATTCTTTCGAGTGAGCTGCTTGAGTGGTCCAGCTTCGAAAACCCTTCAACAAATCGTCGGTAATAGCCTGCGAGACCTAGAAAGCTTTGGATCTTTGTTACTGTTTATGGCTGCTTCCATTGCACTACAACCTCTATCTTTGTAGGATCTACGGTAATACCCGTCTTCGAAAATGACATGGCCTAGAAAATTGACGTGATTTAACCAGAAGTCACATTTACTGAACTTTACATACAGCTGAGAATCTCACAAGGTATGTAAAGCAAATCGTAGATGACTTTCATGCTCTGCTTGCGTCTTTGAGTAGATGAGAATATTATCGATGAATACTACGATGCACTGATCTAAGTAAGACTTGAAGACTCGATTCATCAAGTCCATAAATGACGCAGGAGTATTGGTCAACCCGAAGGGCATGATGAGAAACTCGTAATGATTATAATGTGTCCAAAAAGCTGTCTTTGAAATATCTTCCGCTTTCACTTTCATCTGATGATACCCCAATCGTAAGTCAATCTTTGAACAGCATCGTGCTTCTTATAATTGCTCGAAGAGAATGTCAATTCTGAGGAGCGAATAATGATTTTTAATTGTCAGTTTATTTAATTGATGATAGTCAATGTGAAGACGCATTGACCATCTTTCTTCTTCACGAACAATATCGGTGCATCCCACGGAGATACAATCAGTCTGATAAACCCTTTATTAAGAAGCTCTTGCAACTGCTCCTTGAGTTCTTTCAACTCCACTGGTGCCATTCGATAAGGCGCCTTTGATACCTCCTCGGCGCCCGGGGCTAAATCACTAGCGAATTCCACTTCCCTGTCAGGCAAAAATCCGGACAACTCAACAGGGAAGATATTAGGGAATTCACAGGCTATTAGCAATCTACTTCTACAATCAATGCTCATATGATAATTGGATAGCCAATCCATGCCAAGGATTACGTCGAATCCTTGCATATCGAGTAACTCGAGTAAGATCAATCGGCTACTGCTTCATACCATGTTAGTAGTGACAGACTATCTAGTCGGGACTAACACGTCACAATAAAGTCGAGAGGTTCTGGAGTGACTCCCAACTTTCCCAACTTTTTGACACATTGGGTGTAACAAAGGAATGTGTCGATCTATGATCTACCAAAACATGTGCCTCATACAACAAGTAGGCATCCTCTGGATACAATTGCAAAGTATCTAATATATATATATATATATATATATTAGTGTTAGCTAAATTGTGTCTACTTAACAAACTATAAATTTATCATTTCTAAAACTGATGAAAAGAAAATAATATACTAGATGCACACATATATAAATTATTTACCTAGATGCACCTTCCTTATAAACAATTTAAATACTTATAACTAAATAGTTCACATGCCTTAGATAATATCATTGCTGGTTTGGACTTTTTGTACCATCCTTGATGTCGTCCCACCATCTCTGGGCAATCCTTAATCCGATGTCCCATCATACCACAATGAAAGCACGCCCAGACACTCTACGGCATTCGTCCATGTTATGTGCCTTCCCACATTTCCCATAGAATGCTAACGAAATGGATGAAGAGATGCGTAAAGTTTGTAGAACTTCGAACGCTCCCGTTATAGTAGGGTTCGAGTGACGGAATGACCCCAAAGGTATAGATATAGTCGGTTTGGATAAACACCTTGAGCAGGTTGCTAAGAGTCGGGTGTCGTCTTTTTCATTTTTTTCGTAAGGTAATCTTTTATTAGATGTCCTCGTCCACCACATCTGAAACACTCACCTGTGGCCCACCTATATTTTTCTGTCTTGTGCTGTACTTCGCACAGTGACCATGACCCAATGAGTGTGGGCAAAGAAGTACATTCAGTGGGTTGCACTAGTGTCATAAGTAACTCAGTCTGCTGGGCCATGGTTCTGACCATTATCTCCAGTAGTTGCCGAGTTTGTTCATGATCATCCCTCCCAGCATGCGCGGTCCTAGCTCTTTTGCAAGGTGCTATAGTGATCTATCAAAATGAAACAAATGTTTCAATTAACAGTAATTGTGATCCTCATGATCCCATGACTTGAAAACATTTACATCCTAGCTTGGATCTTAAAGGCATACTTCAATCACTATTGACTGATCACTTGAGTCAAACATGGTCGTACAGATCCACAATAGTGACCGATTACCTCAGTCAAACGTGGTCTTACAGATCCACAACCTATGCTCTAACAGAACCTACTGCCATAGCCTTGAGTCCAACCTAAAGCCTAGGCTCTAACACTAAACAAACATCAAAAGTCATGCCATATATCCGTGCTAGAGTTAAGTCGCCAAAGACTTAACACCGAGCTTTAATACCACCTATGACAGCCCGACTTTTCCCCTTATTGTATATGGGAAAGGCCGCACCGTCGAATAACCTAACATGATCCTATCATGCAAGGGCATCGTGTACAAAGTGTTATATTTACGGAAGCGAATTTAATTAACTCTGATACGAAGAAATATAGCAACAACCGATATTCATTCATCTATCCAAAAGCAAGAAAATATATATAATATAAACAAAAGTCATGTATAGCCTTCCACCGATGACCGCCACCCGTCATCTAAACAATGGAAAGAAACCTATACATGAAGTATACCAATATCTCAAAACACATCATTCTGCTAAATTATACATGTTTTAAAATAAATATATCTATCACTCTCTTTCACCTATTTAGGAAAGAATTCTTCTACAGAATCCTCCTCCTCGTCCTCTTCCTCCTCTCCTTTCTCAGGCTGGTATGTTGAGTCACCCTTGGGCTCAGGGTCAATATATGCAACTAAAACATGAAGTCGTAGGATGAGCTATCATCGAAGCTCAATAGGGAAATTTAAAGTGCTAAATTATATGTTAGATTATCAAATTTACTTCTAGATGCATAATAAAATGAAGCACATTCTATCTCCTCATGTCTCTATTCCAACATCGTATCTATTCTAGCAACATAGTATAACAAGCAATAAATCATACAAATATTATATCATGCTGACAAATTTATGCTGAACAAATACGAGAAATCATACTGACAAGGAATTATGCTGGTCAATTACAAAAATCATACTGAAATAAAACATACACAAGAAATAAGAAAATCAAGCTCCTGAGTTAGCGGAATCACTTGTCAAGCTCCCGAGTTAGCGGGATCACTTGGACCGAAAAAATCAAGCTCCCAAGTTAGCGGAATCACGTGGACGAGATATCACGCTCCCGAGTTAGCGGAATCACTTGGACGAGATATCAAGCTCCCGAGTTAACGGGATCACTTGGATGAGATATCAAGCTCCCAAGTTGGCGGGATCACTTGGATGAGATATCCAGCTCCCGAGTTAGCGGGATCACCTGTTTCAAGACAAGAATAAAGATGTGTACATGACATCAAGGATAACACTACATAAACAATGTATGCTAACATGGATGCAAGAACATCATGAACAGATATGATATAGCAAAATTGAACTAGTATAACTGAGTTAGCATAACTATTCATATTCATGCATCTAAACTGATCTTATCATCATTCGTACATAACTGATCGTATCATCATTTATAATCACACATCTAACTGAATTAGCATAATAGTCCTATGACACAACTGCTTGGATTCTTATCATGCATATACATTCATCAAACTTGACGCGAGCATAGTCATGCAAAGGCATTCATTTAAACTAAAATTAGCATAATCAGTAATGTTCATCTATCGGACTGAGTTAACTATTCATCAAAACTGGTCTAGCATATTCATTCATTAATCACACGTTAAATCTGACCTATACTTTCATCATGATTCATAAACTCATCTAGTATCATCATGCATACACATTCATCTGTTGGTCTATATTATGTCATCTAACTTGGTCTGACAATATGCCTAACATAACAACATATGTCGAGCAGATCTTATCGAACTGATATGCACCTAATCATGTATCAACGTAAAACTGAATTAGCATATGCTTATACATCGACATCAAACTGATCTAATCATAAGCATGCATTCATTTCAACTGACTTAATATTATCGCAGTAGACGGATAGAGTAAATTGACAAATCATCACGACAGTAGATGTATAGCCTCATATATATGTATAATCCATATGTTGAATTTAGCATGGTCTTGAGCGAAAATAATTATATATAATCACGTACGATCTAAGATGTGAAGAAGAAATAATTATAACGAAGCAAGATAAAATTTCCTACCTTAGCTCACACTCTACTTGGTACATATGCATGCACGCACTCCAACTAGATTCCTCGGTACGAGCTCATCATGTGCACCAATACCTAACAGTTATGTGTCCCATTTTAGTATATAAATCTATGATTTTATTTTTTTATGGGTTACTACAAACCCATGACAGATATGGCTTCAAACTGCCTCAAACACAGGGTTGCCACGGCAAGCCCCTCAGCTGAGCACCTTGCTATAACTTGTCACTAACTTGTGACCCTTTAAACGTTAGATTCATGAATTTATTACTTCATGAAAGGTATAGGACTCATTGTCCCCTTTCCAATGCATCACAAATTGTATCAATCGGAGTTCGAGGTCAAATGATATGACCAAAAGACTAAATAGTGGTTAACGCATAGTGTTGCCGCGACAAGCACCTTGCCTCGGCAGGTTCACAAACTTGCCTAGGCAAGCACCTTGCCTCGGCAAGGTCACAAGCTTGCCTCGGCAAGCCTGAATGCCAACATGTCATGGTGTCTATTAGCACTTCTTTGGTTCTTTTGACTCAGGCCTTTGGCTGGGCCTTTTGTATACATATAAAGCTAATATAATGTATATATATATATATATCTTGCACCAAAATTGGATATATTGTTTACGGCATACCTTTTGGTGTGCTTGTGATTACAACGAGATGGTGTCGAATGTGTGTCAGTATCGAGTTCGCCAAGCTAGTACGAACTAGGGCTGCAAGAACTCCCTGAGACCAGCGAGTGCCTTCACGATCCTTTTACTCGAATCGCAGGTCACCGTGCAATCTACGGTTCTAAATTCATGGGTTTAAACCTAAAGTTTGAGAAGGCCTAAGTGAGAACTAGTTGAAGCTAGAAGAGGACTATGGTTCTGAAATGCTAGCAGAGCTTAAATGCAGGGTCTGTTTGCGAAGGAATTAAAGCGGAAGGAGGAAAATGGAAGTGGTTGGCGAGCTCAGTAATGGTGTAGCTGCTCTTGCGTGCATGGAGTCGAGAATGACTCATGCATTCATGTAGCATTTTGGTGAGATTTATATTACAATCTTACAAGGGATAAAATCCCATGTAGTGCCTGCACTTGGTTATGTAGTGTATACCCATATAAGCCAAAACAGGCTTCACTTTAATACAAAGCTAATACACAGGTTAAGTGTATGAGCCAAATAGGTTTAACGTTAGTATAAAGCTAACACACCTATCTTAGATATATTAGGTCACAAAGTAGTTTAACTGTGTATATTTTTTTTATACACGCAATTAGTGAGTGTATTTGCTTGCCTCAGTTGCTGAGGCAACTGATGTCGCTTGCCTCAGTTGCTGAGGTAACCTACTTTGCTTGCCTCAGGTGCTGAGGCAACTACTTTACTTGCCTCAGGTGCTGAGGCAACCCACTATGCTTGCCTCAGGTGTTGAGGCAAGGCCATCAGGTCTTGGTTGGCATTTTTCTCCATGCACTACGGGGTTTTTGGTCAAAGGATTGACACCTCTCAGTGCCTAGATGTCCTATGCATTATTGAAAATTGTGTTACAAAAATTTTCATCCTTAGGAGGGCTCCGATTATTTTTCTTCTTACCAAATCTATGATCCACCGTTGTTTCTAATACTGGCCACTAAGTCAGTTCTTTGTGTCACGTTTTTGGCACAAGCCTGACCCTACTCAAGTCCGTACCCGATGTTGTCAAGATCAAAATGTGGCAGCTGTTACAGTGTACCTAGTGGCCTCTCTATTCTATATTATTTCCTACAGATATTTTACTTATGGTTTTATACATTCTATAGGAACCACTATTAGGAACCATTATTTTGAGTAATGGATGTCCATCGTCAGTGGTTCTTCTTAGTTTCTTTTTGAGGATGTATATTCTTTTATTATATTTATAGATATTATTTTTTTTCCTTCTTTTTTATTTAGTGCCTTAGATGATGACTCGATCTGCCTCTATAGATAGTGTCTGCTCTAATTTCTGCTAGATGAGCAGACATTCTTTAATTTATTCTGGGGATCATCACTGTTTATGATCCTGATGGCACGGGTTTTCAGGTACAGAAGTCAGGGCTGTCATAGGAATGGTATGCCTCTATAATCCTTGAATTAATAAGAAATTTTGTAAAACTAATGTTTGTAAGAAGTACCATGTTCCATGTGCTTCTTCAAACATTAAAATAAATCCTAACAACTGTAATTGCATATATGACTTGGAGATGGGACAACCAAATTAAAAATTAATAATAACAAATAAAGTCAAATTCTACTTACCCGTTACTGAAAGGCAACATAATCCGAATTAATAAAATGATTTTATCTCTTTGGCCAACTACAACATTCTAACACTCTATACTTCCACGTGTGGGAAGCGGAGACAATAACCACCTAAATCCAAAAAGTCGCCTCAAATCCAACAGTTCGCTCGGACGAGTCATTACCGATTTCAACTCCATGGTGTGCTTTTCTACCTAAAATAGAGAATTTCAAGTACAATGACAATCTCTTTGCTATAAGATGGTTGGGTCACCATAGTGCTCCGCAATAGATTTCGGCATCACCATTACTCTACTATAACTCAATGTGTTGAGATATTAATGTTATAGGGACGTCTCTTATAGGTCTCCCTATTTAAGTGTGAGGGTGGAGCCACCTTCAAAGAGACATGGTTTTATCTCATAATGCTTATGAAAATCAAAGTACTAGCATAGGGTCTAAATGTGCTAACCTATTTATTGAACACTAAATATTATAAGATCATTAGTACAAGACTTATTTTCACTAAAGACCTTGGCAAGCTTTGATTTATTTTCACTAAAGTGAAAATTCAAGTATGTGAGATATTTTTATTTATGCATATATTTCTGGCTTTACTCACTTAAAAATTTTAAATAGTGGGAGATTGTTGGATATTTAAGAGTTTTAAAACTTGTGTCTTTTCTAAATATGTGTCTTTTAAAAGTTATGTGTCCTTTCAAAAGAACTGTCTTTCCAAAGTGGTGTCTTTTCAAAAAAAGTGTCTTTCCAAAGTAGTGTGTCTTTTTCGAAGGGATGCCTATAGCACCTTTTCATAGGAAAACGGTGCATTAACAAATCACTTGATTTTTTATTTAAGGAATTTAAAATCATTATTTTAATACACCACAATGGAGTCTCCGTTCTTCTCTCTGATTCTGTCTTTGAAGGTTTTTATCGACAAAGTGGTCACTAACAGGTTATCGGCAAACTGGTTACAGGATACAATGAACTAGTTGTGTATTCTTGTGAATGATTTGATGAATCCGTTCATGCTATCCAAACACCAAATTGCAAGAACGCCTTGATAAAAATCTTTAAAGACAGAACCAGAGGAAAGAAAAGAGACTCCATTGTGGCATGTTAAAACAATAATTTTAGATTCCTTAAATAGAAAGTCAAGTGATGTGTTAATGCAATTTTTCTTATGAAAGGGTGCCGCAAGCATCCCTTCGAAAAAGACACACTACTTTAGAAAGACACTTCTTTTGAAAAGGCACCACTTTGGAAAGACACTTCTTTTGAAAAGACCACTTTTAAAAGGCACACCTCTTTGGAAAAGATATACCTCTTTGGAAAAGACATAAGTTTTAAAACTTTTAAATATCCAACAATCCCCCACTATTTAAAAATTTTAAATCAGAGTAAAACATAAATATATGCATAAATGAAAATATCTTACAGACTTAAATTTTTACTTTAGTGGAAATAACTCAAAGTTTGTCAAGGTCTTTAGTGAAACTAAGTCTTAAACTAATAATCTTATACGACAAATCGGAACTATTTTACATACATATTTCATATATTTAGCATTCAATAAATAGCTTAGCACATTTAGGTCATATGCTACTGCCCTGATTTTTATAAGCGTTTATGAGATAAATTCATATCTCATTGAAGGCGGCTCCACCTCATACTTATATAGGTAGATCTATAAGAGATGTCCATGTAACTTTAATATCTCAACACATTGTGTTATAACGTCTATTATTCCTATGATGTTTATGAGAATTTAATTCTCATCAATGTAGTGCCCCTTTGTCTGTCACAGATTTATGAGTTGTTCTTTCCTTTGAACTTAAACATTGACCAAACAAATATTAGGTAAGGTTTTGATTGTAAGTGACTATTTGGGTAAATGATTTTAAACCCAACCCCACTCTTCTTTTAGACTAAAACTTTTCATAATTGCTTATAATTATAATTATCAACATAGAAAGTGTTTCTTCAGACATTTCTGCTTGAAACCATATTTTATTTGTTTTCGTATTCATTGACAAGGAAATAAGTTTCATAGAGAGTTTAGAAGTTTTGACTTAATCTTTATTGGTATGTCTACCAATAGACCCTTAAATCACTTCATTTCTCTACTTATTTCAATACAAGCAAAATATTCAATGAAATTCATAATTGCTTCTTAACATCTCTTACATGACCGTACAAACAAAACACGCAATGAGATTTATAGTTGTGGCTTCATTTATTAAAGAAAAATCATCTTCAAATAATTTATATTTTTAAATCTAAATTCATTATCTTCTTAAGATAATTCATAGCATTTCTGCTTAATTAACTCAATGCAATAGAACATTCATGTAATGGATAATATCAAAGTTTCATGTATGCTTGAAACAAAATAATCGTATTCCGTAAAGCAAATAATTAATAAATTTTCAAAATATATATAATAATAAAATCAAAATTATTTAAATATCTATAAATTATCCTACCAATCTTTTTGGTAATAACTCGATTGATGTCAAAAATCATGAGCATTTGATCATTGCTAAATATTCAATGTCATGCCCATTCAATCAAAGTCACTCAATGACCATAGAGCTAAATCCGGTCATTTGATTAAAATCGTACATATGTGATCACATTTAAACACATGAATGTTAAATCTCATCTCAACAAATATTTTCCAAGTTTTCGTATCACTCATTCAATGAGCTAACCCCCACAACATAAATAATAGGGAAACAACATTGATGTCTGCATTTAGCAACATGATACACATGTTAAATCTATTAAAGTAATCCAACAATCATCCCATCATTGGAACATTGGATTTATTCAAAATCACGTCAGAGGATTCTAACCATCTTGATTATTATGATTGACATGTATCATAATAGTGGAATGGTATGCCTCTATAATCCTGAAATTAATAAGAAATTTTATAAACTAATGTTTAGAAGAAATACCATGTTCTGCGTGCTTCTTCAAACATCAAAATAAATCCTAACAAGTGTAGTTGCATTTATGACTTGGAGATGGGACAAATTAAAAATTAATAATAACAATGAAGTCAAATTCTACTTACCCATTACTGAAAGGCAACATAAATCGACTTCATGAGACAGTTTTAATCCTTTGGCCAACTGCAATATTCCCACACTCTAGACTTCCATGTGTGGGAACTCGAGACAATAACCACCCAAATCCAAAATGTAGCCTCCAATCCAACAGTATGCTCAGACGAGTTATCACCGATCTCAACTCCATGGCGTGGTTCTCTACATGAAATAGAGAATTTCAAGTATAAAGATGATCTCTTTGCTATAAGATGGGTGCGTCAACATAGTGCTCCGAAATAGATTTCGGCATCATGATTCCTTTATTATAACTCATTTGAAATTAACATATATTGGTTTAAAATTATTAGAAAAATTGTGAAATATTGACCTGATATAATACAGGGAATTGGTCTCACTATAAAAAATATCGGATACGCTGACGCCTGAAATTAATGAGCCATCGGTGTAAGGTAAGATTTGGGCCAACCCACGAGAGCTAACCCGGCCACCCCACTTAAGCCCACGACCGATTCAATCGGGCCACTATATAAGTCTACTTTTTCTTCTCCCTTCACACGAACTCCCTTCTCCCATCTCCCATCTCCCATCTCCCTTCTCCCTACTTCCCATCTCCCTTCTCCTTTCTCGCTCAAACCCTAAATTCCTCTCTTTTTCACTTCTCCGTCAACGAGACTTAATCTCTGAGATTTTAATGTCATGAGACCTTTGGGATGACGCCATTGAACAACGCAATTGAAGAGCCCTATTGAAGATGACGGCATTGAAGACCAAATTTTGTTATTTGACTGATTGAAATCGAGATTTGGAGCCCTAGTTTCACTATGTGGCAGACAGACATCGAGATTTTGGGATCAAATCAAGTTATGGCACCAAATTCTACAGCATCGAAGGTCATCTCAAATCGAAATTGAGATTGAGATTTGGAGCCCTAATTTTACTATTTGGCATATCAAAATCAAAAATTTGGGGATCAAATCAAGTGATGACACCAAATCCAACAGCATCGAAGGTCATCTCATCATCTTCTCCCCTCACTAACTTTAATATTATATTTCATAGCCTGATATATCTTAGTTTTTAGGCATTTTCACTCTTAATTTCATTTATTTTTTGTTGAATTAGATCAGATCATTAGTTTGATTGGGTAGGGATCTCAGACGCAGTCGTCCTCAAGGATTTTGATTTCGTAAGTGAACGATTCACATATTTTCAATTATTTAGGGTACTAAATCAACTTTCTAGACATTTCAGAGATCACAAATTTTTCGTGCCTAGCGACTT
Organism: Chloranthus sessilifolius; assembly: GCA_021018995.1. Lineage (NCBI taxonomy): Eukaryota > Viridiplantae > Streptophyta > Magnoliopsida > Chloranthales > Chloranthaceae > Chloranthus > Chloranthus sessilifolius. Next base: position 27,876,859 of record CM037585.1, on the reverse strand, counting down.
AGTCGGGTGCTCTAAGAGGGTGGATGGTCCATTTTGAAAATAGAGATCACTCATTTTTGCTCTGTTACTCTCCGTTTTCAGTCTTTTACATTTATGACTGTCTCAACTATTCACATTAATATTGATGGTTCAAAGAGATTGCATTCGGTCTCTTTGCGGCAATATTCAAAACAGGTAGAGAAACTATGGAGAAATTTGCTCAAGGAGAAACTAAGATCATAACCTGCACAAATATTGTTGAAAGGGGTCTTGACATTCAAAATGCCAACACTATAATATTTCAAGATGTTCATCAATTTGGGTCGTAACAGTTGTATTAGTTGTTGATGTGCTCTCTCTCTCTCTCTCTTATATATATATATATCTGTGTGTGTGTGCACGCGCAGACCCTCTATTGGAACTCATGAAATTTGGGAGGATGAGAGAGTGATTGCTCCATAATATATATAAAGTTGTGAGCTCTGTTGATTTATTTATTTATGTTCCTGTTTGGCATATGGAATAGCCAAGGGAACCAACTAGTGTCAGTTTCTTCTCTCACCTACATAGGGAGTAGCCATATGCAGTGTTAATGATCATTTTTTTCATTTAAGTTTAAATGGCTGGTCCTACCTACCATGTGCGTCAATTTATAACAGAGAATGAGAGAAATAGTTTGCCTGAGCTTAAGACAGTAGTCTTATATGCTAAAAAAGGCTTGGAAGATTGTAAACCGTGTTAGAATTTTGATAAGTAATAACTATAAATGAGTATGATCTCATGCATTTAGTTGTAGCTTCTTTGATAAATTTTTTAGTTCAATTATATTCCTTTGTTGGCATTTCAACTAGACGATTTTAAATTTTTGGACAACCTTGTTTAGGGACCTTTAGAATTGGTATAAGGGACCTTTAGAGTTTTCTTGAACTTTTATTTGGACAAACTTTTTTTTTTGTGGAGTCTGATTAATTGATTATAAATTGTGGGTGAATTAGTTTAATGTGCACATAACATTCTCAAATGACTAAGTTATTATTGGTATTTGTTAATGGCTTATAAGTTGTTGCAATTTGTAGGTCATTGATTTAGCTACTTTCTCATAGGTTTTGGTGAGTTTGGGAAGTTGGTAATTGGTATGTTCCTGTTACAATGTTCTTTTTTTAGCTGAATTTTCAGGTGAGAATCAATTATGTGTATCTTGCAACATACACCTAGTAGTAGTAGATCTATCACTTTGTAGCTCATTGAAAATTTCAGAAGTTATTAAATGGTGGTTCTGATTTCATTTTGATATCCTATTATATATCAAGAGCTATGGAGTAGCTTGAAAGCTCTCTCTTAACACTTGATTTATTTTTTTATTTTTTTATTATTAAACTTTAGAATGAGGAATTCAATCATAAATGTGAAAGACTACACCATAGTGTTCTTTTAGAGTTTTGAAGTCTATAGCTAAGGAACCACTACAAAAAATACCGGATACGCCGACGGCTGAAATTAATGTGCCGTCGATGTAGGGGAATATTTGGGCCAACCCACGAGAGCCAACCCGGCCACTCCACTTAAGCCCAAGACCGATTCAATCGGGCCACTATATAAGTCTATTTTTTCCTTCTCCCTTCACACGAACTCTCTTCTCCCAAACTCAAACACATTGCACCTATAACCAAACTGTTATTGACAACTTTTTCATTCACTTTATGCTCTTAATGTGCCATTGGTTTTGACACAGTGCTTGCTAGTGCAAGTTTTAATTATTGTTTCTTAATGCAGTATTATTTAAAAGCATGTTTTCCCTTCAGCAAAGATCAATTTGCCGATTCACTACTGATAGTTGGTATTGCAGGAGTTATATCATAGGTATATCTATTGCTATTGTGCACTTATATGTTTGTTAACATGAGATTCATTACATTTCTTCTCTTCTTTTGCACTTGTATCTAACTGAAATTAAAATTTTCCGATAGCTGCTTCTCATACCTATATCATAGGTATGTCCATTACTTATTTTGTTGATCCTCCTTGCGATTGATAAAGTTGAATCATAGTGTTTGATCGTATTAGTATCACTAGTCTTTCTCACTCTCTCACTTTCTCTCACTAGTCTCACGAGCTCAGCTTAAATAAGCATCTCTATTTTCAAAGCTTCTTATATAGACATTATGGATAAAAGCTAGATGCAGAAGCCTTGGTAAGCATTTTTTATTATGACTAATTAATATTCCTAAATAGTTTGTATTTTGATGAAGTGGTGAAAGTAGGGACTTTTTGAAATATGTTCCTATAAGAGAAATACTTAAGCATACTATGATGGGGTAAGAGAATTCATTAAATTTGTTGACTCTCGTGGAGCAGTTTATGATGGAAGGTTAAAATGCCCCTGCATCAAATGTTGCAATGTCTACTATCAAGACATGAAGACAATATATGATCATATCATATGGCACGGAATTGGGAAGAGTTACACTACGTGATTTTTCCATGGGGAAAATAACACGTCATCGAGTTTTACACGAGATGAAATGCTGGTTGATGTAGTTGAAGAAGATGATGATACAACTGATGATATGAGGGGCATGTTATATGATTTGTGTGGGGGTTCCGAGTGAAGAAGGAATTCATGATAGTCCGAGACAAGGCACAGTGTGAAACCGTGGGATTTTTGACAATCTCCGTCACGACAATGTGCTCCCTAACGAAAAATATAGAGTCATCACCCGGAGCTTTTGGCGTCCAGAGAAACCTAGTTCATTTTTATGAGCACCGAAGTGCTAAAAATATGACTCTGAATTCGGTCCACACCAAAGGTTCTTGGGTAGGGGCTTCAGTTATCGATTGGGAAAGTGTTAGGCACCCAATCAACCCGCTTAATGTGGTCTCTACTAATGGCCAAAATAAAAATAATATAAAAGAAAAGAAAATTGCTTCCTCTTGCCCAAATGGGTCTTAAATCCTATTTGTGCCCCTCCGTTCCTACCGAAAATTCGGTAGCGTAATGGAACAAATGGGAGGATGGAGGAATAACCGAGAAGGTAGAGGAATAGAGGGGAGAGCCGGAGCTCTCGGTCCCTTGTTGCACCATTGAGGAGCCTTGCGTTGGCTTACTTTGATGAGATTTTAAGGCTTGTATGGTGGAAAAAAGGGGTTCTAACTCCTAAGGCTTGAAGCTAAGAGGTAAAGAAGGAAGGCTAGGGGATCACACACACCTAACCTAGAGGTTTTTAGTGAAATACTAAGGTCTAAAGGATTTTTTTTAATTTTGAAATTTGTATAGGGATAGTGCACCAAATGGAGAAAGATTTTCTCACTTAAGCTCTTTCTCTCTTAGGTAAAATTCTCAACCTCTAATCCAAGGGGAGGGGGAATTTTATTTATAGGCAAAGGGTGGGTTAGGAGAGTGTTTAGATGCTATTTGGGTTTAGTAATTAGGTAATTTAATATCTAAGGATTCTTAGGATTTTGAGAGCTTGGAGATGTGTGAGATGAAGCTCTAATGGTGGATGATAGGGTAGGGGGTTTAAGGCACTTAGGGGTTGCAAATAAGCTTTAAAAGGGTGCAACAGTACTATCAAAACACACCCTAAAGACTCAGGTGGTCAACAACTCAAACCCCAATCACAATTTTCGGAGCAAAACTAGAGGTTACTGTTCATATGCCTAGCGCAACTATTAGTTGGGCCAGGCATATGCACAGTAAAACAGTGATGCACAGTAGCCTGGGGAAGTTAGTTGCCCGCGGGGGGACCCACCTATAACTGGCACAAATATTAGTTGCGTTAGGCCATTTCTTAGGAAAAAATAGCCTGGCGCAACTATTAGTTGCGCCAAAACTCTAGGGGGTTTTAGTGTGTTTTTACCTTTTTGCCCTTACACTTCGGATCGCGATATCTCTTCGCACATAGCTCTGATTGGGGTGATTCTTGGCCCGTTAGAAAGCTGACAATCTCTACTTTTCAATGGTATATAATTTGATTATAGTAGAAGGCCGTGGCTAGCTCTAGTTTACCACTCCTCATCCACTACCCGAGAAAGATAGGGTTAGGTTCGGAATGGCTTCTAAGGATGGGGATTTGGTTTATAAGGGTTCGAGAAGATTCCTAAGGGGTCTAGGGTGATTCCTAAAGGTTAGGGATGGCTCCTAAGGTTTTAGTTAGGTTCCTAAGGGTCTCATACATTCCATCAACATCTCAGAGGTGTGCCTCTCTCAAAATGTGTCTCGATCGAGCCTTAAGCCAAATTTGGGTGCTACAGATGCCCCTCTTTGGTATCTGATCACTAATGATCGAATGCCAAAGATAAGAGACATCCGAAGAGGCCCAAGGCACTACTGATGAGTTCGATGTATTCAGAACAAACTTCAAACATTAGATGAGTAACATGGTGAGAAAACGAAAGCCCTGTATGACAGGCCAAACATTCGTTTCTCAAGGTAAACGGTCCCTAAGCGCTTAGCGACATTACTGGGCATAACCGAGGTAGAACAAGTTGCGAAAGCCCTATACGCCAGGCCAAATATTTGCTTCTCGAGATGATATGAAGGTATTTGATGTTCAAGATTCATTCTGAATGCAACAGCTTTGCAAGTAAGAGGGGTGATCGACCCACATTCAAAGATAGGTGCAAAGCAAAAACACGCAAGGCTCCATAGTTTACGTCCAATCCTATGAAGCTTTTGATTGCCCCATCTGACTGTTTGTGGGTGCCCCTACTGAAAGTAGGGTTCGAGGTCTTTGGGCGAACCCATCAATCCCGAAATTTATTTAGCACGACTGCCCAAGCGAAGTGAATAGATGTCACAACACTTTTTGGGAGGACGTGCCATTTTCGAAAGCATGCCTCAGATCAACATGACCTAGAGCATCCAACTTCAACTACCTTGAACAGATCCAACCAAACATTAGGTGTCCCTCAAAAGGGACATCCAATCATGTTTTCTGCCAATAATTATCATAAACATCATTTAACTATGCATAAACATTCACCCATTAGGGGCGATAAGCAATAAAGGCAATGGAAGCCCCAACCCGAACCTGCCCTGATATAATTTACGAGAATAAACGACCATCATACGGATACCCAGACGCATGGCATACACTTCACAGGGATACCGCTGCCAATACATGTTTTAAGCCTGCAGAAAATAAAGGGGAAATGGACCCTTCTGGATGCATGATTGCACATAGTTTGATTGATACATAATCTCATTCTTAACAGGTTAGTTTCAACCAACAATTGAACTTTCTCCGAGGAATCTGAAGCTTAAGACACTTAAGTTCATATGAACCCAAAAATAGAGTGTTTAGCTTGAAGATTTAGCAGTGGAGTCAACCTGATCAAAACATTGACCGTTTGATCAGGATTGATGTTGCTCCTACTTTGAAATAGGATCCAAAGATCCGGGGTAGTACCCTAGATTTAGGACTTTAATATGGCACAACTGCATTGTTGATAAAACATTGACATTTTATCGCATTATGCATGTGCGTAGCTCTCTGGGGGAACACAAACACGTTGTTTTATTTTTGTGATTTTTCTATCATTTTATGTGATTTTTTTGGATTTTCAAAGTTATTATTTCTTGGTTTATTATTTTATGGAGTTTTTGTCATTTTATTTTTTTCTCTCTCTTTTTTTTTTTTAGTTATTATTTTATGCGAACTACTCTGACATTTTATGTGAGTTATCTTTTTTACTTTTCTGTGGGGATTTTTTTATCATTTTTTGGACTTTCTTATATTTTTCTATATAGGATCGAGGCGCCTATTGCCCTCGGCCTACTTTATTCTTAGCGCGGCCTCCCGTGTAGGTCAAACGAAGATCGACACACCACTTGGGAGCACGTGCATCTACCGAGAGTAAATAAAATGAAGAGAGGGGGACCGGGTTACACATCTGACCCGTACCAAGCCCAAGACTGGACCTACTAATGGCTGGCACAACTATTAGTTGCGCCAAGCCAAAAAGAGGCCAAAATTTCCTGGCGCAACTATTAGTTGCGCCAAGCCAAAAAGTACTCCAAGATTGTCTGGCGCAACTAATAGTTGTGCCAAACTTGGCTGGGGAGTAATTTAAACAGCCCAGGTTCGGGCTGTAAGGTGTTTTTTCAAAAAAAAACTTTCTCCCCCCCTTCTCCTTCAAACCGAAAACCGACCCTCTTAGGGTTCCTTTACATTGCCTTTGTGTGTGCCTCATTGTCGTTGCTTGCTTGTGCTGATCGATTACCGGCTTGCGCTGGATCAAAGGCCCCTTTTTCCTGAGAGGTAATTATTTAAAATCTGCTTTATTTAATTTTTCTTGCTTTCTTCTTGCAAATATGATCATGATCTTGTACTTTTAGATGATGAATGATTTATTTTTATTGCAAACAAGTTTATTGATGATGTGTTGATAATTTTTACGAATAATGCCCTCTTTTTTGTTGCTTTATGGATTTTATTGATGCCTAATATATATATATATATTTGTGTGCTCTCCCCTTTTTGTTATTTTTTTTGTACATATGAGAAAGGGGCTTTTATTCTTGTTTGTTGTTTTTTTTCTTTTTGTGTTTGTGTGTTTTTTTTTTTTGATTTTGCAACTAAAGGGAAGGGATTTTTTTTGTTTTGTAAATAAAGTAAAGGGATTTTTTTTTGGTTTTTTGTTTTTATTATTTTTTGTTTTGATTTTGTAAATAAAGTAAACGAATTTTTTTTGTTTTTATTTTTATTATTTTTTGTTTTCATTTTGTAAATAAAGTAAAGGGATTTTTTTTTAAAAAAATTTTGCAAATAAAGTAAAGGGATTTTTTTGGTTTTTGTTTTTATTATTTTTTGTTTTGATTTTGAAAATAAAGGAAAGGGATTTTTTTGGTTTTTGTTTCTATTATTTTTTTGTTTTGATTTCGTAAATAAAGTAGAGGGATTTTTTTTATTTTTATTTTTGCAAATAAAGTAAAGGGATTTTTTTGGTTTTTGTTTTTTTTACTTTTTTGTTTGGATTTTGTAAATAAAGTAAAGGGATTTTTTTATTTTTATTTTTGCAAATAAAGTAAAGGGATTTTTTTGGTTTTTGTTTTTATTACTTTTTTGTTTTGATTTTGCAAAAAAAGTAAAGGGATTTTTTTTCTTTTTATTTTTGCAAATAAAGTAAAGGGATTTTTTTGGTTTTTATTTTTGTGTGTGCATCTTGGTTCCTGAAAGGAAAAGGTTGAGCACTACTTACCTTCCTTTGTAGCATAAAATAGTTTTTTTGTCAATGACCTGCTCTGATGTGATTGCTTTTTGTTGCCTTAGTATGTCGAATGGTGATGAGCATGTTCCTGAGGAAGGCCAGGAGGGGGGGCCTGAGATAGTCTAAGGTCAATGGGGAGAGCAGTTCTTTTGGGTGGAGCGGAAAGCGGGCCCTTGGTTCGAAATGCAGGGCGAGGCCGCCCGAGTCGGCCTCCTACATCAGTAGTACACCCATATTTCGAATTTCGGCATAGCAGGCAAGGTAAAAGAAGGTTCAGTTCTTTCTTTCGTGCAGCTTTGCTTTACTTTCATTACTCTAATGCGTCCTCTTCTTGGTGCGCAGGACCTGCCCGCCATCGTATTTCGTGAGGGATGGCTTGATTTCCATGATTTCTACCTCTATGTCCCCCCCCATAGTGAAGTTCTTACTAGCGCAGGTGGGCTTTGGGAAATTTCTATCCTGCCCGCCTATGAGAGCCGATGCGGCATACCTAAAGGCGCTGATTGAGTGATTCCGCCCTGAGACCATGACCTTCCATATGTCGTACGCTGAGATGGCCGTGACACCCGTAGATTGGGCAATGATTACGGGTATTAGGATGAGGGGCGTACCGATAGCTGGTCTCGCGGTACTGAGCAGAGGGGACATTAGTCGACTGATAGGGGCCTATCCCCCTCGAGGTCAGATATACAGAAATGAGGTTAAGATGTCCTGGTTGTCTAGCCTCTTCGCGGATGGTGAGTTGGTGGATCTGCGGCAGCTGGATAGGGAGCTCTATATTACGCCCGAGTGGGCGATCATTTTGGCCTGCATCACTCTCCTGCTACTGCTGGGTAAGACCCTTTTTATCAATGCGAGCGGCGGCCAAGTCAGCCTAGCATTGTTGAGTGTTATGGACAATTGGGGTGATGTCCATAGGTATGACTAGGGCAGGGCTGGATACGCATGGTTGATGTACGGCGTAGCCCGTGCTGCTATCGAGGAAGCCAAATCCGTTGTTGGTTTTGGGTGGCCCTGGAGGTAATTCCTAACCTTTTGCTTTTATCAGTTGTATTTGGACGACTTTGTACATTACTTACTTGTTCTCTTGTGCCCTGCTCCTCTTAGGTATGGGGGTACCATCATTTTCACCCCAGACGCCCACTCCTTCACTTGGACGCATTCACCTACCCTCTTCTTAGCAACTGGAACCATGCCTGACGCCGTGATGTGGGCCTGAAGCACCTAGAGATGGGCCTGAGGTCCCAACTTGACCTGATGGTCTCTTAGCAAGTATAGCCCTTTTCAACTCTATTTACCTCAACTCAGAAATTCCCCCTGATTTGCTATGCTATGTGTCTGCTTGATTGGCTACCTCATGATTTGGATAGATTCTCCATGATTCGTACCTCAATTCGGCCTTCTGGGATTGGGAAGCCATTGGTCCATCGCGCCTTCTCAATAACTGCCGCGTCATTTTCTTTTATGGGGCATGGGTGAGGGTTTACTATTTGGGGGAGCGGGTGGTGCACCAGCATCAGGGTTACCATGCCATACCCACGGACCCTCCTGTCGACATCTTTGGCCCTGCTGGTAGCATTAAGAAGCTCACAGCGGCTTATCTCAATAATGGGCTCGCTATCCATGCCCTTCTTATGCCCGGTGATTATCACAGATGGTACAAGTGCCTGCCATCTCGGTTTATCTTGCCACGCTTCGTCCCTAACGCTAAATTTCTTGCATTCGACGGCCCACTCGAGCAGGTAACTCTCCTCTCTCTTTTCAGATTAGTCTCCCTCTGCTTTAATTTGGCCCTTGTTCTTCCTAAGCAGATCTTTGTTATGTCCGTAGTTATGCCTTGAGATGGCTCGAGATAACGGCGAGGCGTACCACGGTACCATGATTCCTCGAGGAGTCCTACATTGAGGCCCTTACAGTGCGAGTTCCTCGGGCGAGGGTTCTTCCGGCGTTGGTCCGTCAGGCACCTCTCAGGCTGGTGCCCCTGAGGGTTATCCGGCCGTGGTCTACGGGACCTTTCGACACCTTGATGACAGCTTTCTCTCGGGCCTGTGTGCCGATGTGGACAGGCAGGCACGTATCTCAGCTGAAGCGGCCTGTGTCCCTCCTCCTGAGGTGATCCCAGGGGTAAGCCTTCTGACAACCCGTCTCTCTCTTATTTCGGCCTCCTTTTTACACATGTCTTATGATTGCCTTGATAGCTGACATTGTATCCCTCTAAATGTAGAACTTTGATTCGGCTATGGAGTACGCGGCATATCATCGTAACATTGCGGAGCTTCAGGATGTGGAGACAGTGAGTATTCTGTTGTTCCTCTTTTCCTGTTATTGGTCCCTTCAATTTTTGCTCTTGTCCCTCAACTGGCCCTGATCTCTGATTTTTTGCCTTGACTTGTAGCGTGCGTGTTCCAAGGAGTCGCGATCTTTGCTTAGTAGGATTTCTTAGGCCTGGTCCCAGGTGGGGGATATGCGGACTTACCAGGGCTCCTCTCGTCGTCGAAAGAAATCAAAGGGCACGGGCAAGGAATAGGCCTCAGTTTCTATTTTTTAAACATTAGCACTTTTGGGATTGATGATTTTCAAATTTTAGATAGTTTGGGATGGATGATGTGGCACTTTGTGGATGATTTTTATTTTGGAAATATTTTAGTGCTTTGTCTTGATTGCGTGCCATGGTTTCCTTGTACCGTATCTGTTTTTCTGCAGGACGTGTTTGCCAAATGTTCACATAAAGCGAATTTTTCGGTCGCATGCTTTGATGTGGGATCAAACCTGCACACAAAGAAACAAAGCAGTTTCAAACTGTTAGAGGTATCTAAAGATTTGCGAATGTTGCCCATGACTATCAACAGGTTGACAGATTTTTAAAGGGCTAGCAAAAGGTCTCTAAAATCCCCCCCTAATCAGGCCCCAAAATTGGCTTTGGAGGGGGGAACTTTAGTCTTGCGCAACTATTAGTTGCACCAGGCTAAATCCAAGGGGAAATTATGCTGGCGCAACTAATAGTTGCGCCAGGCAATGTTCGGGACAAAAATGCACTGACGCAACTATTAGTTGCGCCAGTTTTGGCCTGGGGTGCTGTGGGGCCTTATATACCCGAGCCAGTCCAAAATCCTTTTTCTTTTTTATTTGACTTGGTCTTTTTGACTGATTCTTTTTATTCTCATTTTCCTAGGGGCGGGTCCATCAATATACATCAAATTTTATATTCCTCAAAGATCCTTGTACGTTTATGGACCCGCTTTCCAACCCTCCCTTACATGGAGGGCTCGGAACCAATTTACTCATCTTCTTGGGCTTGGGGCCCAATTTTCTTAGAAGTTGGCTTGGGAGTTTAAATGAGAGCGAGCTTGTTGAGCTTGAGTGGCTTGGCCTATCACGCCTTCCCTTCTTCCTCGATGCTCTTCCACGATGGGACCTTCTTCACACCGCCACTTTGTTTTGGGATATAAATATCCATGCATTCCATTTTGGGGAGCGAGAGCTAACTCCAATTTGTCCTGTCTGAAGCTTCATAGAGGCCTTGCCAGAGTCACGCCGAGGTTAGGCTATTCCAAATATGTTCACCTTACCCTCTGTTTGAAGAAGTTTGAATATGAGAAAGGTCTTGTTGGGGGGCCCACAAGGTGTTCGCTAAAATTCCTCAAAGAACTTTTCGGTGACGAAAGTCTCCGAAAATTGTCGGTTATGAATATTTTCAACGTAAAAGCCTTCGCTCTCGGTCTCATTTTAGAAGCCCTTTTCTTTACTGGGGGAGAGAGCTTCTCCCTAGCTCTTTGCAACGTCTTGACCGAGTTGGTGGAGAGCCGATCAGTGATGCACCTGGCCCTTGTTGAACTATATCAATGCCTTGATGCCTTTGCTCTGGGCAAGGTGGGGAATCTCAGGGGATGCCCTTTGTTGCTTCAAGTCTACTTAGGTGAGCATCTCGCTATCTTAGGTCCCATGCCACGCTTTTACATCGCTCGAGGCAAGGCAGATCGATGTTTTGCGAGTAGGTGTCACTTGCTTCCGCAGGGAAATTCGTCAACTTTGAAGATTTGGTTGACCGACACTGAGCTGATATGGATGTTTCCTTGGTTGGACCGGACCTTCCCAACAGTTTGCTCCAGAGACCATGAGGGCATCACCCTCCTAGGATTGACTGGCAGCACCTTCTACTTCCCATTTCGAGTGTTGCATCAGTTCGGCTGCTCTCAGCAGGTGCCTTGCGAGGTAAAGCCCCCTCTATGCGACTTAATTTTTTCTAGAGGGTCCTCTGGGGACATAGATCGGATTTCCGCTCTTTGGGAGACGCATCAGTTGACGCTGATGTGTGATATGGAGCAGGGAGATTTGGTTCAATCTTCTCCCGAGTATGAGGCCTGGCTATTGACTGAGCAGCCTGTTGCTGATCGTCTGGATCCCACTAAGAGTATTGACACGGGAGGCCCTTGGCCAAAGAAAAAGACGATAATCTAAGCCCGCATCAAGCTACTAGTGGATGAGAAGAGGGTCTTGCACGAGCTTTTAGTGCAAGAAAAGGTTAGAGCAGAGATAGCAGAGAGTGAGGTCCTTCGTCTGAAAGGATCCTTGAGTGTTGCCCTTGGAGCCGTTAACACTTCTCGGAAGAGGTATAAGTGCTTTCATGGTAGTTGGTTGATTGAGCGGAATGTCCAGGAAGATGATTTTCATGTTGATTCCCTCCTGCACACATAACTTTTTACATAGATCAGATATATAGAAAAGGGGCGTAAGAAACCCCTTTATAGATACACATATCTTTTTGGTATATATATTTTCTTTATGTTTTTATCATTTTCTTTTTGTTGTTTTTTGTAAGAAAGAAAAGAAAGAACGCTAGACATCACACCGGTTATTGTTATTATTTTTTTTTGGGTCAAACCGTTCTCCTTACCTCGAGTCATATGTTTGACAAAGCAATTCTGAAGACACACTTGGTCGGAACCCAATTTGATCTAACATGGGTGGCCCAAAAAAAAAGGGGATCAGGGAGAGTGACCAAGAGGGCTCCTCAAACATTAATCAATCATTTCAAACATTTCTTCTTTCTCTTTTTCCTCTTTTCTTTTTTTTCTCCTTTTTTACCAGTGGTGCCCTTTTGGGTTTTCACCACGTCCATGGGCTTAGCTCTCTTACCCCAAGCACCCTTTCGAGTTTTCACTTGGTCCGCACAAACTCACTGTTTTTACCCGTAGCGCCCTTTTTGGTTTTCACTACGTCCATTTTGCTTTAAGCTTGTATTTTTATTTTATTTTTTCCTTTTACATTATTCTTTCATTATTTCAAAAATCCACAGCATAGACGTCGACTCTGTCATAGCCGGCCAGATGGGGTTCTGGTGTCATCTCACAACTCAGCTCGTATTGACTTAACAGATATTCTGACTGCTTGTGAACCTAAAAAGAGGGCTTTCTTCAGGGCGTAGCTTGGCCATGGGTTAGGTTAGGATTGGAAGGTATGCTGGGCTAAAAAGGTTTTCTTGATATGGCTTCAGTTTTTCACAACATACTTTCTTCTTTGGGGGATTTTACTGTGCACGCCCCACGATTCTAGTTTTTCTTTTTTTTCTTTATCTTATTTCAGGCAATCTCTTTTTGAGGTTTTCCTTTTCCGATTTTTTAGATTTCAATGGTAATTTTACTTCCTCTCCTTTTTTGTATATATACACACTTTTCTTTTCTAGGGAAGTGGTTTATTGAAAGAAAGGCCTAGGCTCAAAATAGTGTAGCAAAGGATATCATCTTTTTTAAGGATGCTTTTTTGGCTACTGTGTTTTGAATGATGGCCTCTTTTGAGTGATTCTTAAGCAGTCACGCATTTATTTTACCAATACTTATTGTAATAGACTAAGAGTAGAATCGTCGAATGTATCCAGCATTGATAGGCTCAGGAAGATGATCTTCATCCATGGTGGCGAGGCGGATGGCGTATCTCGGTAGCACTTCTTGGACGACGTAAGGTCCTTCCCAGTTCGGCTTGAACTTTCCTCTCGAATTGGCATGGAGGGATGGGAAGATCTTCTTCAACACAACGTCTCCTACCTTTAGATCTCGATCGCGAGCACGTTTATTGAAAGCGCGTGTGATTCTCCCCTAGAAAACTTGAGTATGGCACAAGGCTAGGAGTCTTTTCTCGTTTAATAAGTTCAACTGGTCAAAGCAGGATCTCTCTCTCTCTGCTTCAGGTAAGCCTGATTCAATGAGGATTCAGAGCGAGGGTACTTCAACCTCTACTGGTAGGACGGCCTGGGTTCCATACACAAGAGAGAATGGTGTTGCCCCTGTAGCGGTATGGATCGACGTTCTGTAGGCCCATAAAGCAAATGGCAGCATTTCGCTCCAATCTTGGTAAGTGACGACCATCTTCTTTAGGATGTAGACGACCGCCTTGTTAGCAGCTTCTACGGCTCCATTAGTTTGAGGCCAATAAGGTGACGAGCAGTCGTGCTTGATCTTGTATTGCTCACAGAAGACTGGAATGCGCTTATTTGCAAAGTTTGTGTCATTGTCCGTGATGATATCCTTGAGTACTCTAAATCGACACACAATATTTCTCTTGAGAAACTTCTCAACGTGACTGGCCATGATATTGGCATATGATGCTGCTTCTACCCATTTGGTGAAGTATTCAATGGCGACGAGGATGAACAGATGTCCATTTGATGCCTTCGGATTAATCATTCCGACGACGTCAAGGCCCCAGGTAGTGAATGGCCAAGGAGTGGTCATGCAGTGTAGATCAATGGCAGGAGCGTATATCAGACTAGAGTGTTCCTGACACTTGTAGCATTTTTGAATATGTTTGCAGCAATCTGATTCCATAGTGGTCCAAAAGTATCCTTGCCGCAGAATTTTCTTAGCAAGTATGTGACCGCTAAGGTGGGCACTGCATACTCCTTCGTGGATCTCTCTCATGATGTTGATTGCTTCACCTTCTGTAAGGCACCTGAGTAAGATGTTATTGTAGGATCTCTTGTAAAGGCACTCCCCGCAAATGACGTAGCATGTTGCTAGATGTTGAATGGTTCGCCAATCCTTCTTGGATGTACCCTCAGGGAAGGTTAGTGTCTCAAGGAAATTCTTGATATCTGATACCCAAGGTAACTCATCATCAGGCATTGTAGGTTCCTCAATCTGGAGGTAGATGGCCGGCTCATTCCTCTGCTCGATCATGATTGGCTTCATCTCAGCACCATATGGAATTTCTATCATTGATGCCAGTGTTGTTAGTGCATCGATAAAGCGATTCGTTATCCGGGGGACATATGAGAATGTCACATCTTGGAAGCAAGGTATCAGATCCTCGAGGTGCTCATGGTAAGGGATCAGTTTCTCATCTTTCATCTTTCAATCTCCATTCGTCTGGCATATGATCAGTTGTGAATCGCCAAACACTCGAAGGTGACTTATATTCAGATCGAGAGCTGCCTGCAAACCAGCGGCACAAGCTTCATACTCGGCCATATTATTAGTACAAGGGAAATTGAGCTTGATAGAGACTGGTACATGGGATCCTTTCGATGAAATCAGGATAGCGCCAACTCCATGATCCTCAGCATTTGCTGCTCTGTCAAAGTGCATTACCCAAGATTCTTCTGCTTCCTCTGTATCATCTTCCGTCATGAACAGGATGTCCTCATCAGGGAATTCAATTCACAAAGGCTCATAATCTGGCAAAGGATTGTCGACAAGATGATCGGCGAGTGCCTGCCCCTTAATCGACTTTTGAGTGACGTACGTGATATCGAACTCAGATAATAAAAGCTGCCATCATGCGGTCTGCTCAGTGAGAGCTGACTTTTCGAATAAGTATTTCAACGGGTCCATTCAGGCCAAAAGTAGAATGGATTGAGATAGTAAGTAATGGCAGAGCCTCTGAGTAGCCCATACAAGAGCCAGACATGCTTTCTCCAGATGAGAATAGCGCGTTTCATAATCAGTAAATTTCTTGCTCATATAGTAAATGGCCTGCTCTCTTCTTCCCATCTCATCATGCTGCCCTAAGACGCATCCCACCGAGACTTCTGTCATGGAGATATACATTAACAGTGGTCTCCCCAGCTCGGGTGGTACCAAAATAGGTGGGTTAAGGAGGTAGCTTTTGATTTTATCAAATACTGCCTGATAGTTATCGTTCCATTCAATGGGCAAGTTCTTCCTTAGTAACGTGCAGATGAGCATTAGCTGTGCAATGAATCGACTGATATATTGTATTCTTCCCAAGAACACTCTAACTTCTTTCTCAGTAGATGGTGGCGGCATTTCTGTGATAGCTTTGACTTTGACTGGGTCAACCTCAATCCCTCTCCTGCTGACGATGAATCCTAACAATTTTTTGGACATAGCGCCAAAAGAGCACTTCTGTAGATTCAAACATAACCTATACTTTCTCAGCCTCTCAAACAGTTTTTAGAGGTTTACCAAGTGATCGCCTCGCTCTGGTGACTTGGCTATCATATCGTCGACATAGACTATAATTTCTCGGTGCATCATGTCATGAAATAGTGCAGTCATAGCTCTCTGGGACGTTGCACCGGCATTCTTCAGTCTGAATGGCATGACTCGATAGCAAAAGGTTCCCCAGAGGGTGATGAACGCAGTCTTCTCTTGATCTGCCTCTGCCATCTTTATCTGATTGTATCCCAAAAATCCATCCATAAAAGAAAGCATCCCGTGCTTGGCAGTGTTATCGACCAAGATGTCGATGTGCGGTAATGGGAAATCATCCTTCGGGCTCGCCTTATTCAAATTATGAAAATCAATACACATGCGAACCTTTCCATCCTTCTTCGGTACAGGCACAATATTGGCTAGCCACTGCGGGTATTTGGATACCATGAGAAACCTCACATCATACTGCTTGATGATCTCGTCTTTGACTTTCAACATCCACTCGAGTCAGAGACGTCTCAGCTTCTACTTAACCGGCTTCATATCAGGGTAGAGAGGCAACTCATGCTCGACTAAATCAGTTTCCAGACCAGGCATGTCCTCGTACGACCAAGCAAAAATGTCTTGGTATGACCAAAGAAAATCGATCATGCTTTTTCTTTCTTCGGGATACAGCGACATTCCAATTTTGATAATTCAGGGAATCTCCTCAGTCCCTAGATTAACATCCTCGATTTCCTCGACAATAGGGATAGGGCCATGCTCAAATTCGGCAAATCGGTCAAGGAGCTCATTGGGGAGCTCCTCCAAAGGACTATCCTCATCCAGACTCGTAACTCCTACCTCTTCTTATATTTTTACAAGAAAGGGGTCGATTTTATGTGCGACGGGTATTCCAATTAAGGCATCTTTTTGTGGGACTTTATCTAGAATTTTAAATGACAATGTTTTTGAACTTTGTATTTTTTCAATGTTTTTGGGATTTTATATTTTTTCAATGTTTTTGAGATTTATGTTTTCTTCGAAAACGGACCCTTGGCAATGCGAGTCTGTTTATATACAAGGTATTGCCTGTCAAGGGCTTATCTCACTTTTTATAGGAATTTTTTTTTTTGAAAAATGGGTGCCAAATGTTAGGCCACTCCCGGCTTTCAGGGTTTGAGGCAAAGATGCCCAGTTGTGTACCTGAGGGTCGCTCCTTTACCAGATTGGATGGAGGGGGCTAACTGGTATGGCTCATTGGAGTTAGCTTCCATCATGTTGATCCCCATTTTATCTGAGATTCATCCTCAAACGTCAGCAGAGTCCTGTGGTGGTTTACCACAGAAGGAGTTTGTTCAAGTATGGAATGTTGCTCCTCAAATAGGGATAGAGCAACCAGATCTATTTCGAGGTTAGGAAGGGAGATGTTGGGATGGACAGGGGTTGTGGGTTTGTGTGGGGTCAAATGGGTTACCCCATTCCGATCAATCTTTATGATCCCATCACTGATAAAGAATTCCCTGATGTGTGGCCTAGGACGAGGCTTCTCTTCTATGTTGATTCCTCTTACCCTTGTAGCTGCAGCGACCCTGGCTTTCTCTTTAGCCTCTCGGACCTCTTCCTCTGTGGGCTTAAAACCTAACCCGAATCAAACTTTCTGCCCCTTGGCAACAACTGGCTTTCTTCTGCCCTGCAATCTAAGCCCGAGCCCTCTGCCTTTTCGATAGCCCCATTTCTGAAGCATGGCCGCCGCTGCTTCCATTCCACCGCCGGTTGTTGACATGATGCTTGTTGGGGATTCTGGGCCGACTGCTAACACCTCATACTCGAAACTGTGGAGGTCGGTGTCTTCCTTAGTATGTGGCACATCTACTACCTTAGGATTTTCAATGTTGTGGGTGGCCTTGTCTTTCTCAGCATGCCCTTCACCAATGATGGTGATCACCTTCTGCCCAGATATGAATTTTAGTTTTTCATGAAGGAAAGGTATCACCCCGACCTCATGTAACCATGGGCGTCCTATCAGTAAATTAAAAGAAGATTTGATATCCATCACTTGGAAAGGTATAGAGAAGTTCATGGGCCCAATTACTAATTCCAGATCGACCTCTCCCATTATTTCTCTTCTTGTATTATCAAATCCTTGAGTGCTAGTCCTTGTCGGCCTTAGCATACAGGGGTCCACACCGATCTTGGTGGCAGTCCTCAACGGGCACACATTCAGAGTCGACCCGTTATCAATTAGAACCAAGGGAATTATCATGTTCTCAAATTTGACTGTAATATTGAGGGATTAGCATGACTGTTTCCCTCCTCAGGTAGATCTACATCTGAAAATGAAATGGCATTGGGTGCCATCACTTGTCTGATTATTTGTCCGACTTCGTCTGGACTCACCTGTTGGGACACATGTGCATTCTTTCACGCCCCCATTAGAGCTTGGAAATGGAGTAGGGATGTCATCAAAAGATCCCAGGCAGTGATATGGACTGGCATCCTTCTTAACTAAGTCTCGAGAAAGTGCTCCCGGCTCATTTTCTCAAATGGGTGGACTGCACTGTCCTTCTTTCCCTTTGGTCGTGCTGGTGCGGCTGTTGTTGTCGCCACTATTGTTGTTGCTGCCTTGGGCTATTTCGAGATTCTTCCCAATCTGGTAGTGAAGTCTACTGCCCCCTCCCTGTTGCTGATGTCGGTATTAGCATTGGTTTGCTCATAGCTCAGCAGGACCTGATGTGGATCATAGGTTGGTCCTGAGAGCTAGAATGGTATGGCTGCCAACACCTGATGTGCATGTACTGATGGTTCTGAGAGGGAAGCTAAGACTTGGCTTACCTCAGTGATGGATGGGTGGGTGGAAAAATTGGACTAGGTAGGGGTGGTGAAGTTTATCGGTGGTAGTGGGGTGGGCATAGGCCATTGGTAGTTGATGGGTGCGGGCGGAGGATTGGGGGTTTGATGGGCCACTAGGGAATTGACGGGGATGGTAGAGTTTGTGGGTGGTTGAAATGGGGATAATGGGGTGGGTGTAGGCCATTGGTAATTGATGGGTGCGGGTGGAGGATTGGGGGTTGGATGGCTTATTTGGTAATTCAAGGGGGTGGTGGAGTATGGTTGATATGCATTTATTTGTACATAATTTATAAGAGTGGATGGTGGAAAATAGGCCCTAAGATCCAAGGGTTTAGTCTACGGTGCAGGGGTGGGGAAGTAGTCTGCTAGATTTAGGGGTTCAATCACCCCAATAGTTTCTTCTCCTAGATTTCTCTGCCTTGGTGCCATAAACATTTCTTAATTACAAATGAAGTCTGACGGATCAACCTCCAATTCGTCTTCAAATTCCTCTACCATCCCTATGGTGGGTCTAGGACCTGCTATACCGGTAGAGTGTGGTGGTAAAGGCACCTGATGGATATTTGCATGCTGGTTTGCTTAGGTGGGTGCAGGGGGAATGATCTTCCCAGCATCGATTAAATCTTGGATCGCGTGCTTCAATGGAAAGCAGCGATCAGTTGGGTGGACCGTACCCTAATGAAAATTGTAATGTGTATTGGGGTCAAAATTATATGAAATCGGATTGGGAGGAGGTCGTGGTTGGAGCGTAGTTACTAATCCCTTTTCAATTAATAAACATTTCAAGGATTGCCCTAAGGGCATAAAGACACGATCATAACGTGCTCCTCTCTGGGTCATTTGCCCCTGCCCATTCCCCGCTTTGTAATCGCCCGTCCTCGACGGATTGCCACCGCTTAAACTAGAAGGGGACATTGTTATTGTTGGGCTAGGTATTTGCAACATTTTGTACCTCGCCTCTTGCTTCTATCATTTTTTGCTGAGAACCTCTAACCCCGCTGGGCCCCTTGATGTATTCTTGTTCAACCGCCTTCTTCTCCGATGGCGCCTCACGGTTATGCTCTTTATCAAGTCAAGAAACTGAACTGCTGCTAGTATACAAGGAAATTTGAGATCACTGGCAGGGTATTCTTTGATATCATTTCTATTTGCTTGTCGTCATGTATCCGATTTCTGACTTGAGCTACCAGTGCTCTCCAACGCCCTAAGTAATCGCTAAAGGTTTCATTGGAGTTTTACTTCAATCGGGCTAGATCTGACTTACAGGGCTCAATGTCTATGTTGTAGACATATTGCTCTTAGAATAGGTGGGTCAGATCCTTTCATGTCTTCGTCATGGATGGTTCCAAGGATGTGAACCATCTCAGGGCCGGACCCGTCAGACTCTTCTAAAAGACTTTTATTAGCAGTCTCTCGTCCCCTCCGTACTGACACATGTACCCACGATAGGACTTGAGGTGTGCGATCACGTTGCCTATGACATTATACTTGTTGAATGCCGACATTTTAAATTTTGAGGGTAGGGGGACCTCAGCAAAATAGGCATAAATCTGTGAAGTCTGTGGCATGGATTTCAGCACCACTCATCTTCTGTAATTGCTTCTGAATTTTATCCAACTGTTCTTTCAGCTATTCTGACTCCTTAGACATGGGGGCCATCTTCTTAATTATTAGCCTGGACTCACTTTGGGTTGCCAAGGGTGAGGTAATTACAAGTGGAGGGTTGGTATTGGTCACTGCCCTGGCATAGGCCCCACTGTTTCTAATCTCGTCCTCCTCATACTATTGGTCTACATAGGGTGCAGCGAGGACGAGATTTTCATGTTAATGTATGGACTGGATGGGATTGAACTGGATGTGGATTGGGTGAGCCCTTGAATGTAAGGGAAGTGTTGTGGGGTGATGGGGTGAGTGGTAGTTTGGTTTAGGGGTGGGGCCTGATGAGGCCATTGGGCATGGGGGAAAGTTTGGAGATGGTCTTGGGGTATGGGGCCATGAGAGAATTGGGTTTGGGGTATGGCATGGGTTTGACCCGGGTGTGAAGGTTGGGGGTGGGTAGAATGTTGGGGGTATTGTGGAAGGTATGGGTGTGGGGCCTCAAGGTTTGGGCCTTGTTGGGTTTGGGTAAAGGGCCCTGGATAGGTCTGGGCATGGGCCTTGGTGGGTTTGGGCCATGGGCCCTTGATGGGTTTGATGGGTTTGATGGGTTAGGGCCTTGGAAGGTCTTGGCCC
This sequence comes from Chloranthus sessilifolius, assembly GCA_021018995.1. NCBI lineage: Eukaryota > Viridiplantae > Streptophyta > Magnoliopsida > Chloranthales > Chloranthaceae > Chloranthus > Chloranthus sessilifolius. The sequence continues at coordinate 27,856,217 of CM037585.1, read as the reverse complement.
ATTAGGCTTTGATGGGTATAGCCCATTGGGCTTTGGAGGGTTTGGGCCATGAGCCATTGGTGGGTTTGGGCCATGGGCCCTTGATGGGTTTAAGCCATGGGCCCTAGATGGGTCTAGCCCATTAGGCCTTGATGGGTCTGGCTCGTTGGCCCTTGGTGGGTCTGGGCATGGGCCTTTGGTGGGTCTAGCCCATAGGCCCTTGGTGGGCCTAGCCCATGGGCCCTTGATGGGTCTGGCCCGTTGGGCCTTGATGTGTCTAGGCGATTGGCCCTTGGTGGGTCTGGCCCATTGGGTCTTGATGGGTCTTGGCCATGGGCCCTTGGTGGGTATGGGCTATGGGGTTTTAGGCCATGGGGCCTTGAGACATGTGGGGAATGAAGGTTTAGGCCATGGGGCATGTGGATAATGGGGGTTTGGGCCATGGGGCCTTGGGGCATGTGGGTAATGGGGGTTTGGGCCATAGGGCCTTAGGGCATATGGGAAATGGAGGTTTGGGCCATGGAGCCTTGGGGCATGAGGGTAATGGGTTTGGATGGTGTGGATTATGGGGGGTTGATAGAGGTCATGGGGGAATGAGGCATGGAGATTGGCTAGGGTATGGGATGGGTTCATGGACATGGGTTGTGGAGGAGATGAGTCATTTTTGAAAGCCTTCCATATGGAGTAGGCTTGGAACATCTCCTCCATCATGGTCATGGAAGGAGGGTTGGATGGAGATAGTGGATTTAAGGGATGATGGGGTATAGATGGGATGGATGTGGAGGATAAATTGGGCATGGCCCCAATAAAATTGAGCACGACCCAAGTAAGTGATGGAATATGGGGTGGATTGGAGGGATGAGGGGATGTATTGGGTATATTTTGGTATGATGGGGGTATAGTGTGGAGGGGTGAGAAAAACCGGGCATGGCCTCGATAAAAATGGGCATGACCCGGATAGATGGGGGGATTTGTGAGGGGTTGGATAAGGCGGAAGTGGTATATGTGAATGTGGGTGGATCGGGCCTATAAGGGGAAGATGGGAAATGGGGCATGGATGTGGATGGGGAATGTGTAGGATTTGGCATGGAAGTGGATGAATGTGGCATGGGTTTGATATGGATATGGGATGGAAAATGGGCATGGTTTGGGCAAAGGATGGAGAGTGGGGGGGTTGGTTTTGGATGTTTTGGGAAGTGGTGGTTGGGAAAATGGGGGCACCAAGGGACCCGAAAATTGTAAAGGGTGATTGGGTGAGGGGGATGGTGGAAAAAACTTCTCTCGAATGGGAGTGGGTTGGAGATTGTGGTGGGGATCAATCGGGATCGGCATAAATCGGGTCCACGGCCCACGACATGTCTCGATATCAGGTTGGGCATGGGTGCCTTGGATAAGGCTCAAAAACTTTTCTCCTTCTTCCCCTACGAGATGATGGAGGGTAGGGTGATGTCGTTGTGCAAGCACCACAAAGAGTATACTTTTAGGTTTGCTTTTTTTTTTTTTTTTTGAATTTTTATAAGTAAAAAACAAAGGTTCCGAGGCCTTGGAGTTCCCTTCTTGGGTGGCTCTCATACCCTAATTTAGGACCCGCGGTGACGATGCCGAAGTACTTTGAAAGAATCAAAGGGAGACCCTTGATCTATTAAAGGCACGAAAACTAAGGCAAATAACCCTATCCCCCGAAATGAGTCAAAGAGAAGTTACCTTCTTTTGACCGGTGGGGGCATATTAGGTGTCGGAGATGGCGGGGCCCAAATAGAGGCACTAAGACACTAATCGGGAGACTCGAGATGTCGAAATAGGCCACATAATGGGGCTGGATTGCTCAGAACAACACTGGCGCAACTAATACATGCGCCAGAGAAAAAGGACCCTAAATAAGGTTGGCGCAACTATTAGTTGTGCCAGTGTATTTTTGGGGATTTTTACATTGGCGCAACTAATACTTGCACCAGGCAAATTTGGGTTTCAAGAATGCTTGACAGCAGCAGTTTCAGCTCGAAATCAGTCTCTTTTTAGCTTTTTTATGAAAGTTGGGCTTCCGAGAACTAACTGATTATATGATCGGATTCTCTCCTCACCAAATCTAAGGGTTTAAGTCCGGTATAACTCGCTAGCGCGCTCCCCAACGGGTTTTAAGCTTGTAGGAACGGAAACCCACCCGATATACCTCCGGCGCAAGGGCCTTCTCAGATACTAGGTGGGCTGAGACTTTTCTGGATCATCACCACTAGGGGCTGCCGCCATACTAAGACCCGGGTGGTTGTATGTATGCCTAAACCCAACCCTTTAAAAATCTACCCCGTAAAACAAATTGATTAAGTTCCCTATCTTGGTTCAATTTTAAATTTTTTTTCAAAGTTTTTTTTTTTTAAGTTTTCTTTAGTTCAAAGATCGGAGGTGATGATCCCGTGCCGCCACTACAGGCCGACGTCTACTGTTAGGATATGCTTGCACAAGTAGGCCCACCAATCGGCTAAGGCACTTTAAATGATAAAAATTTAAAGAAAATTAAAAGACAATGCGCAAGTAGGCCCGCTAATCGGCTAAGACACTAAAATGACAGAAAAATAAAAAAAATTAAAAGACAATGCACAAGTAGGCCTGCCAAACGGCTAAGGCACGTAAACGATGTAAAAGTAGGGGTAAGTAAAATGACGTAATCAGAGGGGTGAGTAAAAAAAAAAAATAATAATAATAATAAAGATGGTTAGTAAAATAAAAAATAAGTTGGGCAAGTTCAAGGGGAAGCTCTACTAGCTACTCCCCAGCAGAGTCGCCATTTGTACAACTGTGGGATTTTTGACGATCTCCGTCGTGACGATGCGCTTTCTAACGAAATATATATAGAGTCGCCACTCGAATTTTTTGGTGTCCCGAGAAACCTAGTTTATTTTTATGAGCACCGAAGTGTTAAAAATATGACTCTGAATTCGATCCACACCAAAGGTTCTTGGGTAGGGTTTTCGGTTATCGATTGGGAAGGTGTTAGACACCCAATCAACCCACTTAATACGGTCTCTACTAATGGCCAAAATAAAAATAATATAAAAGAAAAGAAAATGGCTTCCTCTTATCCAAATGGGTCTTTAATCCTATTTGTGCCCCTCCGTTCCTACTGAAAATTCGACGGTGTAACGACACAAATGGGAGGATGGAGGAATGACCGAGAAGGTAAAGGAATAGAGGGGAGAGCAGGAGCTCTCGGGCCCTTGTTACACCATTGAGGAGCCTTGCATTCGCTTGCTTTGATGAGCTTTTGAAGGCTTGTATGGTAGAAAAAGGGGTTCTAACTCCTAAGGCTTGAAGCTAAGAGGTAGAGAAGGAAGGCTAGGGGATATCACACACCTAACCTAGAGGTTTTTAGTAAAATACTAAGGTCTAATGGTTTTTTGAATACTAGAATTTGTATAGGGATGGTGCACCAAAGGGAGAAAGATCTTCTCACTTAAGCTCTTTCTCTCTTAGGCAAAATTCTCAACCTCTAATCCAAAGGGAGGGGAGGTTCTATTTATAGGAAAAGGGTGGGTTAGGAGAGTGTTTAGATGTTAATTGGGTTTAATAATTAGGTAATCTAATATCTAAGGATTCCTAGGGTTTTGAGAGCTTGGAGATGTATGAAATGAAGCTCTAATGGTGGATGATAGGGTAGGGGGGTTTAAGGCACTTAGGGGTTGCAAATAAGCTTTAAAAGGGTGCAACAGTACTGTCAAAACACACCCCAAAGACTCAGGTGGTCAACAAGTCAAACCCCAATAACAATTTTTGGGGCAAAACCAGAGGTTACTGTTCATATGCCTAGTGCAACTATTAGTTGCACCAAGCATATGCACAGTAAAACAGTGTTGCATAGTGGCCTGGGGAAGTTAGTTGCCCGCGGGGGGACCCACCTATAATTGGCACAACTATTAGTTGTGCCAGGCCATTTCTTGAGGAAAAAATAGTTTGGCGCAACTATTAGTTGCACTAAAACCCTAGGAGGTTTTAGTGTGTTTTTACCTTTTTGCCCATGCACTTCGGATCGCAATATCTCTTCACACATAGCTCCGATTGGGATGATTCTTGGCCCCTTAAAAAGCTTATTACTTCTACTTTTCAATGATATATGATTTGATTATAGTAGAAGTCCGTGAATAGCTCTGGTGCACCACTCCTCATCCACTGCCCGGGAAAGCTAGGGTTAGGTTCTGAATGGCTTCTAAGGATGGGGATTTGGTTTATAAGAGTTCGAGAAGGTTCCTAGGGGGTCTAGGGTGATTCCTAAGGGTTCAGGATAGCTCCTAGGGTTCCGATAAGGTTTCTAAAGGTCTCATGCATGCCATCAACAACTCAGAGGTGTGCCTCTCTCAAAATGTGTCTCGATCAGACCTTGGGCTAAATTTGGGTGTCTACACACAAAGAGTACGTTGGATGACAATGCAGCTAGATTCTTTAAATTGGCCGATGATGTAGAGTTGGCCCTCTACATGGAGAGTAAACATACAAAATTATCTTTTATCGTAAGACTATGGCATATCAAGTACCTTTGTGGATGGAGCAACAAATCCTTCTCAATGTTACTTGACTTGTTAAGAGAGGTGCTCCCTTAAGGATCAAAAATTTTAGATAATTTTATACAAAGCAAAAAGATAGTTACGAACTTGGGATTCAGTTACAATAAAATCGATGCTTGTTCAAATAATTGTATATTGTACTATAAAGAATCGATTGACAAACAGAAATGCGACATTTGTGAAACTTCACGTTGGAAGATGCATGAGAACTACACTCCTAATGATACTAAAAAGAAGACTCCAGTAAAAAATTTGAGTTATTTCCCTTTAAACCACGTCTTCAGAGATTATACATGTCATCTAGAATTGCTACTTATATGATATGGATGATGTAGAGCGCATTAAAGATGGTGTTTTAAGACATCCGGCTGATTCTCAAGCCTAGAAGCATTTGGACCAATTTTATCCTACGTTTAAAGAAGACCCTCGGAATGTTAGACTTGGGTTAGCAAACGATGGATTCAACCCTTTTAGAATAATGAGTATCACCCACAGCATATGGCCCATGGTACTATTTTTATACAATTTACCACCATGGTTGTGCATGAAGCAACCAAGCATTATCTTATCAACTATAATACCCGGTTCAAAAAGTCTTGGAAATAATATTAATGTCTATTTGAGGCCATTGATTGATGAGTTGAAGGATTTATGGTTAGATGGGGTGGAGACATATGATGCTTTGAAGAAAGAGATGTTTGTTCTCCGTGCTGCGTTGCTTTAGACAATCAGCGATTTTCCTGGCTATGCCATGTTGTCTGGTTGGAGTACTAAAGGAAAAAAAGCTTGTCCTTCATGCCATAAAAACACGTGTAGTCAAAGGTTGAGATACGGAAAGAAAGAATATTATATGAGTCATCGTCAATTTCTATCGATAGATCACAAATTTCAAAGTCAAACAAAGATATTCAACGGGAAACTCGAGAATGAAATTGCTCCAAAACCGATGTCCGGAACAGGATTCTTGAATGAGGTAAACAAATTTGAGCATAAGCCCATTCTTGGAGAAGAGCATAATTAGAGAAAGAAGAACATATTCTTTGAGTTGCCTTATTGAGAGCACAATCTCCTCAGACACAATCTCGATGTGATGCATATTGAAAAAAATATTTGTGATAATATGCTCTTCACTCTTTTGGGCATTGATGGAAAAAAGTAAGGATGGGATAAATGCGAGAAAAGACTTGGCTAAGATGAGATTGAGGAAAGAGTTACATCCACAACAATAGCTTCAAACAAATACAAATTACCAACGTCAATCTACAATTTGGATAGACACAGAAAAGAACAGTTTTGCAGAGTCCTTAAGAATGTGAAGATTCCGGATGGTTTCTCGTCTAATATCTCAAGTTGTGTCAATGTCAAAGACCGAAAGATATCTGGATTAAAAAGTCATGACTCACACACCATATTACAACATTTTTTGCCTATGTGTAATCGACATATCTTACCAAAGTATGTGGCGAGGACTCTAATAGACTTGAGCACATTCTTTCGTGAATTATGTTTGAGAGTTTGTCGAACTGACGATTTGATCCACCTTGAGAAAAACATAGCACTGACACTTTGCCATTTGGAGCGGATCTTCCCAGCTACTTTTTTTGACATCATGGTGCACTTGTTGATACACTTGGGATCTGATGCATTACTTGGTGGACCTGTGCACTATCGATGGATGTATCCCATTGAGAGGTTTGTATTAATGCCTTGTCACTTTTCAATTAAATATGAGAGAATATTGATGTGTTTCAGTAACACAAAACTTGAGTTGTCGGAATCAGGTACTTGTTCACTTTAAAGTTGTATGTGCGCAATAGGGCTCAGCCTGAGGGGCCCATTGAAGAAGCTTATTTTGCAGATGAATGTCTCACATTTTGATCTCGATACTTACACAATGTTGAGTCAAGGCTAAACTGACCCAAAAGAAGTGATGAGGAAACATCAATGAGAAGCGCCAAAGTGTTCAATCTTACCGATTTGGAATGGATACAGGCTCATCGTTATGTCCTCTACAATAATGTTAGCGTCACAAAATATATAGAGTATAAAGCGTTAATAAAAATTCCTATTATATTTAGAGAGTCGATTTATTCAATTATTTTAACATATGAATCCTTTTATATAGGGATCATAAAAGAGTAATTCGACACAAGTTCCATCGAAAACGCCCACGCCTGCATGATATAGAGAAAGAACACGAAAAGTATTTCATCTATTGGATTAAGGATCGTGTATGTAACAATATATTTCTAAATCCATCATCAATATAGCTCATTTTTTCTCATGATTAACACTTTCTCTCATATTCTTAATAGATACGAGATGAAACGAAAATTGGATTTACGTTGCCAAAAGAGCTTCAGCTGTTAACCGAGGGACCTTATCATATTGCTGAAAGGCTAGAATGCTATCCTATTAATAGATACAATTTCACAACAGTTGCAAAAGAATCAAAGGCTAAAATGCAAAATAGTGGAGTCTATCTATCGGCAATGACTACTAGCTTTTCAAGTGGACAGAATATCAATCCGATTATTGGCAATGTTGAATATTTTGGTTGGTTGATCGACATAATTCAGCTAACATATTCTGATAAATTGAAGGTTACAATGTTCAAATGCAAATGGGTAAATGTTCACGTAGAAGGGAGGGGAATAAAGCAAGATTATTTGGGGAACACACTTGTGAATTTCACATGATTGGAATTTTCTAACGAACCATATGTGTTGGCTTCCCAAGTCAAACAAGTTTTCTATATAGATGGTCCTATTGACCCAAATTAGAAGGTTGTTTATAAGGTCAAGCCTAAAGGAGCCTATGAGTTGAGAATAAAAGATCGTGAACTATTAATGAGCGACCAAAATTTAAATGATAGAGGAGATGTAAATGATGATTGTGACAATGACACTGAGTGGGTTAGAACAGATGTAGAACGAGAGATTGTTGTAGTGACAGGACTTCATAATGACGATGAACAATAGTCATTAACTTGTTGTATTTTGTTCCTGATTCATGTTCCTTGAATTTCAGGTATTCATAATAACGATGCACAACACTCATTGCACAATATCTCTGCACCTTGCTTAATCTCTCATTTGACTTATGAGTAATTTATACCATTGTGGGCTGGGCTTAGGCTTGGGCTTTGAAGTTTTAAGCATGAGCAGAGCCATATACAAGAGTGGAGGGGCTGGTATCGTACTATTTGTACCAGCCTATACAATCATTTGTACAGGCCTATACAATCTTTTATTAATTAAAGGTGGGTAACTGTGATTTATGTTCATTTTTCAGCTAACACCCAATTTATCACACAAATCTCCAATGGAGCTAATAATCCAATGTAGTTATAATATTATTTATTTATTTATTGTGGATTTGAATTGTCTTTTATATTTGTACTTCAAAAGATTAAGGTAGCTAGGATTTTAATTGGAGATGAAGATGATCTATTCCTTAATGTGTTTTTTGGATCAGGTTACGTGAAGGTGGTGAAGGTGGTAAACTACTGAACCGAATACTGTCCAAGCCTTCGAACACTCTTGAAGGAGCCTTTACGGAGGCCAAATCCCAATTTCTTAATCAATTTCTCAACCGTTTCATTTCAAAGGTAGTTTTCTCATTATTCTGAATCCTTGTTGCACTTCCATTACTATTTTGATCAATGTTTTATCTTTTGTTTTCCACAATACTGAACTTACTTACCAGTCTCCCACTATGGTCTCTTGTATGGATTGCCGAGATGGGTTGTGCAATATTTTTTGTAGTGTTATGCTGAGTATTTTTTCTAAGAAGGTTTGTCCATTAGGAAGACGTTGAATGTTGGAAGGAGGGTGATTTGATTTACAATCTTTAGGGCATGGGGACATGGAAAAAAGCTTACCCTCTAGCCATTGGAAATGAGTAACACAAAGCTTACCCTCTAGCCATTGGAACTGAGTAACACATACCTGGTTGATTTATAAGACTCAGACTTTGTACCTATGTGGCTTCAGCCCCCAACAAGTTTCTGTTTGGCAGGGGATTATCTAGATGGATTGCATTGTTTGTGTTCTCCTAGGCACCAATCACGCAATTGGCTTGGTGCTCGATCTTCCATTGGCTTTGTAAATTGATCATTTGTGCGTGGTCCTATGATATTGGTAGACACATAATTGTAAGAATGGGTAGATGACTGTCAGGTGTGTGACATTTTCTTCCAACAGCCTATGCCAAAGGCATGTTCTGCTTTATCTTACATGTGCTTGAGGCTTACACCTCCAGTACTTCTAGAAAACTCTTCATAGATCCACAGGCTCTTCTCACTAAAATTCAACTCACTTCAAATCTAAATAACTAATGATTTAAATTCTTGCTTGCATTTGATTGAAATTCTCTTCTTGCTGATCTGTTCTTTCTTACTTTAATTTATAGTTATACAAACTGCATAAATAGTGCAATGAGTTTCTCCTACTCGTAAGTATTGTTTGATGCAGCACAGAATTCATAATTATTATAGTTGTGTTTAATATATGAAAAAATAGGTTAATAATTATTATAGTTGTGTTTAATATATGATAAAATAGGTTATATATGAAAAAATAGGTTAATAATTATTATAGGTGTGTTTCTATGTAATGGATCTTGCTATAAATGGAAGCTTTCTTTTTTGTTCATATTACCCTCTGATGAACCTAAAAGATGAGCACTAATCTAGGTTGTCAGCTATAAATGGAAGCTTTCTTTTTGTTCATATTACCCTTTGATGGCCCTAAAAGATGCGCACTAATCTAGGCTGTCATGACAGTCTAATTTGTAGAATGTTCAAATCTAAGTAGAGTCCTATTGTAGAAGCATGATATTTACACATAAAATATATACCCTTAACTAGACTTTGAAATGCTTGACTTGTGAAGTACAATTATAATACCTTTTGAACACAGTGTAGTTCATTAGTAAGTCACTATAAGGAATCCTTCCATCTAATCAGCAATCTAATATGGAGGGTTGTGCCTAATTATTTAAAAGTAGGAAATTATAACACATTGATCTTAGTGACTAAATTCACATGAAACTGTTGGTTAAATTGAGGACTTCAAGAGCTAGCAACTCTTCACAGATAGAGGCACCTACCTTATAGCAAACACAACAGCGTTAAGTAAATAGAAATGTTTTATAATAGTTGTTGTGAATGTGATTACTTTGCATCACTACTCATTGGCATAATGGTTTTCCCCTTCTACTTCCTTGTACTTGTTCCATTTCTTGTATGTAAGTAACCTAGGATTGTATTCGTCTCATCTCAATTCATTGTACAAGGGTTGTTTCCTATGATCAGATCCAAATGATTGAATTGGATTTCATGTTCAACCAGTTTTACAACCATTGTATAGAAGAGAATCTTGATTGCACATCATCTTATGAAAATGGAAATCGCAGAACACAAAATCAACTTCAACCAATTGGACCTGACCATTAACCTAGTTACCTGACCCAAGTGTGAACAATGGTGCTTGAGTCAATCTTCCTCCTAATTATTATGGTTGTGTTTAAGATTGCTCTTTGTCCTTATCCTTATGCTATTTTAACCTAATTTACTCTTTATGTTGCTTTCAGATATGGATCCAAATCAACCACCACAAAAAAAAAGTACGAGGGAAAATTTTATGTGCTGATTCGCATAAAACTATACCAAAGCACTCTCTCCCACTTGTTTTTAATAACCAGGGCCAGCCAATAGGAGGAGAGCATGTACAATTTATCAGCTACCTCGGGTGTTATCAAGAGATGGGTCTTTTTTACCCATCGATTGCCCTTCATAGGATGTTGTGGACCCTATAGATAAAGAAAAGGTTTGAAGCATTGCTAAGGTAAATATAATTAATTATTTTTTATTGAGAATATATGTATTTCAAATTATTTATCATTAATAATTTCTTTTGTATGCAGGTTCGCTTTGAAATTTCTGAAGACGACAAAGTAAGAACCTGGTTCATGCAATCGGTAGGAAGAAAGTGGAAAGAATACAAATTCGACTTAAAAAGAAGATATTTTACTAATCCCCCTCATGGAGTAGATCCATCCTCTCTAAAATTGCCAGGGGTTGACGGGAGACAATGGTTGAATTTAGTCGGTAGAGATGGACATTGGCAAAACTCCAAAACGAAAGTAGGAAGACAGTTTCCCGCATATTAAATTTTTATACGTTCAAATTTATTATAAATGTATATAATAGGAATTAATTTTTTTCCAGAAAATGGTTGAAATAAATAAAGTCAACCAAGAAAAAAAGATGATGCATCATGCAACAAGGCGGAAAAGTTTTCCTTCAATTATTGCATCAGAAGTAAGTGAATTTATATTATTTTTTAATTAATCGTACTTTGTATATTTCATAATTATATACTTTCTGCTTCATCCTATTATATAAAATCATATTAATATCTATATTTACTTTTTAATTTTACAGACTTCAGAAGATGGTGTAGAACCTAGTCGCACCAATATATTCAACATTGCTTATACGCACAAGGATGGTACACCATCAAATAGTGTAGTCACGGATACATTGGTAAATTTTATAATTATTTTTAATTATAAGTCATATTTTATTTCTCAAAATAAAATGTATTATTAATTATTACAAGAGAAAATAAATAGACAACAAGAGAAACAACTAGAGGGATCCAGAGACCCCCCTAGTCATGAAGATGTCCTCTCTCAGGTTTTGGGAGAGGATCGACTTGGTCGATGTCGCATTCTTGGAGTGGGACCGACTCCATCACAGGAATGGGGGGGCAAATCCAACAATCGAATGTCAAAACAAGGGGAGATGGCTTATTTGAGGAGTAAGCTAGTAGAATTGGAAGAAAGAGAGAGAGAGAGAGAGAGAGAGAGAGAGAGAGAGAAAGAAATAGAGATATGGAAGAAAGAATTAGATAAATGCAAGAAAGAGATGCAGAAAGAAATAGAAAGATGGAAGAGGCGCTACACAAGCACGATGAACGAATAGAAGAATTGAAGAGAATGTTCCTCGCTTCACAAAGATAAATCTCAAAGGTAATTGATTTATGGGTAATTGTTATTCAGTTTCTTAAAGCAATAGAAATTTAGTCTAGCCTTTAATTTCGGGTCAAATCCATTAAATTTTGTGCAAGGTGGGAAGCCACAGTTTCTGTGGGTCCTCTACTTAAACTAAACTTATTTTAACTAAAAATGAGTATTGATTCTATGTTAGACTGCTTGCATAGTTGCATTGCACATATGTAGTTAGGGCTGCAAAAGGAGTTGGTTGGGTTAAGGACCAATTAGGTTAAAATATAAGGTAGAGAGTCAAGTCAAATCGCGTTTGATTTGGGTCAAAAAACTAGAAAAGAATTCGACGCGTTAATAAATGTTGGTAAGATATCCTATACCAACTATTTTAAGAAGTGCGCTTACTATAGTCCTTGGCACCCTTACAGGAAGGAGGTCCATCATGGAATGTTCTACTAGGAAGAAGGGATGGGCTCAGTGTTTCACTTTTAGTCCTCAGCTTTACAATTTCAGTGGCACTAGTAACCCTGATACTATGCTAGACACCAAATATGTGGCCACTCTGCGACAGAATTGCCCTCAAAACTCAAGGGCATCCAATTTAAACAATCTAGATCCTATTACCCCCGATACATTTGATAATAACTACTACACCAACCTTCAAAACAACCAAGGGCTTCTCCAATCTAATCAAGAGTTATTATCAGATATGTACAAATGTTGAAGATTTTGCTAGTAGATGTATGATATTAAGATTTGAAAACTTCCCTCTTGATGTGAATGTTCAGATTTTTTTTTTTTTTTTTTCTAATTCCTATTGGTATGTAAAATGCAGAAAGGTGGTATTGAATCATAAGTCAACACGTAATAAGCATTACTGACCTTGAAATTTCTAGGCGAAAAGATTGGAAAAAGATGTTTACAAGCTCTCCTTGTATGCTGGTATGTTTTTTATAAAGCAATGTAATGATATGATGCAGCAGTGAACCAGGTCATTTCGGTCCTGTTAATTTATTTTTGCTTTTTTTGTTTTTTCTTTTTCTGCTGAGCTACTTGCTGGGACCCTTTGATCACACCCACTCATACTCAACCCAAAGAGCAGACCGAAGAATGAGCTAGAGAGCCTTCACCAGCGGAAGAGTTACTTGATTATAATCTGGAGGTCAAAATTCAGCTTTTTTCCTGATTAGTTCTTATTAATATTAGTATTTGTGTATGTTTGTAGCAAACACTGTGTTTCATTCAGGGACCATAGAATGGCTTGCAGGTTCCAGGCCGTTGGATTTATGGAGATGTCGGGCCATGAATCTCTAGATGTAGAATCATGGATGCTACTCTTCATCCCCCAGATCATACCTTTTAGATCCTGGTCCATTTAGAATATGAAACCTGATTCTTTGAATGGCTACTGTCTTTACACAAATCTGTTGTGGAGTTCGTAATACTGGTTTCAGGTGCCATCAGTTTGCCAAGTATTTATGAGCTTGCAAGGGTAAGACTGTTATGATATTTTTTTATGGAACAGTGTGAAGCTGCCCTATCCAAAGGATGGGTTTCATGGATCAAAATTTCGTCTGATACCGATAGGTATCGGTATCGGTGGTCACTAGTACAGTACATTGAATGTACCGTATCGGTAGTTTATATGGTATATACTGAACGATACATTCAATGTATCGTTCAATACGGATCGATACCGATACGTATCGTCCGATACGTATTGGTTTTGGGCTTGGACGATACGTATCGATTTTCCGGCCTTTTGATCCATGATGGATTTAAATTCTTGTTAAGCATGTGAATACTTTAATTAATCAGTCATAAGTGATAAGAATCCTTACGGACCAAGAACCTCTTCAATGCTTGTGGATTGATCCCAATTTCCATATCTGAATCAGATTGTCAAATATTTAGAGCCCGTCCCTTTTGCTTGGTGTGATAGTAAAAAAGCTTGGGCTGTAGTGTCAAATATTTAGACCTCTTCAATGCTTGCAGGTTGTTAAAATAGAAAAGTGACCTAAATATCACAATATAATTGCTAGGATGGAACTTGGGACCTCTAGTAGGTAGGGCAATCGGAATAAAAAAAATAATAAGATAAAATGAAAATAGATACGCCGACGGCTGAAGCCATCGGCATAGGCTCATTTATTTATTAAAAAAGTTTATTTAAAAGAAACACCTCTACGCCGACGACTTCAGCCGTCGGCGTAGGCTCATTGCATTATGCCGACGGCTTTAGGTTGTTGGCGAATGTATTCGTTGACGTGTTTATCGCTGACGGCGGGCAGCCGTCAGCGTAGGCCTACGTCGATGGCTAGGGGACCCTAGGCCAACGGCTGGAAGCCGTCGATGTAGGGTCGTGTTTTTGTAGTGTCTGAGGCACAAAAAATATTGTTGTCTTTAAACTAATATTTGCCCCCACTACTTCGACAAAGTGGCCACCAACAGGTTACCGACAAACTGGTTCCAAGATACAGCGAACTGGTTGTGTATTCTTGTGAATGATTTGGTGAATCCGTTCATGCTATCTGAACACCAAATATTATAAGAATGCTCTGATAAAAACCTTTAAAGATAAAATCAGAGAGATGAAAGGAGACTGTCTTAAAACAATGATTTTAGATTCCTCAAATAGAAAATCAAGTGATGTGTTAATACACTATTTTCCTATAAAAAGATGTTACAGTCATCCCTTCGAAAAAGACACACCAATTTGGAAAGGCGCTTCTTTTGAAAAGACACCACTTTGGAAAGGCACTTCTTTTAAAAGGACAATAAGTTTGAAAAGACACACCTCTTTGGAAAAGACATGTATTTGGAAAAGACATAAGTTTTAAAACTTTTAAATATCCAACAAGTTTTACTTACTAAAACCAATTATCTGCTTGAATAAGATAATGGAGATACCAACCAATCGATCATTTGGGGATCGTCTTTTGCTTGGAGGCTTCGGCTCTCCATGTTTCTCTCCTTATTTTTTTCTTATTTTAGGGGTAGAATATGGGAGTTTTATCCTCTCATTGGTGAGAGTCTTCTTTTCCGAGGAGATCGACTCTACGAAAGCCTTTTTGCAATCCATACTTGTTTCTGAAACGGTTTTTGTCATGAGTTTTACCGACGTTTTGATGGCTTCGTTGTTGCGCGAACACATGCACTATTTTTACGTCATGAGGCATTGTTTAAATGCTTCGATTGAAGCGATTTGTGAAGCTTTTGCTTGGTGTTTGCCCCCGTTTCCAGCGTGGTGGGAGCTTTTGTGGATCATGAGTTTGCCGATGGTGGTAGCATCTCTTCGGATGATTTTTCGGTGTTGGTTGCCGGCGGATCTTTAGGATGGTGATGGATTCTTGAATTTTTACTTTACTTTAAAGATCCCTGAAATCCGTGTCGGTGTTAGATGGGTCTTAGATGTCATTCATTGTATTTTAATATTAGTTATTCTAACTACCACTATTATGGCCCTCTACTCTGTAACCGTTCTCCATTTCAAATGAAATGGATAAAATTTCATCTAAATAAATAAAATAAAATAAAAAAGATAATGGAGATCATTTTTCGTCTCAATCTTCAAAAGAAAATATCTTGAGTCCTCGGATGTTAATTCCACATGTCATAGATCCCAAAAATGAATATGATTATGGCATACATCAAACATGGTTCTCCCATCACTTTTCAGTGAGTATGCCACATAGAATCAAAATATGGGCTTATGATGGTAGGCCTATGATTTCAAGATCCACTGTGTGGGGATAAAAAATGGTCTCCATCATCCAATTCATAGTAGTCAATGGATTTAACATGTAAAACCTAAGTTGAGAAGGAAGAATATTGGGTTGCAAATAAATGTACCTTTTGATTTCTTAATAAGTTGCTTAGTCTTTGATAGACCAAACCAGCTTATTTAGATTTGAAAACGCCATGAGGTGTTATTCCCCAAACCCACATATGCACTAGAGCAAGATTTGCAAATGATCAGGGATTTCCCATATCTAAAACCATCGTTGGATATGAATTTGGGTCACCAAATCCAAATCCATCTCGCGAAATCTACGAATCTTTTTTTCTTTATTTTTTGAGAAAGCGAAATCTACGAATCTAAACGCAATTATTTTGCTCGTTTTTATTTGGATTGCTGTATGTTATTCAACTTTAAACTAATTAATTTATCTTACTCTGAATTTGTTGTACCCATTAACCCAAGCTTTGTTTCATTTTTTGTACTTTGCTTTAATATATAACACTTTATTTTTAATAACTTTCCTCCACGACAAAGATTTTTGAGCTTATAAATAGACTTCTATATAACAAACACAGATGTTGAACCCCCTAATATTTGTGCTTACACAAGGCTTTTTTTATAACTCGGTAAGCCGTTCAGGTTGGTGGGTCCTCAGCTTATCATTAAAAAGCAAAATAGGAATACAAGACAATGAACAGAATTTGATAAAGCTTCCGCATCGCCATAAGGCTCCACATAAACTTCTCAGCCCTGCATAATGGCAAATGGCATCTGATTATGTGTTGAGTTTAGAATTAGTTCTTATTGAACAATAAAAAGATCACCTACACACATACAAGTAATTGGGTTATGCTGTTGTGCCTTTTCTTCTCCTTAATTTCTTGGTTTTCGATCGTCTCAGACTATTTCTGGAAGGGCCGAAGGGGTGATGGTGACATGGGCTAAAATCTATATTGATTTGGAGATTTGAGCCATGTGACTGCGCACTATAGTAGTATGGATGATTGTACATATTTTCCAATGGTTGATATTAAACTTTCAGATGATTTGAGTAATCTTATAAGCTTGATTACCACTTGGATTGAATAAAGATGTGGGCTACATGGCATAAAAATAGCTTGCATCGATCACTATAATCTTATACATGAGCTCAATATAATCTCTTTTAAGGGAAGAAAAAAAGTGAGATCAAAATGTTTACATTTGTTTTGTGAAAGATTGCATCAGAAAAACATTTTTAAGATGGTCTTAAGGTCAGTTATGATAGTCTTAAGGTCGCTAAAACGCCCTCAAACTCAAGGGCTGAAAAAGAATTATATTGTAACATCTCATTTTAAAGCATTTGGCCACCCCTAACAACACCATCAAGGCACATTATTATCTATATTACAGTCTTATCATATCTGTTTACATCAAGTGGTACTCTTGATGAAAATAGTGCCACATCCACAAAGGTCAAACATTTGATTAAAGGGAGTCATTACTTGCACACATTTTTCAAGTGATTGCACCAAATTCAAAGAAAGAGTTGGTATTTTAGGGACATGTGACATGTAAAAATGCAATATGGGCCATCTGATTTGAAGTTCATGATCAACAGATCTCTGGTACGTAAAATTAGAGCAAAACACAATACTTGTCATATGATCTATTGTAGTCAACTGTTGAATTATATAATAGCCTTTAACTCCAATTAATCAAATGATAAAAATTATATTTTGTTCTAATCTTTTGCAATTGATATCTTTAAATTATGGCCTTCAAATCAAACGACTTAGATGATGTTTTTATATAGTAAAGGTCGCCAAACATGCAAGTCTTTCTTTTAAATTCGGTGCAATCTGACGCAATCATTTGAAAAGTGTGTGCAAGTAATGGCCCCCATGATACTAAAATATAGTAATAAATAATATATTTGATTACCATATATTACCTTGTCAAAAAAAAAATTATTATATGCTGGCTAAAAGTAATGTAGGGTTAATGGAAGAGCAGGCATAGGGTCATTGACCTATTCCCAATCTATAATTTGAACAGGTCACTCTTTTTTGACATGGCACTAATTTTTGTCAAGTGTATCATTTGATACAAAGACCATAATCGAAAGAAAGATCGGTGATGCAAAAAAGTGCATTGAAAATACATCTCTGTAAATCTATTATGTGCTTTAAAGGAGTCAAATACTTTCAAATTAAAGTAAATAGTTTCCCGTAAACTCTAAAATTAATTAATTCATTTTAAAAGTGTTTGACTACTGAATAATAATAAATCAAAAGCTTTTTCCATGAAATATTCACTTCAATTCTTTCGCATCACGTGACACACTTGATGAAAGTAGTGCCACAAACGACTAACTTTCACATCACGTGGCACACTTGATGAAAATAGTACCACAAATAACTAACCCGCTGACTGTGGGACTATTCTAACACTGAAAATGTTGATTGGGAATGTAAATATGACCACCAACTTACTAGTCCCTAACAACCCATTTGTAAGCCACAAGATAACTTTTGTCCAATCGGAAAATCTCATTGATTGAGGTTTTTGAACTGTCCAATCTGAGCACTTTAATATGGACAGTTGTGCATAATTATTAATTATTGATAGTCAAATGCATTGATATGATTCCAATCCTTTGATGGGCATAGGTTGTTTTTGGCAAAATGCATCAATTATGAACTGCTAAGTAAGAAGATTTTAATTGATCAAAAATGTGTGCTAGGCAGCATATAAGTGAGTGATCATGACCTTATTTACTAACCGTAGTCATTTGAGTTGGCCTGAGAAAGCTAATAAGGATTTTTTGAGAGAATAGGACTATTTTTGTTAGAATAGGCCGACATTGCCCGTAAGCTTTGAGGTCTTGGGCTATATATGATTTGGGCATTATAAGCTAGTTTTTTGAGATTGAGTTAGGCTCATAATATCATAATGGGTATTTTTCTACTTTACGCCACTCAATGCAATTGTCAACGGGATTTAGCTTGGCTCAATCCCGCCAACATGTGCGGGGATTTGTTAAAATAGTCCCTCATTTTCTGTAAGGTTAGAGGTCTTGGGCAATATATAATCTGGGCACTCCTCATGTTACAAGCCGAATTTTGTGAGGTGACTATTCTAACAAATTTTCAATGCATTGAGAAGAAATTTGTTATAAAAAAAAATGGGTAGTTGCTTCTGACCGACATTTAATCCACAAAATGGTATTTAAATGATCTCACACCATTAAAATTAAACTTTCGTTCTCATTACCTTTGAAGTGTGATTTCATTATGTCTGTGAACCTCACATTTGTGAGCAATCTAAATTGTCCATGTGGCAATCTATTATTGGAACATATCTCAACCAAAAAAAATATGTCTATAAGTGGGTGGGTGTGCATCATCCAATTGTTAATGGTTGATATTATATTTATAGATCCGATCATTTAAATCTCCCTAAAATACCATTTTTGAGCCTTTTACACCTCAATCTATGATCTACGACTTGACGGTAGGGATCACATCGTCAATCATTGACTGTGTAAGATCATTTAAACACCATGTTTAAATGGCGGTCAAGAAACTCGGATCCTATTGGTTTTTGGACGTGACTCTCCTGAACGTTTTTGGACCCGACTCTCCTGGCTGCCATTAAACACCAAAGTGGTGTTTAAATGATCTTACACCATCAATGGCTTATGTGGTTGATTTGTATCGTCAAAGTGATAAATCATAGATTAAACTGCAACATGCCTAAAAATGATATTTCGGGAAGCCTTAAACTAATCGATTTGTTAACTATAATATCAGCCATTATTTTTAATTTTAGTGACTAATATTAAAGTTTATGAATCGGATGGTCCACATCCACTTATAGGCATATTTCTTTGGGTTGATACATGTTCCAATGATAGATTGCCACTTGTACAATTTAGATTGATCATAAATGCGAGCCACATGACATAATAATAAATCACACTTTAATGGGGTGAGATAAGAAGTCTAATTTTAATGGTGTAAGATCATTTTGGTGTTTAAATGTGAACCAAGTTTTATATCCTAATGCTCCTAATTAAATTCATAGGGACCGACTTTCTTGGCCATCATTTAACAACTAAATAGCGTTTAAACGATCTTACACCATTATTGGCATATAATATTGAAAATTCATAACGTCAAAGTGATACATTATCAATTAAAGGGCTATAGGTACAAAATCACACTTTTTGGGGGATTTAAATCATCCAATTTGTGCACTCTAATATCAACGGTTGTTCTTAATTTTAAGGTTGATATTAAAGTTCACCGATCGGATGATTTACATCCACTTATCTTTTGGCTGAGACATATTCTAAGGATTGCCACTCAGGCAATTTGGATTGATCATAGATGTGTGCCTCATGGCACAATAGTAACTCACACTTGAACGTGTGAGATAAAAAGTGACATTTCAATGGTGAAAGCTAATTTAAATAGTATTTGGTGCGTAAATGTCCCTGAGAGCAATTATCAAATTCATATGGACGTCAAATGGTGCTTTACCCTTTTTATACATAGAGCACTAAATGGTATCAAAGCCCTAAATGATGTGAAACTCTAAAAATTAAACATTCAAGTCATTTTATTTTCAGGCAATTGAAGATGAAAAACGAGTGAACCGCACATAATGACTTTTACCAATTCGAAGGATTATAAAATATAAAATTATTGGGGCTTGGTAGTGAACTATATTTTACACTTGGTGCATCTAGCAATTGGGTGTAGGAAGAAAAAAATGGTGTGCCCATAGCAGCACTCCAATTTTATTTTTTTTATTTTTTAAAAAAGAAGATAGAAATCTATAATCAATAATAACAACTAAAAAAATAGATGGAGGATATGACTCTATTCATGCAGGACATTTGTCGTCACATAGGCCCTATTTTGAGAGGACATCAGCCTCGATATTACAAGATTTGGGTAATTAAGAAAAAGAAAATCCAAACTTTTTCAGGTCTTTCTTAATAGTGAACGGGTCACTTGCAATAAACTAATTCAAAATAGATTTGTATAGGGTGACTTCCCAATGTAGATAATCAAGTAGTCATTGGTTAGGAACACATGGATCTTTTCTTCATCAACGATGCCATGTGATCATGTGAAGGACCTGATTTGAAGATTTGATGGGTCTAATAAGATTGCGCTGAAAATGTACCTCAATCTTTAGATTAAAAGTGCTCTAGCGCCTTTAAAATGAATGGTTAAACTGATTTTAAGCTTTAAGCCATCTGATTAGATCGTAGTCATCTCATCACAATGCACAATTCATAGAGAAATGTGCCACGTGCCCGAAAAAAACACCCTTTCACAACCTTGATTGGAAACCGGTTGGTTACCGTAGACCAGCTCTTCAAAAAATACATCATTGCTACTCGAATATTAACGGATCATTTCAGGATTACGCTTTAAACGATGATTAATGAAAACCAAACGGCTAGTTTACCCGCTACTGCCGGTAACCGGTGGGCCTCACTTACTAACGGTCATATTTCTCTCAGAATCCGAGGTTTAAGTCGCCTATATATACTTCCCCAAACCGAAGCACTTTCTCACACTTCCTCTCACTCCGCTCACCAGAAAACGTCAATATAGCCGTTACGCTCCAATTTATTGTAGCCGGAAAAGTATCAATATCGAAATTTCGGTAGAAATAAGACATTTCCACAATGAATCGCTTCTTTGCAATTGCCCTCTTCCTGTTGGCCGTGTCGGATTGGGGCGAGGCGCAGGCACCTGCACAGTCACCCAAACCAATGATCTCGACGCCTCCGGCCAAATCTCCAACTGTTACTCCGTCAACTCCTCCGAAAGCCCCTTTAAAACCTCCAGTTTCTCCTCCAATTGCCGCTCCTAAGGTCTCTCCGGCACCCCCACCGGCTGTTCCGGTCGCTCCAACGGTATCTCCTGCAACCCCACCGGCTGCTCCAGTCACACCGACAACATCTCCGGCATCTCCGCCCCTACTCCCAGCCGCTCCGGCGGTTTCCCCGGCGAGTTCTGGTACTCCACCAGCAGAGGAGCCAGTGCCGGCAACCTCAGAAATATCCGGCCCGCCAAGCCCGCCTCCGGCGGGTTCGTCTCCTGGAACGGCACTGGGTCCGGGGTCGAGTCAGGAAGAGTCAAGTGCAAGCCGTAGGTTCAAGTTTGGAGTGGTGTTGAGTGGGTTGGCTGTTTTGTCTGCCTTTGCTATTTGATTTTACTTTTCTTTTCTTTTTTGATGGAATACTTTTTATTTCTTGATTTATTTATTTGATTAATTTGTTAGTTTTCTTATATTTTTGGTCCTTCGTTTTGGGGTATTAATGTAATATCAGATTTTTTTTATGCTCATGTTTTATCGGCAATCTCCATTAACGTTTTAAAAAAATCAGACCGGACCGGCCGAGTCAATCGAACCAGCACCGAACCGGCAGGTCCTTAATCCGTTTGAACCAAGAATCAGATAGCAATCTGACATGAATCAAGGGTACGGGTATTTGCACACCGTGAAAAACTAGGCGCACCCAATGCCAAAAATTATTATCATTTCTAGTCCAACTTCCAAATCTTCCAAACTATAGATATAGGGACGCACATCATACTCAAATCTGATTTTTAATTTACCTTATGAAATGTGTATGCCTTGTGAAATAAAAAATTGGCACTCAAATGGTAGGCCTATGATCATAGTGGGACCAAAAAAATCTCCACCATCCATTTCAAAGCAGTCAAGATATCCAAATGTGTCTACCTTTTCATAGGTGCAAAAATTGGTACCAAAACAAGAAAAAAGAAGTAATATATATAGTCATGTTGGTGACTAAGATGTGTCTCGTTCTCAGTTGAGTAATATATGGACTCATCTCAGTCCATCTGCATCATCAATCAAAATTGTGCCCAAGGATCACATGAATATTTAAAATATGTGTGCTAGTTTTAAAGCCACAGTTAAGAAATAAGAATCGGAATCAATCAAATAAAAAATCGCAAGGATTTTACGTAATTCACTTACTACTAAAGCCAGGCTGAGCAGCCCACTCAGACCTAAAGGCCTGGTGGGATGATTCTTTTCACTGTGAAAGAACGAAAGAATTAAAGAAAATCACGTAGAAAAAACACGAGAGTTTATGTAATTCGGCAATAGTGCCTACGATTCATGGAGTCACCCAGCTGGTCCCTAACTACATCATCCACGATTTTCACCCTAGCACAAGAGTTTCAGAAAATATCATAAGAGCAGCCACTCCGAAAAGATATTAAATACACTTTAGTTAGGATTAACACAATAGTAAGTATTAATTACTATTATATACTTGACCCTAGGGGGCAGCCGTGGCTTCATCATCAGTAGCATTTGTCTCCGATCCCCAACACAATATGCACCATGTCATCTTCTTATTATGTGCCCAACTTTAGTAATGAGTTTGGGCTGCTCCAGATATCAGTAAAGAAATAAGACTAGCAAAGTGGATCCCAAGTAGATGGGATAAGATTGTGATGATAGGACTGTACTGATTTTCTTCCTATGGGTATAAATTGTGTTCACATAAATGAGTTATTATTTAGGTAAGGGGCAAAAACGCTAGGTGGCTTGATACTTGATCACTCATAACTCACTCATACTCATAATCTCTCCCAGAGATCCGTCTTGGCTGAAAGACGTTGTTGCCCTTACGGTGGCTACGCAAGGAACGGCACGTACAGAGACTTAAGTTCTTTATCTTTTGCTGGCCTACACAGCGATGTCTTATTATCGTACTTGTATCATAACTTATCTTATCTCATACTCATATCTTATCATACTCTTATACTTAATCCTATGACAAACTATAGTGAGGCAACCTTCCTAATTCACGCTTCCCAAGAAAAAGGTTCCGTAGTAACCTGGATGTACTTCGTGTGATAGTTTATACTACCATAGAGGTGTTGCATCCGTACATGGACGCCAATATTCTGAGTTTCACGTGACCGTAAAAGAAACCTCACGCCTAAAGGCCCAACGCCTTGATTCTCGGATCATATCTCATATCTTATCCTCTCAGATTAAAACTCGTGATAGGATCATTGTATATGCCACCGCAGTATGCGGTTACATGAATTCACACTCACCCGACTCGATTCCACCATGAGTTATAAGGCATGTGAATACGTGTATTCTCGCTCGATACCTATCTCGTGAATCACCACGCCGTAGGCATGATCTCATACACTCTCATGATCTAACATATTCTTAACTCGTATAAATTGATTAAGTTGCAAATACAAAAGTATCACACATACAGAACGATTTATACTTAAATTCTGATTATGCTTATATTTATGTTTATTTACATACCACACTAATATAATTATAGAATAGAGTTATAAGTGTGATTTCGATAATCGTAAAAGTCGAGTTCGATTTCATAAAAGACATCAAGTTCTAACACTTTGTATTATCGAAGAGGGCGATAAAATTGATATATATATATATATAATAATTAGATAATTAAATTAAATAATATTTATACTTATTAAGTTATGATTTATCATGACCATCGATCGAAAGACCTTACAATATAATATATACAGGAACTTTGGTCATGAGAATTAGAAAATAATCTTAAATTCGAATAGCCTTGATTTATTTAAAATTGAATCCGACTTGTTGCTCTATTTTGACCTTTAAAGAGTCAGATTCGTGAAATGGCTATTTCACACAAAGTTGTAAAGCTCGCTGTCTTCTTTCTAATGCCACAAGAATCGCATTAATCCGAGGTCGGAGTAAAAAGTTATGGCTAAAATACCGAGAATGTATCAATGGTCGCGAGGTCGGGTTCATGGACGTGAATTCGGGTTCAGTAGTCATGTTCGGACCCAAAACTTTAAGTTGGTGTAATCTATTATTTATTTAAATAAAATAAAAATATAATTAAATTTTTGGGCTTAATTAATTTTAAATAAATAATAATATAAACTTGCAACAATAATATATATTATTATAGTCTTAGTAGAAGGATAAATTTATACTATATAGATTTAGAAATAAATAATATCAATATGATATTATGCCAATTAAGTCAATCTATCAAATTTATAAGTATTAAAATCTAATTAATTTTACTGTATAAAGAGAGTAAACATATTAAATATCTGCACTCTAATATAAGGTAGAATATTTAATGGCTCAAACAAAAGGAATTTTTGAAAGAAAAGAGAAATAACATATAAACTCCAATTTACAAAATATATAACTTTCAAGGAAAGCATATATTAAATATATAGATCTATTAATTTATGAGATATTTGGGTTTAAATAAGATTTTAAACCCGTCGAGACGATCGAACGCATCCTATGACGGATCTCGAGAAGAACAAGATGGATTGATGGGTACCCACTCTTGAAGCGTGAACGGAAGATCAACTACGATTCGGATTGAAAAGGTCGATTCCCAAGGCATCGGCTCCTCTAAGTCTCGAGAGAATAATTTCTTATTATTGAGAGGAGAGAGCTTTTAAAGTTTTATTTATATAATGGTATAAAATTTTAGGTCAACTCTAATTAACACTTTTCGTGGGAGATTTAATAGAATAGGAGATTTTTACATAAGAATTCATACGTAACTTGGATAGCTTGAGCAAAGGTTTCGTTCATTGTTTTCATAAGCACCAAAGCAATTGGTGTTTTCTCCGAAATTACAATTATACCTTTGACTTGCTTGATCGCTTAAAATGGGCATAACTTTTTATATTCTTGTCGAAATCGTCAAATTATATATCGTTGGAATCGACGAAGCACTTCGAAATGAGTCTAATTTTGATATGAGAAAAATTAGAAATTTTCTATTTTAAAAGGTGGGTTTCGATTACGATGTGGGCGTTAGACAAGATAATATGTGGTGCATTATCTAACACCGTTAAAATAAAATCTAAAAATCTGGGTTGTTACATTCTCTCTCCCTTATAATATTTTCGTCTCGAAAATTACGTACATGAAGCGATGAGGCCTGGGTACTTCTCCAAAGTCTCGCTTCTCGCTCCCAAGTAGCTTCATTCTGAATGATGTTTCGCCCTTTGACTTTAATGAGAACAGATTTACCCTTGATGAGCTGCTCCTTCCGATCGACGATACCAACCTGCTTCTCTATGATGGTCGATCATCTCCGACTTCAACCTCGATATCAAGGACGTGAGATGGATCGGCAAATATTTATGAACATAGACACATGAAACACATTGTGGATCCGCAAAGTGTCTCGAAGTGAAATTCGATATGCTACCTCGCCGATGCGATCTGTGATAACGAAAGGTCCCACGTATCTCGGACTTAGTTTTCACCGCATTTCAAAACGCATGATTCCCTTAGTTGGTGACACCCGCATAAAAACCAATTCACCAACCTCAAATTCTATCAAGCGTCTTCTCTTCACGCTTCGTAGGCCTTCTTTCAATCTCCGACGGATAACTCTAATCTTCCTCAGGTTGTGGTTTCTATGAGTTCCAAGCATCTTTCTTTCACCAACCTCGTCCCAACAAAGAGGCGTCCTACAACTTCGCCATAAGAGCTTCAAAGGCGACATCCCGATGCTTGCACGAAAGCTATTGTTATAAGAAAACTCAATCAAATGGAGGTGGTCATCCCAGTTACCTCGGAAGTCTAACATGCAGGCTCGAAGCATGTCTTCTACGATCTGATTAACTCTTTCAGTTTGACCGTCGGCCTCTGGATGGATGGAAGGTATCTTGAAGTCGAGTCTCGTGCCCATTGCTTCTAAATTTCTTCCAATGATCGAAGTGAATTTTGTGTCTCGTCTGACACAATGCTCACAGAACCCGTGAAGCTTGACTATTTCCTTGAATCGTCTCGGTCGGTTTGTCTCCACTATCTCGTAATCTTAAAAGGTAGGAAGTGCGACTTAGTCAATCGGTCCAATAACCGATGGCGTTGTGCTTCCTTGAAGTTCTAGGAGTCCACTATGAAATCCATAGAGATGTTTTCCCACTTCCACTTCGGGAATCGGTAAGCAAAGACCGGCTTGCTTCGATGCTCAACTTTCACCTGGCATACTAAACACACGAGACGATTCGGCAATCTCTCTCTTAATATTTGGCCACCAATAATAGTTTCAAATATTTCGGTACATTTTTGTGCTTCCTGGGTGCACCGAATATCCAGATTTTTGTGCCTCCTCGAGAATTTCGTTCTGTAATATTTCAACATCGGGGACATACAATCTATCTCGGAAAAGGAGGGTCCACAAATCGTATAGAAATCGGTTTAGGGCCCTCTACATCCCTTAATCTTCAAAATTTCGGGATCTAAGGGTTGGCCATTTCTGATACGACCAACAAAGGAAGGTTTGATCATCATACTGGCTAGGTATACTCCCTCACCAATTTTGTCAAGTCGCAGATCCAACTGAGCAATCTCATCGAGCGGCTTCCAAGCCTTTAGAGGCGTCTTCTTGATCAAGATTTTCGACTTAGAGCATCGACAACTTCATTTGCTTTGATGGTAATTAATGGAACAATCATAGTCCTTCATATATTCCATCCAACGTCTCTGTCTCAAATTAAGATCTTTCTGAGAAAATAAGTATTTGAGACTCTTGTGGTCCGTAAAAATTTTGAAAGTCTCACCGTATAGATAATGCCGCCAAATCTTAAGTGCAAAGATGACTGCGGCCAACTCAAGGTCATGAACCGGATAATTCTTCTCATGCGGCTTCAACTGTCTTGAGCCGTAGGCAATGGCTCTCTTACGCTGCTCTAACAAACATCCAAGTCCCTGGCGCGAAGCATCTGTGTAGACTTCATAATCACCGGGTCCAGAAGGTAACTTGAGAATGGGGGCTGTCGTGAGTTTCTGCTTCAATAGATTAAAGTTCTGCTCACACTGATCGGTCCACACAAATTTGTTGTTCTTGCGGGTTAGCATAGTGAGCGGGAGTGCCAAACGAGAGAATCCTTCCACAAATTTACGATAATATCCGGCTAAACCGAGAAAACTTCTCACTTCGGTGACATTCTTTGGTGTTTGCCAATTTGCAACCGCTTCAATCTTTGATGGATCCACAGAAATCCCTACGGCGGATATCACGTGACCCAAGAAAGATACTTTCTCAAGCCAAAATTCACACTTGCTCAATTTCGCATATAATCTGTGCTCGCGGAGAGTCTGTAGCACAATATGAAGGTGGTCATTGTGAGCTTCTTTCGTGCGAGAATAAATGAGAACATCGTCGATAAATACCACGACGAACTTGTCAAGAAATTCTCTGAATACGCGGTTCATTAGGTCCATAAACACGGCAGGCGCGTTTGTGAGCCCAAAAGGCATAACGAGGAACTCGTAGTGTCCATGCCTTGTTCCAAAAGCAGTCTTGGGAATATCTTCTGCTCTAACTTTCAACTGATGATAACCGGACCTGAGATCTATCTTTGAAAAGTAAGTAGCGCCCTGTAGCTGATCAAATAGGTCATCGATACGAGGAAGAGGGTATCGATTCTTCACGGTAACATTATTCAGCTGTCGGTAGTCGATACAAAGTCTCATCGAACCATCTTTCTTCTTTACGAATAAGACCGGCGCTCTCCATGGTGATTCACTACGGCGGATAAATCCCTTATCAGATAGCTCACGCAACTGAATCTCTAACTCCTTCAGTTCTGCTGGTGCCATTCGGTACGGGACTTTTGCAATCGGCAAGGTACCTCTTGAACTCTACTTCTCGGCCGTGGAAGTCCGGGTAAATCTTCCGGAAAGACATCGAACTCCCCAACTATAGGAATATCGAGGGTCCGCTTTCTCATCACGTCACCGTCAAGTGTAGCAAGTAGGGCTGCTCCTCCTTTTTAATACCATGAAATTTGAACGAAGGGCTCCCAATCGTGGAAGGTGACTACTTTAGAAAAGCAATCAATGAGGCATGATAAGCCAACCAATCCATCTTGCCGAGGATTATATCGAAGTCTTGGAATCCGAGTACCACAAGATCTGCGAGTAACTCATGTGTTCCAACTACTAGGAGTAGCTTTACAAACTTTAGATGCCATCATCACTTCTCGACGGCGTAGAAAATCGCAAGTGTACTATCCATCGATACGGGCTTAGCTCCGATTTTGAAACAAAACTGGTGTAATCAAAGAGTAGGTCGATCCGAGTCGATCAAGACCCAAGCATGACAATCGGACAAATCGGTGTCTAAAAACTTTTATAGTTCTGAATTACACAAGGGTTTATATGTGATCTAAGTTATACATGGCATAACATTCTCAAAAAATAATAGATTAAACTCATACGAATAAGTTATAAAAGCAATCATGAGGAGTAAAGCTTAAAGAAAATTAGACAAGGAAAAATTCATACCTGACGAACGACCTCGCCGGTAGCTAAAGCGTCCTGAGACATGGCGAAAACTCGACCCACTGCTCGAGGTTGTTGCGATTGTTATTCTTGACCTCTAAAATAAATATCTGTTGGGTCTCGCTCTGGGCGATACGAATAAAGTGTCTGGCTTCTTACATCGAAACACACACTTGAGTATAACAAACACTCACCGGTTTATGTTTCTTGCACACTTGGTACAAGGTTAGTATGGAACAAAAGTAAGGTTCTGCTTGGGTGTTAGGCTGGAGCATTCTTGGGGGTGTCTTAAGTAGATATAACACCTCTACGATCGGTGGGGTTGTAGTGGCCCCGGTGGGTGTAACTTTGATGGTGCGACTCTACGTAGCAGGATCTTGAGGCGACTCTGAAGCGGGCAGGAGTCTGAGGGTACGGTATGGCGTCATTGCTCTCGCAAATCTAGAATGAGGTGCTCTCGAGTAAGGGACGAAGAGCCTTCATGATTTGGTTTACCCTCGAGTTGTTAGGCAGGCTACATCTTTGGCGCCGTAGTTCTCCATTTTCCTGCTCTTGGATATGAGCTCGTTCTACAAGCTCTCCATAGGTTGAAATTTTCATTCGCAATTTTGCTCCTCGATGAGGATTGAGCCCCTACGAAAATGGTAACACTTTTCACTTCATCTCGATACCAACATGGAGGCGAATCGAGAGTCGATCGAACTTCGCCTCGATCACGGATAGATTTCCTTGCTGTAGTGCTAAGAACTCGCTCTTTTTCTGAGTCTTGGTGGCATCGGTAAAGTATTTGTTATAAAATACTTCTCTGAACTGCTGCCAAGTCCAGTGTTCTTCTTCTTCCACAATCGCTAATCTTTTGATGTCCACCAATTTTGTGCATCGCCTTGCAAGCACATCACATTGAGCACTTTCTCATTTTCTGCTGGAGTAGAGACTTTGAAAATTTTCTCTATTTGTGTAATCCAATCGTCAGCGGTATCAGGATCCAACTGTCCGTGGAAATGCGGAGGTCGAGCCCTGGAGAAAGTCACATATCCGTTATAATAGTTATCAAACCGAGCCGTTGGTGGGGGTATACCCGGACATCGGTTGGTAGGATTGTTCAGTTGCTGGGCAATCAGGTCCTGATAAGTTTTGGTCTGCTGCTCCAGCTGCTGGTTGAACCCTTGGATCAATCTGGCAGTCTCTTGCTAGTATGTAAAATTAATATGTGCACTGTTTGGTGTCATAAACCAAAAATCTTTAGCTTAAACGATTGCGATGAACAAAGATAATGGAAATATTTAGGTAAACGGTATCTGTATTCACGCTCACCTATTTATTAAAAGTGCCAACTTATTGATATTCGGCCTTGTGGTAGGCGCAAGCACTCACTTTCATTAAGTGGCTTGCTTTCAACAATTAAGTTGGGAGCCAACAAAGGTATTAAGGGTATTCTGCAAATACCCCTGAGTTATGCTGATATTACAAATAACCTCATAGTTACAACTATTTGCTCTAAACCTCCTAATTAGCATTTTGGTGTTCATAAAGCACCCTCTTTAACGGATACAATTTTAAATGATTAATCAATCGTTAAAGAAATAGCCTAAATACCATATTTATCCTTTTTTTAATTAAATTACTAAATTGCCACCCTCTATATGTTGTTAGAGTTGGCGGCCCTCCACTTACAAAAAAGAGTAGTTTTAAATCCACCCACCAAATTTTTGAGTTCACCCATACTAAAAAACATTGACTGCATTGAATCGGACAATGGAGATCGTTTATCATCCCAACCTTTCACACGATGGATCTTGAGATCACGGAGGCACCATTAGACGGTTGACTGCATTGAATCGGACGATGGAGATCATTTATCGTCCCAACCTTTCACACGATATATCTTGAGATTATGGTGGCATCATCAAACAGTTTACTGCATTGGATTGGACGATGGAGGTCATTTATCGTCCCAACCTTTCACACGATGGATCTTGAGATCATGGTGGCGCACCATCAGACGATTAATTATATTGAATCGGACGATAGAGATCTTTTATCGTCCCACCCTTTCACACGATGGATCTTGAGATCATGGTGGCACCATCAGACGGTTGGTTTTTAATTTCAAATGGTACACACCCAAAAAAATGACCTTAAAATTAATTTTAACCTTGTACGTGATGTTAAGGTCACTTTTCAGAGATGTGTGCCACGAAATAAAACATTGATCGTTTAAATGATATGCCTAAATGATCTCCATCGTCTGATTCGATGCAATCAATGTGTTTTAGCATGGGTGAATTCAAAGATTCGGTGGATGGAAGCAAACACGGTTAAGCAATCCAATTTCTAAAATAAAATAAAAAGATAAATTTTTTATATAGAATGATAATATGAAGCACTACACCATTATTATATAATAGTTACCACTATACCAACGATGATATAGTAGTGAATCCGATCAATTGTATAACCAGTGATTCATCAAATGGTAGCAATCAATCGAATTTGAAAATTTTCTAATCCCTAACTGGACCTCAAAGCTCGGGTTCTGTGGGGTAGACTAGAAGGTTGGATGGGCACGATATTTTATATACAATCTAGGAAATAATGGGGTTTTGAGCTGGATCAGGTCAGATGAAGTAGGGGCTCGAGTCTGGTCGGCTATCAAAATTTTGGCCTATCCTGACCCATTGATAACCTAGTCTTCACTAATTTTTAGGGTCTTGATAGTTGAAGAAGTAAGTTTCCGATACAATAGGCTCTTCATAAGCTTGATATTCTCTTGATGCCGATGATGCCGATAATGGCCCAACAAAGAAAATACCCAATCTATATTATGAGTTATGACATCACTTTTAGTAAACTCCACTTGGATACAACAAAGCTAGAGGATAAACAGATAAAATCGGCCTTATTTGGCAACCCAAGTTCTAAGGATCGACCAATACCGAGAAAAAAAATTGTATCGGTCAATACCAATTGGTCTTTCATTTGATGGGTCTTGAATCATATAGAAAATTGAAGGGGCGGGTATTTTGAGTAGAACATGTAGATTAGAGGTTTTCTTTTAAAGAATAATTGCATCGTTTACCACAAATCCTCCATTGGTCGAGTATTCATCCAAACGTTGGCATACTTTAATGGGGATTCACTCATCTTATGAGTCTTGAATATGATGGGTGAATGAAGGGCCTTTTAGAAGAGTACCTTTAAATCCATCCACTGAATCTTTAAGTTCACCCACGCTGAAACACGTTTATTGAATTGAATCGAACGATGGAGATCATTTATCCTCCCAATCTTTCACACGATGGATCTTGAAATCATGATCGTACCATCATACGGTCAGTGTTTTATTTCACGTAGCACACATCTCAGAAAAGTGACCTTAACATCACGTGCATGCTTAAAATTGATATCAAGGTCACTTTTATGGGTGTGTACCACATGAAATAAAAAATAGACCGTCTGATGGTACACCCATGATCTAAAAATCGATCTCATGAAAGATTGGGACGATAAATAATCTACATTGTTTGATTCAATGCAGTTGATGTGTTTCAGCATGGGTGAACTAAAAGATTTTGTAGGTGGATTTAAAGGTACTCCTTTTAGAATAGTAGTAAATTATAATGGCATGACTTCTAAATAAAGGTGAATGAAGGGTGATAAACTTTAATGGCATGACTTGTAAATATAGATGAATGAGAGGCCTTTTAAACTGGTGGTATTTTTAAAATATTGGTTTCATTAAGGGCAAAATAGACTTTACGTCCATAAACTCACCGCTAGTTGACGGTAGGGGGTTATATGAAACAAAAACACAAAAATAGGAGCTGCAGAATAATTACTCATAACTCTGGAGGTTTCTTATAATATTAACATAACACGGCCTTGCAGCCCGCATAAAGGTGTAAAATGCGGTCAAATGGAGTGTGAAATTAGCATACCACGGACGGTCTTATTTGAGTCACTTTTTTAGGATTTGTACCACGTGGAAACAAAATTAGGTGTGTAAAAGACTGAAGGCCTTTTCTTTTAGCTCCAAAGCTAAAGTTAACAATGTAGCCCGCACAATCCGCGTCAAATGCCATCAAATGCTGTGTGAAATTGGCAATTTGGCATGCCATTGATGGTCAATTTTTGTTTCCTAATGGGACAGATCTGAAAGAGTAACCCCCTAAGTCACTTTTTTGGGATCTGTGCCACATGATAACAAAATTGGTCGTTTGATAGTACACAATCATTTCGAGATCCGTTCTGAATTGGTAGGGGCGATAGAGCTACCATAGTAATAAATAAAGGGCTTTGTACCAAATGGCGCCCTGTGCCTTATTTTATTACCAAAAAAATCGTGTGCATTTGTATATTCTGAAACACCGCCCATGCACACCTGAAATGGGTGATTTGGGAGGGCTAACCTATGCAGAAAGCTGAAATCTTTCATGTAGTTTACGATTTTGCCCTTCTACATCTGTCCCCTTAAAAGCCATGTGAATTACATTTATGCCATCAGTTTAAACTCTTTGAGTTGAACAGTGCCATTTTTTATGAGAGAGAAAGAGGAGAGAGAAATTAGAATGGTGCCATTTTTTATGAGAGAAAAACCAAAACGGTGCCATTTTTTAATGAGAGAAAAAAAAGAGTGAGACGAAGAATAAGAAAGAGAAAGAAGAGAGAAAGAGAAGGAAAGCATGATCTATTGAGTCTGATCCATGCAAAACCTAGATCCTTCAAAACCCTCTTCTCAGATCTTTCGAACCCTCTCTCCTCTCTCTCTCTCTCTCTATCTCTCTCTCTCTATTGACCCTTTTTGGGTTTTCTTTTTTTAATAAATGGGTTGGTTTCTTTTCAGTCACTCCATTGGATTGCCTTTTTTTTTATTTTTTTTCCTTTTTTTGGGGATTGGTGTTTGATGATCAGGGTTTTAGGGGGTTTTGGTGTTTTAGTGCATTTGGTGGTCGACTGAATTTGAGTTGGATTTTCTGGGTTTCTTGCGGATTTGGGTTATCTAACGTTGAATTTGATTAGTAATGTCGGGAATTTTTGTTTTTTTTTATGATGATGACTTGTTTTTCCAGTTCTTTTGAGTTCATATAAGAGGAGTCGTTTGTGGATTTCGATTGCTTTTTACCATTTTTTTTTCCTGTAGAAGTTATTGGTAGAACTATGGTTTTGGTTGGATAGGGTTTGGTATTCGCCGGAGAAGAACAATTCAAAACCCTCTTCTCGGATCCTTCAAGCCTTCTCTTCTTTCTCTCTCTCTCACTATGGTTTGGTGTTCGCTAGAGAAGAAGAACCATGTAAAACCCTCTATTTGGTGTTCGCGGGAGAAGATACTATCATATCACAATCGCCGGAGAAGATACTATCATATCACAATCGTCGGAGAAGATACTATCAAATTACGATCACCGGAGAAGACACTAAAATTAGTTGAAAACTGATATAAAAAATTCATCGAAAATCGATCAAACGGGCGTTTATCAATAGGCCGGACGGACGGAAATGAGATCCGATAATTTATAGGCAAGGGCTTTTCGGTAATTTTAGTACAACAGTTTAAGCACCATGCGTCATGCCCGACCCATTTTGAAGCTGCATGGGCGTATTTTCGTAATAAAAGAAAAATTCACAGAAATGGTGATAAAAGCTATGGAGGAGAGTTTTCTGATTCTTTTCTCATAAATAAATGAGTTCATATTCTTCAAGTCACTTCGAAGCACAGGGCGGAGCCAAGTGGGGGGGGAAGTTGTTGTTGTCAAACTTTTGACACTAAATGCATAGGCCTAGTTCATATCGGCTACCTTATCAATGGCAGTCGCCCAAGGGCTCTCAATGGCCGAGCAGGCCCGTATTTTGGCCCATACCTAGCTAAAAAAAAATGGTATATTTTATGAAACCAGCCCGGCCCGGTACTCGGGTTGGGCTAAGCATGTGGTGACCCGAATTGATCAAGTCTGGCTTGGGTTAAATGTTCCAACATCTGGCCTAGATAAAAAAATAAAGAATTAAAGGCTGGACAAGCCTGGATTTTGGTAACATGTTATATATATATATATATATATATATATATATATATATATATATATATATATATATATATATATATATATATATAATTAAGAGCATTTTACTTAAATGCATTGAGATTAAATGGTTTAAAATTAACGACATTTAAGTAAAAATCTACTTGCAATCTCATTCGGTATTAGCTTCATAAATAGAAACCCTTAGATAGGGTTTTCATTTTATCGCAATCTCTACCATCTCAAATCTCAACTCTAAGCAAGCAAGTCTCTCGCTCTCTCAAACACTCTCCCGTTGAAAATTGATTAGAAAGTTTTTTTTACCAAATTTATTTCTTTTTAAAAGCCGCCTAAAAGAGGCCCCGAAAAAAGCCCGGCCTGGCTCGCTATGGGTCGGGCTTGGGTATAGAGTACATCACGGCCTGGGCTAAGGTCAAGCTAAAAAAATTGGGAACCCAGCCCGGGTAGGACAGGTCCGAGTTAAGCCCCAGCCCGGCCCATTGAGAGCCTTGGTTGCTCGTCGTTTTAATTTTGAGTTAGTATTAGGTATTTGACTCGAGCACTGACACTTTTGATGTGTGGGCTACTTTTGTTATGTATGTCTTGTATAAGTAATATGTGTTCCATATGATTTGACACCCATGATCTTATGATTTATTTTTCAAAAGATTGGGACTAAAAACGATCTCCGTTATCTAATTTAATTAGTGCACTCAAAAGTCATCCAAAATTAATGGTATTTTGGCTTTATATGAAAGCTATCATTTTTCGATGACATTTGGCCATCGACAACTCTGAATCAAATTATAGAGATTGTTTTTCGTTCTAGTTCCAATATATTATAGAATACCAGGTCGTTAATTCTGTGACTTGAGCTTGCAAGACATCTAATCCTAAGTTTAATGGCAACACCCTTCATAAAACATGAGTATTTTTTTTTATTGATAACTCATAAGATGTGACACCCAAGTCTTCAAAAAACTCATAAGATGTGTCTTTTCATATGAGTAATATTATTTATCACACCGAATAAACATCTAACTATTCATTTAATCAGCTACACATATTGTCTTGTCCATTTACAATAAAATATTAATTATGAGTTTCGTAACCCTAGTATCATTTATCTATGACAAAAAATGAGACAATAACTGATGCCATCAAAATAGTTTCTCCTAATACCCATAAGGAGAAGAGTGTGAATCCTACGGGTAGAAATCTTCTGATTAAGCTTCCACTTCTTCAGGAAAATATTTTGGATCATCTTCCTCGGCTTCCCCGATCTGCGAAAGCTCAGGGTCAATATGATCTTTGATACAAAGTGTCAGGGTAAGCACAAAATATCCATGGTGCTTAGTAGAGAGACATTAATTACTCTTTATGCCTTGAAACATTTAACCAATAAGCATACATATAATAATTTTTATTCGACTAGCATAATAACGATCTTAAAATAATAAATTTACAATGAAATATATCATTCTTGTGAAAGTAGTTGATTAATAATCATGAAATAGATACTTATGAGAAATTATACTCCTATTATTTGATTCATTATATTTAAAGTTTGAATCTTGTATATTCAATGAAACATGCACATGAACAATTATCTTATCTTGGTGTCACATGTCTTAAAATTATTACATGGCTTAAATTTAACTTAAAATATTCTCTGCACATAAATAGGTGTCAGAGCTCTAATACTTATATATACTAATGAGAATCCCGTCCATCGTCGCCCATGAACAATTTTCATGATTAGTCATAGCCCTTACTAAGTGAGGTGGCTCGTGCTTGGTCAGTGTCTTGTCTTCTTATGATGAGATCCTTTCAATATCATAAATCATTCATACATAGAGTTGCTTGCCTTCTTAGCGTATAAATAATAATAGTGTTTTTTTTGTCTTACCATAAATTCATATCATGTCTTAGCATACAAATAATAATAGTCATTGTCTTGTCTTGTCATAAATTCATGTCATGTCTTTTCTTGTTCTTCCATGTACATTTATTTATGTCTTGAAATTCTTTGGACTTATTAAACCCTTGATTATTTTGTGTCCTACATTTCTTGCAATAATCATATGTGGATAGCCATTATTCGATAGTGTTATTGTAACACATGTCCCTCGATTTCTGTGTTGGTCAAATTGTTGATTGAGACCTAATTAGACCTAACTGTGTTAGGAGACTGCCTGAGGCCAGGTCCATTAAAGTTTGTGAGACACCCACCTTAGATTGATGGGATAATGCCTATTTCTAGTGGCACCCATAAGGTACCTCATTTATTAGAATGGGTGTATTAGAAACGTAGTAAAACACACACCACATCTTATACCTTGTAACCAGTCTAGACTAATTCTTGATGGACCTTGACTCGAGGATTGACCCGAATTGGGCTTGAGCCTTGGTAGTGATGAGGAGATCATCGCCAATGAATCAGATTTTTATGATAATCATAAGAATAGTTGATGGGTTGAGACAAACTTAGACCCATAAAATTCAAAGAACTAGATGCACTAATACATGAGACTGTGTTTGTGTCCTGCTTGGAACAAAGGCTTTCTTGTAATTTTAAATAAGCCCAAGGGCATTTACAAGTAAATTATCTAATTTTGCTAATTAGAAATTAGATTTATTCAAATATCTAGCAAATCTTAGCCCTTAATCTACTTGACCAAAGTTTGACCCATCTTACACCATTAATAAACTTAGGAGAAATCTAGGATAATAGATGCACCCTTGCACATGCACCAGAAGATAAGTTGGACACTTGAAATTAATAAATTTTAAGGGCACAAAATATCATAAAAGTCAAGAGTTGACCCAAGTGTGTGGAGGAGAGTGGAACCCAAGTGGGGTCCAGTTTGACTTGCGCATTGGAGCTTGGGAAGGGAGAGGAGATAGAGAGTGTATTGAGAAGAAAAGGTGGGACTTTGGGAAGCAACTTGAAGCCAAGTGTCCCAAATTTGCAGCCCTTGTTCCCTAGGCCCATTGCAAAAATCGAATTTCCTTGGGAGCTCTCCTGGTTCCACCATTTTCATCTTCAACCTTTCTCTCAAACCTCCATTGAAGCTCTTATCTACCTTGAATTTGCTCTCAACATCTAGCTATCAAAACCACATCCACCACCACCACTCAACTCCCCTCTTCTCCTAGTTTAACATATATCAATTTGGGCTCTATCCCAGCCCCATGCACTATTCAAATCAAAGTCAAATAAGCAAGCAAAAAGGTCCAAGCTTAAGGTATTGTCTTAGTTATTCTTTTAGTGGAATTTCTAGTATAGTAGCTTAAGTTTTGTCCATAGATTTTTTATTTTTCCTTGGACTATTTTAGGATTTTATTATGGAAATTTTTATAAAATATAGACCAGAATATTTGGAGGCCATGCATGTGATCAACATGATCATGCAAGGCCATCCAATGGTCTAGATTGGCCAAATAGGTTAAGGCCAACATAGAATCGTGTTTCCTTGTATTTTCTTGGGGTTTTTGTGTAGGAAATTTGTTTTTGATTTGAAACTTTCCAATTTTCTGGAACAATATTTAAACCAGAATATTTGGAGGTCATGCATGTGATCAAAATGATCATGCAAGGCCATCCAATGTTCTAGATTTGGTTAACTAGATCAATACTACATAGGGTAGAGTTCTCTTGAATTTTACTTGGATTTTTGTGGTTTAAAACTGATTTTTGTTTGAGATGTTTTTAAAAATTCTGGAACAATATTTAACTAGCATGTTTGAAAGCCATGCATGTGATCAACATGATCATGCAAGGTCATCCAATGGTCTAGATTGGCCAACTAGGCCAAGACCAACATGGCATTGAATATTCTTGGATTTTCTTGAAGTTTTGTAAGCTAAATCAAAATTTTTGATTTGAAACTTTGAATTTATGGAATGATAGTTTGATAAGGAAAATGATGATGCAAGTCCATCCAATAGTCTAGATTTGGTCAACTAGTATAGTATAGTATAGTGTTTTCTTGAATTTTCCTTGAATTTATGTGAAAAATTTTGAGTTTTTGATTTGGAACTTTTAAATTTTCTGGAACATATTATGACTAGCACCTTTGGATGTCAGACATGTGATCAAAATTCTCATACAAGGCCATCCAATGGTCGAGATTTGGTCAAATATGAACTATGTTCATCATTGTGTATAAAATTTTAATTTCTAGCTTTATATTTCTATGCCATATTATTTAGAATAAATTGACCTTAATATTGGTATCTATGTATTTAGTAGATGATATTAGTTAGTTTTTATATCAGTAAAAATTAAATTTTGATCACAGATTTTAAGGTCAAAGGAGTGGTCATAGATGCATGTTGAATATTAAAATACTATGCGTAGTATAGATTCCATTAATGTCATTTTCTTGCATAATATATTAATGAGATTGACATTAGTAAGAATTTTAATGAATTAGCTATGTGAAAATGCATGCATATTTTCATCATTTACTGTTTTTGATCATGATCGAAATGTATGGATATAGATTGTTTGATACTGGATAGTTTACATGTGACATAGTATTGAATCTTGCCTATTTTCTAAGAGGTTAGATTTAAATTTTGAGCATGATTAGTAGCTGGAATATACTTTTATTAAAGTTTCATCTCAGAAAATTTTAGTTAATTTACTGATCTTGATGATAGTCCAATCGGATGGTCACGATTGACTATATTGAAATTGCTATTGCATAGTATAGATGTCTAGAGCTTGTGATTATAAGGTTTTTTTATCAAGAATTATTGACCCACTGATGAGTTGGGATAAGTTGGTAAATTCTGGCATTTGCATGCTTGAATCTTGAACTTTCATCATAGAAATTTGAATGGTGATAGATTCAAGTATAGGAAAAATCTTGATATATAGGTTCTATATAGTTAAACATTAATCGGAACCACTAGATGGTCTATCGATTTAAGTTTGACCATTTTGATTGACTTGTGGTCCGATGGATTTCCCAACCTTGGAAACTCATGACCAATGTTGATCATGAATTATCAACGGTGATCGATTTTTTATCAATGAAAACTCAAATATTCGGTCAATTAGGCTATAGCACGTACAACGGACAAATCTTGAAAACCTAATCGAAATTGGTTTTAAAAAGCATGATTTTTGTAAGACTGATTTTCGAAAAGAGGATTTGAAAAATATAATCGTGCCCAAAAAATTAGGTTCAATCAGATGACTCTCCCAGCCAATCCAAATTTGCTAGATATAAAGATACCCGACGAATAGGGTAGTACCGGCAAGTAACTCGTGCCGATTAAATCAATAGAATGGACCCGAAATAAGACCTCAATGGATCTGGGACTAACCTGGAACCATCCCGAACCGAGATCCAAAATATGTGGCATGAGATGGACCACTAGATAGACCCCATCGATGGCCTAAATCTGTAGGCCTTGCAGCCCACAACAATTTACTCTCATAACAAAGAGCAAAATAAATTGAAATAAATTTCAAAAAATTTCCAAAATTTTTAGTTAAATACATTAATGGGTTCCCGATACCCAGTTGAATTTTTAGACCCGAACTCCCAATAGATTGAAAGTTACGGCACCCGGAGCACAAGGCAACGAAGCAGCCCTGTTGCACCAGAAATTAGAGCCCTCAAAGAGTTATGATTTCTGTGACCAAGACCTCTTCATAAAAATTTGGGATAAATCAAGGTCAAACTTGATCTGTCAATGAGACTTGGATAAAATTTCACACGATAATTTTATCAGGATTGTCGACTAAAAAATCTGAAACTTTGTGATGCATAATTGTGGATCATGGCACCCAGCCAGAAACCAAACCCGGCCTTTGATCGGATGGACTTATCTAAATCTCAATATCTGACCCATGGACCTTGAATTTATAGGTTTGGACCTATCTAAGTCCCAATATCTGACCCGAAGACTTGACATGGACCAGTGGTTGACCCTGATGCCCAATCACTAAAATAAATGGAATAAGATTATGACCCATTTGACTCAAGACCCAAATGAGTATTTAATAAGAAAGGAATGGACCCAAGGCCCATATCCGAAAAATATAGAATGAGTAAATACTCTCTTGACTCTCTAATAAGCCTTATAATGCTCAACTGAGAAAGCTATCAAAGCCATAGGATATTCTTTAGGAGTAAGAAATATTGATCCATCGATGAGTGGTCAATCAGTTGATATAACTCAAATAAATTCATAGAATTATTATAATCATGCACCCTGATGCCTTAAACTTTGATTAGAGATGATCGAGTCTCTTTCATTGACAACGATAAACATAAGTCCTTATTGGACTCTAAACTAAGGTAACTGTAATAGCTCGAAAAATTACGCAAAACTATGACCTCAGGATCCGTGCCCGATTGGTCACAAGTTTGACCAATCAGGAGATCAAGAGTTAACATGGGATGTGATGAACGGACGAGATGTGATAGCTTGAGTGAATTCGTGGTGTGTGTTGTAAATAGGAAGTCGCATACACCTACCGCAGTGTATGTGCTCAACTCACAAGTGAAGAATAGGATAAAAGGGTTTAATAACCCTAGATAGGCATTTTGGGTTGTTGAAGGAGAGTAAAGAAGAGAGAGAGAGAGTAAAAAAAGAGTGATTAATGCAAGGAGTAAAGGCTAGCTGAGGAAGGAAGGATCCAAGTATTAAAGAGGCCGATTCAACGCAAGGGATCCGCTGAAAAGCTAAAGCTGGAACCCTAGCCTTCCAACCCTAGATTTGAAATCAATTTGAGATTGATTCAAGGTAAAATTTTGTAAATCAAATGCATAGATTATAGAGGCTAAATGGTAGTTGAAAATAGTTTAAATCTTAGGATAATGGCTTAGAAAAATAGAAGAAAAAGTGTGAAAGAAGATTAGGAAGAACAAAAAAAGGTCGAATCGACAATTTCGATTAATCGAAATTGGATTTCGATTAATCGAAATTGGCCAGGAAGTTGAAAAGTCAGAGGACCCCGATTTCGATTAATCGAATTTGATTTCGATTAATCGACTTTGGATTTCGATTAATCGATTTGGGGATCGATCAATCGACTGAGAACCTCCAGTGGACCCCAGGGGTTGGAGGAAATGACTTGAGGAAAAATCGACTAATCGAAATGGGATTTCGATTAATCGATTTTAGTTTTCGATTAATCGATTTGGGATCGATTAATCAACTTGTGAAACTCGACTATTCGAACTGGGAGTTTACTTTGCGAAAAGAAGAATTTCGATTAATCGAAATTGGATTCGATTAATCGAATGAAAACTCGACTGTTCGAACAGTGAAATTACTTTGCGAAAAGAAGAATTTCGAGTAATCGAAATTGGATTCGATTAATCGAATGAAAACTCGACTGTTCGAACTGAGAATGGACTTTGCGAAAAGGAGAATTTCAATTAATCGAAATTGCTTCGATTAATCGATATTGACCTTCGATTAATCGATTTTGGAAATCGATTAATCGAATCAGATTCGATTAATCGATTTTGGAGTTCGATTAATCGACTGACATAAATTATGTTGACTTTTGAGTTGACTTTAAGATTCTTGGGGGATCTTATACCTTCCTTAATGCATCCTTTGTGATGTGTTTCACCTGTTATGTGGTACCATAGGTGGTACGTGTGGACTTGTGCACAAGGAGCCACGTGGGACCTTGATGCATTGAACAAATGAAGACTTGAGGTAGGGAACACCTTGAACATGTACTTTATTTTACAAGAGCATGTATGTAGTGATATAGATTTTTCATTCAAATATTTTACTGCTTAAAGAATTGTGAAAAGAGTGTGTGTGTGACATTCATAAGAGTAAACTAATGAGCCATCCCCAGGGGATGAAGAAGTAAAGAGATAAGAGCATCAGGTGTGATGCAAGTAAATGGATACATCCCAGGGATGTATCCAAGGATTGAATAATGTTTGATAGGGCCTAACTGATATAAGATAGCACAATTACACGGTGAATAACTATATGTAAGGCACCGATATTTTTGTTATTTGAGGTTTGATAGGGTACCCCAAGCGTGGCGGGATATCCACGACCGACACGGCAGGATATCCGTGGATACGTCATGAACGGTCACGGAGGCTTATCCGTACATAGTAAGCACACCCGGGGTGTTGATTGAGACAAGTGAAACCCGCCACCAATCCCGTGGAAAGGGGCTTGTACTATTTGTATTCCCGTGAATACGGTTAGCTAAAACTGTCTATATAGATGACGATGAAGGGTATCTCATCGGGGCTCGATGCTATATTGCTCGGGGATTACTTAAGTTGAAAGTTTAAGTTTTGCTTTAGGCCTTCTCAGCATCATTCATGAGTAAATGAAAATATAAGTAATCAACAGTAAAATGAAATGCTTTTAATCTGTTTCATTAATAACTGTATAGATACATCATG
Organism: Chloranthus sessilifolius; assembly: GCA_021018995.1. Classification (NCBI taxonomy): domain Eukaryota; kingdom Viridiplantae; phylum Streptophyta; class Magnoliopsida; order Chloranthales; family Chloranthaceae; genus Chloranthus; species Chloranthus sessilifolius. Next base: position 27,813,151 of record CM037585.1, on the reverse strand, counting down.
CATGGCATATCATGGAATACATGTGAGTTATAATTTATATGTTCAAACTGTGTTTGTTCCCTATTGAGCTAGGATGTAGCTCACCCTATAGACTATACGTCGCAGGTCCACTACTAGCAGCTGCCGCCGGTTTCAGAGACGCCGATCCCATTTAGGACCTTGGCGGCCACCTCCAGAGGACTTCTTCTAGAGGACTCCGTTGTGCCACTTTGAGGGATTTTTGGAGAGGATTTGTACGGCTTGGTATGTCAAGCCTTGATTCTGTTTAAAATCATGTATATAAGGAGTTGAGATTTCTCTTTTGGGACGAACCATCCGTGATGATTTCTATCATCGATGGTTCGGATCGGTTCTCCATTCATGCACAGGCATGAGGGCAGAACTGTCTTTTGAGAAGTTAATTATTATGGATATAAATTCTGCAAACTCGTTAATTATACTTATGATGCTTGATATACCAGTGTTCCGTGCTTAGCTAAAGGGCACGGTCAAGATGATCGTGCTGATGGCACGGGTTTCGGGGTGTCGAAATCCGGGCTGTCACAGTAACACTTAGTATGATTGTGAACTGACAAAATCCTTCCTTAGGATCAAGTCATGGAACTTGAAAACTCGACTTAGATTCCTGATTTGAATGAACTACTTGAATTGAATGATTGATGAAACTTATTGATAAATACAAGTTAGTGATATGCTTGAACTTGATCTTGAACATGTATTTGAACTTGAATTTGAATTTGAACTTGAACTTAAACTCGAAATAGGATTTTGAGCTTAAACTTTTAAGAAGAAGTACATCTAAATCTTGATCCCAAAATGAGTACTTAAACTTGAACTTCTAGAAAGAAGTATAATTGAATATGGAAATCTTGAATATATTGAATCCTGAATATTAATTATTTGATAATGAATCCTGAAATCTCGAACATGAAAAGATGATACTATCTTGAACTTGAAACCTCACATAGCTGGTTGTTGTTCTCACGAACATGCTCGTATAAGCACCTCGTACTTGAAAGAGTTATTAAAATGTCAATTGAGGATTGAGTCTAGTTAGACCAACAGGGTCATTGATCCTTGTCTTGATTGACGAAATGACGGAGAGTGTCAGTCTTTATCTGCACAATATTGGCACCTTGAATCTTGAATCTTGGACCATGATTGGTGTTTGGTATCACACCAAATTAATTAAATGACACTAATAATAAATAAGTAAAGTAACCAATAAACAAAGTGTAACAAATTAGTAAATTGATACATAAATGAACTTATAAAACCTTGCGTACCTTGTAAATCTTATCACTTGTAAATCTGTAGAATAATATTCCAATGCTTAGCTAATAATGTTGCATGATAATTTATACGCTTGTGCCAAATTGTGAATACCTATTCCCATGTTAGATAGAATTTGCTTAATGTCATCATACTTAGAATTCTTATTTTTCGTTAGTTTAATCTTAATTAGTTTTATGTAATTTCTATGAAATTACAACTGTTGGAAACCTCACTTGCACTTGCACATATAAAATTCTCTAACACTACTTGTACTAAACCCATTACAAAATTAACTAAGACTTTATTAAGTTTCACCGCTTACAGTCGTTTCATGAGTCAAAAATTTCAGAGGCCAGTCAGCACCCACCCAGCCAAGGCTAGAGGAGTTGGACAAGGAAGGATTCATGAGCGATCATTGAGCTGACAGTTTGACCTCATTTTGCTTATAAGAGCTACCAGCACTTGCTGTAACAGCCCGTTTTTCCCTGATTCAACAGAAACCTACACAATATATATTTTTTTTTCTTACATCCTAAACTCAGGAAAAATCAGGCCGTCGGGTCACATATCACGATCCGAATACAGAAATTACTTGGTATTCCTACGACAAATAGAGTCAAAACAAGGATATGTATATGGCAAAAACAGAGATTTCATCTATACATAACCATAAGTGAAAAGGGCCCAAAGGACAACCACCGGTGATGGCCGACCATCACCTAAATAGTGGTTTCCAATCACACTTACAAAACAAAACTACAAAACTTAATACTGTATTAAATCCCTGGGCATACCAAGTATAATATCCAAAGTACAAACCAAAATATGTCTAAACCAAATCCTCACCTAAGATAAAATTTCTCAAATATGAGATCCCAAGCCTTTATCCAGTGTCTAATCTTGATCAACACCTGTACCTGTGACATATAATCGAGGGATGAGCTACATCTAAGTTCAATAGAGAAATATTAATAACATGCATATTATCACATCACGTATATATTTTATGACAAAATCAAACATACTTTTCACATAAAGACTCACAATTTGAAGAATATTCAACTTGAAGCAAACCTAATATCACACACGAATTTTTTTATTTAAAGCTTAAACACATGATTTCAAAACTTATTCGCATAACAAAAGAAAAACTTAAACTGATAACTTAAATAATCCCCAAGCACTATAGCATCGAGCCCCATGGGATACCCACCATCATCGTTCAATTGAACCCTTTGAATAAGTTACACAAGCCCCTTCGATGGAGGTGACTTATTGGAAAAAATATTATCGCACATGGTAATCAAAGACCGGATATGCCGCCTAACCGGAGCACAAGTTGTACGGATATCCCACCGTATTAGTCACGGATATCCCGTAGTGTAGGTCACGGATATACCGCTGTGTTGGTTGGGTATCACTCATAACCTTAAATCAAAGTGTAAAAATAACTTATAGTTTATCACCGTGTATTGTGGTAATTTATATGTAGTTTGGAGTTTCAAAACTTCCACACCAAAGGTTTAGAGTTTCAAGCTTCCACACACACATATTCACATTCCACACCATAGGTTTAGAGTTTCAAAGCTTACACACACACATATTCACATCTTAACATCACACACACACTTAGCTGATTTTACACGAGACAAATCTGAGTGCACATACTCACACACAATTTTCATATTTAAATTCATGAAAAGAATTCATTCTAATTAGATGACAAGTTACACACAACACACATATTTGATCATAACATAAAATGCATGCTAATCGTAATCATATATATGTTAAGAAGTTTCTCCTACCTCACTTGAAGTCATACCTAACTTCCCTTAGCTCAATTATCTCTTCAAACCCAAGGCTCAAGCTCACCCCTAACATACACAAATTCATGAACAAAATGTCAAAAATGATGTAAAACAGGAAAACACAAAGTATCCCTAAAATCTTCAATCTAAAACAAAATAAAACCCTGAACTGTCTAGAATCGATCGGTCGAATCCCAATTCGACCGGTCGGTTTTCCACAGAAAACCAGACCTTCATTTCATATCACTACCGACCAGTCGATTTCCAAAATCGACCAGTAGGATTTCCAAAATCAACTGGTCGAATTGATTCGACTAGTTGAATTCCAAAAGCTATAATTTCACTCTTCCTGTTTTGTGAAAATCGACTAGTTGAATTCCTTTCGACCGGTCGGTTTTCAAAGTCGACCAGTCAAATTTCATTCAACCGATTGGAATCGCACTACAGCTCTTAAGTCTCCAGACCATAGAGAAATCGACCGGTCGGTTTAGGATTCAACCGATCGGATTTTGCTAGATTTCACCCAGCTAGGGTTTGTTCTTCTAAAACTCATTTTCCTTCAAATTTTTACCTCCTTCTTCTAATTTCTCACCCATATTCATAAACTAAACTAACACAATAACAACTTACAAATCTACAAAGATTCTTACCTTCTAAATCGATCAATTACTCGATCCAAGCTTTCACATAACTAACTAGGGTTTCTTGGCTTAGAGCTTCGGATTCCACACGATTCCAAATTTGAAATGGAAGCACCTTCTTTAATTCTTCGCACATACACACACCACACACTCAAATCTCTCTCAACCTAACTCTCTCCACTACCTATTTCATAAGAGAAATGACTCTCTCAATGCCTAAATCCCTTATATCTAATCTATGGCTTGAGTGTTAAGCACATACACCATAACTAGGTGTATATAATCCTATCTAATAATTCATACACCATATAAATCATCCTTTTTCACTTAAGACCTAATCCATAATAATTTACATAATAATTTTCACAAAGTTAAGTACGTGACCCGTCGGGCACGCACATTGAGGTATACTATTGAAGGGTCAAAATTTTTAGGATATTACACTTGCACGTTTGATTTTAATAGGATCTTTCTATTTGCTTTTGTTCTTGTTTTAAGTCTAGTACTTTTGAGAAAAATTATTGATGTAACTTGTATTGAAACTTTAAAGTACGTTGGCTTTTCAAGGTTAACTTTTTGAAAAATTTCTTGAAATTGTCTTATTTATAATTCCACACTGAGTAGTATTTATTTACGACAAAGTCGTATGCCAAAACTTGCTCGATTAGGTTAACGTGACTAGGAATTTAAATAAAAAAGTGTTTAAATAATATTTCCGCAATTACTTGAAAATGAAATAAAAACATTTTTCGCAATTATGAAAAACATAAAACATTTCTCGCAATATTTAATATTATATATATATATATATATGATAAATTATGTGAATCGCGATTTAACTGAGAATGGGAAATGAATTAAAATATTGAAATGCTCGAATATAGAAGCGGTGTGCGTCTGTGCTACCACGGATCGCGAGGCCGAGGAGGGACCCGACAGTTATCAGTCACATCGAACTCGATGCTATGAGATCATTGCGAAGAAGCTGTTGTTAATAGCGTCCCATACCACCACGGCTTTCACAACTCACAATGGGCCCATGACAAGGGTTCAATATGATTCGCAATAATACCGAATCATGACGAAGGTGTATCTTGTCTTATTATCATTTTTTCTTAAATTTTCTATACATTCTTCAATAATTATATCATGTAATATATTAACCAATGAAATATAAGTATTAAGCATGCATACCCACCTTGATATAAGTGTTAGACATTAAGTCCAATTTCGAACACTACAATATAAATGTCAGGCATAAACTATACAAAATGAATATTTGATTGGATCAAATATATCAAAATATATGGTTCTTACATTTAATTAAACAATTAATGAATCTAAATCAAGAACTCATAATGCAATAAGAATAAAATAAGTATTCACAACTTGTCGGAATAGTCATGACCCTATTATCATGGGAAAATGAGGCTTACATGTGCATGAAATAATTTTGAAATTACAATGCAATCCGACCGAATTATATGACCTAATTAGTCAAAATTTTAAGTTTTATAATTCCTATAAGAATTGAACAAATTCAACTATCAGCTAAGAAGATCACTAAAAGTTGTGAGGGGTTGACCATACTCAAATTTTCTTGATTCCACTCATATGAGTGTCTCATCATAGGTCAAAAGTACGTTCACAGAACATTTAGACATAAATCAAGTATAGAAATTTACTGTGCAGATTTTTAAGTAGGCATATTGGGGTCAATTTTTGAGATGACTAGATAATGATCTAGCCTTAGATATAAGAATAATTTTGGTAGAGGGCACTTCCATCTATATTACCTCTTTGATAGTTCGTCCATTGGAGATAAAATTGGTGGTTCGTCCATTGGAAGTAAAGGAAAGACCCAAACTAGTTAGAGATAAAATTTCAGTATCTTCCACTAATTTATATGCTAAATCACATTGTCAAAGATATGACTGACATAATAAAATATCATAAATAGGAATTAACATACATGTCCTAGTACACATATAATTAATTATTTAAATAAATTATAAAATATGAAATAAAAATCAGTGAAGGTAATTTATTTATATATGATTAGTTAAATAAGTGGGTTAAAGGTAGGACATGATGAATTAAATGATAGTTTCTTATTCATACACTACTAATTAGTCAAATGAATAAATCAAGAAATAAATAATTAAATTTTTCCTACCCCGGGTCCTAATATCGCAGTGGATTGACGTAATTATTTCAATCGTTTGATCGAATAATCTAGATTCTACACTGACGTGAGAAGATGAATGAAACATGTGTGCCACGTGGCGTGAGAGGCCGAGCATAAGTTTCACGTGATTTAAGGGTGTAGCATGCGGGCTATATGGATTATGAAGATTGAAAATATTTTGTACGCAATATTTTTTTGGGTTGTTTGGGTTGAGATAGTCACACAAGGTAACGTCCAATATTAACTTGGTTATGAACGAAAGGAGATTTGGAGAGAATTTGAGCTTTTTTAGAATTTATCAAAATTCTCTTGTTATATCTATATGTATCCTAATTTCTCATGAGAAAATAAAGATTCTAATGAGAGAGAAAAGATTTGGAGAGGAAATATGGGGACCTCCTAAAATTTATGGGCACAAATAATTTTTCTCAACTCCTTTCTTCTCTTTAAGTTAAAATAAGGTGTTAGGCACATTTACTTAAATATAGTATAAGAGTTTCTAAATAGGTAAATGTAAAAACAACATTTGAGTTTATGAACTCAACCTCAAGGACAAACTCAAAATTACTGCTACTAAGCTAATCTATAACTTATGAAATTGATAACAAACAATAATATATATTTTCTATTGAACCTATGTATTCAAAAAATGTTATTATTTAAAATCATATATAAAAAGATTGTGAGGATCGGGAATGAAGAGGAGAAGGTCATGATTGATCACGGCAAGAAATAAATGAAATATAAAATTTTTAGATAAGGCCCTTGAAATCATGAATCACGATTGATCGTGACTTGGCAAAAGAAGTCCTGTGAAAAGTCAGGATTGTATGATATTAGAGTCACGATTGATAGTGAAAGGTCACATTTGATCATGAAAAAGCAGGATTGTATGAAATTAAAGTCACGATTGATCGTAAATTGTCATGATTGTATGAAATTAGAGTCACGATTTATCGTTATAGGTATCAATTGATCGTGAAACAGGATTGCATGAAATTAGAGTCACGATTGATCGTGAAAGATTACGATTGATTGTGATAGGTCACGATTAATCGTGAAAAAATAGGATTGCATGAAATTAGAGTTACGATTGATTGTGAAAGGTCACATACACTACTAATAATTCATGGGTAATAATGATAAGTAGCCGCTCTCTTGGTGAAAAAAATAAGAGTTCTAATTGAGTCAAGGTCATAATCTATTTTTATTGGTTTAAGTACTCGTAAAATTTAGCGGTATCATATCATAACACGATCTAATAATTTTCTATTAAACAATTATAGAGTGACACTGATTATCTAGTACCCAAGCCATACACTTATGACGAAATATAAGTATGTAACATTTTATATATATTCATAGAAATCAAAATAACAGAAAAAAAATATCATTAAAAAAAAAAGTAACAGAAAAAATATTTACTCCACTTAAATAATGCTGGAAAAGTCGGGTTGTTACAACTTACAATAGATCATGGGCTTACCATCAAACGGTCGGATTTTGAGTACACGTAGCACACATCCAAAAAAGTGACCTTAAAATCTTGTAACACACATCACACACTCAAGCATGATTTAGGGACACTTTTTTTAGATGTTTATTGCGTGCATGGTATCAAATATCAGCCTGATACATATCGATTTTCTGGCCAACCAATACGTATTGGCTCCGATACGTATCAGTATTTGCCATTCTTGTTTCTCTGGATCTTTGTCTTCAGTGTCTTTCTTCTTCGTTGTTCTTTAGCAAGTGGATGGCTGGTAACCGGTTAAAGAAGGCCTGATTTAAAAGCGGTAACCGGCTAAAGGAGCCTCATTTAAAAGTGGTAACCTTTGCGAACAGCTGGCGTACATGGAAAAACTACTTGGGTAACTCTATTCGCGCCCACTTGTTTAATGAAAGCGCTCACGTCATAGACTCCTCTAAAAAGTTGATTGTGTCGGATCAGACGATGGAGGTCGTATTTTGCGCTGATATTCCACACAATAGATCTTAAGATCACCTATCAGACGGTCATTTTTGTTTTTCCATGTGTCACAGATCTCCAAAATATGGCCAATGAATCATATGATACACATCACGCTCAAACGTGATTCTGAGGCCATTTTTTGAGAATATGTGATTCATGGAATTAAAAATCAACCATTGGATATGTGAGCCATAATCTCAAGATTAATTTGTGAAGGATAGGGGTGAAACAAGACCTCTATCATCTAATCGATGCAATCAGCAGTGTTCAAGGGGTCTAGGAAGTGGGCGATTTCGGTAAGCAAGTGGGCACTACTAGCTGTACCCTTCAGCTGTCATAAAAAGCTTTATAGGAAACTTGCAAAACCATTTTAACACTCCATGTACAGTGATTTGGGTATAGGATTTGCAGCTAGCCCCATTACAGTGATGTGTACAACAACTATCATAGAAAGCTTTATAGGAAACTTTGCAAAACCATTTCAACACTAAGTCTTGCACGGATGACTTCTATTTTTATTTTTTTTTAAATGACCATCGAATCACCACCGATAGATATCGGTATCGGCCAATACGTATTGGTCCTCCAAGGACCGATACCCAATATAGAAACCGATTTTGTTACCTTGGCTGTGCGTAACCTAAAACTGATCGTTTGATGGTAAGCTCATTATCTATAGATCTGCTATGCTGAAGATGGGGATGAAAAATGATCTCCATCATCAGATTCAAAAATGGTCAATGTATTTTAGTTGAAGGAGATGGGTGAATAATGGCAGTAACTCATTTTCTATGTCGCCCATAACTCCTGCCCATTGAAGAGAATCCCGGCTCCGATCCTGCCTGAAAGCATCAAATGGAAGTGTTTCATAGGTTCCATCCAAAGAAGATGAAACAACCTGAAACGTGGAGGAATTACTTCCAACCTCCGAAGAGGCATAGATGAAATTGCACATTTGTACCCAAGAGACTTGCTTATTCAAATTTCTATTGGCAAGGATCGAAATATCGGTTTCAGTACCGCTACAAAATATAAGACTATTAGCAGCAGCCAAAAACTGCTGCTATTAATCTTGTCCCTACAAAAAACTGTCGTTATTAGTCTTGTCGTTACCAAAAACAATCAAAAACTCCTTTAATCTTGTCAGTGCTGGGCCAAAATTTCAGTGCCAAATTTATTATTATTATTATTATTTCTTTTTTTTTTTTAAAAGACTCTAAAAATGGTCTTAAAATTATTGGTCAATAATTTGAACTTCCAATATTTTGGCCCGACCGAAACGGTAACTTAGTGTTATCATTTCAGTGTCGACCGAAATCGATATACTTCGGCCGATAACTTAAGTTATTGGCCGAAATTTTGAACCATGCCTAGATCTATCAATATGATACATGAAATAGCACATGACCATATGCTAAGATGTTTGATTCTATGATGAAAACATGATTCAAAATTTCAGCAGATAATTGAAGTTATTGGCCAAATTATATCAATTTCGGTCGGCAAACAATAACTGATAACACTAAGTTATCGATTCGGTCGGGCCAAAATATTTGAAGTTCAAATTATCGTCCGATATTTTGCTAATCACCAAATTATCGGCCGATAATTTCAAGACTATTTTTAGAGGCTTGAAAATAATAATAAATTTGGCACTGAGATCAACCCTGAAAATTTTGGTCAAATTTTTGGTCTCGGTCATGCCGCAAACCGATATTGAAACCGGTATTTTGATCCTTTAATGAAACCGGTATTTTGATCCTTTAATGGAAATATAGATTTATATGTGTCTGATATGGGCACCTAAAAATAGTGGGATGATGCTGTTAAAACTTTCTATGACCGTACTTTATATTATATTTAGGGAAATTTACCTGATCGGCCCTGTCAGATGTACCTTTTACTGCAGAGGCCCTGTAGTTTCACCTTTACCCAAACCGACCCGCTGCGCGCCGAGCTGTCGCCCGCCCTTAGGAAATGCCCAAACTACCCCAAATGTAATAAATAGCCGCCATTTTTTCAACTCTTCACTGTTTACCTTTTTTCTACTTTTTTACTTTTTCATTCGAAATCGGTGGAGAGTCGTTGTCGCTTCGTAGACGCTAGCATTCAGTTCTACAATCTTTAAGCTATCAAATCTGTAAGTTGGAATTAAAATTACCTTCCATTGTTGTAGATTTTTTTTTTCTCCTTTCGTTGGTGCACATTTTGACATAATTTGTTAAGGTTATCCTATATACAATCGATATCGACTGTATATGTAATCGTTATCGATTACATAGAGAGTCGATATCGATTACATATAGAATCGATATCGATTGTATTTGTAGTCGTAATCGACTATATAAATAGTCGAAGACGACTCTATAAAAAATCGATATCGACTCTCTCTGTATATAATTAATACCCATCTTATGAATATAATTATTACCCATCATATTAACTCCTCGATGTCATAACCCATAATAAATCATACGAGGTTTTATATTTATCTCAGCCGACATTTAATTTCCTTCAATTTATTGCCAACTACCTTTTTGTAAAACCATTATGGCAAGTAAGCTTGGAAGGATAAGAATTTAGTACAACGATTCGTATTCTACCATCTAGGCGCTTTAAATACAGGTTTAATTCGTCCTTAGCAAAATGAGTCCCTATCATCCCTACCAGCCCATCTTTCCCCATGAGAGACGATAAAAAATGATAAAAAAAAATCAATTATAACTCAATCAAGTTCTTTCCAGTATGGGAGGACCCACCACCACTACCAGAACCAGATCCTCTGCAGTTCCTATGGGACGAATAAGAGGAAGTGCAGAAATTTTTGGCGAAGGAAGAAAAGAAAAATAAGAAGGAAGAAAAGAAAGAAAAAGAAAATTAAGACGGAACCACCCACCTCTTAATCTTAGAAGCCTAGGATCGATCTTTATCGAAGAATCTTCTATTGGACGTTGCTACCATAGTCTTAGTTTAGTGTGTCCAGATTTCATTTTTAACTGTAAATAAAATATTTTGAATGTAAATGAAACATTTTGAGTCGATGGAGACTTCATGAAATCTTTTGAGTCTGTAAATTAAAAAACGACTCTAAATGTAATCGATATCGACTCTACATGTAATCGATATCGACTCGAATTGTAATCATTATCGAATCTATATGTAATCGATAACGACTATAAATAAAAACGATATCGATTACATTTAAAGTCGATATCAATTACATTTAGAGTCGATATCGATTACAATTCGAGTTTATATCGATTACATGTCGAGTCGATATCGATTACATTTAGAGTCGTTATCGATTTTATTAATAGTCGTTATCGATTACAGTTACAGTCGATATCGATTACATTTAGAGTTGTTATCGATTACATATACAATTGATATCGACTCTAATGTAATTGATATTGGTTTTATATATTACAGTTCAGTTAACATTTAAACTATCCTTGTTAGTATGGGACTCAGTCCTTTTTTTTTATTACAGTTCATTTCAACTAGCTGTCAAGATGGTTGTACACCGACCTGTTGCCAAGTGTTCCCCCAGTGCAATTTTGAATCTCTACGATAATGCTACCCCAACTCGAAAGAAATTACTGAGAGATTCAGTTTTCGATGGAATATTTCAAATGCCCAATGGTGTGAAATTTCTTTCTGATATGGTCGATGCGATGTTGATGTTTTGGATTGAAAAAAATCACTTCTGAATCGAGAAGACTAATGTCTATCTTCGGAAGGTGGGCATTGCATTGATACTGGGCCTTGCCGTAGTTGGCCCAGAAAAGTATACCCCGTCCGTTAAACCACCAGAAGAACAAACCATTCGATACAAATAATTTCGTGGAATGCCTCATGGAAAAATTCTCCGTTCTCATATAGATGCTGCAATTTGGAGAGCGGAAAGTGATGAAGACTTCGTAAAGTTATCTCTTCTATATGTGTTATGTATATTTCTTTTTCCCGGGTCCCACCATCAACTGGCGGAAGACCACATCGACCTCATCGATGACGTCGAGAACTTTAACCGAACTCCATGGGGTCTCCACGTGTACCATGACCTGATAGAGTATATAATAAAGGCCGCGGCAAATAGAAAACCCGTCGAGATGGATAAAGCCCTTAAGACATACAACACATATGGATGCATATGTGTACTTTAATGGTGGGCTTACGAGATGCTGCCAGATATCTCGCCTTCCCAGATAAGCCTCGAGGTCCCTTTCCCACGGCTGCTGAAATGGTCGGATAGGGCGCAGTCAAGGATCAGAGGTTACACGCGCAGACAGATGTTAGACAGCAAGGTATGAGGTCTATTAAATAATTCAAATAAAATGAGTAGAGAGAACCGATGCCAATTAAAAAAAAAACTTGACGATTCATTCTAGAATCGATAACGAGTCATTATGGAATCGATAACGACTTACTAAATAGTCGATAACGATTCATTAAGTAATCGATAGCAATTCTGTAATGAATCGAGACCGACTATTTAATAAGTCGATAGCGATTCATTACAGAATCGATAACGACTTACTAAGTAATTGATACCGATTCATTAAGTAATCGATAGTGATGCAGTACAAAATCGATAACGATTTATTAAATAGTCGGTCTCGATTCATTACAGAATCGATAGTGATTTATTAAATAGTCGATACTTTGCATTTGGAATATATGATCAATTTAGTCTGTTATTTACCGTGTTTTCTTTTCTTTCAAAAGGTTCACGCTCCCCTCGTGCCTGTTGGTTTCGAATTAGAGATACCCGTCTTAAAAGAATATCTACGGGTTAAAAATGTCGTTAGGGGGAAGAGGAAAGAGCCTCATGAACCGGTCAAGAAAGTTGTGGAAGAGATGCGGCCAAAGAAGAAGAGAAATTACATTTCGATCGAGAATATTGACGAGGAAGAATGGGATGACCAATTGACGTCGGACGAAGAACCATCCTCAAAAAAGGGCCCCGTTCATGCAGGTGTAGAGTGGCCGAGAACTAGGGGGGCCACGAAGGAGAGCCTAGCTGCGAAAGGGAGCCCAGCTGAACCGTCCACCTCCAATGAGTCGTTGTTGAGGAGGGTCGACAGTTTGGCACTGGAGAACTTGAAGCTTGCCCAAAGAGTGAGCGATTTGGAGGGAGAGAATAAGGTCCTGGTGAAACTTTGTGCTTCCATAGAGAAACTATGCAACTCCTTGAATGAGCGGCTGAATTCAAGGGATGCGGAGTTGCAAAAGTTGAATCACTACAACTCGTTGATCAGAAAGGGCCAAGAGAATATAAAAGAACTTCTTGAAAATTTATTGGAGGCGAGACCTAAGGTATATGTTGAAACGTGGTATTTATGTGTTCAGATTTGTTAACAGAAATCGATATCGACTGTATATAGAGTCGATAAAGATTATATTGATAATCGCTATCGACTTTATATAGAGTCGATATCGATTATATGTAAAATCGATAACGACTATATATTTAATCGTTATTGACTATATATACAGTCGATATCGACTGTATATTGAATCATTATCGACTATATATACAGTCGATAATGGCTGTATACGGAATCGTTATCGACTATATATACACTCGATAATGATTAAATGTAAAATCGATTTAGACTTTTTAAAATATTTTACACCATTATTTCGATGTTCAGGATGGCGGTATTGAGCTGATATCGAAAGTGTGTGACACAATGGTCGATGAGAATTCATCAGCTCCCCTGCATCAGGATCCTCCCACGGGTGAGGTGACGGCAGCTGCTGACGAGCAGCCTAAGACTCAAACCGATAAGGGTCCAGCTGGTGAAGAGCAAATCTCTTTCCAATTGCCTCACCAACATATTGACCTTCGCTTAAGACCTAGGCAAGGGAAACTCATCAAAATAACTGTCGTCAAACCTAGGGCACAGTGAAGGGTAGCGACTATAAAAAAGCCTATAACTAAGAAGGCCATTGAAAGAAAAATTGCTGAGCCTGGACCGGTGACTGATGCTACCGCTGAGCCTGGGTCTACGGCTGATGATGCTACTATTGTGCTAACAGCGGAGCAGAAATACATGCTAGAGATATGGAACAAGCCTGAGAAGGAGGGCGAGTAAGTTATTCTTCCTAGGAACAAGCCTGAATCTCTCACTTTATTATTATAAATTTATAAATGTATTATGAAGATTAGTTACGTTGGCCTTTATTTATGTAGCGAATACGTAAGCACCGTCGGTAACTATACGCTGGTGGTGCAATCTTTCAGATGTTTTGCGGGCACACAGTACATGGATAATTTTGTAAGTAAAGTAAAGCTATTGTAGGCACAAATAGACAATTTAAAGCTCTCGACGACTCGAAATAGAGTCGTTATCGACTCTACAATAAATCGGTATCGATTCATTATATAATCGATGACGATGACTTATATAATCGTTATCGACTTTACAATGAATCGGTATCGACTCATTTTACAGTCGATGGTGATTAAATATATAATCGTTATCGACTCTCCAACGAATCGATATCGATTCATTGTAAAGTCGATAATGATTATTTTTAAAGTCGTCATCGACTATAAAATGAGTCGATACCGATTATTTAACTCTAACTGCTTTGGTTTCAGATTATGGGCGCCTACCTGAGACACTTGGAAGTAATTGATGATGATATTCATCCTGATGTAAAGAACAAAAGCTTCCTTATGAGTCCTACCATTATGACGTACATGGGCTTTGAACTGAACGATTTCAACAAGTTCCTTCTTGCTGAAAAATTATATGAAGAATCGTTCAAGAGTCAAATTAAACGATGGGTTGCCTATAAACAAGAATAGAGCTAAGGCAAGAAGCTGATGGAAAAAATTTTCTTCAATCAGTTTCAAAATTTGTGGGCTCACGAGTGCAGCACAGTATGCTTCTAACCTTTATAATTTTTCTATCATACTCTTTGAGATTATATTACTTTTTTTAGATATTTATGCCAATTCATTCACAACAACCATTACACTGGGCGCTTGCGATCGTGAAGGTAGTCGAACGATTGATAATGGTTGTCGACCCTATATTTAATAGGCTCTCTAAGGAAAGATATCCGACCCAATTAAAAACGCTGGTAAGATATTTTGCTTAGCATATCTTTCATCATTGTTAGCTTAGCATATCTGACATTCCTCTATTTTGAAACAGACCAAATACCTTCCCGCGATTTTATATTCGTACGGTGACTCCACTGCACTAAACACGAAAACCTATCATTGGTCATCTAGTGACTGCCGGGTCAAAGCCCTTCCCCGACAAACTAATTCGAGTGATTGTGGGGTGTTTGTAGTAAAGTATGTGGAGTACTTCATGTCAAGGAAGATATTTGACTTCGCGCAATCAGATATGGATAGGATCAGGGCAGAAATTGGCCATACACTGGCGACATACACCGGCGATGGGGGAGGACGACCACAAAGAGGAGGAGGCACAACAGTAGTGTGGTTGTAAATGTAAATGACACATTTTTTATAAATGAAATATTTTTAATATAATTGAAACATTTTTTAAGTAGCAGTGGTTATAATGTAGAAATAGAAGTCATTATCGACTTTATATATAGTCGTCATCGACTATATAAATAATCGATAACGACTCTATTTATAGTCGCTATCGACTTTATTTCGAGTCGTTATCGACTATATAAATAGTCGATATCGATTCTAAAATGAATCGATATCGACTTTATAGAAAGTCGATGGCGATTCTGAATAGAGTCGCTATCGATTATTTATATAGTCGATGGTGACTCTGTATAGAGTCGCTATCGATTATACATATAGTCGATGACGACTCTATAAATAATCGACAACGACTATATATACAGTCGCTGACGTCTCATTTGTGCATTCTTGATAGCATGTTTCTGTGTAACTGTACAGTAAAATTACAACTATTACGAATAAAAAAAAATTAGATTCTGAATTTCTGAGCAAATATATATTCTCGTTTACATTCCATCTATCTTTATTAAAAATATACACTATCAACCCATCGGTCCCACTGCCGTGCAACTCCTGCGATTGTGACCATATTCACTGTACCTGCTACACTGTAGGGCCCTAACCTCACCCTTAGACCTTATCCTTCTCTTCCTCGGACGGCCGGCTTGCTTTCGGCAATTATAGGGTGGTCTCACTTTCATATTTTCAAGGAGTTGCTCTGCTTGGAACTTCCATTAGCTTTTATTGAGGGTGGGAAGCCATTGTTCGTCGTATGTTTGTCTAAAGCAAATGGTGAAAAACCACTTCTCACAAAAGTTATCGTAGTCGTAACTTCTCCGATTGATGGCCACCACGGCATGGGAGCAAGGCAAGCCATGAATGTGCCAACGACGGCAACTACATGTCTTGTGTTCCAAGTCGACGTGATGAATGAAATTTTCGGAGTTGACTTAGAATTGATCGCGCCCGTATGGTTGAGCTCTCTTTCTACCGGCCCATTACAACACCTTCATATGCTTGTCTGCTTTCGGGCAGAGGAGGGTGGTCCATTTTTCAGATATCTGTCTGCGCTTTTGAAAATGATCGGCGACTTTCTCTCTAGTAGTTTTGATTAAGTCGATAATTAATCTCTCTCGAGCTATCTTTAGTACGCTGTTTAAGCTTTCGGCATTATTCATAGTCAGAGAATCGCACTGCCTTCCTTCCATATGTGCATGTGCCCAATGCTTCTGGTCTATTTTCAAAATATACTGTACGACCCGAGGATCAACAAGATCTTTCTTCATTTCGTTAATAAAATAATCAAATCTCTCTACTGAATATGCACGAGCAGCTTTCCACCATGGACCCTGCACATTGTTCTTGGGATACTTGTGTGTCAAATTTTGTGTCATATGTCGCATGCAGTAGTTATGATATGCGTTACGCAAGATATGTTTCACCACATTTATTAAACCCTTCAACCAATCAGTGATAAAAATAAAATCTTCGTTAAACCCACCGATCACGAACGCACCTACCCGTTCAAGAAACTACACCCACGTATCCTCTTCTTCTAACTCAATGACGACAAATGCTAACGGTAATATATGACCATTATCATCTTGCGTCGAGGAGATAAGTAGGATCCCTTCGAAACGTCCTCGTAGGTGTGTGCCGTCTATAAGCAATATGCGACGAAGTGTATTACGATAGCTTCCGATGCGCGGGCCAAAACTCCAAAAAAATCTTTGAAACTTACCGTCAAGCATAAGTTGAAAGGTTATTTGTACATTAGAATCTACCCTCTCCATCTCTTTCACGTAGGCCGGCAGATCCACAAGCCGGCCTACGTGCATATAAGGGCAAGTTCTTTTCCCCTCCAAGCCTTTGCATATAAGATTTGCGCATTATAAGCTTTTGCAATATCAAATATTATCGATGCTGGTGTGTAGTCAAATCCTTCCATAAGTTTATCTCGTACGTAATTGGCTACGAAGGAGATTGTTGCATTACGGTGACCATGCGGTTCGATCTTAGCAGCCCCGCATGTGTGAGTACTATTGAATGTCTTGATTTGGAAAGAATCGAGCCCAGTCAATTTAGACGCATGTATTCGCCACGAACAATCAGGTTTATAGCATCTGGCTGTCACTCGATAACTAGTGGTTTTCACAAGTCGAATTTGAAAGTTTTTCTCCACCGTGTGCTCTTTCAATGCTTTTTAAAATGCTTGTTTATCTCAAAAGATCTCTCTAACTTTAAACGTCCAATTCTGATATTCAGTTTCCACCTCTTCATCGGAGGAGTCGCCCGATGTCTCTGACACTTCGTAATCTTCGTCTACTAGGGGATTATCAATGTCTCTCACAAAAATTTTCGGATCCTCTTTTATAAACTCATCCGGTTCGCTTTCATAATCTTCTTCTAAGGTATCTTCATTAGTGGGTTGAGGATGACTACGTCATTCACTAGCGGTGTTCTCAGGTGGTTGACTAGATCCTTCACCGAAGGGGTTCTGATGTGATTGACTAGATCCTTCACCGAATCGATAATGGCATGGTTGACTAGGCCCTTCACCGAATGGGTGCTCATGTGTATGGACATGGGGTTGAGTTTCTTCGGTAATTTTCATCGATGGCATGGTAGAACATAATTCGTGAGTAAACCAAGTTATCCATTTATCGGGGAAGATATGACTGAAATCGTCGGTATCCACCGCCCATTCTGAAGTGTAGTCTAACCATTGACTACATTGTTGTGACCCATACATGTATTTTAGTGGGTCATCATACGATTCAATCGGAGCATCGTTTAAATCAAAAATTGCTTTCCTGGCAGTCATGTTCGCCGTAATATAGTTGTCATCGCCTAATGGGACGGTTTCGTATACAGTTTTATCCTCAAACTTACATGGCTAAAATTCAGTCCTACCAAGATCTACTTGTTTAGCTTCGACTCGGAAGGATGACGGTTTCTTAATGATGAATATTTTTATGACATCCACCTCGGATCTATAAAACGTAAATAGGGTGGCCAAACCATCAGCGTCCAAAATGTCGGCAACCACAGGGGTATTCACTATCTTCATATGAAACTTTGTGGAAACAGTTTCATCCGCCCTCGCAAAACTGACAGCAGACATTCGCTTCATGAATTGTTCATAAGAAATACTTGTTGAAATATTAATAACCCTCCTCCGGCCACCTTCATACAAGTCATCATCGTTTATAAGAAGGCCATCATAGTGACAAAGAAGAGGAATCCTCACATCCGTCATCGTCTGTTTAAGAATGAGAAGGAAGGGGTCATAAGACTGATGAAACAAAAAAGAAAGGACTCTATATACAATTGATTATATAAACAATCGATTATATATACAATCGATATCGATTGTATATAGAATCAATATCGACTGTATATATAATCGATATCGATTTTATATACAGTCGATATCGATTATATATATAATCGTCATCGACTTTATAGACAATCATTATCGATTAAATATAGAGTCGATAACGATTATATTTGCAATCGATATCAACTGTATATAAAGTCGATGACGATTATATTTGCAATCGAGATATATAATTTTCAAAAAATGATCCAAGGATACAAATACTTTCTTATACTGCACGAATAGGAGATCCTAACAAACTGAAAATGTGGACCAATAAACTTAAATTATTTCTTATATTGCCCCATTAAGAGACCCTAATAAACTAAAAATGAGGTTTATGTAAGATACCTCGCGTCGCAAGGACAAATTACAGGGTCTTCTTGTCATAATGGAGAAATGCACGGCTTCTTCTCCCAAGCCTATGTTTTCTTCTTCGAAATAGCAGATCGGAGCAGATCAGACTAAGGAAGAAGACATTGTCACCTGTGACCTAACCCACCTCTAACTTTTTAGCAGATTAAAATGAGGAAGAAGAGGATGCTTTGTGGGTTAAAGAAAGTCATAGAAGGGGGTACTTTGGACTTTTTACTCTCATTAGGGTCGGCTAGGCTTGGAGCTGGTCGGTTTGGGTAAAGGTGAAACTACAGGGCCTCTGACGTAAAAGGTGTATCTGATAGGGCCGATCAGGTAAATTTCCCTTATATTTATCTTGAGAATTGCGTCATTTAATGATTTTCTAGTCTGTTACTTAATTCACAATTTGCTCGATTCATTTTTAAGTTTGTAATTTGCCATCACTATTCTCATGCGAACTCAATTTGTTAGGAGTAGGATGAGTATTTATTTATTTATTTAATTATTATTTTACAATAAGTGAAAATATATGAATTAATATTAACTTTTTAAAACAAAATAGCTGTTGGCTTAGGTGGTTTGGTAAGTGACGACTTTCGTTTGGTAAGCGACGACTTAGTATGTAGGTAGTGTAGTATGTCGTGGGTTAAATTTTCCCTACATTAATGCATAATTTAAAAGCATTTATTAATACCCAACTCGCTCAGTTCGCTCAATCCGGTAGAATTGGACCAAATCGGACTCCGAATTGGCTCAGTTGGTTTATTGGCTCTACCAGTCTTACCATCAAGGTGGAACCACATATGATAGGCTACACCCTCCTTATCATGAGCAAAAGAAAGCCTTCTTTTATTTCTTTGGTTTTTTTGATAACATGTCACGACTCGAAATTCTACCCCATCCCAAGGGCCTAGAATTCCAAGTTATGACCCGCACATATCCCGGATATGCTAAGCGGACATACACCTAATCAGAGTTCTCACGCAAAACAGGTTCCACGAAATCCGTGAAATTCAACAAATAGGGTGAAATATAAATGTAATCATAAATACTGAATAAGTGTGATAAAACCACAATCCACCAATAAAATATAAATCCAATCGGAGACAAATCCGATAAAATAAACTATAAAATCCGTAATATTAGTATCAATAGAACTCAATACCCAGCCCACAATGATTAGTAACCGACACTCGAATAGAGATCAACACCGTCACCCTCCAAAGGCCCATGATAATCAACGTCAACTGGGTCGACGTTCTCAACACCAATCAGATCAGAGATACCTACGTCCACACCGTCGGTATAGTCACCTGCAGCTATTAATTTATCGAGGGATAAGTTTACTCAGTCACGTAAACTCAGTGGGATACACCACCAATCCACCCCATACTACTCAGGTGGATTGTGGGCGCATCTTGTGAGTGATAAACATAGTATCTCAACGTAGATAGCAAAAGAAAGATAAATCACATGCATATTCGTAAAACTCATATCATAAATGCAAGACCATGATCTAGACACTCATATCCTAACGTACCTTACCATATCTCATAACATTTCATACCATGTCTTATTATCATCTCGCACATACATCTGTACATCGCATGAGCGTAACTAACATACAAGTGAAATCCTAAACGACCTGTGCCAGAGTCGCTGCTCGAGCTACTATGGGAGGGTCAACATAGTATCAGACCACCATATTATAACGCCCTCGTGTTATACTCATACTCTACCATCCAGCCAATAGGGAGAAATAATGGCCAAACTCACTCATAACACACTCATACTCATAATCTCTCCCAGAGATCCGTCTTGGCTGAAAGACGTTGTTGCCCTTACGGTGGCTACATGAGGAGCAGAGACGTCTGAGACTTAAGTTCTTTATCTTTTGCTAGCCTACACAGCGATGTCTTATTATCATACTCGTATAATAACTTATCTTATCTCATACTCATATTTTATCATACTCTTATACTTAATTTTAGGACAAACTATAGTGAGACAAATTTCCTAATTCACGCTTCCCAAGAAAAAGATTCCGTAGTAACCTGGATGTACTTCGTGTGATAGTTTATACTGCCATAGAGGTGTTGCATCCGTACATGGACACCAATATTTTGAGTTTCACGTGATTGTAAAAGAAATCTCACCATAGCTAAAGGCCCAATGCCCGATTCTCGTATCATATCTCATATCTTATCCTCTCGTATTAAAACTCGGGGTGATAGGATCACTGTATATGCCACCGTATACGAAGTTACACTGAATTCACACTCACCCGACTCGTCATGGGTCCCATTCCACCATGAGTTGTAAGGCATGTAAATACCGTGTATCCCTCGCTTCGATATCATCTCAGTAAATCACCACGCCCAAGCGTAGGCATGATCTCATACACTCTCGTACTCATGATCTAACATATTCTTAACTCATATAAATTGATTAAGTTGCAAATACAAAAGTATCACACATACAGAACGATTTATACTTATATTTTGATTATGCTTATATTTATATTTATTTACATACCACACCAATATAATTATAGAATAGAGTTATAAATATAATTTCGATAATCGTAAAGGTCAGAGTTCGGTTTCATAAAGGCATCGAAGTTCTAACACTTTGTATTATCGAAGAGGTCGCGTTGAAGCGATAAAATTGAGATATATATATAATAATTAGATAATTAAATTAAATAGTATTTATATTTATTAAATTATGATTTACCATTACCATCGATCGAAAGACCTTATAATATAATATATACAGGAACTTTGGTCATGAGAATTAGAAAATAATATTAAATTCGAATAGCCTTGAATCATTCAAAATTGAATCCGACTTGTTGCTCTATTTTAACCTCTAAAACGTTAGATTCGTGAAATGGCTATTTCACACAAAGTTGTAAAGCTCGTTGTCTTCTTTCTAATGCCATAAAAATCGCATTAATCCGAGGTCGGAGTAAAACGTTATGGCCAAAATACCGGGACCAATACATCGATGGTCGCGAGCTCAGGTTCATGACCGCGAATTCGGGTTCGTAGCCGCAAGTTCGGACCCAAAACTTTAAGTTGGTGCAATCTATTATTCATTTAAATAAAATAAAAATATAATTTAATTTTTTGGGCTTAATTAATTTTAAATAAATAATAATATAACTTGCAACAATAATATATATTATTATAGTCATAGTAGAAGGATAAATTTATAACTATATAGATTTGAAAATAAATAATATCAATATGATATTATGCCAATTAAGTCAATCTATCAAATTTATAAGTATTAGAATTTAATTAATTTTACAGACATAAAAGAGGAAGTAAACATATTAAATATACAGACCTAATATAAGATAAAATATTAATGGCTCAAACAAAAGGGATTTTTGAAAAGAAAAGAGAAATAACATATAAACCTAATTTACAGAATATACAACTTTCAAGGAAAAATATATATTTAATATATAGGTCTATTAATTTATGAGATATTTGGGTTTAAATAAGATTTTTTAACCCGTCGATGCGCGATCGAACGCATCCTATGCGACGGGATCTGAGAAGAACAAGATGGATTGATGGGTACCCACCTCTTGAAGCGTGAACGAAAGATCAACGGCGATTTGGGTTGAAAATGTCGATGCCTAGGGCATCGGTTCGTCTAAGTCTTCAGAGAGAATGATTTTTTATTATAAAGAGTAGAGAGTTTTTAAAGTTTTATTTATAATGGTATAAAATTTTAGGTCAACTCTAATTAACACTTTTCGTAGGAGATTTAATAGAATAGGAGATTTTTACACTGAATAAGAATTCATATGTAACTTGGATAGCTTGAGAAAATGTTTCGTTCCGGCGTTTTGCATAAGCACCAAAGCAATTGGTGTTTCTCTCCCGAAATTATAGTTATACCCTTTGACTTGCTTGATCACTTAAAATGGACATAACTTTTTATATTCTTATCAGAAGCCATCAAATTATATATCGTTGGAATCGTATCGACGAGCACTTCGTAATGAGTCTAATTTTGATATGGAAAAAATTTAAAATTTTCTATTTTAAAGGGTGGATTTCGATTCCGATGTGGAGCGTTAGCACAGTACATACTGTGGTGCATCATCTAATACCGTTAAAATAAAATCTAAAAATCTGGATTGTTACATAACATGAGCAAAAAAAAAGCCTTGGATGGGACAATAATGCACATTAAGGAACAAAAGAGCCATGTTTATATGATTAGAAAATTCAACAAACAAAGACTTTTGAGCTGATTCCCATCTAATATGTGTGACTTGCCACCCATGTATACCAAAGTAGATAATCCGTGCACGACATCTCAGACAAGTTCATAATGCACTAACCATGCCACATCTTCCCCAATGCCGTTACACAAACATAAGCTTTGATGTTGTTGTAGCTTTGTATTTATTAGGTCCCCATACCCTACCTACATATATCAATTAATCAATGGACTAGTTTCCAAAACCTTTTAATGACATAGAGGACGAAGGTATGTGATTTTCAATCACCAATACATTCTAAGTCACTAAACGAGTCATCCAACGACTATAGTGACCAACTCGCGGTTGCAAATAAATTGACTTGAAAAAAATTCAAAAAATCCGCACAAATTTGTCAAATTCTAAAAAGGATTGGTCAAAATTTTAAAAATAAAAAAGAAAACTTATAGAAATATATTAATTAAAAAATTAAAAAAGGGGCACTTTAGAAAAACATACCCCTTTTTCGAAGCATTTGGAGTATCATACTAAATTCAGAGCTTTTATAAAATCATGCTTTCACGGAAAATAGAGGTACT
The DNA here is from genome assembly GCA_021018995.1 of Chloranthus sessilifolius. NCBI lineage: Eukaryota > Viridiplantae > Streptophyta > Magnoliopsida > Chloranthales > Chloranthaceae > Chloranthus > Chloranthus sessilifolius. Next base: position 27,789,239 of record CM037585.1, on the reverse strand, counting down.
AAAAGATGTGACATGTAGAAAGTTTCTCACGTGTGATTGGACTTTTACATATGAAAGTACTAAAGTACCCTCATATTTAAAGAGTGTACTTTAGAATCTTAGCCCCAAAAATAGCCGGCTCTTCTTCTTCTCCAAAGAGAACTAAGGTCTAATGCAATAGTCGGCTCTTCTTCTTCTCAAATTTGGCTATACTTCTTTCTTGGTTCTTTCCATTTTTTGCTATGTAATTTTTTGAAATATATATTGGTTTTTTTTCGAAAAAAAACCCTGTATTGTGAAGCCAACAAGGTTGAAAGGTCCTTGAGGAGAACATGATCTCATTAATGGTGTGAAAGCTTTAAGTTGCCATTAATGGAGGTTGAGCTATTTTGATTTCTACATCAAGCTTATTTTAGGCCATGCGAAGTGACCATAATGCCCATCTACTTATCTTCTCTCCAGCAGCCCAAAACTGAACCCTTCTTTTCTGGTGATAAGAATATCAAATCCAATCGATTCGGTTGATTTCCAAGTTGGATCGGCTGAAGAATAAAACAATAAAAAGTTGAGAAGAAAAAATGCAGAGCTTCACACATGAAAATGGCTTCTTTGAATTTATATTTTTTTTATTTTTTTAAAATAAAATAGACGATCGATACTCAAGGAGAAGAACTCAAAACGGTTGAAAACAACAAAAGCTGAGTCGAAAGTTCTCGTCAGAAACCAGGGTCGGTGCAAACTGGCTCAGTTCTATAAAAAGCTTAGCATAAGCGTCAATAGTCATCTCTCCCTGTTGAAGGTTCAGGAGTTCCTCAATCTTTGCTTCTTGGACGCTCTGGGGGTAATACTTATCATAAAATACTTTTACGAATTCATCCCAGTCCCATACATAACCAGGCTCTTCGACACGAGTCGCTTCTTTCAATTGTCTCCACCAGTTCTCGGCATCCCCCTCCAGTTTGTAGGTTGCCAATCTCACTTTAGTTGTTTCATTACACTCCATCAGATCGAAGATCTTTTCCATCTGTTGCACCCATTTCATAGCCTCTGCGCTATCTCCCGTCCCATTGAAGTATCGTGGTCGGTTCTTCCTGAATTCGTCCAATTCTGACCTAGGAGCAGGAGTAGGTTGGGTATTTAGAGTTCTGGTTGCATTGATGGCACTCACAATTGCCTCGGTCAACGCATCAATATGCTTGTTCGTCATCTGCAATCGATCAATCTCACGTTAAACTCCAATTACACATATTCTCAACGTAAGAATCAACCTTAGGCTCTGATACCAACTGTAGCGACTCGAGATCTCACAACCTCTTAATTGCAAAATCTTAGACCGTACCTTCGTATCGAGAACCATAGAAACATAATAAGGCGATAAAAGCACCTTAAACAACGGAAGATAAAATTTTTTTTAAAACATTAATTAATCTAAATAAAACCCATGATAATATTCTTATTCCAATAACAAGTCCAACATAATTAAAGCTTAAACAGTTTAGATAAAATACTAACTGATCAATGTCCCATTTATTTAAAATTACCACTAACTAGAAAGGAAAATAGCTAATTAGGCCACGAAGCCATCAACGCCATTCAGTCAAGTTTCTTGAGCACCACGTGCCGTCTCATCGCCATAGACCCATACATTGTCATTTGCAACACCTGTCTCATCTGGTCACCCATATAAACAAGGGGTGTAAGTTTACACTTGTATGGACCAGACATGGAATCCATTGAAGCATAAAATATCAATCATAACCATATAATATTTCGATATATTTTATGTATGTGTGCATGTGGCATGTATAATCTCACTAAGCTGAAATGAACTGAACGTAACATATATATTAATTTTACATGAATGCATCATATCTTTTAATTTCATCTTTCTTGTCATTTAATGCACATTAGACTCCGTCTCGCTCAAGACGTTGGGTCTTAATCATGCTTATCACTTGTTAGTTAGACTCCGTCATGCTCGAGACGTTGGGTCTAATGAATCATGTTATTTATTGCATGTCAAACTCCGTCCCGCTCAAAACGTTGGGCTAAATCATGCTCATCATACTCTTGTTCAGTTAGACTCCATCTTACACAAGATGTTAGGTCTAATACCTTCTTAGACTCCATCGGGTACAAGATGTTGGGTCTAATGCTCATTATTCATGGCTTGACATTTCATCGTATTTTACGTATCTTGATTGTGAATTATATAGATCATCATGGGACATATAAAGTGCATGAGAGTGATATCATACTACATATGTATTTAAGTGTATTTAATCATGGTACATAAATATCAAAGTATACACAATCATGGTGCATAAATATTACAGTGCATATCATACAATCATGGTGCGTAAAACAGCCCCAGAATTCTGAAAATAATATCAAAATACTGCAACTTTGGGTCATCGGGAACTTAGTGCTACTTGAAGCTCAATTTGGACCTTCAAGATGTCAGATTCAGAAATTGGCTAAAACACCAAAGTTGTAGAGCTCATCGTCAGCTTTCCAACGCCATAAGAATTGCCTCAATCCGAGTTCGAGACAGAAAGTTAAGGCTAAAATACCGAGGCTGTATCTGATGCAAAGTTTGGCGGGAATTCACGGAAATTATTTTTAGGTGTCAATCGATTGATTTCAATCCGTGAGCACGCCTCAAAATACATCAAATCACATGGTGAAATTTAATCGGACTTCTTTTTAACCCAACATCATTAACATTAAAAATCTATTAATCATAGCATGCATTCATTTAATCATTCCATCATTATCTATGAAATAAAATTATTAATTTATATAAAAATCTATTAATAAAAAATAATATTTTAAGATCAATGGAAAGCATGATTTCTCCATACCTAGATCGATCATACCACCACGATTAGATTCAGATCCTAACAATGATGATGATTTTAGAAGAAGGTGAAGTGAAGGCCGCTTGAGAATATACGCCAACGTCTCACCGCACTTCCAAAAGAAGGGTTCTAGGAAGATAGATCTAGAATTTCTTCTCTAAGGTCTCTAGGGTCTCTGACGGCTCTATTCTTAAGAAGGACTCTAAATGAGCTTATAATTTAGGGTTCTCCGTAAGCCACTTATTTATCACACTTTGGAGATTATCCGGTGTTAAACCAACACAATAAGGAAGAGTGTATAGGCTTTTATATCAAAGTCTAAAATAGAGGTTTAAAGCACACATAACAAGGTTTGATCTCTAGACCTCTTATCTAGAATTTAAAGCCTTTAACCAATAAGCTACCACATAACTTGTGTTTATTAATGACGAAAATAAATATAAAAGCTTGAAAAACCAAAACATGTATTTTTTAGATTAAACGTTTTGAAAACTCAAGGTATGTGGGGAATACGGTATTAAACACGTACACATATTTTAGGTGTATCAAAGGTATAAAATTCAGATCATGACATTCTTCCCTACTTATAAAAATTTTGTCCTCGAAATTAAGTCATACCTTACTAGAAGAGATGGGGGTAGTCCCTCCTGATAACATCCTCGCGCTCCCAAGTGGCTTCCTCCCGAGAGTAGTGCTGCCAAATCACAAGGACTAGCGGTATAACTTTATTCCTCAGGGTCTGCTCTTTCCGATCAACAATCTGAACAGGCACCTCCACCACGGACATATCCTTATAAACCTCCAAGGGTTCCCAATCGATAACGTGAGTAGGGTCTGCCACGTATTTTTTTAACATGGATATGTGAAAAGCGTTGTGCACATCGCCAAACTTTGGTGGTAGCTAGACTCGATATGTCGTTTCTCCGATTCTCTTTAAAATTTTGAACGGTCACACAAATCTCGGACTAAGTTTTCCTTTCCTCCCGAATCTCGCCACTCCTTTCATAGGAGAGATTTTTACAAAGACTTGATCCCCTTCAATCAGATCCCAATTCCTACGCTTCAAATCAGTGTAACTCTTCTGTCTGCTCTGCGCGGTCCACATTCGTTCTCGGATCAATTGAACTTGTTTGGACGTGTCTTCAACAATTTGAGGTCCCAACAAACTTCTCACGCCGACCTCATCCTAACACAGAGGAGTTCTGCAACTTCTCCCATATAAGTCTTCATACGGGGCCATCTGTATAGTGGACTGGTAACTATTATTATACGCGAACTCCGCAAGAGGTAGATGCTCGTCCCAATTGCCTCCAAAGTCCAGTACACAAGCGCGAAGCATGTCCTCTAACACTTGATTCAATCTTTCGGTCTGCCCATCGGTTTGAGGATGAAAAGCGGAGCTAAATTTCAACTTATACCCCATCCCATCTTGAAATTTCTGTCAAAATCTTGACGTGAAACGAGGGTCTCTATCAGATACGATATCAGCAGGCACACCATGCAATCTGACAATCTCACGAATATAAATATTCGCCAACTGGGAGGCTGAATAGGTCATGCGGTACGGAATAAAATGAGCTGATTTAGTCAGTCTATCATCCACAACCCAAATAGCGTCGTTCCTCTTCAGTGTTCTCGGCAAACCGGTGATGAAATCCATGCCGATACTCTCCCATTTCCAACCCGGAATCGGTAGTGGCTGAAGTAACCCGAGTAGTTTCTGATGTTCAGCTTTAACTTGCTGGCATGTGAGAGACCTTGCCACGTAGTCAACGATCTCTCTCTTCATATCATTCCACCAATAATTTTTTTTCAATCCCTTGTACATTTTATTGTTCCTGGGGTGAATAGAGAACTTAGACTTATGGGCTTCGTCTAAGATCTCCCGTTTCAATTCCATATTATCAGGTACACAATAGCGTCCCTAGAACAACATCATCCCATCATCCCTGACAGTAATCTCAGACTTCCCACCGTCCTTCAATTTCAAGAGGATAGGATCTTCAAGCTGTAATCCCCTAATTCGATCAAGTAATGAAGAGGTGATAACAATGTACAAAAGCAATGCTCTTGATCGAATTACCTGTTCTGGAACAAATCTGCTGAGGGCATCGGTAACAACATTAGCCTTTCCCGGATGATACTTGATCTCACAATCATAATCGATCAGGAATTCCAACCATCTTCTCTGCCTCCTATTCAAGTCTTTCTGCGTAAAAGGGTATTTAAGACTTTGATGATCCGTAGAGATGATGAATTTCTCTCCATATAGGTAGTGTCTCCAGATCTTCAGCGCGAATATGATAGCGGCCAGTTCTAGATCGTGCGTAGGGTAATTCTTTTCATGCTCCTTGAGCTGCCTGGATCCGTAAGCTATAACTCTCTCATTCTACATCAGGACACCACCTAGTCCTTTATACGACGCATCGGTATTAACGGTAAATCCATCACTGCCAGAAGGTATCACTAGAATGGGAGCAGTAGTCAATCTTTTCTTCAGCTCGAGAAAGCTCTTCTCGCACTCATTGGTCTAAATGAATTTCACATTTTTCTTAGTCAGCCCGGTAAGAGGTCCTGAGATCTTTGAGAAACCTTCCACGAACCTTCTATAGTAACCAGCTAAGCTAAGGAAACTTCGTACTTCAGTAACACTTTTGGGACTCGCCCAATTTACAATGGCTTCAATTTTTGCAGGATCAACAGTAATCCCTGCCTCAGAAATTCTATGGCCCAGAAATGTCACTTCACGCATCCAGAATTCGCATTTACTCGTCTTAGCATACAACTGGTGGTCCAATAGGATTTGTAAGACGATCCTTAAGTGTTCGGCATGCTCTTCTTTGGACTTGGAGTAGATCAGGATGTCATCAACGAAAACCACCACAAACTGATCCAAGTAGGGCTTGAAAATACGGTTCATCAAGTCCATAAATATTGCAGGAGCATTAGTCAATCCGAAAGGCATTACCAAAAATTCAAACTGCCCATGCCTCGTATTGAATGTCGTCTTAGCTATATCGGACTCTCTCACTCTCAACTGGTGATATCCAGATCTCAGATCGACCTTAGAGAAATATCGTGCGCCTTGCAGTTGATCAAATATAACATCGATCCGTGGCAATGGATACTTGTTCTTAATCGTCGCTTGGTTCAACTGTCGGTAATCAATGCATAGCCTTTGAGAACCATCCTTCTTCTTAACAAATAAAACAGGAGCACCCTAGGGTGACTGACTTCTTCTAATGAAGCTCTTATCTTGTAGTTTCTGTAACCGTTTCTTCAATTCTGATAATTTTGCAGGTGCCATCTTATAAGGAGTCTTGGCTATCGGTGCAGTGCCAGGTACAAGCTCAATCTGAAATTCGACTTCCCTACTCGGCGGCAAACCCGTCACCTCATCAGGAAAAACTCTAGCAAATTCATTTACAATAGGAATCGATGATATATCTCCCCGCTTTTCCTCGACTTCTAATAAAGCAAAGAGTTTCGGAATGACACCCTTCCGTGCGCCCTTGAATTAAAAAGTCGGTCCATCCAAAGGGGTAAAAATTACGGTCTTGATGAAACAATCAAGGGTCGCATGAGATTCAGCGAGCCAATCCATCCCTAGGATCACATCGAAATCTTTGAAGTCTAATTCAATTAGATCGACAACCAATGCATGGGTTCCAATCTGGACAGAACATCGAGGATAGACTCTGTCAGCAAACACACTTTTTCCCAAAGGAGTTGCTACGGTCAAAGGAATGCTCATATGAGATGAATCCTTATCAAGACGCTTAGCGAAGTTTAAGGAGACGAATGAATGGGAAGCACCCGAATCCAAAAGCACATGAGCAAAAAGGCCATCGATCAACATCAAACCTGGGCACCCAAGACATGCTATGACTTAAATTATTCAACGTAAGGGTATCATTCAATTTAAAAGCTTAATGTCTATTAGATTGTCGTTAGTTCTTAACAAATTCATTTAATTCATTTTTGAAAACATTTTCGAAAAGTAGTCATTCTACGCAAATTAATATTTATGACATTACTACGTAAACATGTATGAAAGAACTTAATCATGAATTTTAAATAAATAAACATACCCTGGATGACATCGTCTGAAACTCTAACACAAAGATCTGATAGGGTATATACCCCATTAGTCAGTAATCGTCAGGAGGCATAGCCCTCGATCCAAATGACTTCTTAGGCATGTTGCACTCAGCTGCTTTATGCCCAAGTCATTCATACTGAAACAAGCACCCGTTCCCCTAAGGCAGGTGCCGTAATGATTCTTGCCGCAAGTGGTACAGGTCGGAGTAGTCTTTGCAGTCGACGCCACTGTAGAATTAGTCTTGCTCTGCTGCGAGAAGGCTGGTCTTGAGTAAGGAGTGCCCCTACTCTCCGATCTCATGTTGGATTTAGAAAACACACGATCTCGGCGGCCATATTGAAAGTTTCTAGCCGAGCTCTGACCCACATTACTAGTCGGCAAAGGCACCTTTAATTCTCTCTCGATAGTGTAACATCTATCAATCAGGTCCTTCTATGAGTCGCATCGGTGTCCAACCACCAAGGTCCTAATCTGGGGCCTCAAACCCTTCTCAAATCTCCTGAGTCGAAAGTTCTCGTCAGAAACCAGGGTCGGTGCAAACTGGCTCAGTTCTGTAAAAAGCTTAGCATAAGCGTCAACAGTCATCTCTCCCTGTTGGAGGTTCAGGAGTTCCTCAATCTTTGCTTCTTGGACGCTCTGGGGGTAGTACTTATCATAAAACACTTTTACGAATTCATCCCAGTTCCATACATAACTAGGCTCTTCGACACGAGTCGCTTCTTTCAATTGTCTCCACCAGTTTTCGGCATCCCCCTCCAGTTTGTAGGTTGCCAATCTCACTTTAGTTGTTTTATTACACTCCATCAGATTGAAGATCTTTTCCATCTGTTGTACCCATTTCATAGCCTCCGCGCTATCTCCCGTCCCATTGAAGTATCGTAGTCGGTTCTTCCTGAATTCGTCCAATTCTGACCTAGGAGCAGGAGTAGGTTGGGTATTTAGAGTTATGGTTGCATTGATGGACTCACAATTGCCTCGGTCAACGCATCAATATGCTTGTTCGTCATCTGCAATCGATCAATCTCACGTTAAACTCCAATTACACATATTCTCGACGTAAGAATCAACCTTAGGCTCTGATACCAACTGTAGCGACCCGAGATCTCACAACCTCTTAATTGCAAAATCTTAGACCGTACCTTCGTATCGAGAACCATAGAAACATAATAAGGCGATAAAAGCACCTTAAACAACGGAAGATAAAAATTTCTTTAAAACATTAATTAATCTAAATAAAACCCATGATAATGTTCTTATTCCAATAACAAGTCCAACATAATTAAAGCTTAAACAGTTTAGATAAAATACTAACTGATCAATGTCCCATTTATTTAAAATTACCACTAACTAGAAAGGAAAATAGCTAATTAGGCCACGAAGCCATCAACGCCATTCAGTCAAGTTTCTTGAGCACCACGTGTCGTCTCATCGCCATAGACCCATACATTGTCATTGGCAACACCTGTCTCATCTGGTCACCCACATAAACAAGGGGTGTAAGTTTACACTTGTATGGACCAGACATGCAATCCATTGAAGCATAAAATATCAATCATAACCATATAATATTTCGATATATTTCATGTATGTGTGCATGTGGCATGTATAATCTCACTAAGCTGAAATGAACTGAACGTAACATATATATTAATTTTACATGAATGCATCATATCTTTTAATTTCATCTTTCTTGTCATTTAATGCACGTTAGACTCCATCCCGCTCAAGACGTTGGGTCTTAATCATGCTTATCACTTGTTAGTTAGACTCCGTCATGCTCGAGACGTTGGGTCTAATGAATCATGTTATTTATTGCATGTCAAACTCCGTCCCGCTCAAAACGTTGGGCTAAATCATGCTCATCATACTCTTGTTCAGTTAGACTCCATCTTACACAAGATGTTAGGTCTAATACCTTCTTAGACTCCATCGGGTACAAGATGTTGGGTCTAATGCTCATTATTCATGGCTTGACATTTCATCGTATTTTACGTATCTTGATTGTGAATTATATAGATCATCATGGGACATATAAAGTGCATGAGAGTGATATCATACTACATATGTATTTAAGTGCATTTAATCATGGTACATAAATATCAAAGTATACACAATCATGGTGCATAAATATTACAGTGCATATCATACAATCATGGTGCGTAAAACAGCCCAAGAATTCCGAAAATAATATCAAAATACTGCAACTTTGGGTCATCGGGAACTTAGTGCTACTTGAAGCTCAATTTGGACCTTCAAGATGTCAGATTCAGAAATTGGCTAAAACACAAAAGTTGTAGAGCTCATCGTCAGCTTTCCAACGCCATAAGAATCGCCTCAATCCGAGTTCGAGACAGAAAGTTAAGGCCAAAATACCGAGGCTGTATCTGATGCAAAGTTTGGCGGGAATTCACGAAAATTGCTTTTAGGTGTCAATCGATTGATTTCAATCCGTGAGCACGCCTCAAAATACATCAAATCACATGGTGGAATTTAATTGGACTTCTTTTTAACCCAACATCATTAACATTAAAAATCTATTAATCATAGCATGCATTCATTTAATCATTCCATCATTATCTATGAAATAAAATTACTAATTTATATAAAAATCTATTAATAAAAAATAATATTTTTAGATCAATGGAAAGCATGGTTCTAGTCTTTAACCAACAGGCTACCACATAACTTGTGTTCATTAATGACGAAAATAAATATAAAAGCTTGAAAAATTAAAACATGCATTTTTTCGATAAAACGTTTTGAAAACTGAAGGTATGCGGGGAATACGGTATTAAACACATACACATATTTTAGGTGTATCAAAGGTATAAAATTCAGATCATGACAGTTGCAGTCAATCCAACAAGGAAGACGATGGAAACGAAGGAGTTTTGGGTTAGTTCCCCAGCTCGGTTGATGTCAAGTTAGGAGACAAAAATGTTCACCCCAAAAAACCGATCAAACCCTCATTGTTTTCGATTAGTTCCGGCAGATTTATCTGGCAGTCACTTTCCGGTGATATTCAGAGCTCACCGAACGATGGGTTCGCTCCCCATTTCCTGTGCCTTTATAGAAGGGTATAACAGTAAAGTCACATATGAAGAAATTAGTATCTTACACCCATCAAAACTTCCACAATGTGTGAAAACCCTTTTATCTAAAAGGTTTTGTTTGGTTATAATACGCAAAAACGTTTGAGAATGAAGCATGTTTTTCTAATCATTCCTTAAAAAAATTGTAAAAGATTAAAAAAAATTAGAGAAATTTGTGAATAATTCTTCAAATTATTGAGTAATTATTGAAATTTACTATTTTTTAAAAATTCACCAAGAATTATAATTATATTCATTTTTCAAAAAGTTAGAGAATTTGGTTACTATACCTGCAACAACATTAACAAAAGTATATATCACCTCCACCCGTCCAACGCATCATGTAATTTGGACTTTCGCTGTAAGCAATGTACACACACCCTATCACCATATGAGATATGTATCATCCCCAATGTTTTGGTGAATAAAATACAAACAGAAAGCAATTTGGAAGAACGTCTTAAACAATCAATTGCTACAACCAACATTTAGATACATAGACGTGTAACTAATACAAGATCTTTTGGTCCTTTTAACTCAAAAAATTAACAGTTTGTAGTAGATACGTGGTCCTGGCTCTAGGTGGCTTGGTTCACAAATTATACTTGCCAGGTGGTTTTTTCATTTGTGTCATGTGATTTGAAGACAATAATATATAAATTTCAAAGGTTTGGCGAGTTGGTTAGATACCTGCCTTAGGAAGTGGGAGACACCGAGTTTGAATCCCCTCTGAAAGCTACCCTAGGGATTTACATCTTGTATTGACCTAACATGTGCTAAATTGGGGTGCGCACGTGCCCCTGATATTAGTCTAGTGGTCTAAGAGGCTCAAACACTTCAAATTATCATTTTAAAAAAAGGTCTGATCTATAGATCAATATTATAAAAGGTTGAGATGGCAAAACATTTCTCTTGACAACAATCATGTAAATCTATGACAGAGTTACTTTTAAAAGACATTGATTATCATTTTGATATTTGTTCCAATCTTTAACTCTATATATTTTTAGATCATAATTGTCAAACCACACGGCCATCATATAAAAATAATCTAAGTCACGTGTGAAATGGTGACACATGAGCAAAGTCAGCTGGTGCTTCAAATTTGTAACATCCAAGGAGTTGAGAAAATGCAGTGAGCCTCATACAAGTTCTCTTTGGAAGGCCTGAACACCCCACCTCTTCACATCTTATCAGTTGGGGATGATAGGTTAAGCGTTTCCACTAAGTATTAAAAAGGAGGTTGGAGGCTTGGAGCGCATATTAATATTTTGTTATGTCTTAAAAAACGAAAGGTATTTTGAAGCAGGAGCAAAACTTAGCACATTAAATTTACAACGTGACGTGATTATAAAAAAAATCTTTGTTATTTTTAAGTTTTGTACTATGTGAAAAATTATTTGTGTCAATTTTTTTTCTTAATAATTTTTACACTATGATCTTCAAATTAGACAAATTGGATGATATTCAACAATACACAAATCCCAAAATAAAAGTTTTTCTTTTTAATCACCTACCGCATAAAGTCATTTTCAAACTTTTAAGTACTTGGCTTCTATTTCAACCACATGTAAAATAAGAATCTCGCATTTACGCAAAAAAAATGAAAAGAAACATAATAGAATAATGACAAGTGACTCCTGTTAATGTGATCAAGTTTGGATTTCGTAATTAGTTGGTGGTTTGATTTAATTCAGATAAATTCAAAAAGAATGAGAAAAAGTCAAGAAAATATTAAGGATTATAAAATTAATAATTAATTATAAATACTAAAGAAGGATTAGCCCAGTTGGTAGACTCCTTCTGATAGGAGGGAGTTAGTAGGTCGCCGATTCGATACTTGCCGTCCATTCAGTTTCCCACCCTTGTCTTTTCAAAGGTGTGGGTTGGGCTCTCACTCACGCTGCTCCGCGTGAGATAAAAAGTCCAAATTTCAATGGTGTAGGATCATTTAAACACCCTTTCGTTATAAAAAAGAAAATAAAAAAGTGCAAAAGCCTTCTGAAAACTTCCCAAGCCAGAGTAGCTCTATGGTGACGGGTTTCTCTTCGATGTTACCGTCCTCCCCATTTCTTTGATCTTCAACTCTGTTTCTCGACTGTTGATCGATGGACCGATCGATGGCTGAGAATCGCGGAATCGCCCAAAAATACTCGGAGAGGAGACGGTGCAGCCACTTGGCAGAAAAGTTTCTGATTAAAGTGAAAAAGAGAAGATGTCTGAGAAACTACTCCTCGCTTTCTCTTATGAAAAGGGGTTTCTTCCAACGCTATTCCAGAAATTGCTGCATTTTAAGGTCTGCATATGTATTCAAAATTTCCAGTAATTTTTTTCTTTTATCTTTTTAGAAAATATTTGATAGATTTGTTTTCGATTAGATCTCCCAATATTTTAATATTTAATTTTTTTTTTTTGAAATCGAAGAACCGGGTGGATCCGGTGAGGTGACCGGTCCGGTCCAAACCGGTCCTTAAGAACGGTGGGAACTGTCCGGCGGTTCCGAGGTAGACCGGACCATGCAATCTCACAGGGAGGTTTGCTACATCCAAGCGAACCGGGTTCTCTAAGGGTAGAATTAGTCTGACACTGTTTTAAAAATGGACCGGACCGGCCGGTTTGCCCTGTTTCGACCGGAATCGGGTGGGTCAGGCGGTCTGGTTAACATACGAACCGGAACTTTCAGTTTTTTCTTGTTAAACCAGTGGACCGGCCAGTTTTTGCATTCAACCGGTTCATTCGGTTCAACATGGGCCAAGTTCATCTTTATAATTTAAAAAAAAAATATCATTCTCACCTAACACATAACAACTAAGTTCTAACTCACAAGTACCAAGGTGTTTGGTGACTTTAAGATGCAATACTATTTTCATATATCATAAAATTAATATATGTGTCATAAGCCACATAACTTTATTATTATCATTTTTTTCTTGAACCAATCCGGTTGAACCCGGTTGGACCCGGTCTGACTGAACCTGGTTCGGTGTTCCGTCCGGTTTTTAAAACATTGGTCTTACATAAAAAATAAAAATTAGTTTAATAATTTCCAATCTAAATATAGTTAGGGTACCCTTATTTGCAGCCAAAGATTCTTTCATGGCCTGAGGTTTCGACCGTCAAAACTGTTGATTGCCTTGAATCAGACTATGGAGATCGTTTTTCTTCTCAATTTTCCATACAATAAATCTTGAGATCATAGTCCACTTATCAGACAATCGGATGTTTCCATGTGGCACACATCCCCAAAAGTGACAGTGATCACGGGTGTACATGAGAAGGGTTCTGGGATCGCTTTTGGAGATGTGTTCCACTTGGAATCAACAATTGACCATCTGTTAGGTGGGTCATGATCTCAATATCTGTTATGTGAAAGATTGAGATGAAAAATGATCTCCACGTTTGATTCAAGGCGGTCAATGCTTTCACCGTGGAAAACCCAGGTCGTGAAGACAGAAGCTTTGGCTACAAATACCGGTACCCTATTAATTATATTTTTATAATATATGAATTACTATACCTTAGACTTTACCACAAGTAACAACTTGGATAGATGGTAAGGCAGGTGACACTCAAAAGTTTTATATACCAGTTTGTAGTTTGCAGAGTTACTAGCGAGTTCAATAACCCTGGTGGCAATTGGCCGAGCTAAAAGGAAGAAATTAGCACTACTTGCAGAAATAAGTTCTTAAATTCAATTTTGATTCCTCTGCTAGAGGTTGTCACCAAGGATCAAAATAGCAGTTTCGTTTTCGGGCATGACCGAAACCGAAAATTTGAACTGAAATTTCGGGCCGAAAATTTGAATTTCGGCCGATAATTTCCCTCCATATATATTTGAACCGAAATTTCAGTTCAAGTTATTGTTTTGGTGGGGATAGAAACCGAAACGATTCGGCCGATAACATGAGTTATCGGCCGAAATTTTGAACCATGGTTGTCACAGTCCGAACATTCGCACTACATCAAGACCCTTTCAACGTTATACAACCGAGGACAGTCATTACTTTAAGTTCAACAAACACCAAAAAAGCTATTTGTATATTTATTCCAAGTATATCCACTGGAATGGTTACATTAGTTTTCAATTCTCTATTCACACATGATCAGGTCTGACTTGGTCGTCCCTAGGAATGCCAAGGAATTTTTACAATTGAAATAGGGATCGCAAGCAATTCTCACTAAACATCTTTGGTGTATAAGAATGAGACAGAAAATGATCTCCATCGTTTGACTCAAAGCAGTCTTAATGGCTACCATGTAAGTCTTACTGTTAATTTTGGATGGCCTTTGATCCCATTGAATCAAACGATGAATATGCTCCAATCTTTTAAATAATAGATCTTGAGATCATGAGCGTCAAATCACATAGAACACATGATGATTCCACATGACACATATCCCAAAATGTGACCCATGTAACACAAAAGTGTCGACAACTCAAAGTTAAAAAGAAGGCAACTGCTTGTAGGTAAGATCAAAGTCAAACAAACAAAATTTAAGGGGGAGAGAGGGTGCGTGTGTGTTGGTGGGGGGGGGGGACTGCCTCTCTACCTGGCTTTGCCAAGATTTTTTCATAGGGTGGCCATATAATCAATTAATGTTGGAAAATTGTATAATTTTTTTTTCTAAGAAAACGCTAAAAAAAAAATATCTACAAACGAAACTAGATATGAAATAAAAGAAAATCATATACATATCGATCAAGTCGTTCCAACAAAATTGACCTAGTTCAAAATTCCCTCGAAGAATGACTACGAGGTAGCAACATTCTCGTCGTCATCCTCCAAAGAGTAGGATGATGTTGTAATACGTTGTATGGAGCTTGTGAGACCATCGAAGCTATTGAACATATCCTAATGATGAACGGGAAAACCTGACATTTGTTTTTTTAATAATTTTGATGCCTTTGTAAAATTATATATGTATTAAGTTTTTTTTACTCTTAACATATCTTAGTGAATTGCTCTGGTGGTAGACTTAGTGCTTTGTGAATGTTAGGTTTTAGGTTCAAACCTTGTTATGTATAATAAATTGCTTAATTTTTTAAATTAATTATACTAGAACCTATACACCATATATGTGAGTATGTAGCTCTACAACATAGTGGAGCTCATTATGAGAGAAATTTCTCCAAAAATAAGTCGGGCACCTAAATAGATGGAGGGGAGCCTAAAAATAGGCCAAAATTATAGGATTTAGTTAAAAAAATCAAAGAATAAATGTTTGTCATGAAAACAAATACCATAAAAAAGTTTGTTTGAAGATTTTAGATAATTTTGGGTGGTCAATATATATTTGGATGGATGAGAATCCACTATTATAAATTAGAACACCTACAGCTTAGTAACAAATTTTTAGAAAGCTTGGGTGGTCAATTGACCACCCAAGTCATAACGTGACTCAGCCAATGTCTGCCCATGCCCTTTAGCAGTTCACCAACTCTGAAAATTGACCTACTCCTAGTTTATATCAGGTTGTGATATACTTTAGCACAGCATGATGTGTTTGACATTAGCAATAAGTCCGGCCCAAACCGATGACTGGCATAGAATACCAAGCCTGAAGCCGGTCAACTATAAATTTCCAAAGCCCAAGTTCGTACCTAGCTTTGCCGATGCCCTTAAATGGTTCACTAGCTCTGAAAGTTGAATCTACCGCTAGTTCATCAGGCTGGAATATACTGAGCACAAGCCGGATGGGGTGGGTCGATGGTGGGGTGGTATTCCCCTTCACCTCTACTTCGCTTTTCCCAAGCCCTTAAGTTAAGTGGTTCACTAACTCTGAAAGTTTGATCTTCCCTAGTTCTAGTTCATCAGGCGGGAATATACTTGAGCACAGCCCGGGTGGTGTGTGTGTGCTAAGGAGGGGAGGGTGGCATCCCTACCTGTCTCCACCCATGGCTTTAAGTGGGTCACTAACTCTGAAATTCAGATCTACTCCTATTTCATTAGTCTGGGATTTACTTGAGCACAACCCTATGGGTTTGACCTTAGGCTTAAGTCCGACCTGAACCCATAACTAGCTTAGAATACCAAGCTTGAAGCCGGTTAACCACAGTTCTCTAAAGCCCACGCCCGACCTATAAAGCATTTAGGACTAACTAAACATTCCAACCTAGATATGAAATGCTCAAATACAAAAATTCACTTGAAACTTGCAATTTGAGAAGAATTGACTACTGACTAACCTATTTTATTGTGTATGATATTCCACTCTAATCTTCTTATTCGGTTGACATTGTTGAATTGTAAGAAAAGAAGGAAGAGATAAGAGACTGTTGAAGGAGAGGGGGAGTGAGAGAGATTTTCCTATTTGAGAGGGACATTGTCCTAACAAAAAAAAAATACTAGATAGCGGAAACATTGAAAGAGAAATGAGAGAGATGTTTGCTATTTAGTATTTACTAGAGACTACTTCGAATAGAGAATGAGAGAGTAATTAATTAGTTACTGGTTTCATAATTGATGATTTTTAAACTATTCTAAATTTCCAGTTAAGAGAGTTAATATTGTACTTAGATTACTAATAGATAAATACAACTTACAAACAATAGTTATATATATATATATATATATATATATATATAGCCCGAAGGCAACCTGATAAACAATTGGGCCCAATCCTGACTTGTAGGCTTGATGAATATGCCTGAACCCACCTTAAGTCCGGTAGCACCTATTGGGCTGGGTGGGCAACCCTGCCCATTACCACCCTTACTCTTGATGGGTTGTGGGTTGGGTCCAACCCTCAACCCATCTTGCCCTAATATATATATATATATATATATATATATATATATATATATATATATATATATAGGGTCAGATGAGTTGAGGGTTGGGCCCGAAGCCAACCTGATAAACAATTGGGCCCAATCCTGACTTGTAGGCTTGATGAATATGCCTGAACCCACCTTAAGTTCGGTAGCACCTATTGGGCTGGTGGGCAACCCTGCACATTGCCACCCATACTCTTGATGACTTGAAGTGGGTCGGACCGGGCCTGACTTAAGCTTGATAAACAATTGGGCCCAATCCTGACTTATAGGCTTGATGAATATGCCTGAACCCACCTCAAGTCCGGTAGCACCTATTGGGCTGGGTGGGCAACCCTGCCCATTGCCACCCTTACTCTTGATGACTTGAACTGGGTTGGACAGGACCCGACTTAAGCTTGTTAGTTAACTGTTGACCTTGGATTTTAGTCTTTTGCCTTTGTTTTTGCAAAACATTTATTTCCTACTTGACTTGGTTTGTCTTGCACTCTGCACACTAGGTGCTGAATCCTATCTAATTTAACATTGACCAACTCTTGTCTAATGGTGTAGCCGACTTTGCCCCTTTGTTGTTTTGCCTTCTATTATTTTTGTTAGCTTGTTGGAATTGAAATTATCTGTTGATTCACAGCTAACTTTCATGCACATCGACTCGGTGGCTCTCAATTTGTTAGCTTGTATGTTCCAGCGGAAAATCTGGTTATGACATCTGACATGATTATAGTTGTTGTTCATCACATCCATTTAATATTTGTCAATTCAAAGACTACATGTTGGACTGTTATGATCAATTTTCCTTTCTCTGGTGTGTGTGTGTGTGTGTGTGTGTGTGTGTGTTGAGGAGGGATTGTTTGGAAACTTATTTTTTGTTTTTGAACAATTATACAAACTAAAATTTTCTAATGTTTATTTTAATGCTTAGTATGATTTTGTAGTTTTTGAGTTAGTTTCCCATTGCACTTCTATACAGAGTCTGGATTTCTTTCTTTTGTTTGTTAAACTCTTACTCATGATGTAGCATCATGTTTGCCTAGGAGCTCTTATCATTTATAGTGCCATATTCTTCTGTTACTAATAAAATTTTCTTTACATTCTATAATATAGAATCATAGTAATTTTTTACTTATGCTGGAATTTCTTAAGGTCTACAATTAAGTTTAGAGGTTTATTTATTAAGGTTTGATAGCATTAGGTTTGTGAGTTAGATGCCCTTTCTTCTAACTTGCAATAAAAAATTTCTTGTACTGATAAAAAAACGTTAAATGCCTTCACACCCTAACATTATTGTTTATATACTATTTACGAAAGAATCCTATGTATACCATTAGCTCAGACATATATGTATTTGAACTAATGACACACCCTACTAACAATGTAGATACGCCAACACTCCTGATGCGGGAGCTTACTAAATGCAATGCTAGGGCTGACATTAGGATTAAAATTAATTCAAACAATTAATAAATAACAATTTCTCTTGACAAATTATCAATTTTTTTTTTAGAAATCCAATTAGATGCTTTAATTCCGGCCCAAAATAACGTTACTTTCTTGTACGTACCCTATCGCGGATCTAGAAGACTAGGGTTCTTATGAACGGCTAGATCTTTGATGGTTTTAGGGCGTCGAACGAACTTGCAAGCGAGTTTTCTCGATACCAAACGAAAATAAAAGACTAATAAAGTTAATGATGAACAAAAGGTTGATTTTGGGTTTTTATGAGATCACTAGGCTAGATCAGAGATTTAATGGATAAATAAATAATTAGGTTTACGCTACTTACGCAAATCGCAGATCTAAAGAAAATAGAGATGGAAGAAGAGTTGGCCTTGCACCAAACCGCAAGCGGGAATCGAAGTATCGCTCTCCGTTTTAAGAGAATCACACCCTTATGAAAGTTTAGAATTCTCAATTTTGCATAAGCAATTTTCATTAACCAAAAAAATAATAATAAAGTTGTTTACAAGCCTTTAAATAGGCTAACCAATGCATAAAACTAGAAATCCTAGTGTAACTGTAATTCCTAGTTCAAATAAAAGAGATATTCAAATTCTTCTAAAACAATAAAATAAAGTCCTAAAATAATAAGGAAACTAATCATATTTCTAATAAAAGAAACAAATTATATTTTCTAAAATAAAATAATAAAAGAGACTAATCCTAATTCAATTAGGATTCTTGAAATTCGTCACTTTCTGTTCAACTTCCAAAAATTGACCATAACTTCTTCAATACTTGTCGGAATTGCACGTTTTTTGGCTCGTTGGAAAACTACTTCGGCAAGCTTTCAAATATGATCAATTTCGCATCAATACGACTTTGTTTGACACTTCAAAATAGGCTAAACATAAAAGTGACGGGATTGAAAGTTGAAGACCCTAATAAATTTTGGATTTTCTTCTTTTTGATCAAACTGGTCTTTTTTAAAAACCCATTCGCGGGTCCACTTTCTCTTTTAAAGTCTCCTCTTTATCCGACTACGATTCAAGCAGGTGGATCTAAAGTTTGCATCAATCCCCTCTATTTTAAAAAAAGTTCGACCTCGAACTTTGGTTGGCATGGATATTCACGGTCGCAATCATAGATAATATATATGGAACCTCGATCGGAAGCGGCTTGAATCAGACGTCCCCATCAACTCTCCCCGAGTTAGAAGGATGCATTCTCGATGAATACTGGTTGTGATAGAGCTTCAAGAGATTCAGGTAAATTTGCTGAAACTCTTGTGTAATTCACGTATTCTCTGAATCACTCTTGTTCTTCCACTTGACCAAATACTTATGAAGTCCCCCTTGGTTGGTGAACACAATCTGATCGTCCAACACATCTTCAATGATCTCACGAGTTTGCCAAGTAGGTGGGGGTAGCAATGTGGGTAGGGGAATTATTGGTTCATTAGATGTAGAAGGCTCAAAGGGGTTGGCAGGGATGGTTGACGGACTATGGAATGGAACAAGGTCCTCCGCGTTAAAAGTCGTGCTAATCCCCAAATCCGGGGAAAGACCTAAGATGTAAGCATTAAAACCGACACGCTTCAAGATCTGATGGGGTCCAACACCGCGAGCTTGTAACTTCTTCCAACTCCTTGTGGGAATCGCTCGGGTCTATTCCGAACCATTACAAAATCACCCTCTTGGAATTCTTTGACCGTCTATGAGAATCTGCAGAAAATTTGTGTTTTTCATTCTTTAAATTAAATCTTTCTTAATCTCAGCATGTAATTCATGAATGCAATATTCAAAAGTGGATGTAGACTCTGATGACCTTTGATGAATGGACATTGGGAGAAAATCTGTGTGTTCTAGTATTCGGCTTACCCTTCCACTGGATGAGGTATGCCGGATGTTTCTCAGATTGTATTCTCCTTGCAGTCCAAGTGTTGTCAATTTTCAATTTACCTTTCCCCTTAAGAAGATACTCTCAATATGCTTGATGTGTCAATTTTCAATTCATGAATGCAATATTCAAAAGTGGATGTAGACTCTGATGACCTTTGATGAATGGACATTGGGAGAAAATCTGTGTGTTCTAGTATTCGGCTTACCCTTCCACTGGATGAGGTATGCCGGATGTTTCTCAGATTGTATTCTCCTTGCAGTCCAAGTGTTATCAATTTTCAATTTACCTTTCCCCTTAAGAAGATACTCTCAATATGCTTGATGTGTCTTTACCTTGGTAACAAAATATGGATCTCCCAAAACTTTTCCATCTAACCTGTTCACATATTGTTCAGGCGGGTATTTGGAAATCAATGAGTAGATAGGATTGGGCTCAGGTGGGTGGGCATTAAGGAATGAGTCTGAAGGTTTTGTTGCTAGGCCTAAAAAAGGTGTACGTGCATTTGCAGACTCTAGGCTCATGTGCAAGTGACACTACTGACACTAACGACTCTTGTGTAATCGACTCAACTGATACTAACGACTCATGTGTGAATAACGCAAGGGGCACTAATGGCTCATGTACACTTGACTCGATTACCTCGTGTGTATTCGCTTCAACCAAAACCAAAGTGACGGGGAACGGAAAAAAAAAAAAAAAATTCTGTTCACAATGAATAGTGATGGACATTTGTGATGAACAGTGACGGACGTCCGTGAAACAGCGACGAACGTCCGTGAATTTGCCCCCTCACTATCCGTAGGTCACGGACATCCGTGAGGCACTATGGATGTCCGTGGGCATCGTGATGGGGGTTTTCTAAATATTGCGAAAATTGCCTATTTTAGTGTTTTATTAGTATTAGGACTATTTATTTCGAATTTTAACTATTGGCGGCCTATATATAGAGGCTTGTAAAGACTTTTTAGTTAGTTTTTGATTATTGAATGAAAAGAGAGTTTGTGAAGAGTTTTCAACCGAGGGAGTGAATCTTTCAAAAACCTTGAGGAGTGAGCAATCGTTTTTCGTGCAACTTGGTGCGAAGCAGATGTACAGCCGTGGTGTGAAGCTTCGGTAAATCCTTGGTGTGAAGCCTTGGAATCTATCCTTTTATTTTATCTTTTCTCTAGTTATTGTCAGGAAAACCCAAAATCCCAAGTTTTTTCCCTTTTATCAAAATTATTTGAAGCCCTCTTTCATTTAAAATCCGCGAGGAGTCAAGAGACGATATTGCGATTGTCGAATGATGCCCTAAACTAGAACGAATCTCGAGTTCCCTCATCGGAGCTGTTTTTCTAGATCGGGAAATTTTACGCATTTGACGCTAAAATCGATTAATCTAATTGTTTTATTAATTTCATTGAATTAATTTTATGTGTTGCTTGATTTTGAATATTTCCGCTATTCAATTCATTCTAAAAGTTAATCCCACATCGCATATTAGGATTTTAGCATTTGTCCCGCGTCAGTTTTGGTATCAGAGCATAGTCTTAGTTTAGGGTTCTCTGCATCATATAGATTTTAGGGTTTATTTCTTTCCATTTCAGATCTATCTTACCCCATCTAATTTTGCATAATTCCATCATGGATACCACTAGCTTAGAAGCCCTTGTTAGAGATCTTGCATCTAAGGTGATCACTAGTCAAACCCGGATGGATGAGCACATCGCTGATCAACAGGCTAGGTTTGAGGCTTTAGAAACCCGTTTTGAAGAGATCAATGAGCTCATCGCTGAGAATTACAATAGAGTCAACAACCGTGATCGTAGGAGAGATGTTCCTCCCCGACGTGAGGTCCAAGTCAATCTGGACGATAAGGTCATGAAATCTATCAAAATGGACGTCCCTACTTTTGATGGGAAAAGACAACCCAAGGTCTTTCTTGAGTGGGTCGCCAACATGGAAAATTACTTCGAGTGGTATTCCATGTCCGAAGAGCGCAAGGTCAGATTTGCCAAAGTCAAGCTTCTGGGTCAAGCTAGACTTTATTGGTTGGGAGTAGAGCGTTATAGGCAAATCTAGGGTCTTCGTCCCATTTCCACGTGGGCTGAAATGAAAGTCCAACTGCACGAAAAGTACGTTCCCGTATCATATGATGAACGTATTCTTGATCAGTGGTAGTCATTGCATCAAGGAGATTCCCCAGTTACAGAGTACATCGATCGGTTTGAAGACCTGATGACCCAGACCGATGTCGATGAACCAGCAAAAGTTACCCTCTCCCGATTCCGAATGGGTCTTCGCCCAGAGTTACAGAGGGACCTTATTCCTTATCCCGTTGCGGATCTTGAGGAATGTTTTGCTAGGGTCGAAGAATCAGAACGGTATCTCGACACCCCTAGTCATGGCCGATCTAAGTCTTCCAAATTTGAGCATCAATCTAACCCTATCGAAAAGGGAAATAATGCCTCTAGTCAATCCTCAAAATCCATAATTCCCCAAGTCGACAAAGGAAAGGAGCCAATGGTCGAAAGTTCTAAGCGTGCCCCACAACAATGTTATAAGTGTCAAGGTTTTGGTCACTTTGCATCTCAATGTCCTAGTAAGAGTCAAACTTTGATAATTCAGGAGCATACTGAGAAAGAAGACAACGAGATACCAGAAGAAGTATACGAACCATGTAGCACTCCAAGTGATGAGGAAGGTGAGGTTAAATTGAAACCATAGGTTGCATTAGGACAATTCCTATTACTGAGGACGGTGTTGATAATGTGTCCATCTCAAGTGAGTCATTAGAGTTGGTAGGAGCATGTCATCATTCTGATTTGCATGGGATTAACAATCTGAATTTATTGGACATTGGAAATACGCATGATCATACTAACACATTGAATATATTTGATGTCTTTGATGCTAACAATTTTGTATTACTTCCTGATGGTTCTGAGCATGTGGAATCTTTTCCAATCTCGAGAAGGGGTAAGGATGAAGGTCTAAATTTTCCTCTAGACAAGAGCAACTTTCCGACGGTTGTCGTAACGGATCTTACGCCTATTCTAGATCCTACAACCCTACCCTTTGATCCATTTCTTATTGAGCACCCGACTCAATCGCACTCATTTACCCAGTTTCTATCCCTTACCTTACCTGTGCAATATGAGAAAGGGTCGAATGAGAAGGTCATAGAATTTCCAAGCTTCTATGCCAATGAAGGCAAGAATAAGAAGTATCTCACAACGTGGAAAGGCAAACCAAGAATTGAGCTCTCGAAGTGTGACATCTGTAGATTCCCTAACTATTTGGAGATGAGTTTTTCCAACCCGGGGAGTATTGATGGGGACATCACACAGAGGAAGGCAGATGAAAGAATAAAGAGAAAGGAGGTAGAAAACGTCAACGGATGACTTGCAAGGAGTTCTACCGTATGAGTTCCAATACACTGGATCAGTACTACGTGCGTGTTTCATCGGTGATGAAACATTTTGAGTGGAGGAGAATGGTGGGGAACGACAAAAAAAAAAAAAAAACTGTTCACGATGAATAGTGACGGACGTCCGTGAAACAGCGACGGACGTTCGTGATTTTGCCCCCTCACTGTCCGTAGGTCACGGACATCCGTGAGGCACTACGGATGTCCGTAGGCGTCGTGACAGAGTTTTCTAAATATTGCGGAAATAGTCTATTTTAGTGTTTTATTAGTATTAGGACTATTTATTTCAAAATTTAACTATTGGTGGCTTATATATAGAGGCTTGTAAAGACTTTTTAGTTAATTTTTGATTATTGAATGAGAAGAGAGTTGCTTTTGTGCAAACCCTAGAGAGCTTGTGAAGAGTTTTCAACCGAGGGAGTGAATCCTTCAAAAACCTTGAGGAGTGAGCAATCGTTTCTCGTGCGACTTGGTGCGAAGCCGTCGTACAACCGTGGTGTGAGGGTTCGAAAAATCCTTGGTGTGAAGCCTTGGAATCTATCCTTTTATTTTATCTTTTCTCTAGTTATTGTCAGGTATTATCCTTCTTTAATTCCGTTGATAAAGACCCAAAATCCCAAGTTTTTTCCCTTTTATCAAAATTATTTGAAGCCCTATTTCATTTAAAATCCCCGAGGGGTCAAGAGACGATATTGCGATTGTCGAATGATGCCCTAAGCTAGAACGAATCTCGAGTTCCCTCATCGGAGCCGTTTTTCTAGATCGGGAAATTTTACGCATGCGACGCTAAAATGGATTAATCTAATTGTTTTATTAATTTCATTGAATTAATTTTATGTGTTGCTTGATTTTGAATATTTCCGCTATTCAATTCATTCTAAAAGTTAATCCCACATCGCATATTAGGATTTTAGCCTTTGTCTCGCGTCACAAAGACTCTGGGGTACTCGATTCAATTGACCCTAATGGTTCTTGTGTACCCAGTTCGTTGGGCTCACGTGTACTCGATTCAAGGGGCACTAACAAGTTGTGTGTACCCAACTCTATGAATACCAATAACTCATAGGCAAGTGACTCGATTGGTTCACATGTGGGTGACTCAACATCACTACTCATAAGGGAAATAGAAGTCTCTTTAACATAAACTAGACTTCTTCAGCTTCTTCTATCTCCTCTTCACTCAGCACGGTACTAGGGTCGTACACTTCTTTCACTTCCCTATTCTCTGGCTCCTTAGGACTCACTCTTTTAGTCAATAAATTCGGAGTGGGAAATTTTGTGGGCATTGGTATGTAAAGTGCCCGAACCCTTGACACTTAAGGCAATTAGGACACCTATCTGTCTTGGTTTTCAAATTTCGTAGAAGGTGACGGTGTGTTAAAGGGACATACTTTTCGATAAGTTTCACCGTCATGTCCTACCATGTGGAGATGTGTTTATTCCGAAGAGATTCAGTACGATGTTCCATGCGAGCCTAAAATTTTTTGTCATTATCCTCTAACTTTGTTTCTGCTAGCCTAGTTTTATACTCATTTGGCACGCCATACCAATCAAAATATTCCTTTATACTAGACAACCATTCCACGAAGGTTTTGGTGTTTAACCATCCCTTAAAACTTGGAACCTTATCCTGAATAGATTTGAGAAACTTCTCGGTTGGGTCGTACTCGGGTTCACGATGATGGGGATATCCCCTAACTCTAGTCTCATCACGATTTTTGGGATTTTGCCAAGAATTTGGAGTGTAGCGGTTTCTTTGTTTGGCTAGTACGCTTTCATGACGGGTAAGGAATTCACGGTGACGCGTAAGTGACTCATATATGATGCTTGACACAAACACAACTCAGACACAATACTAGAAAAGACAAAACACTATGAACCAACAATGGATGAGGACTTTTGTCAAACACTAGGCATGCACACTAATGAAATAAAATGCAATAAGATTGAAATGACATGCAATTATGAAACTAAGTGATGCAAGACGAAAGTTAGGCGAAAAAATTAGACGAAAAATCCAGATAAAAAATAGACGATAAAAAAAATTAGACAAAAGGCAGACGAAAAACAGATAAAAATCAGACGACAAAAAATCAGACACAATCGGGAATTGAAGAATCGCTCTCCATTTTGAGAGAATCATATCCTTACGAAAGTTTAGAACTCTCAATTTTGCATAAACAATTTTCATTAACCAAAAAAATAATAATAAAGTTATTTACAAGCCTTTAAATAGGCTAACCAATTCATAAAATTAGAAATCCTAGTGTAACTTTAATTCCTAGTTCAAATAAAAGAAATATCCTAATTTTTCTAAAACAATAAAATAAAGTCCTAAAATGATAAGGAAACTATTCATATTTCTAATAAAAGAAACAAATCCTATTTTCTAAAATAAAATAATAAAAGAAACTAATCCTAATTCAATTAGGATTCTTGAAATTTGCCACTTTCTGTGCAACTTCCGAAAACTGACCATAACTTCTTCAAAACTTATCGGAATTGTACGTTTTTTGACTCGTTGGAAAGCTACTTCAATAAGCTTTCAAATATGACCAATTTCACATCAATCCGACTTTGTTTGACACTTCAAAATAGACCAAACATAAAAGTGACGGGATTGAAAGTTGAAGACCCTAATAAATTTTGGATTTTCTTCTTTTTGATCAAACGGGTCTTTTTTAAAAACCCATTAGCGGATCCACTTTCTCTTTTGAAGTCTCCTCTTTATCCGACCATGATTCAAACAGGCGGATCTAAAGTTCGCATCAACTCCCCTTCAAGCTGGGGCATAAATTTCTATCATGCCAACTTGGAGGTGATGCCATATAATCGCTTTCTCCCCACAGTCTCAATATATCAGCCAGCTGATCTTCTGAGCTTATTTGAGGTATACATTATTCATTTGACTCATTTTTTTCTTGTAAAAAATGATAGTTTACTTCGATATGCTTGGTTCTTGGTATACAGGATTTTGCGATATGAAGTGTGACTTTATTATCTCCACAAATTGTCATGGGAAGCTTTACTTAAATTCTGAGATCAGCCAACATTAATCTGATCCACATCCTTTCAGGAGCACCCTAGGACATGACTTTGTACTCTCCTCCTACGCTAGAGTTCAAACTTTGAAACAACATGCTATTTTTTACTTTTCCATGTGACTAAATTTTCACCAAGGAAGTAGTCAGTAGTAGATCTCCTATCTCTTTGATCTAGCCCAGTCAACATCATGAAAGACCTCAATATCGAAATGGCCATGGTTATTGTAGAGTAGGCCCCTCCCTGGACTGTCTTTCAGATTTTGTGGAATTTTATATATGACTTCTAAGTGACTGGTGCTCGGTGAGTGCATATGCTAGATCACCGCTCTTACAACAAAAGCAATATTAGGACATGTTATAGTGATATAAATAAGCTTCCTTACAAGCCGTTGGTACATTCTGACATCCTTGAGGAGTTCACCTTTATCTCCATTAATAGGTGATTTTGTTCCATGGGAGTTATAGTAGGTTTGCATCCCAACATGCCAGTTTGCTTCAAGACATTGAGTGTATATCTTTGCTGGGATTTAACCAAGGATCAAAATATCGGCCGAAAATCGATAATTTGGCCAAAATTTCAGACGATAATTTCAATCCCATACAAAATATGACCGAAATTTCGGTCATTTCGGCCGAAATTTTGATCCTTGGATTTAACTATCCCTTTCCTTGATCTGTTAGCATGACATCTTTACCCAAACTTTTGGGAAAATTCATTCCAACAAGCAAAACACGAGCGACTTCAAAGAGGTGACGAATTTTCTTTTCTGCCAGCCCATTCTATTGTGGAGTATAGGAACACATGGTTTGCCACTCAATCCCATGACCGCAAAGGTATAGACTGTAGATAATGAGTAGAATATTCCTTTCCAGTATCAGGTTGTAAAATCTTAACACTTGCGGTTGACGATATTGCAATCTCTAGTATGCAGGTTCAGTCCCAACTTACCTATAAATAAAAAATCTTAACACTCCATGAAACTGAGTATGAACCAATTTGTGCAAGGAAGAAAAATTGTAGCAACGCGTGACGTGGTCACGACCCTGGTGTATAGAGATGCACATTTGATCAGCTAGCGAGAAGGTCGGAGGACCTTGTAGCTAGGTTGAGCCGAAGGCGAGCTTGAGAAACAGAGTTGTGAAGGCATGGTGGTCTTGGAGCTGGCCGTATGGGGCGTGAGCGCATAGGCACAAGGCCTTGCGACGCGTGCGTTTACGCCTTATGAATGCTGCGACGGTGACTCGAGTTAAGCGACGATCTAGTGTAGCGACTAGACCCACATGGGGCATGGAATGAGGTGCTCCGCGTAGGGGCATGGGATGTGGTGCCAAGAGGGCACGCGATATTCTGGTGTCATGAGGCACGCGATGTGGCGCCAAGAGGGCACACAACATCCTAGTGCCATGAGGCACGTGATGTGGTGCCAAGAGGGCACGCAACATCCGAGTGTCATGAGGGCACGCGACATGAGGGCCTCGCGACTCGGACGCGACACGGTCACATGAGATGATGATGGGAGACCTCAAGGGGCTTGTTGGTGTGGAGGATGACACTGTGTGCCATGGGCAAAGGTTCGTGTGCCATGATGGTATGCCAAACCAATAGGTTTGAGGTTTTCATGCTGGGTGACCCAAGGTGGTGTTTAGACCATACTTGGGGGAAGGGAGCTGTGGAGCTATTTCCCTACACATGGGGCCCTGCGTTGCTGGAGGGCGCATGGGTTTCCTAGGTCTCTACGGGTGGGCCTAGGACGTCGCTGCGGCGATGCCGTGTGTCACCCAAGGTGAGGTTGGCATATGGCCCCGGGTTACGCGTCGCGGTGCATATGGGACGTTAACCTCACGAGGGCACTCAAGGGCTACGTGGGACACAGTGGTGCACGTTGGTTGAGGGCCCGACACGGATGAGTGCTGGTCGCGTGGGCCACACACGAAGGTAGGCTTGGCTCGGTATGTCGGCGAGACATGCATGGAATGAGACAGTATGAGGAGTTGTATACTACTGTCGCGAGCGAGGAACTAGTGCAGTGCATAAGGTGAAGCTGGGCAGGCCAAGCATGGCACGGAGGTGC
Source organism: Chloranthus sessilifolius (assembly GCA_021018995.1). Lineage (NCBI taxonomy): Eukaryota > Viridiplantae > Streptophyta > Magnoliopsida > Chloranthales > Chloranthaceae > Chloranthus > Chloranthus sessilifolius. The sequence continues at coordinate 27,760,566 of CM037585.1, read as the reverse complement.
TGGCATGTGTGTCGCGAGGAGACACGATGCGTTGATATGGTTGGCCTTGGGTGAAGGTAACCATAAGCGTGAGTTCCCGTCCTTTAGGCCGGTGGTATAAGAGTTAATGGTTAGGTAGGCTGGCCTCGTTGCATGCGGCAGCGAGGCGCCGCATGTGAGTGCACGTTGAAAAGAGTGACTCCATGACAGTTGGTATCAAAGCCTGATCATTACAAATGGGACTACATTGGTGAGTAGAGCGATGGGGTGCGCTCTAATTTTGTGACAACCGGAGTTACTTGTGTGCAGTTGAGTTGCACGTCTTCAGTTGAGATGCGGTTAGGATGCACTCTGTTATAGTGAGTTTTAGAGCTTGGTCGCATGCAGAGAGATGTCACTGTTGGGTTATACTGTTGCGAAAATATGCTTGATGCATGTTGGCCATGAGGGCCACACGTTGAGGTAGCGGGTCGGTTCGGGATGGATGAATGCTAGTGACTATCGACATGAGGCGTTGGGTCACAGTGGTGCTTGGAGCACCGTTGCCATGGATGGCATGGAGCAAGGATGATGCTTCGATCTCACTTCATGAGGAAGCTGAGATTTGGAATTGGTCGCTGGTACATGACATGAGGGTCTAGACTGCTAGTATGCGCCAGTGTAAAGGATCAGTGTGTTGCGATGGGCCAGGATTGAGGGTACAGTTAAGCGAGATATCGCGAGAACTGGATTGAGCTATGCTGAACCGGAGAAGGGGTCAGAGGCTTGTTGCTTGTGAGATGACAAGGCATGATGTCCGTAACAGACGGATGGTTGGACAAATGTTTCAGCGCAACTTCAGAGGAAACAAATGCGAGAGCCAGATGGGTATCTTCAGAGGAAGTGAGCCCCAGGCGATCGTCGAAATCTTTGGTCTACGAGAAGGGCCGAAGTCAGTTTCTGAGCACGGCAAACGCAATGTGGTCAGAGCATTGATGCGGAACAGTTTAAGGCAACTGTGTTATGTTTGTGGTGAAGAGGTCAATAGCCGAGGTACTGAGGCATGATAACCGCTAGCAAGTGAAGGCATTGGGTGCGCTCGTTAGGACACTGGAAACATATACTAAGGTAGCGAATTGGACCGTAAATCGGGTTGCAAGAGGTGACTCGAGTCACACTATGGGTGAAGACTGAGGTCGAGGTACTATAGTGTGAGAAGCGTGGGGCTTCGTTGGTTTGAGCAAGGTGCTCGTGGCAAGCTCTTGGGTGAAGGCACTGCGGTGTTGAGGAACTAGAGCTCTGCAGGACAGTTGAGGGCTTGTGATGGTGATCAAGTCTAAAGGTCCGAGAAAACTGGGCTCCGTTGGATGCTGCAGTCGAAAGACATAGGGCAGTGTTGCAGACTACAGTAGTGAGAAGCATGGTGCTTCGTGGGGTTGGGCGTGGTTGCTCACTGGTAGTCTCTTGGGTGAAGACACGTGATGTCGAGGTACTAGAGCTGTAAAATAGTTACAGGCTGAGGCAACTTAGGTAGCAGACTCGTGGTTGACAACATACGTCAAGGTATTGGAGATCTACAAATCAGACGCAGGTCGAACTCTTGGGTGAAGACACAGAGGTGCTGAGGTGCTAGAGTGCGACAGTGCAGATGAAAACTAGTCTCCTGGGTGAAGACAAAATGTGGAGAAACTAGAGTGTTGCAATGCGTAATGAGTTGCATGGAATTGGAGCCAGGGATGTTCACATCAAAGGTGTGATTTACTTGGTTTTGGCAGTCGATTCAGGCAATAACAGGAATGATGCTAAGGATCGGTTTAATCATGGCTGTAAGAGGAATTGGTATATGAAAATACCTGGGTGAAATACAGACCAAGCCAAGTTATTCAACACACTACGTGGGGTGAAGACACAGAAAATGGTCGAGGTATTAGCAAAGAATTGTAGATGAAACCAGTGAAGTATAGTAACTGAATTCAGACGCATGTTGTGTTTGGGTGAAGACTAAAATTGTGTCGAGGAACTGACGTAGGAGCTTAAGTGCTGACGAGGACGTCGAAGCATTTGAGTGGGGGAGGATGTGACGTGATCACGACCTTGGTGCATAGAGATGCACATTTGATCAGCTAGCGAGAAGGTCGGAGGACCTTGTCGCTAGGTTGAGTCGAAGGCGAGCTTGAGAAACAGAGTTATGAAGGCATGGTGGCCTTGGTGCTAGCTGTATGGCGCATGAGCGCATAGGCACGAGGCCTTGCGGCGTGTGTGTTCCTCTTATGAATGCTGCGACGGTGACTGGAGCTAAGTGACGATCTAGTGTAGCGACTAGATGCACATGAAATGCGGTGCTCCGCGTTGGGGCACGCGACGTGGTGCCAAGAGGGCACGCGACATCCTGGTGCCATGAGGCACACGATGTGGTGCCAAGAGGGCACGCAACATCCTGGTGCCATGAGGCACGTGATGCGGTGCCAAGAGGGCACACAACATCCTGGTGCCATGATAGCACGCCATGTGGTGCCATGAGGGCACACGACATGAGGCTATGAGGGCCTCGCGACACGGTCACATGAGATGATGATGCGAGACCTCAAGGGGCTTGTTGGTGTGGGGACGATACTGTGTGCCACGGACAGAGGTTCGTGTGCCATGGTGGTATGTCAAACCAATAGGTTTGAGGTTCTTCTGCTGGATGACCTAAGGTGGTGTTTAGACCATACTTGGGGGAAGGGAGCTGTGGAGCTATTTCCCTACACACCGGACCTTGCGTTGCTGGAGGGCGCATGGCTTTCCTAGGTCTCTATGGGTGGGCTTAGGACGTCGCTGCGGGGATGCCGTGTGTCACCCAAAGTGGGGTTGACATATGGCCTCGGGTTACGCGTCGCAGTGCATATGGGACGTCAATCTCACGAGGGCACTCAAGGGCTACGTGGGACACAGTGGTGCACGTTAGCTGAGGGCCTGATGCGGATGTGTGCTGGTCGCGTAGGCCACACATGAAGGTAGGCTTGGTTCAGTATGTCGGCGAGACTTGCATGGAATGGGACAACATGAGGAGCAGGATACTACTGTCGCGAGTGAGGAACTAGTGCAGTGCACAGGGTGAAGCTGGGCAGGCCAAGCGTGGCACGGAGGTGCTGGCATGCGTGTCGTGAGGAGACACGATGCATTGATATGGTTGGTCTTGGGCAAAGGTAACTATAAGCGTGAGTTCCCGTCCTTTAGACGGGTGGTATCAGAATTGATGGTTGGGTAGGTTGGCTTCGTTGTACGCGGCAGCGAGGCGCCGCACGCGAGTGCACGTCGAAAAGAGTGACTCCGTGACAAACCGCATCCTTGGATTTCATCAAGAACAACGTAGGATAACAGAATTAAGTTTAATGCTTTATCTATTTGGTTTGATGGCATTAGGGTTAGGGTTTTATAGTAGAAGAGGAGAAAAGGAAGACAGGGATATGAGAAAATTAGGGTTGTGACTTATATGCTCTCACACCCTAACATTATTATTTTATGTACTACTTACAAAAGAATCCAATGTATATCACTAACGCACATATACGTATTAGACTAACTAATGACGTCAACTAACATTGTAAATACACCAGTAAGATGCACATCCCAGCAATGTTTGCTTCCTTTTTAGTCAATAGTCCACCTACTACAATACAAGTAGGATTCAAGAGAGATTAACTTCATCATTATTTATAAAACAAAGGAAGGAGCTTCCTTGAGTTTGGTCTGAAAGCTAAGTGTACAATAAAACACTCAACTGTAATTTCAATTATACCAATGTTTAGGATAGTTTCATAATTTTGGAAGCTGGAATTAGTATAGTGATATTAGGGTTTATTGAGTAAGATACCATATAAAGATGGCTAATATGTGAATGTAAAATGACTGCTTCAAGTTCACAACTCAATGGAAAGGTATTCTCAACAGGATGCCCCTTGGAATGCTTTTGGGATTTAATTTGAAAATTGATGTGAGGAGTCATGGGCGTAGTGGTGTGGGGCATGACATTGTGTGCCATAGAAGAAGTCCGTGTGCCATGGGGGTATGGCAAACCAATACGTTTGAGGTCCTCGGGTTATTTGCCCATAGATGGTGTTTGGATCATCTATGTGAAAGAGGTCCTGGATGAGATGCCTCCCACCCACACATGGCCTTGTGTCACTAGAGGGTGCGCAAGTGTCTCTTAGGCATGAAAGGGTGGGCCTAGGACGTTGCCTCGGCAATGCCGTGTGGCACCCAAGGTGAGGTTGTCATGTGGCCCCGGACTACGTGTCACGGTGCATTTGGATGGGCAACGAGGGAGGCACTCAAGGGTTACGTGGGACATAGTAGTTCACAGTAGCTGAGGGCTGGATGCAGACATGTGTTAGTAACGGGGAACACACACAATGGTGGGCTTGATTCGGTATGTCGGCGAGTTATGTTGGAATGGGTTGGCATGAGGAGCTGCATGCTACTGTTGCGAAGCGAGGTACTAGTGCAGGGCACGCTAGGGTGAAGCTTGAGCAGGCCAAGTGAGGCACAGAGGTGCGAGCATGGGTGTCGTAAGGGGCACAATGCGATGGATGGTTGGCCTCGGGAGAAGGTAACTATGAACGGGAGTTCCCATCCTCTAGGCGGGTGGTATCAGAGTCTGATGGTTGGGTAGGCTGGCCTCGTTGCACTGGGCATCGAGGTGCCGCACGGGTGTGATAGCTGGTGTTGGACTGTGTCCCCGTGACAGATGGTATCAAAGCCCTAGGGTTTCTAGGTTAGGGCATATTTGTGTGACATTTTATTTTATTGCATTTTATTTCATTTGTGTTCAAAAGAATGCACATCTACTGTTTGACAAAATTCTTCATCTATTGTTGGTTCATATTTGCATGCCATTTAGAACCCATGTAGTAAGTTGTGTTCACCATGAGCATGAGCGAGATTGCCGATGTCATTAGGGACATTAAAGCCGAATTGTGTGCGATTAAGAATGGGAGCCGCTACGCTCCAAATTCTTGGTGAAGTCTCAAAAGTCGTGATGAGACTAGAGTCAGGGGATACCCCCATCATAGTGAACCTGAGTACGATCCCATCGAGAAGTTTCTAAAATCTATTCGGGATGAAGTTCCAAAATTTGAGGGATGGATGAATCTTAAAACTTTCGTGGAATGACTGTCTAGTGTAGAGGACTATTTTGATTGGAATGACGCGCCAAACGAGTACAAAATTAGGTTAGTGGAGACAAAGTTGGAGGGTAATGCCAAAATTTTTTAGACTCGCTAAGAACGTCGTACTGAGTCTCTTCGGAACAAATTCATCTCCACATGGGAGGACATGAAGGTGGAACTTATCGAAATGTATGTTCCATTAACACACCGTCACCTTCTACGGAATTTGAAAACCAAGATAGACAAGTGTCCTGATTGCTCAAAGTGTCACGGATTTGGACACTTTGCTTACCAGTGCTCCACAAATTTTCCACTCCGAATTTATTGACTAAGAGAAGGTTCTAAGGAGCGAGAAAATATGAAAATGGAAGAAATTGTGTATGACCCTCATACCGTGATGAGTGAAGAGGAGATGGAAGAAGTTGACGAAAGTCTCGTTTGTGTTAAAAAGATTTCTATCTCCCTTGTGAATAGTGATGTTGGGTCGCGTACACGTGGGTCCAACGAACTGGGTACACAAGAACCATTAGTGTCAATTGAATCAAGTACCCCAGAGTCTTTATTTTTGGTTGACACGAGCACGTACAAGTTAATCGAGTTGAGTGTACATGCGTCATTCGTGTCCCTTAATTCGATCACACGAGCTGATAGTGCCCACAGAGTCGGTTGTGCCTAAGTCGTTCAGTAGAGCCAAGAGCACTTGAGTCGGTTACATGTGAGTCGTTAGCGTTGCAAGCACATGAAAGTATCGAGTCTATAGAGTCACGTACACATCATAGTCCTGAGTTGCATCCGCTTCACATTCCAAGTCTTATTGTGAGTCAACTTTTGAGTCTCGTTTTGCATTGCATGCCTAAATTAAACAGAAGACTAATTCAAACAACAATCAATACAAATTATCTGCTGATACTCACAGACGTTTCAAAGAACATCAGGTGGGCGATCAAGTGATAGTCCGGGTTAGGCTAGAGAGATTCCTGTCGGGATCCGCAAAGAAGCTCCAATCCCGAGGCGCTGGACCTTTTAAAGTTTTGGCTAGGAGTGACCCTATTGCATACGTACTTGAGCTTCCTCCAGGTACGGGGGTTCGTTCAACGTTCAATGTGGAGGACTTGGTTCATTCTCTGAGCTTAACCACACCTCCGTGCAATCCTTCCCAAAAGCCTCCTATTCACAATCCCAACCTAACTTTACAGCCGATACCCCTTCCCTCCCCAAGCAAGCAGAGAAAAGAGGTAATTAAGGAAATATTAGATGATCTTGTGGCATTCACCTGCGACAGAGAGTTTCTAGTTTATGAGATAAAGAGGGGTTAATACGTCGACTACCGAGAGTTCATGGGCCAGTCATGAAAGAGTTTGCCGCTTGAGTTCTCGTATTCCCGATCAATATCGCGATCACACTTCATCGGGGATGAATTCCTTCTGGTTCGGGAGAGTTGATGAGAAGCTTCAAAAATATTTGGTAGAGTGGGTTGGCGAGCCAGATTATTTGGTTTGTCGAGGAGAGGATTACAGTGTGTGTCACGCTATAATCAACCGAGATCATGAACATATGCCACCCGGTGCCGAGATTGTTTGGGCTAGTTGCAAGAAGTTCTACCGTGCGAGTTTCGGTACACTTGATCAGTACGACGTGCGTGTTTCATCGATGATGAAACATTTTGAGTGGGGGAGAATGACAGGGAACGCCAAGATCGAGAGCCTTGGATTTGGGGCCACAAAAAATTTTCGACTTCAGAAATGCCTAAAGAGGACACAAACCCGAGTACACCACAACTTCAAGGGAGAAGAGGAGACATAAAGACATAAAATCGTCATTGATGAATAATGCCATGGACGTCCGTGAATAGTGACGGACGTCCGTGAACAGTGACGGACATGCGTGATTTTGAGCCCTCACTGTCCCTAGGCAACGGACGTCCGTGGAAATCTCCGCCCCAGCGATGAAATCTTCTATTTTCTACGGAAAATTACCTTATTTAAGTCTATTTATTTTAGGGCTCTTTTATTACGAATTTACTTTGGTTGCCTATTTAAAGAGGCTTGTAAATACTTTTTAATTAGTTTTGACTATTATTGAATGAACTTCTGCTTTGTGGAGAGAGATTCTTCTTCCCCTGATGGGTTTGGTGTGAGGCCAAGGGAGTGATTCCCATCCATTTTCTTTTGATCTATTATTATCTTTGCTATCTATCAATTTCTGTTTGCTCTAAACCTTGATCAACTTGTTTCATATCCTAAACTCTACTCTATTAGTTTCTTGATCTGAAAACCCTAAGCCTCTTATGAAACCCTAAATCAATAAAAAACCATAAGCCTATTACAAAATCATAAATCGTTTCCAAACCCTAAACCTATCTCCACAGCCCTAGTTTGAACCGTGAATCTACATCGGATCGAAGACAAACGCCCAAACCTAGAAAAGTTAGAGTTCTATCTCTAGGCCTGATCCCGCCTCAAATCTAACGGGACTTGCGCATTGGATTGGACCCTACTCGAATCTCGCGTGATCTACCTATCAGAATTTCTAAAATCATAAGGTATTTAGATAATTTTGCGATTAAGTTTGAATTAATTTTATTTAATTTCGGCAAATCCCCATCAATCATTATTCACGCATTTTAGGGTTCCCGTCCCACGTCAAAAACTAGGATGAAAAATTTATTAAATTGAGATTCTCTAGATCAGTAATAATTGCCAGGAATCTAGTTTAATTATTGATTCTATGATGAACCAGCGAGGTTTTCAATTTGTTGTATATAGAAATAGATTCAGTCATAGTGTGGAAAATATTGTATTTTGTTCGACTTAACAAATTTTCTTGTTTTTGCCTATAGGAAAGAGATTTACCTTATATTTGATAATGTTAATGATTTGCAGCATGACATATGAAGAGAAATCCAGATCCACAATGTTGGTATCTTCAAAGCAAAAGAAGGTCCCAATCTTTGTGATGATGCCGGTTGATGCATTTGGCATTGATGCTTCTGGAATTCCAAGAATTAGAAGGTACATTTGCTAATTTTGTCTTTGATTTCCTTGAGTATTAAACTTTCCATCTTTTTACAATATTTGTTATTGCAAGGATGTTTTTGTGTTTTCTCGAAATTGTTTGTAGCCGTGAAGGAATCTTAACACAATGTTAGATAGCAGCACCCTTCATTTTCTCTTCATGTACATTTGTATTTTACGAAATGAGTATTGGGGAAAAACATCCGGACATAGCACTGGAGGTGGCGTGATCAACCCAAAACAACACCCATTTTGGTTGATGAGCCATGGGACGTGATTTAAAAAAATAAATTAGTTTTTGACTTTTTTCCCTCGGTTTGATCAAAGATAAGATAACAGCCAACCAACTTGGTGCATTGAATTTAGGCATCTTTGAGCACATTTTCAATGGTAGTTATGCATTGGATTGTGCCTAAATTTTTTGGGTGGTACTTGATCAATCTTGTCTAAGTTGCCAGAGCACCAACCTCGTGATGGGTGCCACATGGAACCTATCTGACATGGACGCAGCCCTCAGGGCTACATCCGGACATATAGTCCCGGGCCTCATACAAAATTTACATTTTGGATTCTTTTTTTCCCTTTATTTTTCAGTGGTGACCAGAAACTCTGTATATGTTGCTCTTGATCCTTTGTTGTTTCAGACTCAAGGCCTTAACTATGTCTCTAAAAGCACTCAAGATGGCAGGTGTTCATGGAATTGCTGTTGAGGTTTGGTGGGGAATTGTTGAACGTTCTTCACCTTTCAAGTATGATTGGTTTCTGTATGAAGAGCTTTTCCAGCTAATATCCAAGTCAGGGTTAAAGTTACATGTTGCCTTGTCTTTTCATTCGAGCATGCAGTCATCCACTGCTGCAAAAGGCTATGTTGGTCTTCCGTTGTGGGTAGTTGAGGTAACAATTTTTATGGTTCTTTTTCCTCCGGGCATGTTGGACATCTTTATTCTAGAGCATGAATCAAAATCTCGTCTTTCTGAATCTTCCACCTCCAATACCGAGACAATACGTTATCGGGTATCGCCGATACATTGAATGTATCGGCGATACAGTGGATTTATATGCGATATATTGGATATGTATCGTCATACCCCATGTATCTTGTATCGGTGGCCTTCGATACTGATACATATCAGTATCTTCCGAGATTTTGAACCATGTTCTCGAGGCAAAAACTATCCTGAACTACGCATCTTGAACCTTAGTGCCCAAACATTGTTGTAACCCTAATTTAAAAGATTGTTGCTAATATATTGTTTCTCTTTTCAGATTGGTTGTCGTAACAGAGATATTTATTATCGTGATCAAAATGGTTTATCGAATGATGATTATCTTACATTAGGGGTGGATCAGATTCCTTTATTTTGTGGCCGGACTGCTCTTCAATGTTATGAAGATTTTATGTTCAGTTTCATAACTAAATTTGAATCACTTATGGGAAGTATAATTGAGGAAGTAAGCATCGGTCTTGGTCCTTCAGGGGAGCTAAGGTACTTCTTTAGACCCACTCCTAGAAATGTGGTTTGTGGTGATGAATTTTTTGGTGATTGTGTATAATCTTTGTTTTTTGGATAGACGATTGTGTGTAATCTGTTTTCCATGAAGATGAATCTTGACACTCCAAAATAGGTGGCATACCCATTTCTGACTCTTAACTTTAAGCGTACAGATCATACCCAAGGCACACCCATAGCTTATAAAGGTAACATAACTACTAGAGGCTATTGTTGTTGTGGATTTTAGTTTACACCAGGATTGGCATGGATATTGCCTCCCTCATGGACAATACCTGCTACTATCGAAAATATAGTTACTCAATTTAGAAAGGGTAAATATTAGGTGTTACCCAACTATGACCTGAAAGGGGTCTAGTGAGTTCACATGGCAAGAAAAAAAATCTAAGAACACTTCATGACCAACCTTCTCACTGGTATAGTTAGTCAAGAGATTTTTTTTTTGATGGTGTAACTGTTAACCCTGTTAAGACCCATTTGAGCTCTCAACAGATCAACATCAAATACATGATAATATGAAAATAGCCTAAGATGTATGATTTTTGCATTTATCGTCACATTGATTAGGTTGCAGATCAAATTTGTAATGAGGGGGGTTGGACAAGGAGGACATGAATTTGAGATCCTAATCAATACTCTGCATTGAAACATAATCCAGTTTAAATGAATTGTCTAGTTTTATAGTCGGTTTGACTTCTTATACAACACCATGTTTGCTATATACTTTTGAATGGTCCTCCATGGATATTTTTACTCTATATCATTCATTATAGTTTTCCTATATTTCAATATTAGTCTCCCTTGTTTGGAATCATCTCAAAATATAAAAAGTCACCCATTTGGATGTAGTTGAGTCCGCTTAATTGAACTTGGAGAGTTTCTAAACTCCGATTTGTTGTTACTGAGTTAAACCTAAAACTTCAAGGTATCAGTAGTCTTGCTTCAGAGTAACTTACTTTGAACGACCATATCTCTCTAGAAAAGAATTTTGAAATGAAAAACCTACCATTGGATGGTTCATCCAGTTGCATTTCCAAAGTACTTGAGAATGCACAATTCCAACAGTGGAGAGAATTTTATGGCCAACATATTGCGAAGTGTCTTGTTGGGATCTTGGGAGGTTTATATAATTTGTGCATCACATGCATAAATGGTACATGAGTCCCAAATAAATCCAATTCAAAAAATTGAATGATCCTCCACGACCCAGATTACTCATTTTCCCAATTTCTTTATTAGAAGCCTCTTTAACCTAGGTACATCTTTCAAACACATTTAATTAGCCTAATATAACTAACTCAAATCTATCAAAACATTAATAAAATTTCCCAATTTTTTCTCAGTTCCATATTTTCTAGTTACCTCCATATCTTGCTTTATCAATTTAAAAAAAATTGTTTTAGGAACACCTTGAGTGAGTGACTTTAGAACCTTAATTTATTTTATCTATTTGAGAGAATCCTAACTCTAATAGAGAATTTTAGAACCTTAATCCTTTTAGAGCTTTCCTTGGATGCTTGACACCAAAAATTTCATACACCACTGATATTGATATGTATTAGCCACCCATATCAATTTCAGGTTCATTGAAACCTAAACAGATATGATGTCGGGTATCCCCTAGGTCTTAGTTACTAGAAGCAGCAGAAAGTGTGTAGTAGGGTGGAAGCAAAAGCATCATCAAGAGCTCGAAATTAAATATTTTATATCAGAAGTAGGAGTGGGAGCGGGATTCAGAAGCAGGAGCGGCATCAACCAATACTTTCTAGTATTGGTAGGTATCAATCGAAAACCTTACGTATCGATGCCATTGCACGGTATTTGCTGATACATATTAATATAATTTTTTCATCGTTATTTTTTTATATTCGTAGAAAAGTTAATAACATTTGTACCCTCCATTAGAATTTGTCATGGTATAACTTTTACACTAAAATCTTAAAATTAATAATAACTTAAATTTTCAGCACAAAAATTGAATAAATGTAGGTTGTTTGGCAAGAGTAGGATTTTGAAAATCTTGGGCTGTTAGGCACGGCTTTTAACTTTTTTCAGAGTTACGGAGGCATATTAGTATGTGATCATGCTCATTTTGTTGTCTCTAATATGTTTTCTTAAATATAGTGATTTTAAAGTTGATAATGGATTGCTGTCCATAACAAAATTTAGAACAGGACATGCTGTTACAGTTGTAGAGTTGCAGTCATGTATCAATGTATATTGCAAGGATCAAAATTTTGGCCAAAATGACCGAAATTTCGGTCCAAATTTGTATGGGATTCATATTTTCGGTCAAATTATCGGCTGAAATTTCGGTTTTCGGCCAAAATTTCTGTCCAAATTTTTGGTTTCGGTCATGCCCGAACCCGAAATTTTCACCGATATTTTGATCCTTGGTATATTGTATACTTTGTAAATATAGTATATCATCCTGAATCATGGTTAATAATAAATACATCAATTCATCATCATTTCAATCTCTCATATATGATAACTTATGCTTATATTGCTGTGTATACTTCATATACTAAAGTATTCATCTATTTACGATTGAACTATTACGTAAACCCAATGTAGTCAAATGGCATATGTGACCCTATGCGATGGCCTAGGGCCATCGCATATGCGGGTCGCATATGCCATTGTACCATGGCATAAATTTTTTATTTTTCAAAAAAATCCCAAAAAATTCCAAAAAATCCCCAAAGTTCCCCATATTAATCAATAATATGTTTTGTGTTAATTTTGTGCTCTATTAATTTTATAGTGTCTAAAATGCGAAATAAAAGTATATAATATAAGTATATTATAACCTATAAGTTAGAAGGGAGGTATATAATATAAGTATATAACCCATGAAAGTATATAATATAAGTCTGGGTTGCCAAGCAAGATGTTGCTTGTGTCTCCCTGTTTCCCCCATGCTTACATGAGTGCATAGGGTACATTGGACCTTATTTTTTTCGATTACACTCTTGTAACATCCATATTTCCAATCCAGATCGGCGGAATTTGTTGGCCTAAGTGCATCGTTCGAGGACGTAGACATAATGATAACGTAATTTAAAGAAGTGGGTGGGACGGTGGATAGAGAGATTAACAACCACACTAAATAAATAAAAAAATGAAAGAAATGAGGTGTAATAAAAGGAGGAAAAACAATCGAACACAATTTAATAGGACTTAGAAATTAATTCTAACTCTTTGCTTGAAGAATGAAGGTTGAAGCTTGAACCTTTTAACTCTTTACTTAGTTAACTACAAAATAGAGCAAAAGAAATTATGATTAAAGATTTAAGAGAGAGAAAGAGAGAGAGAGAGAGAGAGAGAGAGAGCACTAAAAACTCAAAAAATAGACCAAAGAGACACATATCATACCTTGGATGGATGCGGTATGGATTAGGAAGAGGAAACCCTCATTTATAAACTTTGGGGAGGCCTAAAAAGCAAAAAAAAAAGCCCCAATTGTCATAAATATGACCGTTGGAGTAGTATCCATCACATACAGTGTATGCGATGACATACATATTCCTGTCGCATATGCCATCATGGCATATGCAATCGCATACTCGCATATGACATCACTGCGTAAACCCCATTATATATATATGCATTCATAATAGTATCATATTTATATAAGAGGCCAGGGACTATGCGTCCAAACCAGCTGGGCACCATGTGGCCCCCATCATGAGGATCGGGTACCGCCGCAACTTGGATAAGATCGATCAGGTACCACCCAAAAAGTTTGGGCATGATTCAATGCATACCCACTATTAAAAAAGTGTCCAAATTCAATGCGCCATGTTGGGTGGGCGTTACCCTCTCTTTGACCCATCAAATGAAGGGCTAACAATTCCCAAAACGTATATTTTTTAAAAAAAATCATGTGCCACATGGTTGATCAACCCAATACCGGTTTTGTTTGGGTTGATGGTGCCACATGGCACGTGATTTGGCACCTGGATGCAGTGATTTTGGGTTGCATCTGGATGCATTTCCCTGCCACTCTTTATATAATTATATTTAAGAATATATTTTTTTTTCCAAATTATAAAAAATAAATCACATCGTATTGTCGATATGTATTACCCATTCTGATATGTATTGGTCTTGAGAGGTGGCCAATATGGTTATTGATACGGATTTTTCAACAATATTGGGTTCACTAACTGACATCGGTAGGCATCAGTTAATACCCGTACATTTAAAATTTTCTCTCATAACGCTCAAAACTGAGGCTACCCAACCCAAACCTAACCAAACCGAAGCCAACAGAGATTCTGCCACAAGGCATACCGAAGCTGTAACCAGGAAAGGCTTAGGTTGCTAATGTTGGGTCTGGGACCGTATGGAGAATTCTACTACTAGGGTGAGTCCCACAACTTCGTAGGTAAACCCAATTCTAGTTTAAAGAAAAGACGTAGAAATGTACTTGCATCACTAAAGGATATAAATGATTACATAATTTCATACATAGTATGTATTATTATTTAGTTGGATCAGGTAATTTGAGAATTCCTAAGTCTTTTAACACAAGATTTCGATACCAAGCACTGACCATGGCCATCACATATACTCTGCCTTTCGGGCGAAGAGTTGAAGAGGAGCGTTGCACTATGGCTCAAAGGTGGATACGAGGCACTGCTCACCTGGTGGAGCTGCTAAGGTACCAATTGATTCATTGCCGTTCGTATGGGCCTATATCCCCATTGTCGGATTTTGTTCGCCAAGACGCTTGGCAGTGAATTATTTAATTAAGGCACCTGATAAAAAGCTAAAATTCTTTCATTATATGTTAGAAAGCTATTTCCTATTGTGATGGAATTTATTTAATTTTATTTTTTTAATTAACTGTGTGAAGTTATTTCTCTAGTGACAAATAATGAGGAAAACCAGATCTACTTATTTTCTTTGGTTGGTAGAATAATGCTAAGCTCTTCTGTGAGCTTTAATTTCATTGTTAGAAAGAGTGATGATGTAAAAACACTGTATATATTTCGTAAATTTCAGTACTCACTTTCAAATAAACACAAATAAATTTCAACAAAAACTGGTAATTTTGAAGCCTTTTAAAGATTTTTCTTATCAATGGTAGCGTACAGGTATCCAGCCCATCCTTCAAATGATGGTAGATGGAAGTTTCCTGGGATTGGTGAATTTCAATGCTATGATAAGTACATGTAAGTTCTTCTCATCTTTCTGCAATGATTGAATTCATATTGTGATTTTCTTTTAAAATCCTTCTGTGCCAGGATGGAAAACTTGAAGATGGCCGCTTGCCAGGAAGGAAAACCTGAGTGGGGAGACAAGGGTCCACAGAATGCTGGGTGTTATAATAGTCTTCCATCTGGGGTTCCTTTCTTTGAGCAGGGAGAGGAGAACTTTCTTTCTGATTATGGTCGTTTTTTTCTTGTACGTTTTACTTGAACCTTGCCATATGCATGTTATCATTTTCACCATATCAACGCTAAAGACCAAAGTTTAAAAAATCAGTGTTGGAGGTGGTATCATCCAAACCTCTGGTTCGATACATATCGTTGATACCGATACATATCTTCCTGTACCAATGGATACCAGTCCCTTGTTATGCTGTAAAAAATTGACAGTATTGGTTGATAATGAGAGTGAAACTTTCCTTTTGATATCGGCTGATACCGATTTAGGTGTAGGTATCAGTATCAGCCAGGTTAAATACCGACATACTGTATACATTGCTAAAGGCATTTAAGCAAGTCACTGTTTTCTACTTGCTGTGATTTTCCTTAGTATAACTAGAATTAATTTCGAAGGCATGAGATAAAGAAAATTCCTTTGTTCTTTTTGTTGTCATTTTAAAAGTTGAGAGTTTGGTTCTTAATATAATTCTGAAAAGCGTGTAGCATGTATTTGCCAGTCTTCAAATTGTTAGAGATTTTCTTCATCTTTTTTCAGGAGTGGTACAGTGGGAGGCTGATCCATCACGCAGATGCTATACTCGCCAAGGCAGCGAAAATTTTCAATAAGTATCGTGATAATGGGCTGAATTCAGTTTTATTAGTGGCAAAAATTGGTGGAATATACTGGTGGTATCAAACAGATTCGCATGCAGCTGAACTTACAGCAGGTTATTATAACACTGCTTTCAGGGATGGATATGATAATCTTGCGTCAGTGTTATCTCAACATGGAGCTGCTTTACATATTTCGTAAGTTTCTTCTGCGGAAGGTTCTTACTCATTTCTTTGATAAACTTGAAAGGAAAGTGCGAATCAATCTGGAATGGGGCTGTCAATGGGCCTGGTCAGGTTGGGCCAACACCTGTTTCAACTCTCCCTGGCCCGGCCGATGGGACAACCTGACCCGACCTAACATTTGATTCGACCTGATCTGACCCGATGGGTTGAGTTTATGTGCCTGACCCGATTCAAAAATCAGGCAGTTTGGGTAACGGGTGAACCCAATCTGTTAACAGCCCTAATCTGGAAACAATTCTTTACCTTGTTGCACTTTCTACTTAACAGAAGTTAATATATTTAAACCTGCAGCGAACATGCTGATATTACTAATTATTTTCTTTTAGGTGCTTAGAGATGCTAGACTGTGAAATTCCATCTACCTATCTTTGTAGCCCTGAAGGTTTACTCCAGCAGGTTAGATTTCCATTATTGTAAATGTTAGGATACTTATTTTGTGAAAATTTTCATGTAGCTGCTTAGAAATGCTAGAATGTGAATTTTCATCACCCTATATTTGCATCCTGAAGATTTACTCCAGCACGGTAGATTTCCGCTATCGTAAAAAATTGCTTTCCTTGTTCTGTTATGGTCGCTTTCCTATCATTAATAGAATTTTATAACAATGTTCATCAACTATTCCGATTTTACTGAACAGAGATTTTTTAAATTATTTACTAAACAGGGGACCATTTCGGACATTTACCATACTTGTGTGTAGATTTACACTTTTACTCTTATTATGTGTGCAAATGTTTGTGTTTGATATAGGATCCAACTCCCATCGTCTACTTTCAAACGAAATTGAAGAAAGAGAGATTTACTCTATAATTGATAGACTTTGAAAGGTCCACACCACATGTGGTATTGGTGCCCTATTTAATAAATACTTTTAAATTTTTTTCTTTTCATTAAAATCAGGATTCATGATGAATTTTCTGGTAAACATCCTATCTTTTAATGACTTATGCCTACCCTTTGTGTTGCTGTCGAGTATGCATTTTCTATTGAAAATTTTAATTTGACAAGACTTTAGTGTTGGGGTTTCCTTCTATCTATTTGTTACACCATCTCAAAATCAATTCCATCGTCACATGCTGTGTTATAATTTGATTTGATTAAGGATTGAAATATCAGCACTTGAGCACAAATTAACCACCTAGGAGTCAAAGAATGTCACTTGATAGAGTGTTGGATGATAACGTCTATTTTTCACTCATAAAAATAAAATAAAATTTAAGATATAAAAAATCCTGGGCATAGGAAAATAGTATGTAATATGTTATGAAATGATATATAGTACATATTATTTAAAGGATGGGTGCACCATATTGCCAAGCTTAAAAATGTTCTGTGTGTACATTTATGATTTTCACTTAAACAATACAAATTTTGTAAAAAAATGCCGTGTGCATTTATAATTATATATATATATATATATATATATATATATATATATATATATATATATATTCATTAGATTGATATGGGCAATAAAGTGGTGCGTACGATTGATTTAATGGTTGTGGATTTAGGGTTTTACAGAAGGGGGAAGAAGAGAAAGAAGAAGAAATATGGAATTAGGGTTATGTGTGTTAGATTGCATACATCCCAATATTATATATATATAATCTCTACTGAATCACTAACATAGAGTACATCGAGATACATGAAATATAAGAAATAGAGGAGTAATCGAAAGTTAACTCTGACACACCTACTATGACTACATACACACCAATGGTTCTAACTGTATTCCGTAACCCCCCCCCCCCTCTCTCAATTTGGTGCATAGATGCCAATCATGCCCAACTTGGAAGATATATCTTGCAATTTGATCTTACCAATGACTTAGTAAGAATTTTGGTCAATTGGTCTTCTGGGGCAAATTTTCACTTATAAAAAATAGAATTTAAGATATAAAAATCCAGGGCATAGGATAATAGTATGTAGTATGTTATAAAATGGTATATAGTACATATTATTTAATGAATAGGTTTGCACCATATGGCCAAGCTTAAAAATGTTCTCTGTGTACATTTATGATTTTCACTTAAACAATACAAATTTTGTAAAAAAATGCCGTGTGCATTTATAATTTTATATATATATATATATATATATATATATATATATATATATATATATATATATATATTCATTAGAATGATATGGGCAATAAAGTGGTGTCTACAGTTGATTTAATGGTTGTGGATTTAGGGTTTTAGAGAAGGAAGAAGAAATATGGAATTAGGGTTATGTGTGTTAAATTGCACACATTCTAATATTATATATATATAAAATCTCTACTGACACACTAATATAGAGCACATCGAGATACATGAAATATAAGAAATAGAGGAGTAACTGAAAGTTAACTCTGACACACCTACTATGACTACATACACACCAATGGTTCTAACTGTATTTCGCACTCCCCCTCTGAAGTTGGTGCATATATGTCAATCATGCCCAACTTAGAAGATATATGATGCGGGACGCCAAGATCAAGAGTCGTAGATTTGAGCCGCAACAAATTTTTCAGTCAAAAAGAAGCAGAGCGAAAACCAGAACTAGGCGTAAAGATGAAAATTCTGGAGAATGGACGGAGCACATGGCAAATTCGATCAATCGAATGTCGACATCGATATTTTATATATATGAATTTCGATCGATCGATTTTCACTTTCGATCGATCGAATTTCAATTTCGATTGATCGAAATCTCGTCGAGTTAGTTTAAATTTTTTTTATTTTTTTCTATTTCGAACTTAAGTTTTAGGGGCTTATTTGTCTTTTATTTAGTATTTGTTTTAGGGTTTTATTTTATTGTAAGACCTCCTATATAAGGTCATTAAGAAGAGCATTGTAGCTTAGTTTTTTATTAATGAAAAGAGAGTTGCTTTTGTGCAAACCCTAGAGAGCTTGTGAAAAGTTTTCAATCGAGGGAGTGAATCCTTCAAACCTTGAAGAGTGAGCGATCGTTTCTTGTGCGACTTGGTGCGAAGCCGACGTACAACCGTGGTGTGAAGCTTCGGAAAACCCTTGGTGTGAGGCCTTGGAATCTATCTTTTTAGTTTGTCTTTTCTCTAGTTGTCAGGTATTATTTTTCTTTATTTCCATTGATAAAAGAACAAAAATCTAAAAAGAATCGTATTCCATGATATCATTAGTCTCCCCTTTTGAACTATTTATTCAAGTTTTATCTCCTTCAAAATCTCCGAGGAATCAAATCCGATATCGCAATTATCGCTTGATGCCCTAAACTAGAGCGAAACTCGAGTTCCTTCATCGGAGTCGTTTTTCTAGATTGGGAAATCTTCACGCATGCGAGCGCTAGAATGGATTAACCTAACTGCCTTATTAATTTCATTGAATCAATTTTATGTGTTGGTGTGATTTTGAAAATTTTCGTTGTTCAATTCATTCTAAAGTTAATCCCAAATTCGCATATTAGGATTTTAGCATTTGTCCCGCGTCAGTTTTGGTATCAGAGCACAATCTTAGTTTAGGGTTGTCCGTGTCATATAGATTTTAGGGTTCGCTTGAATTTAGTATATTTTTTCCTGCATAATTCCGTCATGGATACCAGTACCTTGAGCCCCTGATTAGAGATCTTGCATCTAAGGTAACCGCTAGTCAAACTCGGATAGTTGAGCACATCGCTGATCAACAAGCTTGACATGAGGCTTTAGAGACTCGTTTCGAAGATATCAATGAGCATCACTGAGAATCACAAGAGTCAACAACCGTGACCGTAGGAGAGATGTTCCTCCCCGACGTGAGGTCCAAACCAATCTGGACGATAAGGTCATGAAATCTGTGAAAATGAACGCCCCTACTTTTGATGGGAAAAGACAACCCAAGGCCTTTCTCGAATGGATCGCTAGCATGGAAAACTACTTTGAATGGTATGCCATGTCCGAAGACCGCAAGGTCAGATTTGCCAAACTCAAGCTTATGGGTCAAACCAGACTTTATTGGTTGGGAGTGGAGCGTCATAGGCAAATTCAGGGTCTTCGTGCTATTTCCACGTGGGCTGAAATGAAAGTCCAACTGCACGAAAAATACGTTCCCGTATCATATGATGAACATATTCTTGATCAATGGCAGTTATTGCATCAAGGAGACTCTCCAGTCACAGAGTACATCGATCGGTTTGAAGACCTGATGACCCAGGCCAATGTCGATGAGTCAGCAAAAGTTACCCTCTCCCGATTTCGAATGGGTCTTCGCCCAGAGTTACAGAGGGAACTCATTTCTTATCCCGTTGCAGATCTCGAGGAATGTTTTGCTAGGGTCGAAGAATTAAAACGGTATCTCGACACCCCCAGTCATGACCGATCTAAGTCTTCCAAACTTGAGCATCAATCTAATCCTATTGAAAAGGGAAATAATGCCTTTAGTCAATCCTCAAAATCCATAATTCCTCAAGTTGACAAAGGAAAGGAACCAATGGTCGAGAGTTCTAAGTGTGCCCTGCAACAATGTTATAAGTGTCAAGGTTTTGGTCACTTTGCATCCCAATATCCTAATAAGGGTCAAACCTTGATCATTCAAGAGCATACTGAGAAAAAGAGCAACGAGATACCCGTAGAAGTGTACGAACCGTGTAAAGCACCAAGTGATGAGGAAGGCGAGGTTCCAGTCAGAGCCATAGGTTGCATTAGGCCAATTCCTATTGCCGAGGATGGTGTTGATAATGTGTTCATCTCAAGTGAGTCATTAGAGTTGGTAGGATCATATCATCATTCTGATTTGCATGGGATTAACAATCTGAATTTATTGAGCACTGGAAATACGCATTATCGGACTAACACATTGGATATTTTTAATGACTTTGATACTAACAGTTTTGTGTTAATTCCTGATGGTTCTGAACATGTGGAATCTTTCCCAATCTCAGAAAAGGGTAATAATGGAGATCTCGATCTTCTTTTAGACAAGGGCAACCATTCGATAGTTGCCATAATGGATCTTACGCCTATTCTTGATCCCACTACCCCGCCCTTTGATCCATTCCTTCTTGAGCATCCAATCGAACCACCCCCATTGTCCCATTTTCTATCCTGTACCTTACCTGTGCAACATGAGAAAAGGTCGAATGAGGAGGTTATCGAATTTCCAAGCTTCCATGCCAATAGAGGTAAACATCATGAGTATCTCATAGCGTGGAAAGGTAAGCCACGAATGAAGCTTCCGAAGTGTGCCATCCATGGATTCCCAAACTCATCGGAGATGAGTTTTTCCCACCCGGGGAGAATGATGCGGGACGCCAAGATCAAGAGCCGTAGATTCGAGCTGCAACAAATTTTTCAGTTAAGAAGAAGCGGAGCGAAAACCAGAACTAGGCGTAAAAATGAAAATTCTGGAGAATGGAAGGAGCACATGGCAAATTCGATCGATCAAATTTAAATTTCAATTGATCAAAAATTTTGATTGATCGAAATAGGACTTCGATCGATCGAATGCCGACGGCGATATTTTATATATATGAATTTCGATCGATCAATTTTCACTTTCGATCGATTGAATTTCAATTTTGATTGATCGAAATCGCGCCGAGTTAGTTTAAATTTTTTTTATTTTTTTCTATTTCGAACTTAAGTTTTAGGGGCTTATTTGTCTTTTATTTAGTATTTGTTTTAGGGTTTTATTTTATTGTATGACCTTCTATATAAGGTCATTAAGAAGAGCATTGTAGTTTAGTTTTTTGATTAATGAAAAGAGAGTTGCTTTTGTGCAAACCTTAGAGAGCTTGTGAAAAGTTTTCAATCGAGGGAGTGAATCCTTCAAACCTTGAGGAGTGAGCGATTGTTTCTCGTGCGACTTGTTGTGAAGCCGACGTACAGCCGTGGTGTGAAGCTTCGAAAAACCTTGGTGTGAAGCTTTGGAATCTATCTTTTTAGTTTGTCTTTTCTCTAGTCGCCAGGTATTATTTTTCTTTATTTCCATTGATAAAAGAACAAAAATCCCAAAAGAATCGTATTCCATGATATCATTAATCTCCCCTTTTGAACTATTTATTTAAGTTTTATCTCCTTCAAAATCCCCGAGGAATCAAATCTGATATCACAATTATCGCTTGATGCCCTAAACTAGAGCGAAACTCGAGTTCCTCCATCGGAGTCGTTTTTCTAGATCGGGAAATCTTCATGCATGCGAGCGCTAGAATGGATTAACCTAACTGCCTTATTAATTTCATTGAATCAATTTTATGTGTTGGCGTGATTTTGAATATTTTCGTTGTTCAATTCATTCTAAAGTTAATCCCAAATTCGCATATTAGAATTTTAGCATTTGTCCCGCGTCAATTTATCTTGCAATTTGATCTTACCAATGACTTTAGTAAGAATTTCAATCAATTGGTCTACTGAGGCAACTTGAGGTTTGCTGAATTTACGAGATTCCACCTTTTCGCTGATGAAGCGGCAATCATGGGTCAAAATATCGTCCGATACCGATACGTATCGGACGATACGTATCGGTTTTGGAGGTCAGCGGTACGATACATAGGGTATGTATCGTACCCTGTATAAAATAAGCAAATTATCGCCCGATACGGACAAAATATCGTTCGTATCGTCCGTATCGGACGATAATTTGAGTAAAAATAAAATTTTTGATAAAAGTTGAAATTATCGTCCGATACGAACGATAATTTCAAATTATCGTCCGATAATTTGAAAAAATGATGGGCCCCACCCATTGACCCGACTAAAGGGTCGGGTAACCCTTATTTTTTTCCCATTTTCTTCCTCTCTTCTTCCTCTCTCGTTTTTGGATTATTTGCACCCTAAATCGGCGCCAAATTGCACAAAAAATCATGGGATCAACGTGGAAGGTACGTGTTTATCATTTTACCATCGTTTTATTTCATTTTAAATACTAAAATAAGGTAGATCTACCTAATTTAAGGGTAGATCTACCTTAAATAAGTGTAGATCTACCTTATTTAAGGGTAGATCTACCTTAAATAAGTGTAGATCTACCTTAAATAAGGGTAGATCTACCTTAAATAAGTGTAGATCTACCTAATTTAAGGGTAGATCTACCTTAAATAATTGTAGATCTACCTTATTTAAGGGTAGATCTACCTTATTTAAGGGTAGATCTACCTTATATAAGTGTAGATCTACCCTTAAATTAGGTAGATCTACCTTTAAATTTTACAATATGATGGGTCAAAAATAATTATATGTGACTCCATTTAAAATATTTAAATTGATAGGTCAAAAATAATATAAATAATTATAATTAAGGGTCACATGTAATCAATATGGGTCACATATAATATGGGTCACATATCATATGGGTCACATATAATTAATAAAATAATGGGGTCAATATGGGTCACATATAATTTAAACTTAAAATTAATATGGGTCACATATAATTAAATTTATGACCCATATTGATTATATGTGACCGTCACATATAATTAAAATAATTAATATTATGGGATATGTCCCATAAAATATTAGAATAATATGGAATAAATTTCAAATAAATTTTTAAAAATTATAATAATATCAAATAAATATTCAAAAATAATTAAAAATTAGAATAATATAAAATAAAATTTCAAATATAATCTAAATTTTATAAAAATTAGAATAATATCAAATAAATTTAATAAAATATAATCTAATATTTTTAAAATAGCAATAATTAAAAAATAAATTTTATTTTCAAATGTAAATTAGATGTTTACTTTAATGCAATCGTTTGCTCATTCATGCAGGTGAAATAAATAAATATGGTACGCTCGATGATCCAAATATGGCAATATGGTACAGCAGTAGATGGTAATAGACTCCAGATACAATGTAAGCTTTGTGGAAAAAAACTGCTGGGAGGAGGTATCACACAATTAAAGGAGCATCTGGCTCATGTAAAGGGAGAGACAAGAGGGTGTCCCAGTGTACCCAGAGAGGTAAAAGAAAATATTAGAGCTAGTTTACAAGCGGCAAAGGGAAAGAAAAAAGCTGAAGCCGATCGTGATGGGGAAATGTATGAGAGAATCAGGAGGCGAGATCCAGAGTTTACATCAGCTGCACCTGAGGATGATGAGGATGAGGATGAGCGGATAGTGAGAGCTATGAGAGAGAGTGCCAGGGAAGCACAACAGTGGCGAGATCAGGAAGAAGCCGATTATCGGTTTCGGTCCAGGTTGAGGGGCCCATCCATACCTGCTACCGGTGGTGGATCTAGTCATAGGCCACATATTGTTGAGGATGATGAGGATGTTGAGCGATCACGTTATGAGGGTCAAGATCTGGAGGGATTATAGTCGCCTACTAGAGGTCAGACATGTTCTCTATGGATCCATTCATGTATCGCACTGAAAGCTCCAAACAAAGCAAATTGAGTGCAATCTCACTTACAAAAATGGGGAAGAAGCTTGGAAAATCCATTGCCAAGTTTTTTATATACAACCACATTAGCCAAGGCGTACTCATTGCTTCAAAAGCATGATTGATACAAGTGCGAAGTTGGTCCAGAGTTAAAAAGCCTTCTCCATATGAGATATTTGGGCCCTTACTAATGATGAGTATGATGAGATAACCCTATGTACAAAGCTTTGAGGATGTATGGGATGAGAGAGGTTGCACAATTATGTGCGATGGATGGACTGGTCCCACAAAGAAGAGTTTGATAAACTTTTTGATTTACAGCGATGCCGGGACAGTATTTTTGAAATCAGTTGATGCTTCTAGACACGTAAAGACTGCTGACTACCTCTTTAAACTAATGGATATGGTAGTACATGAGGTTGGAGAGCGCGTTGTCTTGGTGGTAACGCATAATGCGCAAACTACAAAGTCACGGATTAAAACTAATGGCGAAGAGACGCCACCGATCGACCCTGTGCCGCACATTCGTGGACCTCATTCTTGAGGATTTAGGAAGAGAAGCAAGACACGAGCAACTATTCAAAAGGGAAGAACGACACTTCCTACCGCATGACAAAGGATAAGTCAATTTAATGAGAGCGTTCACGAACAATGAGTTGCTCCGACCTGCGATTACACGTTTTGCAATACAATTCTTAGCCCTACAGAGTTTGGCTAGATATAGGCGTGAGCTGAAAAGCATGGTGTCGTCGGAAGAATGGAATCAACATGAAATGGGACTCCCACGAGCGAAGAGACTAGTTTGTACTGAAGTTGCTGACCTGATCTACAGCACGCAGTTTTGGGCAGATGTCGACCACCTGATCGCCGTCACTACCCCGTTGGTGCAAGTGTTGAGATTGGTTGATGGTGATGACAAACCAACGATGGGGTACGTTTATGAGTCAATGGATAAGGCAAAATTGACTATAAAAACCAAATGCCCTACAAAATATAAACGATACTGGGCGATTATCGACAAGAGGTGGGATGCACAATTTCCCCAGTACTTGCATTCAGCAGGTATAACATGTTGCACAATTATGTAGTGATTTTTATTTATTTATTCATTATTTTCATATACTGATGAAATTGCTCATATTTGATGTGTAGCACACTACTTGAATCCAGCTTTCCAAAGATGCGACGCTCGAAATGAGTGACACCGAAGTGTATACCGGTTTGCTCAATGTAATCCAAAGAATGCTCCTTGAGTTGGCGGACCAAGGCCAAGCCATAAGAGATGTGAGTGATCATAGTATCATACCTTATAAGTAATAAGTTAAATGTCATGTGATATTATCATCTATTTATTGATATGTGCCTTACTGTGTTTCATCTTTATAGATTGACATGGTTCGCAAGAGACATGGGTCATTTGGGACCCTGCTAAATCCCAAATTAAAACCACAAAGATTGGTGGATGCATTATGGAGGTGATGGTCCCGATATTGAGGCGGGTAGCAATGAGGGTATTGTAAGCGTGTTCCTCGTCCAATCAATTAGAGCACTTTCTCTCTCATACTAAGACAAGGAATAGACTAATTATGGACCGATTGGAAAAGTTAGTCTACCGCCACTACAACACATGCGATTAAGGGTCGAATATACAGAGGACCAACCGTGGTAAGCAATTAAATGAAGTCTTAGATCCTCAATTATATGAAGTCTTACTTACATATTATACTAATTCATCTATCATATTCTACCTTGCAGACGGTGATTATTTTGATCCCATCCGGGTTGGATTATATATTCGAGGAGGATGACCCTTTGAATGAATGGATCAAGAGAGAGAAGAGCCGCCTTGGATAGTGAGAGCATCGAATGGTGGACAATGCCGAAGAGTAGTGGAGCAAAGAAGCTTCCCAACCACCGAGGCGAAAGAAGATTGAATCGTCATTCAGTTGGTTGGATCGATGACGAAACGCATAAACGGAGTGGTGAGGATGATGGTGGAGGGGATGTTGGCACTAGTGGTGGAGGGGAGGATGCTGGTACCTCTGATCCTTATAGAGATATGGCGGCATGGGACGATGACTCGACGCCGTTAACATAGTTCGACACTCCTACATTTAGAATGGGAGGGGTTGAAGGAAGAGGAGCGTCGGGATCATATCAAACACCACCACCACCACCACCACCACAAGATGATACGGATATGGGTTATATGACTTCTAGCTTCGGGAGATTCAGTTTGCAAAATACCGAAGATTCAGCAACTAGTAACCCATACTACCAGCCACAACAAGCTTACTCGGTGCCATATGACTTTGTTGGTTAGATTTTTGGAGGACCGGCCTTTACGTACTACACTGAGCCATATTCGTTGCTACAGCCTCAGTTTCAAGAGGGCACATATAATCATAGGTATCAATATGGGCAACATTATAGGCAAAGGCCGGAAAGCTCGCGCACCGATGATGACGATGATCATGAGGGCCAAGAACCACCACGAAATTCAATGTGGCTCTAAAGTAAGTTTTCCATGTACAATTAAATTTATTTTTATCAACATAGCTATTATTTTTGACAATATATAATTTATTTTTGTCAATATACATTGTAATTTAGTTTATGCGTGTCTGCGTCGATCAAATTATGAAATATTGTTAATAAAATAGGCATGTGATCAGCTGGTCGAACATAATGTTAGAAGATCTATTACATTAAGTCAAAAATGTGATCTTAAGTCAAAAATAAGTTACAAAATAGGCATGTGACTTAGGTTAAGTTACAAAATAGGCATCTTACTTATATATTCATCTAAATAATGCATCAAATAAGTCAAAAATAAAAGCAAAAATAGTTGAAATAAATACAAAATAAATAAATATAAATTTTCAGATTTTTTGGGGATTTTTTTTCAAAATACCAGTTTTTTGAATGTATCAAACCGATACATTCAATGTATCAAACCGATACATTCAATGTATCGCCGATACATTGAATGTATCGGACATATCGAGACGTCATCCGGAAGTCGTGATATACGCACTGTGGCAATCCACTTTCAATGTGTTTAGTTCTTTCATGATATACCATATTCTCTGCTATGTGTAGGCAGACTCATTATCACCATATAAACTCATAGGAAGGTTCACTTGAATTCCAAGGTCTAACAAGATATATTTCAACCGCATGCCTTCATGTGCTCCTTGAGACATGGATCTATACTCGAACTTGACACGTGAGTGGACCTAACATATTGTTTCTTGCTCCTCCAGGTGACCAAGTTTCCACCAAGAAACGTAACATATCCTGCGGTAGACCTATCACTAACAGATCCAACCCAATCTGCACCAATAAAGATTTCAACATCAAGGTGCCCAGGGTTACTATAGAGTAGCCCCTTCCTTGAACTACCCTTTAAATACCTCATTATTCTAAATACTGCTTCCAAGTGTGGAGAGTGAGGGGCATGCATGTCCTGACTGACCATACTGACTGCATAAGAAATGTCAGGCCTCGTCATAGTAAAATATGACCTTTTCCAGTACTCTCTAATATCTAGTCACATCTTTGAGAGCTTCTCCCTCTTTGATACTACTCCTATGATTAGGATCCATAGAAGTGTCAGCTGGTTTACACCCAAACATTCCGGTTTACACTCAAACATTCCAGCATGCTTCAACACGTCTGAGGTATACTTCTATTGTGACAAAACAATTTCATTTTGAGACCTTGCAACTTCTATCCCCAGAAAGTGTCGCAAAAGGTCTTAAGTCTTTAATATCAAACTCTTGGCCCAATTGATATTTTAACGTTATGATTACTTCACTGTCATCCCAGTGACAATGATGTCATCAACATACAGTCTCAATGATATTCATCGCTTCTCTGATAGCCAAATCTGATGACAACGTCTGAGAACCTTTTGAACCATGCCCTTGGGGACTACTTCCGTCCATAAATAGCCTTCTTTAGCTTTCACACCTGGTCGTTCTCCCCCTCACGTATGAACCCAAGGGAAAGTAGCATATACAATTCTTCCTATAGGTCTCCATGCAAAAATGCCTTTTGGATACCGAGCTGTTATAAGGGCAACTTTCTGTGGGCAGCCAATGATAGAAGAACTCTGATAGTATCTAGTTTGCCACTTGATTAAAGTTATCATAGTAATCAACACCAGGAGTCTGAGTGCACCCCACCCTCTAGTGGCCAACCTTCCTTTAATATCTTTGAACTGTACCATCTGGCCGATACTTTACTGTGTACACCCACTTGCATCCTACAACCTTCTTTTAGTGACCTCCCATGTTTGACTTTTCTGTAGTGGCTGCATCTCTTTTACCATTGCTTCTTTCCATTCGGGTTGAGACAAAGCTTCAGAACAGTTAGGAATAGAAATGGAATCCAACGAAGCAATGAAACTGGAATATGGAGAAGAAAGAGCATGATAATACAGAAATTTATCAATGAGATGTCTTGTACCATTCCGAAGAGCAATAAAAAGGTCAAGATCAAAAGCTTGAGGAGGTTGAGAAGGACCTTACTCAGGAAGAGCCACTGGGTTCATGTCTTGAAAAGGAGGGGCATTGTCCTTGTTTTTCACCTCTTTCAAACATAGAACCTTTTTACTCTTTCAATTTCTTCATGAGACTTTTCTTGATGATTACTTGCATTAGCCAATTCTTTTTCAAGTTCAACTTCAGCGTTCTCCTCTTCCCCTGTCACACATAGTAGGGGAAGAGCACCAGGCCTCTTCATTTCTATCCTTCTCCCTCTGAATAGGACATTATGAGTGAGAATAATACTATCTTAAAAATGTGACATCCATGGTCACAAATATCATTCCACTGTAAGGATCATAGCATTTATATCCTTCCTGTCCTGATGCATGACTCACAAAAATACACTTCACAGCTTTGCAAGATAGCTTACCACGATGAATGGGTGGAAAATGAGCAAAACATACACACCCAAAGATCCGTGGCAGAACTAAGAAGGGACGATAGTGAGGACACCCAATGGAAATATGACTCTTCCCGTCAAGGAGAAGAGTAGGATTACAATAAATAAGGTAGGGGGCAGTGAGAACAACTTCCACTACAATCTTTTGGGAACATTCATGCCAATCAACAACTTCAAGGAGGGAAAATAGTACTGTGAGGGAGAACAATACTGAGTATCTTAAAAAAATGTGACATTCATGGTCACAAATATCGTTCCACTGTGAGAATCATGGCATTTATATCCTTTCTGTCCTGATGGATAGCTCACAAAATACACCTCACAGCTTTGCAAGATAGCTTACCACGATCAATGGGTGGCAAATGAGCAAAACATACACACCCAAAGATCCGTGGGGGAACTAAGAAGGGGCGACTGTGAGGGCACCCAATGGATTTATGACTCTTCCCATCAAGGAGAGGAGTAGGATTACGATTAATAAGGTATGAGACAGTGAGAACAACTTTCCCCACAATCTTTTGGGAACATTCATGCCAATCAAAAGAGAACGAGCAACTTCAAGGAGGTGTCGTTTTTCTGTTCCACGACTCCATTTTGTTGTGGAGTACAAGGATGTGGACTGCCTCTCAATTTCACGAGTGTGAAGATAAGATTGAAGATGATGTGAGGAATACTCACCCCCATTATTTGATCTTAAAATCTTCACACAAGCATTGAATTGAGTTTGCACCCGCTTGAATAGACTAAAAAACCGTGCTAACCTCATCTTTCGATTTCATAAGAAACATATTTGTATACCGGGAACAATCTTTAATAAAAGAAACAAAATAGCAAACCACGAGCAAGAATAACAGGGGATGGCCCCCACAGATAGAGTGAATAATAGGAAATAGAGTTGTACTTCTTTCATTACTGAAAGGATAAATTGTTCTGGTATGTTTTGAGAATTGACAAGGTTCACATTTGAAATTTTTATAGTCCGAACTGTTAAACAAAATATGCAAACATGGTTAAGATAAATGGCCTAATCTCTGGTGCCATAGCTGGGCAGTCTCCATGGAGGATGCACTCATAGCCACTGGTCAATGAAAAATCTGTTGTTGTCACTCCAGGATGTAGAGCCCTTCTCTTCTATCCCATGACCAAGGTCCTTCCTGATCTCTAGGATGTAGAGCCCTTCTCTTGACAGAAGACTGACAAGTATTTTCGGAACATGTAAAGCAGATCAAAGAGATAAACCATTCACATGGATATGCCCTTTACTAGATACAGGGACTAAGGACCTATCAACAACATGAATACTACATGATGAAGATAAAGGAGAAAGAGTCTCAGATGCTGACAACATACGAATCATGTGATCAGTGGATCCTGAATCAATGTTCCAAGAGGACTGAGAAGCAGTAGATGTATTGGCAGAATCAATGGTACTTGACTCAGCAATATGGGAGGAAGATGCCAGGCCAAGATGAGATAGAGTAGCCCGCTGAAGGAGGCTCTGTAGATCCTGGTTACCACTCTGTGTGAAGTCACTAGAGTCGATGCTGCAGATGCTCAAGTAGGACCATCAGCAGTAGGCTCTGTACCAGTGGACTGATATGCCCTATTGTTGTAGGTGTTAAAAAAACTTTGGCTTGCTGATGAGGTCCCAAAAAGTATTGCCCTTGTGTATTAGATTGCACACATCTCAATACTATTCATATGTATGTATATATATCATCTCAACTGAAGAAACTTAGTTGGGTTGGAGTTCCGGCCAGCTTTTATATTAATAACCAATGTAAAGAAGACAAGTACATCCCTCAATACAAGTAATGCCCCAATATCAATTATACACACCCATACATCCAATGTATCACCCACACTAACAAATTTCATTCAAGTCCCTATGGTCGCACTATTCTATTGGTCTACGTTGATGATTATCCTCACGGGGATGATGAGGTCTTCATTAGACAGGTCGAAGGCGAGCTGGGTTGTACCTTTGAGGTGAAAGACTTAGGGAACCTTAAGTACTTTCTTGGATTGGAGTTTGCTAGGTCTCAAAAAGGGATATTTCTCGCTCAATAGAGGTATGCCATTTATATGCTTTGTGACACCGGAATGCTCGGATGCAAGCCAACTTCTTCTCCCAGTGGATAAAAAACTATCTCTACATGAAAAACATGGTGAATTGCTCTCAGATCCTCATGAGCATAGGCCAAAATCTCGAATTTCTGAGACGTATCGTCCAACTTCCTGGACGATACGTATCGGTGTATCGGGCAATATATTCAATGTATCGGCGATACATTGAATGTATCCTCCTAGTACAATTTTTTTTTTTTTTTTTTCTAAATCCCAAAACATACCCTAAAATTCTGGGTATATATTTAATGGTTTTCTATTTTTTTCAATATTATTTAAGGCTTCTTTGAGGCATATTTGGAAATTTTATCAACTTAGAAGTATAAAACCTCTCAACTTAACATTGTATATGATAGTAGACTACTGAGCATAGCACATTGTATATGAAAAACTTATGTTAAAGCCATTTGAATACCTTGGTGGTTCTTCGTCATTGTGATCATCATCAGTGCACCATCTTTGCCTATAGTGTTGGCAATATTGATACCCATGATCATATGCCCCCTTTAAAATTGAGGCATTAGCCTAGAGTATGGGTTAATGTAAAATGGAAATGTCGGTGTCGGTCCTCCAAATATTTGACCAATGAAGTCTTTATGTTGGGGGTAGGTTGGTTGAGGGATTGGGTATGGGTTACTGGTTGATAAATATTCGGTATTTTGCAAACTAAATCCCCCGAAGCTAGATATAGTATAACCCAAATCATTTTGTGGGCCTTGTGGTGGTTGGTAAGATTCTGAAGCTTCTCTTCCTTCAACCCCTCCACCTCTAAATATAGGAATGTCGAACATTGTTAATGGTGTCGATTCATCATCCCATGCGGCAATACTTCCATAAGAACAAGATGGACCAACATTATCACCTCCACCACGTGCTAACGTGGTGGAGGCGATGATGTTTCATTATCAGATCCAACCACTAAATGTAGATGCAGTCTTCTTTTCCGCCTAGGTTGTTGAGAAGCTTGCTCCTCTGCTAGTCTTTCTGCATCGTCCAATCATGCCGTGCTCTCACTATCCAACACTGGAACTTCTCTCTCTTCAATCCACTTATTCAAAGGATCATCCTCTGCGAATATATAATCCAACTCGATGAGATTAAAATATTCCCTATCTGTATAGTAGAATATGATAGATGAATTAGTATATGCTGGTCCTCTACATATTCCTGGCCCTTAACTGCATATTATAATGTGAGTAGACTAATTTTTCGAATCGATTCATAGTTAACTTATTTCTTGTCTTCGTGGCGATGAGAGAGAAGGTACTCCAATTTTGCTGACAGTTGGATGAGAAACATGTTTGTGATAAAATGTGCATGACAATCCACCTCAGTATTGGACCATCATGTGCGTAGTGCATCCACCAATTTGTCGGTTTATCATGTTGAATTTTGGATTGCGCTAACCTCGTTCCAAATGACCCATGTTTCTTGCGGGTCATATCAATCTACAAAGACGGAATACAATAACCCATATATGAATAAACAAATAGAGCATATTGATCTATAAATATAAATATAAAAATAATATGATGACTACTCAGTCTCTTATGGCTTGACCTTGGTCCGCCAACCCAGGCTCCATTCGTTGGATGACATTGAGCAAACCACTGTACACTTCCTCACACTCACTCAATTCAAAGCGTTGCGCATATTGGGAGGCGGAATTCATGTAGTGTGCTATACGTGAAATATGAGCAATCTCATCAGTATATAGAAACAGTGAACAATATGAAAAATAATAAATAAATAAAAATACTAGATAAGTAGTTTAACATGTTTTACCTGCGGCATGGAAGTAGTGGTGGAATTTTTTATCCCACCTCTTGTCGATAATCGCCCAATATCGCTTATATTTTGCATGACATTTAGTTTTGATTGTCAATTTTGCCTTGTCCATTGACTCGTAAACGTACCTCTTGGTTGATTTGTCATCACCATCTACCAACCTCAACACTTGTACCAGCGGGGTAGTGACGTCCACCAGGTGGTCAACATCTGCTCAAAATGCAATGCTGTAGATCAAGTCAGCCACTTCAGTGCAAGCAGGTCTCTTTGATTGGGGCATTTCTAATTCATATTGTCCCATTCTTCGGACGACACCATGCTTTTCAGCTCACGCCTATGTCTTGCCAAGCTCTGTAGTTTGTGGTACTGAACTCCGTGTACCACTCATTGCATTGACCTCATTCTTCAGGATTTGGGAAAGAGGAGCAAGGCACATGCAACTATTCAAAAGGGAAAAATGATTACTTCTTTTTTGTACAACAGTGACAAGTATAAGCGTAAGCTGAAAAGCATGGTGTCATCCGAAGAAAGGGTAAAATATGAATCAGAATAGCGTCTATCAAAGAGACACCTTTCAGACCAAGTGGTCGATTTGATCTACAACACCTGCTTTGGGCATGCGCGACCACTTTGGACGCTACTACCTCACCGGTATGAGGTTGAGGTTGATAGATGGTGATGACAAACCAACCATGGGGTACGTTTACGAGTCAATGGACTAGGCGGAATTCACAATCAAAACTAAATGCCATGCAAAATATAAGTGATATTGGATGATTATCGACAAGAGGTGGGATAAACAATTTCACCACTACTTGCATGCTGCAGGTAAAACATGTTAAACTGCTTATGTAGTGATTTGTATTTATTTATTATTTTTCATACTGTTCACTGTTTCTATATACTGATGAGATTGCTTATATGTCATGTATATCACACTACTTGAATTCCGCCTCCCAATATGCGCAACGCTTTGAGTTGAGTGAGTCTGATGAAGTATACAGTGGTTTGCTCAATGTCATCCAGGGAATGGAGCTTAAGTTGGTGGACCAAGGTCAAGCCATAAGAGACTGAGTAGTCATAATATTATTTTTATATTTAAATTTATAGATCAATATGCTTTATTTGTTTATTGATATGTGAGTTATCGTATTCCGTCTTTGTAGATTGATATGATTCGCAAGAAACATGGGTCATTTGGAACGAGGTTAGCGGAATCCCAAATTCAACACGAAAAACCGACAGATTGGTGGATGCACTACGGACATGATGGTCCAATACTGAAGCGGATTGTCATGCACATTTTATCATAAACATGTTTCTCATCCAACTGTTAGCGGAATTAGAGTACCTTCTCTCTCATCCACACGAAGACAAGGAATAAACTAACTATGAGTCGATTGGAAAAGTTAGTCTACTCACATTATAATATGCGGTTAAGGGCCAAGAATATGCAAAGGACTAGCCGTGGTAAGTCTTAGTTCATACATTTTTTATTAGATGTAATTGAGGAGGTATATACTAATTCATCTATCATATTTACCTTACGGATAGCGAATATTTTAATCCCATTGAATTGGATTATATATTCGCGGAGGATGATCCTTTGAATAAGTGGATTGAAGAGAGAGGCTCCGGTGTTGGATAGTGAGAGCATTGCATGGTTGGACGATACAGAAAGAATAGCGGAGGAGTAGACTTCTCAACAACCTAGGTGGAAAAGAAGACTGCATTGCCATTTAGTGGTTGGATCTGATGACGAAACACAACCCAATAGTGATAAGGGAGATGATGATGATGGGGGTGGTGATGGTGGAGGTGATGAAATCCACGTTGGCACTAGTGGTGGAGGCGATGATGCTGATCCTTCTTATTCTTATGGAGGTATTGCCCATCGGACGATGAATCAACACCGTTAACAATGTTCAACACTCCTACAGTTAGAGGTGGAGGGGTTGAAGGAAGAGGAGCTTTAGAATCTTACCAACCACCACAAGCTCCACAAGATGATTTGTGTCATACTATATCTAGCTTCGGAGGATTTAGTTTGCTAAACACCAAGATTCATCAACCAATAACCCATACCCAATCCCTCAACCAACCTACCCCCAACATGAAGACTTCATTGGTCAAATATTTGGAGGACCAACACCGTTATTTCCATTTTACATCGACCATAGGCTAATGCCTCGGGGGACATGATTTAGTGGAAGATTAGAAGAATTTTCATAAATTTAACTTTTGGGAGAGAGTTGTGTACATGATTATAATATATATATATATATATATATAGAGAGAGAGAGAGAGAGAGAGAGAGAGAGAGAGAGAGAGTTGTATATATGATTATAAAGTATAATATATGATATATAATCTGGGCTGGGTCTTGGCCAGATGTTTCGCTATCTAGTCCAAATGGGTTTACTAGGAAAATATGCCTGTATTTTGCGGGCTGGGTGAGAGCCTCATTTCGGGCCAGCATGGTCCATTGAGAACCCTATCTGGTGTTTAATGGAAGAATCAAAGTGTCAAACACATAGGATTGATTGTTATATTCATGTGAAAGAGGGGTGAAAAGAGATCAGTACGCAATAAACCAAGTCGGAAGATCAGTTCACAGACATGCCCACAAAAGTTCTCAATGGAGGAAGGTTACAATATACCATTTACAAGCTGTGCATGATCCACATCTATGTACCAGATTAAGGAGTACTGATATATATATATATATATATATATATATATATATATATATAGACATGCCCACAAAAGTTCTCAATGGAGGAAGGTTACAATATACCATTTACAAGCTGTGCATGATCCACATCTATGTACCAGATTAAGGAGTACTGATATATATATATATATATATATATATATATATATATATATATCGTATATATAATAAATTATATTTACTAGTGGGTTCAAATTTTCGAGCAACATGAAGTTTCATTCTGAGAACCAGTTGGGACGATGAGACGGTTTTCTCTCTCCCACATGATCACTACGTGATGGGCCTTGACTACATGATCCATATGTGATCATGTCGTGAGAGGATATCTCTCGCTCGTACCAGAGGCAAGGATTAAAATCTCTGTATCGGTCTTGGTCTCAATATCGATCTGTGCTGATACTGGAAAGCATCATATTGGGTATCAGCAAGACAATACATTATAAAGTATATGTATCATGCGATACTTGAGATGATACATTTGTTGTGGCTGGCTCCGATATCGTGATGCATCGCGTGAAATGTTTCCGTATCACCCGAGATTTTTATCTGTACAAGAGCATTTGAATACTACAATTATTTTAGGAAACATGGTATCTAGTATCGAACGATACCGATACGTATCAGCCAATAGTGATGCGTATTGGTCCGACCGAAAACCGATATTGATATATAGTATCGGCCAATACTGATATGCAGTATCGGTCGATACTGACCTATAGGATCATTTTTTTAATTTTTTACTAAAAATATATTGCTATCGATAACTGCTGATAGTTATCGGTCCAAAGATTGGATCGATACCTGATACCAAAACCGAATTTGATACCTTGATTGCAAATATCGTTTCTTTTTGGGATTCTTCGTCACTCTCCTTCACAAAAATGCTGCATATCTTTATTATTTCTTCATTGTGAGTGAATGAATTAATATGGGAATTTTTCTTCTTTGGAAATCTTTTTCCTCTCGTCTTGAACCTCTCCTTTGATTTTACATGGTACTCAGACTTTAATAAAATCTGTGTGCTTTACTATGCTTCTACTATTTCGCATATCTTTACTTCCCACTTTTCTGTTCTTCAACCCAGATACTGAGAGTGTCGAAAAAAAGAATAATACAGTTGGTTGGAAGAAATGCAGATGAAAGGTTTGATAAGGTATTGAAATATTTTAAACGTTAGAAGAAAAGCGTATAGAACTATTTTTCTATTCATCCAGTCATTTATTGTTTTAATTCCACTACCATGCATAATATTTTTAAGTGATTTTGAGATCAAATGGCATGCCATTTAGGTCAGATATCACCAGTTTCTTCTAGAAGCTGCAAGTAATTTATATGTTAAGATTTCTACACAAATAGTTCCAGTTTATTAGTTGATTAGCTCGGCAGAACTTATCCTTACTGATTTATATACTGTCCTTCCTCGGTTAAATCGAGCCATTTATAACTTCTCACTGGAACTTCTGTTAGAGATTGATGGGAATTATAGGAGTTCTGCTTTGAAGGTTGAAAAGGAATATGTAAATTGTAAAATACATAAAAAAATTATAATTACTGCTAAAGTATATTATATCCCATAAATATTTCCTACTATATAGACATTAATATTGGAAGATGCAGTGTGGATCATTGGTCCTCCATTTCATAGAGATGAAGTCGCTCTTCTTCATTGGACAAAGTGCAACGCTGATATGTTAGGCATTGATTCCATGACTGCTGTCTAATAAATCTTACTATAATCTGGAGCCAATACAAACGACACATGCATGCTGATACACATTTTGTTAGTGGTGTTACAGAGTAATTCAAAGATAGCATTATTTTAGTATCAGGTTTATAGTTACTCTAAAAAAATATTATAACTGGCATAGGAATGGAAAGATATAGTGCATCTAGCTTGAGGCAGACAAGAATTTATGGTCACACTGAATCTGGCTGTTTTCATGGCCAGGTTAGTAAGGCTTATTTGGGTAATCACATTTCAATAGTCGAAGGGACTAAAATATGTTTGAAAATTCTTTCATTTAAACCAAGAAATGTATCTTCAGATCAACCCACAATATAATTCTATTTCAAAGAATAACAATGAACTTCTATGAATATTATTATCTGCGATACACATATACAAGAACATGTTTATTCATGGTAGCGTGCTAGTAAGCATGTCTGTGTCCACATAGAGCACAATGGTGCCGAGAACTCTTCCATCGTAAACTTTCTTCACTGTACTGTTAATGTATCTGTCTCAGTTAGGTCCAGACTGGAATATATATAGGTACAGCAAATCTATCAGTTCCCCCCCCCTCCCCCCTGAAAAACAAAAAACTTTATGAACATTAGATGCCTATTTAAAGTATGGTTGTAATTTAATCCTGGCTTGTTGTTTATTTCTTGGAAAAAGAAAATATGTGTACAGTGTATTTTACTATGACTATAAAGAGTGGAGTCCGCCCCCACTAGTGGACTTCAATACAATAACATTGCTCTCCTTTTACCCACTTAATCCTATCAAGGCTGGCTTTCATGGATTATAATGCCCCCAAAATTTGTGAGTTAATTTTGGATGAGATTTAGTGGCTTAAAAGCTATTTGTAAGTGGTGATATCTGCAATGCCCTTTTGATACATAGGGTTTGGGTCAGATCCTTCAACCGGTTTTAGAACCTTGGATACAGGGAAATCTTGACTTTCATGTCCGCCACACCGTCATATGTCCGTGTGAAAGCTCTTTCCAAATACCTTTCTTTTTTATTTTCATGGTGATAATGATGGCGACAGAGAAGCCAAACACTGCAGCCAGCGGGCTGAGGGACTGACTCCTCAATGGGAGGTGGATGGAGCAACCCTGGAGATAATGGTAGATGGAGTGACGAAAGCGTGGAGATGCGAGGGTTGCCTCCTGTTTCTCACTGCGGGCACTGGATTTGTGAGAGGTGTAAGTCTCTGTACTTTGACTTTCGAGTATGTTGTTTCAGAAGGTCATGTAGGGATCCTCGATTATGAAAGGTGAAGGAGGGTTGTAGATATGAAAAGGGAGGTCCAAGTTCCATATCAGGAGGAATTTGAGGGAGGATAGGAGCATTGTGGTAGAAGATTGAAGGAACACAATCTGTTGGTATAGGAGGGTCACGCCCTCTCGTCCTCCACTAGTGCCCCTCCTTGATTCAAGTCAATGGTCTATATGGGATGCAAAACTTTGTTCTGGTATGAAGAAGTCGCCCGCTGCTCTTCCAACTGTCTTCTGGAAGGACGCCATTGAAGATGAATGAAATAACTCTCTTGAGTACAAAATGTTTGGTGGAGGTGTGCTCTAATGCAGATCTTGACACTGTAGCTCTGGTTCGTTGGGCAAGGGCAGTATGAGGAGTGGCAAGTGTTTGGATGTGGTTCCCATGGATAGGGGTTATTTCGTGTTTCTATTTTCATTGGTTTTGTTGGCTAAGCGATTAATCTTTTACGAGCCTGGGTGGTGGAGCCAGGCTTAATATAGTTCCATAAATGGGTGACATCCATTAATGCACCTTCTTTATTGTAGTTTGTGGTGTGGGTGCTAGTTCACGAGGTGCCATTGCACTTATGGGGGTGAGGCTTTCAAGCAGATTCAGAGCCTCTGTGGGGGACCTTTTGAAAATCGATAGCAACTGTCTTCACTTTCGATATTTATGGGCAGTCAGGTTACGGTTGGTTGCTGTGACATGGGAGGAGATCTCTAGTGTCATTCACCTTGGTGTCGATGGTGTCCGATTTTCTTTGGTCATGGAGGCAGAGATCAT
Source organism: Chloranthus sessilifolius (assembly GCA_021018995.1). NCBI lineage: Eukaryota > Viridiplantae > Streptophyta > Magnoliopsida > Chloranthales > Chloranthaceae > Chloranthus > Chloranthus sessilifolius. The sequence goes on along the minus strand of CM037585.1, from coordinate 27,720,991 downwards.
GCTTAACTCTTCCTGGCGGTCAATCAACTATTGTGGCTGACCTCTTGCGCATTTCTCCTCAAGGTTGGAGTTATTTTCGACAACTTCTGGCTGGGCTTCGTTCGAGTCAATTAGAGTATTTGATGATAATCTGGTGGTTTAGACGGATGGTTGCACTGACTCAGAGAAGTATTGAGGTGGTCTCTAGGGAGGGACTTAATCAGAGGTCCTCAAACATTGCGAGGAAGTTGAATCTCGGAGCGTTGAGAGGGGGGGGGGGGTGTCCATTGTTGACTCATGTTTTGCTTGGGGCTCTGCCCTTGTTGATACAAAACCTCCTTTTCAAATTCAAAGCCTTCTACCACTGTTGTTAGCCATCGAGACGTTGGATCGCTGCAAATTTCACCATGTAGGAGGTCTTGTAGCACGCTTCCACCAGGGTCTGACAACCATCGTACGAGGTTTGCCATCATTGAAGACGATGGTACATCTGTTTCTGGATTTCTAGATGTTGCTTTTTCAGCAAGGGGCTCATCAAAAGAGATGTCTGGCATCATCGCTGATTTCATTGGTTGCTATACACTCATCAGGCTGTGGTGCTTCTACTCGTAGGTTCACGCCAAAGAAGGCATCAACATGGTGAACTACAACGTCTCTGATGATTGTTCCCAAAATCGACGCTTCACGCTCCCACATTCGTCTGATGGTTTGAAATCGAAATCCCTTTCTTACTTGTGATTGGAAGGAGTCGTAGATCAAATCCTCGTGATGTATACGACAACGCAACGCTCTCTTGAGTGAAGAAGAAGAGCTTGAGTGAGGGTTTCAAGAAAACCAGAAGAGGGTTTGAGGGTTCTCTCAAGCTCGTGATTGTAGCCGCGTTCAAATCGACGCCGCCCTCTCGCGGTGGATCTAAGAAGATGAAGGAGATTGAGGGTGAGATCCACACACATGAAGAAGAGGGTAATGGGAAGAGCTCTTCTCTTTCCTTTCTCTCTCTTTTTCTCTCCTCTAAGCTCCCTCTCTCTCTAACGTTTCAAGCAAATGAAACAAAGGGAGGAGTTTGGCTTATAGTGGGGGTTGGTTCGCTGTGAAGCATACACGCCAAAATGGTGTGTTAGTTTTTCATTTAGGGGTCTAAGATGCAAGGCATCAAGTGGGTGGCATATACATTGCCAACCACATACACCTCGCCAAACATGAACACGTACTTGGGTGTACAGGTGACGGAAATGCAGGACGTTACATAACCTACTTCCAATATGTGAATGGCACTCTTATCTTCTGGGTGGTGCCCACTTTGGCCATTTACAATGTTATCCTGGTTCTCAAGTTCTACGAGGAGTTAATTATAGGGCTATGTATTTTCGTTTAAGGTTAGGTGAGGAAGGAGAAAGATGGAGTAAATTGTTACTCAAACCCTCTTCTATTATTAGTATTTATATTACTTACAATGATGACCCACCTATTATCATTAACACCCCCCTTGCATACAAACACAAAAAATAAGAAATAATAGGCACTCACACATATACACCAACTAAATGATAACTCCCATACACACCAATACTCTCGCTCAAGTTGGAGCATAGATGTCAATCATGCCTAACTTGTCAGTGATATCATTGTGATTTCTTCTTATAGCATAGTTAGAATATCTACCGCTGATCTTTAGTATCGACTTGAGGAATGCTGAACTCCCGATCTTGCACCTTCTCTCTTATAAAATGACAGCCAACTTCTATATGCTTAATGTGCTCATGGTAAACCGACTTTTCAGCTATGTGTTTTGCAGCTTCATTGTCTCCATACAACAACATTGAAAGAGTTACCTTAATGGCAAGATTCGAATAAACTGAATCTACATTCCATCCCTTGCACCTTGAGACATTTCCCTATACTCTCCTTCACAACTTGAATTTTAAACATGTTTTTTATTTTTTCAAGTTATTAGGTTTCTTCCTAAGAAAATGCACTCCTATCATTGGGTGAACCTGCCCAATCTGAGTTCGTGAATACTTCAACGTCCAAGTGATCTTTGTTTCTATAGAGAAGGACTCTACCTGAGCTCCCTTTTAAATATGTCAAAATCATGGAAACAACATCAAGATGAACAGTCCTAGGAGCATGCATGTACTCACTCACTACACTAACAACATAAACAATATCTGACCGAGTCATAGTGAGGTAGATAAGCTTTCCAACTACCTGTTGATATTTTCTGATGTCCTTGTCCTTCAAGGGCTCACCCCCTTCTCCACTGATCCTATGATTATGTTCCATAGGAGTAGCTGCAGAGGCTTACAACCCAATACTTGGATGATTCAAGACGTCAAGGGTATACTTTCTTTGTGATAGGACAATCCCCTTTGTTGACCTTGCCACTTCAATTCCTAAGAAATACTTCAACGGGCCAAAGTCTTTGATATCAAACAATTTACTCAAGTACTCCTCCAGCTTCGAAATTTCATCATTATCATCCCCTGTGATAATGATATCATCCACATACACAACAAGAGTAGTAGTCCTCACAACCCTCTACAAATAGGGTATGGTCATAGTGACTCTTTTGATAGCCATAATTCATCACAACATCAATAAATTTTTTAAACCATGCCCTTGCTGATTGTTTTAATCCATATATGGCTTTCTAAACCTTCACACTTTATATTTCTCTCCGTCACGTGTAAGACCGGGAGGAATGGCCATATAGACTTCCTGTTTCAATTCACCATGCAAGAATGCATTACATTTAACTCATCTAGCGGCCAATCTTTGCAAGTTGCAAGGGATATGAGCACCCTCACTTATTTGATTTTGCCATATGAGCAAAAGACTCTTGGTTATAACTCCTTGAGTTTGTGTGAACCCCCTCGCAACACACCTTGCTTTGTATCTTTCTATCTCACCATCTTGTCTATTTTTCACGGTATAGACCTACATCCAACAACCTTCTTTCCGGTAAAGAGTTCAACAATGTCCCAATTCTTCTTATGAGATGGAAAAAGGCATGATAAGACACATGGTTGGGATTCCGAGTGCAAGACCGAGGAACCTTCTAGAGAGCAATGGCGAGATTAAGTTCAAAAGCTCGACTTGTTTTTGGAGAAGGGTCTTGATCAATGGTATGAGAGAGAGGCTCATCTTGAGCTGAATTCTCATCTTGAACCTATACCTCCTTAAACTCTTTTGGTACAAAGACTTTTCCTTGAAAATTTTCTGGTCCTTTTTTTCACACTCGTCAGATTGAGGCTGCTCCTCTTTATTAGCTCTTCACAGTCTTCAATAATATCCGTACTAGGTATCATACAAGGGTATTCTTCAACACCATAAACACCTTCCTCCCTAAGAGGGTATTGAGTACCTTCTCCTTGAAGCTTAGAGTAGGGTGTATCTTCATGGATGGCAACATTCATGGTCACAAAAAATCAACGAGTCAGAGGATCAAAATATCGTACCCTTTATGTATAGGAGATATCAATAAAAAGACATCGAGTGGCTTTAGGATCTAGCTTAGTACGTTGAATGGCAGAAACATGTGCAAAACACAAGCAACCAAACACACGAGGTGATACAAGAAAGACTTTTGATAAGACACAATAGCTGAAATGGAGACTTTACCCCCTAGAATTGGAGGAGGCAAACGATTTATCAAATAAGGAGATATGCGGATGACATTCCCCCACAAATTTTATGGAACATTCATACCAATCGAAACAGAACGTGCCACCTTTAACAAATGTCAATTTTTTTTTTTGTTTCAGCCACACTATTTGCTGAGGAGTGTAAGGGCATGTGGTTTCCCTCACAATTCCATGTTCAGAAAGATACGATTGAAGACAGTGAGAAGAGTATTCACCACCATTATTTGATTGCAAACTTTCACATGAGCATTAAATTGAGTGTGAACCAACTGAAGGAAAGTCGGAAACAACAAAACTTCATCCTTAGACTTCATCAAGAATAACATAGTGTAACATGCGCAGTCATCAATGAAAGAGCCGAGTAATGAGAACCACGATCAGAGACAACAAGGGATGGACCCCACACATCAGAATAGACAATCTCAAAAGGAATAATACTTGGATTACCACTAGGTGGATAAGGAACTCTTGTGTGTTTGAAGAGTTCACACACTTGACATCCCCAGAGATTGCTATCCATTGTCTTGAATTCCGAGGAAACAGAATCCTCAACCTCTGAAGGGGAATGTAACCACAATGAGCATGCCATAAATGTATCTCATCAACTGAAGTAGCAACAACAACAATTGACCCCTGAACCATTTGATTATCAATACTTCTCTTGGCTTCAAATAACCCTCTGTCCTCTCTACCATGACCAATCACCATCCCTGTGAACAAGTCCTGTAAAACACAATATGAGGGAAAGAAGGAAACACTACAATTTTGAGTTCTTGTGAGACTTTTAACTGATAGAAGATTAATAGATATTTTTGAACCATATGAAGTAGACTGTAAAGAAAGAAAACGAGTAAGAACAGCCCCTTCACCAACAGCAGGAACCAAGGATCCATCAGCAACCTAAATGAGACATTGTCCTGATAAAGGAGACACATTATGAGGTAATGATGATTTACTTTTCATATGATCAGTAGCACCAGAGTCAATGATTCATGAGGTACGAGACAAAATGGAAGCATGTGCAGAACCAGCAACAACTTTCTCATCTATACTGTCAATGTCTACCACCAATCACAACTTGATTTTCTTCCATAACTAAGATACCTCAGTAGAAGGTTGTAGAACAATCTCAACGAAAAAGGGAATAAATGTCCTCATAATCAATTCAACAAACATCTTGTAGGCAATTGGATGCTCTGAAATTCAATTCCAACAAGAAACAAGTGCTGCAAGGGTCCACAGCCACCTTATTAACATAAAGAGGGCCTCCACAACTACTTTTTTAATAGAAACAGGGCTCCACAACCACCTTAACAAGAGCTGCAGGTTTCACAACTTCAGATTTGGTTATATGGTCACATACAACACCATTAACTTCAAGTTTTCAGCCAAATACTCTATCCTTCAACGACAAAAAACTTCATATCTCACAAACAACAGCTCCACAGAGCACAAGGCCACATTCAGATTGTAGGGGACTGAGAACCGAACAAATCACTACCACTACCAGGCTTCCTCACCAGATCATCCACACATGGCTCCACGACTCATAAAACCATGAAATAAGGGGAAAATGTGGATTTTAAAAAACCCATAAAACATTCATCAAACAATCCCGAAATCAAAAAAGGGTTTTGGAATCATGCTCAACAAAGAAAGCCAATTTAATCAAGTATGGGTTCGATCCCCCTTTCAGTCCCGGTCATCGAAATCCATGAATAGGGGTTTCGGGTAGAACTTTCATAATCTGTATCATATCTTGCAATCGGTCCATCAATGAAGTCGTCCAAGAGCTAAAGGTGGAGAAGGAAGTGGGATGATAAAAAACCCTAACACCAGATCCTGATTTCGAGGTCATTTACCATGCTGATGTCAACATGATGTCCGCAAGCCTATGATGATGTCAGCATGCCTGTGGTGATGTCAATAGATGAATAAGCCTCAAAATCTTTCTCTAATACCTTTCTCTGATACCAGGTTAATTTTAGGGTTATGTATTTAGGGTTAGGGTTAAGGTTAGGCGAGGAAGGAGGAGACACTTGCACACACACACACACAAACCCTCTTCTATTGTTAGTATTTATATCACTTACTATGATGATATACCCATTACCACTAACACACCCACTTAATATAAAATCAAAAAATAAGAAATGAGACACTTGCGCGCACACACACACACCAATTAAATGATAATTCCTATACACACACCAACACAAAGTTGTCTCTAGGCTCAAAGTCAACTTCACTCAAACAACGTTCATAGGTGTTCGTATACCGGAGGTACAATAGAGATCTAAAAAAATGTGCCTCGTGTATCACTTTGAATGGGTAGTTGAAGGCCCCATGTGTACATGTGCAAATATCATAGAAGACCCGACATTGGGAAGATGTGCACACGGGATGATTCGGGCCATTGGATTTTCACTTTCCACCATTGGATCTTCATCATTCTTCAATTCAGCCATTGGATCTTCACTGCTCTTCATTCCCACCATTGGATCATCGTTTTACTAAATATTCACCACCGGATCATTGGTCGTGTGATGATCCGTTTCTAGATGCATGTGGATTGTTGATCGTGTGGTGGACTTTGTATTTATTTAGGATTTTACTTTTAGGTTATAGGAGTGGTGTACATACATGTGTCGCATGGCCCCTTTAATTCGTCACTTCCTGCGCAACTTTTAAAACCTGGTCATAACTTCTTCGCGTGTTTCGACTCCTTGGAAAGTTACTTCATTAGCTTTCGAGACAAGTTTTGCATCAATCCGACATCGTTTGATGCTTGAAAATTGGCCATACATAAAATTGATGTGATTGAAAGTTGAGTACTTCGTGACCGTTCAAGTAGATGCTTTTAATGAGTAGTATATGTATTTTACTTTTTAATAATTAGGGTTTTCTTTAGAGTTGACTTCAAATATCCTTATGTAAAGAGGCTTGTAGCAATCGATTTTTCTAGGATTCCTTATCACACCATGCACTGATTTTTTTCCATTGCCAGATAAGAACCCCCACCCCCTCCTCCTCCTCCTAAAGGTTAGGTACTGTACTATGATGATATTATGTTATAGGCATGAGTATTGAAAGAAAAGGAGATTTTTTTTTCTTTTCTTCGTCCCTGAGATGGTTTGCTGTGCGGCCAAATGTTCTTGATATTTTTCCTAGTTTTCTTGTCCTACTTACAAGGTAAATAATTTTTTTCAATATTGTTGATGAACGTAATTTTTTTAAAAACTTTATTCTCTCGAGATGAAGAGGTTTTCTGTATATATGCAATTTACTCTGCTCAAATTAAAATTAGCCTTGTTTGAACCAATCCTCCTTTCAAATCCTAGAATGGAATCGAAAGACACCCTCATAGGATGTCATTTGATGCCCTAGGCTACTGGAAATCAAGATCTGTTACTAGAATTCTTGCCTCCAAGTTCAGAGGGACTACATTACAGGATTGGGCACTAATAAAATTTGGACATAATTATTATAATGAAATTCTTTAATTTCTTCCATGAAATTCAACACTTTATTTATATGATTTATTGTTTATAGCTATAACTTTCATCTCAACCATTAAAATTAGGTTTTAGGGTTTGGTCCTACATCACCAGGCCACCATCGATGATTGCGCTGTTGGGTTTGGTGGAAAATCCTACACTTTGCCTACTTCGTATCTTGGGCTCCTGCTTCATATTGGCAAGCCCTCTGTCATGGCTTGGAACACATTTGTTGAAAGGTTTGAAAAAAGACTAGATGGTTGGGAAGGTTGCCTCCTGTCAATGGCGGGAAGAGTTTCCTTGCTTGAGGCAACCCTTTCTAGGCTTCCTGTCTGCTTCATAAGCCATTTTCTGTTCCCGCAAGGAGTAATCACTACTTTGAAGTGCATTCAAAGAAAATTCTTATGGAGGAAGGGAGAGGGGAAAGAGGGGGAGGAAGGTTGTGACCTTATCCAAGGATTGAAGGACCTTCGTTAGGTAAATACCTCTCTTCTTTGTAAATGGTGCTGGAGGTTGGTGGTCGACAGGGTTTTGCTTTGGGCATCGGTGATCCCGAATAAGTATTCTCTACCAGACACGGGCTGGATCTCCTTGTGGCATCTCAACAAGCCTGGTTCAGGCTGGTGGCATGGGCTTGGTCAGGTCATCGAGCAATTCCAGACAGCTGTGCGGTTCAGTCCAGGAGATGGGTCATTGATCAGGTTCTGGTTCGATGTCTCTTGGGGTCTCATCCCCTTCTTCAAGCTCTTTCAGCCGCTATTTTGGAAGGCTAGCAATCGTGAAGTTCGATTGGAGGATTATTTGAACGAAACTGATAGTGTTGTCACTTGGGACATTGCTTTTTTGAGGTCGCTGAATAGCTTGGAGAGCGCTATAATGGATGGCTTTATGAACTCTCTGCAGGAGTTGATGTTGAGATCGTCTATGAGGGATTCTCGGCTATGGGTCAACGGGGAAGATGGCACTTTCTCTGTGGGAGCGGCGTATGACCTTTTCAGGTCTTTGCCTTCTCAACCCGACTGTATTTGGTGCTGGCTCTGGAAGATTCCAGCCCCACCGAAAGACATCCTTCTTGGTTGGGCAGCGACCTTGAGCCGGTTAAAGAAGTGGATCATCCTAAGGAGGGGTCTGGCTGTCTCTGTGCGCTGCCTAATGTGCTTCCATCTCCTGGAAACAATTCACCTTCTTGTGCAGTGTAGCTTCGCCTCCCTGCTCTGGGCTAAGGTGCTCAGTCTTTCGAGGTGGACTGGTGTTTCCTGGCGACGATTGGGGTTCTCATTATGTCTTGGTCGTCAGATCCTTTTCGTGCTAATGGTCATTTTCTTTGACAACTCTCTTTGCTTGCTGTGTTCCGTGCCAAGGATCAAAATTTCAGGTTGAATTTCGGTTTCGGGCATGACCGAAACCGAAATCCGAAATTTTGGACCCCATACAAAATGGACCGAAATTTTGGATTTCAGTTTCATTTCAGCATGCCCGAAACTGAAACATTTAGGCCGAAATTTTGAAATTTCGATCGAAATTTTGATCCATGTTCCATGCTATCTGGAAGAAACAAAATTACAGAAGTTTCTTTCGCCATGGTCCAGTCTGCAGTGTCGAAATTGACTATCAGATGGGCTTGGGCATTGCTGCAATTTATTGGCCTGTCTCGCTCTCAAGTGCTCCTTTACTGGGCTGATATCCTTGATCCTAACCTTGGTGAAGATGCTGTGCCTTGTGCTCAGGGCTGGCGAATGGATTTGCAGCAGGTGCCGTAACGTTAATTTTCGCTGGCGCTCCATTTGCCATCGCTATGGCTGCGACGCCACCCGATCACAGGGAAAGACTGTTTCATCGGCAAATGATCGTATTACTACTTCGCGGGCAGGGAAGCAAACCATTTTCACTGAGTCCCAACTGCGTGATGTGAATCGGGGATGGTCGATTGCCACGAAGAGGAATAGATCGGTATCCACGATGGCCGTGAAGACTACTGAACACCAACCTAATACATCGTATGCCCGGGTTGTGAGCCATGACCCGACTACGTCTCCGATCCTGGTGCCTCCGAAGGGTCCTATGAATAACGAGATGCTAACTTGCCCTGGACCTCTCGGTTTCGAACTCACGCATTCCCGATCTCTTGCCGCTAACCTTCGCCATTTCTGGGTGGTTATTGTTGCCAATAAAGAGTTACTATCTTTGTTCATGATCCATAGATGGGTTAATTACAATTGGGAGTATACCGATCGTCCTAAGGTGGCTGCTATATCTAACTCTATGTTTTTACTGCGGTTTGGGACGGAGGAAGGTCATCTACTTGCTGTCTCAAGAAAAGGATCGTCATCGACGGATGCCCAGCTGTTTATTGTCGATGGGTGCCTACCGTGGGCGAGGTACAGGTGCTGGAGGAGGAGGGGGTTTGGATCCAAGTATTTGGGCTTTCGATTCACATGTGGTCCCCGGAGGTGTTCCTAGGGATCAGAAACCGTTGTGGTCACTTTATCCGGGTCAACTGGCGATCGGCGGATCTCTGGGATACCTCTCACGTTCGCATCCTCGTGGTCGTCGACTCGATCGATCGGATTCCTCGCAGAATCGAGATGTTGGTGGACGACCATTGCTCCCTACTCTTATTAGAAATTGCCTAATGGGAGCGGATGGTCATCGACCATCAGACGGTCGATTTTGCTTTGGGGGTTTTTTCCATGGCTCGTTGACCATCCAAGAAGAGCGATTCAGATGTCACGGATCGTCGAACTTTGAGGGGTTCGCCGGATCGATTCACGTATGACGTGCGGAGGGGTGCTCTGCCTCGACCTCGACAAACGACCTGTGCCCAATTGCTTCGCCGACCTCGCTGACGAGGGACGATGTTGCTTTGCTCCAGGACATTCTTTCTCTGCCGATCGAGGGCTTGGTGCCTTGGTTGGATGAGGTTCCGACGGGTGGAGGGTCGGCGGAGGTGCTCGTGCCCCCGACAAAATCAACGGTTCGGATCTCTTCGTACGGTGAGCCAGATGATGTATGCCTGCAAGATCAGAGGGTAGGTGAGAGAAAGAGATTCTCGGATGGGATGGACGAGATAGGAGATGGTACCTGCGATCCAATGGCGATTGAGATGATCGGGTTTCATTTGGGTTATGTCTCCTCTGAATACAAAAAGGAGTTTAGGGTTTATTTGAGGAGGAGAAGACGTAGGGGGCCTCGGGGAGGGAGAAGAGCTGTGGGGCCGATACGTCGCCTGTCGATGGAAGACTCTGGAGGGTCTTCGATTTGCCCGACGGACTGTGACTACGGGTTTGAGACGAAGAGGGGTTTTTATCTCAAGAGGGGGGGGAGGATAGTGCTTTGGTGACGTGGCTCCCACTAAGTCCAGGGGAAGACACGTGGCTTGAGTCAAATTATCACGTCGCCCGGGTCTGTAAGTGTGTTGTTGGCCTGGTGAGGGAGATTGGGGTTGGGTCTTTAAGCCTCTCAAGCTCGGTTAATGCATGTGGGCCGACTCACGGATCCGTCGGTCAGTTGGTGTTGGGCTCTAACCATCGTCGGTGGATTGACCCGGGGATCCATGGTGGTGTGAGTTGTGTGGACGAGAGGACCCGCGGTTCTATTTCTAATGCTGAGGCTGAGAGGTTTGGGAAGTGCAGCGTAAAGGTGACGGAGGTCATCCGGTGGTGCAGAGCAACTCTTCGGGAAGCTAATACGGTCTTTGGAGATGATATGGAACCGGAAACTGAGGGACCAGAGATAGAGCTGTACAAGGGATGTTGCCCGGACACGGTCGCCGACGGGACGGGAAATCTGACGGTTGGGACTATGCAATTACAAATTTGTACCGATAATCTTATGCTTGGATGTGCCCAGGAAGCTGAATTGGTGGCGGATATCGATCGGCTGATTGAAGTGGGCCGCAACCTCGGGATGTCTTTTAAGGGATCCCAAGCTGAGCTGCGGGAGGTGTTCAAATCGATCATCACTTGCCGTCAGGTCAATCAGAGAAAGCGACGGGGTGGTGCACGTGAGCTTGCACGATTACAATGGGGCATGTCGGATGGGTGTATGGTGGGGGGAATATAACCGGTTCATTTCGTTTCGGGCGGGCAATTTATTATTTCGATTATGAAGCTACTATCCTAGAATGTAAGAGGCATTAGTGATCAGTTGAAGCGGTCAGGGGTTAAGCAGGCGATTGCGGGATTTAAACCGGACATCATTACCCTACAAGAAACAAAATGGGGAAGCTGTGATAGAAGGAAGGTGGTGTCGGTCTTGGGAGGGGGGAGTTGAGATTGGGTCGGTGTCGATTCCATCGGCGCCTCCGGGGGGATTCTTGTGGCCTGGTTGTCGGTCCTTTTTGATAAGGTGGACGAGGAATTGGGTTGCTTTTTTGCCTCTGTGGTGCTTAGGGATAAAGTGGAGGGGAAGTGTTGGAGTTTTGCGGGCATTTATGGCCCGACTAATGACCGGGAGAGGGAAGATTTCTGGTTCGAGCTGAATGCTCTGGTTGCTCGGTGGGATACTCCCATTTGCCTAGCTGGTGATTTTAATGCTATTCGGTGGGATTTTGAGACGCAGGGTGGCCCTGCTAACCTGGGGGTCATGAGGGACTTTAATTCCTTTATTGCGGAGTGGGGGTTTGTCGATATCCCAATGACGGGGGACCAGGTTTACGTGGTCGAGTATGCAGGATGTGTCATCGCTTAGTAGGCTTGACAGAGCCCTTTGTTCTATGAGTGGCTCGACATTTTCCCAGGGGCCCGTTTGGAAGCTTTCGCCCGTGTCATTTCGGATCACCGTCCTATTGTTCTCACGTGCGATTCCCGTGGATAGGGCCCGTCCCCTTTTCGTTTTGAGAACATGTGGTTATTGGATGAGGTGTTTCGGGAGAAGGTTCGAGGGTGGTGGTTGGAACCGGTGTCAAATGGGACGATTGCTTATCGTTTCCTATCTAAGCTTCGCCTGGTAAAAGATAGAATTAAGATCTGGAATTGGGAAGAATATGGAAGAGTGCAAGTTAGAAAAGAGAATCTGCTATCAAAGCTGAAAAGGCTAGACAATCTGGAGGAGACCAAAAACTTTCGGCTGATGAGAGGGAGTCTAGATTGCAAACAAAGGTGGAGTTTAGAGAGACATGTAGGGCCGAGGAAGTGTTGTGGATGCAGAAAGCGAAGGCGCGGTGGTTGAAAGAGGGGGATGCCAATACGAAGTAGTTCCATGCAGTTGCAAATGCCTGCAATAAATCGAAATATTTGGGAAGTATCATTGTGGATGGGGTGATGTACACGGGGCATGAGCAGGTGCGGGATAATATCATAGGCTTTTACGAGCGATTGTATTTAGATGAGGGTCTTCTGAGGCCGGGTTTGGAAGAGCTGCAGTTCAATGCCCTATCGGATGAGGATAGTAGGGGGTTGGAGGTTTGCTTTACGGAGGATGAAGTGTGGACAGCGATCAGATTTGGTGGTAGAAATAAAGCGTCGGGGCCAGACGGTTTTACTATGGAATTCTTCCGCACGTTCTGGGAGACCATTAAGGTGGATCTGATGGAAGTTTTCCATGACTTCCACTCGACTGGATTTAACGGGAGGGCCTTAAACTCGACTTTTATTACCCTCATCCCCAAGATCCAGGGGGCTGAGAATATATCTGACTACAGACCTATCAGCCTGATTAACTGCATCTATAAGATTATGTCGAGAGTGTTGGCCAATAGGCTCAAGTGAGTGATGGGATCTATTATCTCCGGTAATCAAGGGGCTTTCGTCCGTGGCAGACACCTTACGGATCTTGCGGTGGTTGCCAATGAGACCATTCACTCAGCCTATGTTCGTCGCAGGCTGGCAGTGGTTTGGAAGGTGGATATGAAGAAAGCCTATGACCGTGTTAACTGGGGAAGCTTGGACTATATGTTAAGAAGGTTGGATTTCGGGGCCGTTTGGAGGAAGTGGATGCGCGGGTGCTACTCGTCTCCGTGGTTTTCTGTGCTGATCAATGGCACGTCGGTTGGGTACTTTAAGAGCTCCAAGGGCCTCAGGGAGGGTGACCCCCTCTCCCCTTTTCTTTTTAATATGGTGGGGGAGGCTTTATCTGGGTTGATCTGTCGCGCTAGGGACTTGGGCATGCTTGCTGGCATCGGGGTTGGAGAGCAAGGTAGAGCCATAACGCATTTGCAATATGCGGATGATACCATTCTGTTTGGGAAGGCTGATGTGACAGAAATTCGTAATATGGCTGATGTGCTCTCGGTATATGAGGCGGTGTCGGGTCAACGAGTTAATCTACATAAGTCTACGGTCTCTGGCATCGGGGTGGAGGATGAGTCTTTGAATATCCTGGCTGGTTCTGTTGGGTGCAGAGTTGAGGGGTTGCCTATTCGGTACCTAGGGTTGCCGCTCGGGATTAGAAAGCCTACGATACGCGATTGGCTCCCGGTTGTGCAGCGTTTCGAACAACGCTTGTCCTCTTGGAAAGGAAGGTTGTTGAGCAGTGGGGGTCGGCTCATCTTGGTTAAAGCGGTGCTTTCGTCGATCCCCATTTTCTTCATGTCTATATTCAGATGTCCCGCCAAGATTCTTGATCGTCTGGAGCGTATTAAAAGATCGTTTCTTTGGGAGGGGATAGGGGTGAACCGCTGATACCACCTCGTCAACTGGGACACATGCCTACTGCGGATTGCATGTGGTGGGTTGGGGATCCATAATCTTAAAAGGACTAATTTAGCGCTGTTGGGGAAGTGGTTGTGGAGAGCGGGAAGGGAGGAGGAGAGGGGAAACCTTTGGTGGCTTGTTCTGAGTGAAAAGTATGGGCTTTCTTGGGGGAGTTGGGGGATTGCTGTTTCAACTCATAGGAGTACCTCGCCGTGGTGGAGAGATATTGCTCGCGTTTGGGAGGCTATGGCTAAAGGGGTGAGATATAGTTGGGGATGTGGCTCCTACATTCGTTTTTGGGAGGATCTGTGGCTAGAGGTGGGACCGCTTAGAGATGTATACCCGAATATTTTTGCCCTTTCGTCGAACTCGGGTGGGAGGGTCGACGAGTTTGTATCTTTCGCCAGTGGGAGATGCACTTGGGATGTTGTCACCAGAAGGCGCCTTAGGGACAACGAGATGGGGAGCTACCTCAACATATTGAGCAGACTGTATGACACGCAGCAGAATAGTCAACGAGTTGATCAGAGGATTTGGGCTTTGAATCGAGAGGGGAGTTTCAGCGTCAAAGAGTTATATTGATGGATGTCGCGCCGACCGCTAATCAGATTCGAAGGCAAATGGTTGTGGAGGGAACCTATTCCTCTGAAGATCCGTTTATTTGTATGGGCTTTGTGCAAGGACAGAATCCTAACTAGGGACCAGCTGTTTCGGAGGGGCAAGGACGTCCCCATTTCGTGTGTTATGTGTCCCGATGGGGAGGAGTCCACTGCGCACCTCTTCCTCCATTGTCGTTTCGCTGCTGAGGTGTGGGGAGCCACTCTAAAAACTTTCGGTGTGTCTTGGGTTATGCCTCAGACGCCTTATCTGTTTTTGTTGAGTTGGGAGGCGGTGAAGATGAAGGGGGAGGGACGGCAGATCTGGAGGGCGACTTTATTTGCAGCCCTGTGGTGTCGATGGTGCGAGAGAAACGGCAGAATTTTCAAAGAGAAAGCCAAACCGGTTGGAATGGTTATGAGGTCGGTCTTGGACCTGGTTAGCTTCTGGGTCACGCGTGGAGGGGATAGAGATTGCTGCCACAATTTCTTGTGGGATCCGGGCTGAGGGAGCAATGCCTCGATGTCCTGGGCGGTGTTTTTTCCTTTTGTTTTTTTTTGCTGTTGTAGTTCCTTTTGGTCTCTGGTGTCGAGATTGTATTCGGTTACAGCGCCTTGCTGTTTATTTATATAGTCTTTATTACTGATCCTGGATAGCTGCCTGGAGCATGTGGTAGCTCTTGTTTCCTTCTTTGTTTGCTTTTGTTCTTTTCTTTGTTTCCGTCTGTTTTGTCTGCCTCTTTTGGTCGGTGGCTTACCAGAACCTCTCCAGAAAATCTTGACTTACATAATTTTATTGCTTCAATGGAATTACCAGCTACGATAAAAAAATGTTCTCTCCAGTTTAAACTTTGATTAGCTCAGTAAAACTTATCCTTACTGATTTTTATTGTTTCCTGTTCAGACGGAGTCTTCTATGCCTTGTCACTGGGAATTGTCCTAGTGGTTGATGGGATATATAGTGTTGTGCTGTTTTTCAAGGTTGATCTATGCTGTTTTATGTAAAACCCATACATAAGAATGTGTATATTCATGGTAGTGTGCTAGTATCCATTTCTATCTACGTAGAGTGCTAGGCTAACAGAGACATCTTCCACCATAACATGTCTTAACCATACTTTGAATGTGGAATTACCTGTATCAATTAACTTAGTTCAACACTGGATTATATATAGGATTCAAATATTTGTCAGTGACCATTCATCAAAAAAGAAATATTTGTCAGTGACCACCCTAACACCCTATGAACTATGGTTATAATTTCATCCTAGGTCAGTTTTCTATTGCTTGGAGAAAAGAACTATGGGCTTACAGTGTATTATTTACTCTTATCTGACTATTTTTACAGCTATATAGAGTGGCTCTGCCCCCACTAGCGGACTCCAATATAGTGATTGATCAATGCTCTTATGGCTTTTATCCACTGCATCCCATTAGGTTCTGGTTTTCGTTAATTTCAGGATCTCCAAACTTTGTCGTAGTAAACTTTTGATGGGATTCGGTGGCAAAAAGGCAACTTAAAAGTGATAATATCTCCCATACTATTTATGCAATATATATATATATATATATATATATAGAGAGAGAGAGAGAGAGAGAGAGAGAGAGAGAGAGAGAGAGAGAGAATTCAATACCTCTATAGATAATGGGACTATACCATCGAACACATGGCTCATGCCGTGTGTTTGATTTATTAGTCACACACACACACACACACACACACACACACACATATATATATATATATATATATATATATATATATATATATATATATATATATTGAATACTTTGACTGTACAAATCTCAGTGTGAAAAAAGCAAAGCGGTTTTATGAATGTGGAAGATTACTACCAGATTGACATGCTTCCTCTATGGACTTTCTGTTGGGTTCTTTACATTTTCCTAAACTGTTCAACTATTTTGCTATTCTTTCCAGGAAGGATTATGCCAAATAATGACAAACTGTTACCATCCACAGTCGGAAGCTGTAAAGTCATTTACATATTTCCGGATGAATGAAAAGGTTTTCAGGGTTGAGAATTGGAACAACTTTGTGCCGTTCGTGAGGAACATGATGCAAGATTTGTAAAATTTGTATGTAGACCTTTTTATTTTTCAACTTTTCTTATATTATCTCAAGAACATTGTAATCTTTATATCATATTCATGTATTGTTAGGTATTTATATCATTATCAATTTCAGGTATGTTATGACCATTTATCATATAATAAATGCACTGCATTATTATTCTCCATATTTTACCTTGCTGACGATCCATATTGGTGGATGTGGTTCACACTGACCTATCCATAATGACAAAAAACACCAATACGCACTTAATATTATACTATTGGTACAACGTATTAAACTTGTATTATACCCGTATTTAAAAAAAAAGATGGGCAGGTTAGATAGAACCAAGTTAAGCAGTTGCAAATGTCCTCTCGAACTTAAGAATCTGTCCTTCCAAGTAGCAAGCTTCTTTCGGAACCTATGACTCACCGGATCCCAATCTTTGGCTCAAGGTCTACTAGTCCCCAAAGGATGACCCAAATGGGTAATAGGGAGAGAGGAAAGGAGACATGCTGTTGGTGATGTTATTTCTATTGTATGAGTGTGTAGTAAGTAACTCTGGGTGTGTAGTTAAGTGAATTTTAAGTTCTACAATTCACTTAACTCAAGAACCATATAATACGTGAGCATGCTAAGATGATATAAATAGTATTTTGCATTGGGATTTGAGTCATATTTACTCAACCCGAATATCTCTCTACTTTTCTCTTCCTCTCTCTTCTTCCTCCTTCCTATTACTAAACCCTAACCCTAAATTACAGTTTTTTCTTAGTATCAGAGCTAACAAAACTCTAACCCTTGAAATTTTTATAGCCCTATTGAAGCCATCTACGTCATCGCTGACGTTAGCAGGGTCAACCCGTTGACCTCTTTTCTCAAAATTTTTTTTGAGGGGTTTTAATCTTTCTTTTCCCCTCTCAATTTTCTTCTTCTTACTAGAAGTGATTTGAGGTCAGGAAGATGGAGTTTCGAAAGGTTTTTTAAAGAAAAGTATGTTTTTCGATTTTTTGGATCCTCGAGATCCGTGAAGGCTTAAAGAAGCTCGGGATTGGACCAGGTTGGACCGGAATCACCATACAAGATTGGTGGCGTACTCCTTTTTTGATTTTGGATCTATTTTGGTGATATTAAATCGATTCTCGTGAATCCTTCTTTTACCGCCTAGCCACATAATTCTCCTCTGTTCTATTGCTGACCCCCTTTTCTTTTGGCAAGGTATGACTTGTTTGAAAGCTCGTTTCATGTGCAGACTGACGGTTCAAGCTGCGTTGAATTTGGAGTTCATTTGAAGGAGTTATGAATGGTTTAGTAGTTGTTATAGGCTATGTTCGCCTGTTTTGTCGATTTTTTTGTTGTTAAAAAAATTGCTGCCCAACATTTTTGAATGCTGTTTTGGGATTAATCAGTGTTCTCCCTATTTGGAAGCTGCAGGCTTTCTATTTTTTGAATTGTTTTAATCTCGGTATTAAGCATGGACGGGAATAAATCCGGGATCGTTGGTGGGGGAGATATCTCATAACTTACAAATTACTACGAAGAAATTGAATGAGGCTAATTACCTTTTGTGGTCTCGGTTTACTACTATGTACTTAGGCATGAAGAAAAAATTGAGTGACATTTACGAGACTATCCCAAAACCGAAAGAAGATGACCCTAAGTATGTTGATTGGGAAAGTGACAATCTAACTATCATGACATGACTGCTACACTCAATGCAATCAGGCATTAATGATTCTTTTATGTATGCCAGTGGTGCTAAACAATTATGGGAGGCTGTGAGGGATGCGTTCTCGCAGAAACAAAACCTCGCAAAAATGTTTCAAGTTAGTTACAAAATAAACACTATGAAGCAAGGTGATAAGACTATTGGAGAGTATTACACTCAAATGAGGAGTTTGTGGGATGAACTAGCCCAGTATCAAGAAGAAGTGTGCAACTTGTATGCCAGCAAGGCTAGTAAAAATACTGAAAGGAGGAGAGTGTTGACTTCTTTAAAGGAGTTAAACCTGAATATGAGAATGGTAAATCAAACATTCTAAGAAGAGAGGACTGTCCTCCACTTGGTACCGTATATGCCCTCCTTCAGCATGAGGAGAGCAGACAACAGTTTATGTAGATTCCTGGTAGTGATGTATCTGAGAGATCTTCCCTACCATCCTTCACTTCTTTTAGTCGTGGTGAAGGCAAATTTGGTGGTAGAAGTGGTGGTAATGGAGGTCGTGGGGCCTCTCACCTGAAAAAAGAGAGAAATTATTGTATTCTCATTGTGGCAAGAAGGGCCATTCCAGAGAAATATGTTGGGAATTATATGGGAAACCGGAATTCCTTCCAGGTCATGCATTCCAGTCCTCTATTGAGGAAACTTCTAATCTAGTTGATGGTTAGAATATCCCTACTGCTTCAGCTCCGTCTCTCCCTCCATCTGATTTCTAGAGCTTACAGAGAGAACTTCAAGATCTCCAGGGTTGCCTTCAGCACATGATGGTGACACAGGGACAAACATCTCCCCCCCCCCCCCCATAGCTGAGTTAGGTGCATATGGGTCTGCACATGTGACCTCTCAGTCCCCATGGATCATCGATTCTGGGGCTACGGATCACATGTCTGGTATGACTGATTTATTTTCATCTGTGTCTAGCCTTTATGATTCTATTCATATTCGCATTGCTAATGGATACCTTGTTCCTGTAAAGGGCAAAGGGAGTGTTCAATTAGAAACTGTCTCTTGACTCTACTCTTTTGATTCCTAACATGCCTATGAATCTATTATCTGTCAGTAAAATTACCAATTCGTTACATTGTAGTGTGATATTCTTTCCTTCATATTGTGTTTTCTGGGACCTGAAATCAGGGAAGATCCTTGGTCATGGTACTGAAGAGAAGGGACTCTACCTCTTTGAAGATTTACGTGGTGCATCTCCTCTTGCAGCTATGGTGGTTTCTATTGATGAAACAAGAATGTGGCACTCCCGTTGTAGCCATCCTCATATTAGTCGTTTGAAACTTTTATTTTCATAAAAATTTTATGGATTTGATAGTAGTTTGTTTAATTGTGAGACTTGTCAATTCTCTAAACATGCTCGCAATTCTTATCCCTTGAGTGGTGGTAAATGTGCTATTCCTTTTGAAGTTATTCACTCTGATGTGTGGGGGCCTTCCCCTATTACTGCTTTGAATGGTTATCGTTATTTTGTTACTTTTATTGATGATTGTACTAGACTCACAATGCTTTTTTTTATGCGCACCAAAGATGAAGTTGCCTTTATTTTTCCTATGTTTCACAGACTAGTTAGCACACAATTTCATGGGCATGTTAAGGTTCTTCGATCAGATAATGGTGGGGAATATTCCTCTCACATTCTCCAATCTTATCTTCACTCTCATGAAAGTGTGGCAAACTACTTATCCTTATACCCCCCAACAAAATGGGGTTGCTGAGAGGGAAATTAAGAATCTTCTTGAGGTTGCTCGATCTCTGTTGTTTGATATGATGGTTCCTAAACATCTCTGGGGTGAAGCCATCCTAACCGCTACCTACCTCATCAATCGAATGCTTAAGCGTATTCTGGAAGGATATTCTCCCTTCCAACTTGTGTTCCCTCATCAACCTCTTTTCTTAGTGCCACCACGTATTTTTAGTTCCTTGTATTTTACACATATCCCCAATATTCAGCGAAGTAAACTTGATCCCAAGGCTACCAAGTGTATTTTTATTGGGTATCTCTCTTCTCAGAAAAGATACAAGTACTTTGACCCTCTCACTCGTTGTGTGATAGTCACCATGGATGTCACATTTGTTTAGGGCACCAATTTTTCCAGTCCTCCAAGTCTTCTTCAGGGGGAAACAACTTAAAAATGAAGAGTACTCTGAGATGTTTAAAGCTTTACCTATGGGAGATGTGAAGATTGTGAAGAAGTGGATGATGTTGTTGAGCCATAGCCAAGCAAACAACCCACCTTTGATAAATATGGAAAGGGAAAGATGCATGTGAGAAGGAACAAGAAAAGTATCATTGAAGCCACTGCACATGAGAATGTAGATGAGTCACCTTCTCAGAATACCGACCTGGATCCCTTACCCGAAGAGGTTCCTCTTGTTTCTGATTTTCATCTACCCATTGCTCACAGAAAACTTCCTAGATCTTGTACTCGCCATCCCATCAGTAAGTATGTGTCATATTACAATCTCTCATAATCTCATTATGGTTTTATTTGTTCTCTTGATTCTATCACCCTTCCTTCTACTGTTTCTGATGCCTTATTACAGCCAAAATAGAATGATGCTATGACTCAGGAGATGAATGTTCTGGAACAGAATCAAACATGGGAAATTGTTGAACTCCCAGAAGGAAAGAGAGTTATTGGTTGCAAATGAGTGTATACAATTTAGTATAGACCTGATGGTACTGTCGAAAGATATAAAGCAAGGCTTGCAGCAAAGGGGTATACTCAAACATAAGGAGATGATTATCAGGGCATCTTTGCACCTGTAGCCAAGTCCAACACAACCAGGGTATTGTTATTTCTAGCTGCCCACAAAGACTGACCACTCTCTCAACTTGACGTGAAGAATGCATTTCTTCATAGTGATCTCAAGGAAGAAGTTTACATGGACCTTCTTCCTAGATTTGTAAAAGAAAAGGAGAAGGGACAAGTGTGTAGATTGAGGAAATCTATCTATGAATTAAAACAATCCTCAAGGGTCTGATTTAAAAAATTTAGTGATGCTATTATGAGATTCGGGTACTGAAGAAGTCACTATGATCATACTCTATTTGTAAAAAAGGGAATCAAGATAACTACCATACTAGTCGATGTTGATGATATCATCATTACTGGAGATGATAGTCATGAGATTCTTAAACTGAAGGAGTATTTGAGTAGTGTTTGAAATTAAAGACTTCGAAAGCTTGAAATATTTCTTGGGCATTAAAGTGGCGAGATCTAAGAAGGCCATTTCATTATCCGAGCGGAAGTATGCCATAGACCTCCTTCATGATACAAGGTTTTTGGAGTGTAGGCCTGCTGTGACCCCTATTGAACAAAATCACCGGTTAAATGGTGAAGAAGTTGATCTTCTCAAGGATCCACGTACCTATAAGAGATTAGTTGGTAAACTAATCTATCTAACCATGACCCGTCCGGACATTGCTTATGCAGTAAGTGTGGTGAGTCAATATATGCACTCACTAAGGACAATACATTTGGAGACTGTTTACAGGATCCTGAGGTATTTGAAAGGAAATCTTGACAAAGGGCTTCTCTATAAAAATCGTTGTCATTTGGATATAGAGATGTTTACTGATGCCGATTGGGTCGGGTCTCTAGATGATAGGAGATCAACTACCGGATATTGCACATTCTTAGGGGGTAATTTGGTCACATGGAAATCTAAGAAGCAACATGTAGTATCAAGCTCCAGTGCCAAGGGGGTATATTGCGCTATGTCCTAAGGTGCGAGAGAAGGCATGTGGCTTAAATTCATCTTGTCAGACTTGGGGGTTGCTGTATCCTCTCCAATTATCTTGTATGGTGACAATGAAGTCGCCCATCATATTGCAGAGAATATTGTCTTTCATGAAAGGACAAAACACATTGAGGTGGACTGACACTATATTCACGAGAAGGTCGAGTCCAAGGAAATCAGTATTCCTCAAGTTAAAACTGACGATCAACTTGCCGACATCTTGACTATAGGTGTTGGTGGCAAGAGACATTATGACATCTCCTTTAAGTTGGGTATGATCGACATCTATACGCCAACTTGAGGGAGAGTGTTGGTGATGTTATTTATATTGTATGGGTGTGTAGTAAGTAACTTTAGGTGTGTGTAGTTAAGTGAATTTTAAGTTGTACAATTCACTTAACTCGGGAACCATGTAATACGTGAACATGCTAAGTTGATAGAAATAGTATTTTGCATTGAGATTTGAGTCATATTGACTCAACCCTTATATCTCTACTTTTCTCTTCCTCTTCTTCCTCCTTCCTATTACTTAACCCTAACCCTAAATTACAATTTTGTCTCATGCAGCTGCATTCGAGAGATCTACCGCAGCCGTGGGGCTGATGCAAATTTCAGAAACTGTAGATTTCGAGATGTTAACCCTTTGACCAGTCACGGCTTCATAAACCATGAGAATATTAGCAAAGGCCGTTATTTTATCAAAGTTGGTTATGTCGAACAAAATAGTGTCATCGGCATACTGAAGATGAGGAAATGAAGGCTCCTCACAATGCCCACCGGAATACTCGAAATTCGGTTCCGCTCCTGGGACTTGGAAATGAAGGCTCCCAACACTTCCCCAACTAGGTTGAAGAGGAACGGGGAAAGGGGATCTCCTTGACGTAAACCTCTCAAACTTTTAAAAAAGCCAGTAGGTGAGCCGTTGATAATCACCGAGAACCAAGGGGAGGTGACACACACCTTTATCCATTTTCTCCACGTGTCCCTGAATCCGAACTGATATAGCATATATTCAAGAGACTCTCAGCTCACCCGATCATAAGCCTTCTCCATATCAACCTTACAAACAAAGGCGAGCATGTGGCTGGAATGAGCGGAGTGAACTACCTCATGAGCAATAATCGCAGTGTCCATGAGCTGTCGACCTTGGATAAAAGCCGCTTGATTTTTAAATATGATGAACCCCACAATCGGTTTCAGACGGTTGGCCAACACCTTAGACAATATTTTAAATTGGCAGTTGATAAGGTTAATGGGCTAGAAATCACTCAAATCGGTAGCCCCATCTTTCTTAGGAATGAGAGATATAGAGGTGGAGTTAAGTTTTTTGCAGACCTCCGCCCGTGAGTGAAACTCCTTGAAGAATTCAAGGATGTCAAGCTTAAGGATTGGCCAAAAGGACTAATAGAATTCCAAGTTAGAACCACCGGCCCCTGGGGATTTATTTTTACCCCCTGATTTGATAGCTTTCGAAACCTCCGCTTCGGAAAAGGGTTCCTCCAAGTTGGAGCGATCTTCCGGGCTGATAGAAGGCAAAGGTAGACCATCCAAATGTGGTATGGACCAGCCTCCATCTTGATACAAAGATCGGTAAAACTCAACAGTCCGAATTTTGATCATCTCTGGATCGAACGTTTCCATCCCATCCACCACTATTCTCGTCAAGAGATTTTTCTTGGACCTAGCATTGGCCACCGCGTGAAAGAACTTGGTGTTGTTCTCCTCGACCTTCAACCAATGAACTTTCGACTTCTGCTTCCAACTAATCTCTTCTTGGAGACTCTTCTTACTAAGCTTAATCTTGAGGTCTAGTCTTTCATCTTTCTCCGACTCAGAAAGAGCCCGACCGTCTTCCACTCCATCTAGCTGCTTGAGTTTTTCCAATATTACGGACTTCCACACGTGTGTCAGACCGAAAACGTCCTTATTCCAGATTTTAATGCGACCCTTTAAATGACTAAATTTGGATAATAGTCGAAACGCAGCCGAGCCTCTAGGGTTGTTTTCATGCCCCCAAATCAGAATTTGGGATCTGAAATCCTCATTTAGAAGCCACTGGTTTTCGAATCGAAAAGGGGATGGGCCACTTCCCATAGACCCATACTTGAGGAGGAGAGGTCTGTGATCAAATACCACCCTAGCCATCCCTGTCAGAGATGCATGAGGAAAAATATTCAGCCACTCAGTAGAGAAGGGGACGCTATCCAGGCGAGTGAATGTTGCAACATTCTGAAGGTTGAACTAAGTGAATCGGCCCCCCGCCATTGACAGATCAACAAGGGCCCAATCCTGGACAAAAGAGTTCAGGTTAACCATGTCAGCACTGTTAGGGCGACTCCCTGAAGTCTCATGAGGAAATCTAATCGCATTGAGATCCCCACCCAAACACCATGGCATGTCCTATGGCCCGCAATCTCAGCCATTTCAAAACAAAAATTGTCTTTGTTACCAGCATCAGTCGACCCATAAACTCCCGTGAAAGCCCACTTCACTCCATTGTCCTTGTTAACCAGAAGGACGGAAGCAGAGAATCTCCCAGTTTCTTCGCCTTCTTTCTGAAATAGAAGCGAGTTCCAGGCAAGAGGAATCCCACCCGACGCCCCCATAGAATCCACCCCAATCCAAGTCCATCCAGTGCTGCCCAAGACCGAAGCTACTTTGGGGCTATCACAACAGCCCCATTTAGTTTCTTGTAAAGTTATGATTGTTGGCTTGTAAGATACTAAAATTTGCTTGATGGTAGCACGTTTCTGGGGATTACAGATGCCCCTCACATTCCATGATATGATCTTCATAACAAAAAGTAAGACCAGCCCAAACCAAAAGTTCAGGTGCAAGGCTCACCGGACCCTAGACCCTCTCCTGTCGAACATACCCCAGTCAAGCCGTGCTAGCTCCTTAAGATTTGGTTTTCTTCTTAGTGGAGGCAGTTGAACTAGTCCAACCTTCGCAATAGATCTGAACATTTCCCAAAGAGCCTCGTCAGAACTCGAGTACGACATGCCAAGCTCTTACCTAAGGCAATAATATCGTCGATAACATTAGAGTCCAACCCACTACCACTAACAAAGGAATTAGTAGAGGGATCGGAAAGGGAGCCATAAATCTCACCCGACGAGCATTCAACCCAGCATCCCTCTTCGTTGTGCCTCAGAGATCGTAGGGGATGAACATCTTCCGAAGAAGAATCCGACGAAGACGTAGGAATCCCCAGATTATCATCAAATGGTTCAGGAGGCAGACAGATGGTAGCATGTGTACCCATCCCTGGGAAGCGGGGAGAACACGCGAGATTAGATGTGCCAGCAGGAGAAGCATCATAGGTCCATGGTTCTGATGTCGGAGGTGCAGAAGCTTCGCAAGTCCACAATTCCAATTGTGGAGGGAGAAGATTAGGGGAAGTGGGCCTATCCACCGGATCAGACCCAAAAGAGGCTTCAATTGGGTTAAAAAGAGCCATGGGTCATAAGGAAGACAAGGAGTCCCCACTAGAACCGAGGTGCACTGACACGTGGCCCACCATAAAGGACCCCAAGTTGGAAGTCGAAAATCGCCTTCAAAACTGTGGACATGCAAAATCGGATTTTCGATACGTGTCGTCCAAACCTCCAGGACGATACCTATCGCGTATCGTCCGATACATTCAATGTATCGGCGATACATTGAATGTATCGTTTTGATACATTTTTTTTTTCAAAAAAAATCTAAAAAATAGTCTAAAAATAAAAAAAATTATATTTAATGGTTTTCAATTTATTTCAATTTTTAAAAAATTTATTTAAGGCTTATTTGATGCATATTTCAGAATTTTATCAACTCAGAACCTAAATTACATTGTATATGAATCATGATCAAAATTAAAAGGCAAAGCCACATTGAATTCTGTGGTAGTTCTTAGCCCTCGTGATCATCATTATCAATGCGCGAGCTTTCCCTATAGTGTTGGCCATATTGATACCCATGATTATGTCCCTCTCCTTGAAATTGAGGCGTTAGTGATGAATATGGCTCAGTGTAATAGGTAAAGGTCGGTCCTCCAAAAATTTAACCAACGAAGTCATATGGCCGGGGTAGGTTGGTTGAGGTCGGTATGGGTTACTAGTTGCTAAATCTTCGATGTTTTACAAACTAAATCCCTCGATGCTAGAAGTCACATAACCCAAATCATCTTGTGGACCTTGTGGTGGTGGTGGTGTTTGATAAGATTCTGACGCTCCTCTTCCTTCAACTCCTCCGCCTCTAAATATAAGAGTGTCAAACATTGTTACTGGTTCATCATCCTATGCGGCAATACCTCCATAAGAATAAGAGGGGCCAACTTCTTCCCCTCCACCACTAGTGCAAACGTGGGTTTCATCGCCTCCACCATCATCCCCAACACCCCCACCATCGTCATCATCCCCCTTATCACTACTGGGCTGCGTTTCGTCATCGAATCCAACCACTGAATGGCAATTCAATCTTCTTTTCTGCCTAGGTTGTTGGGAAGCTTGCTCATCCACTTTTATTTCAGCATTGTCCAGCCATTCAGTGTTCTCACTATCCAACATTGGCTCTTCCCTCTCTTCGATCCATTAATTCAAAGGGTCATCCTCCGTGAATATATAATTCAACTCGATAGGATTAAAATATTCACTATCTGTAAGGTAGAATATAATAAATGAATTAGTATATGCCTCATCAATGTAATCAAATAAAAATTGTATGAACTAAGATTTCAAATAATTGCTTACAACAGTTGGTCTTCTACATATTCCTGACCCTTAATCGCATGTTGTAATGGCAGTAGACTAACTTTTCCAATCGACTCATAGTTAACTTATTCATTGTCTTCGTGTGAATGAGAAAGATATACTCTAATTCCACTCACAGTTGGATGAACATGTTTGCGATAAAATGCGCATGACAATCCGCCTCAGTATTGGACCATCATGTCCATAGTGCATCCACCAATCAGCCGATTTATTGTGTTGGATTTGAGATTTCACTAACCTCGTCCCAAATGACCCATATTTCTTATGGAACATGTCAATCTATAACGATGGAATACAATAACCTACATATCAATAAGCATATCATATGACATTTAACTTTATGAGTTATAAGTTATGACTACTCACGTCTCTTATGACTTGACCTTGGTCCGCTAACTCAGGGAACATTCGTTGGATCACATTGAGCAAACCACTGTGCACTTCATCGACCTCACTCAACTCGAAGCGTCGCATATACTGGAAGGCCGTATTCAAGTAGTGTGATATACAAAAAATATGAGCAATCTTAGCAATTTAACATGTTTTACCTGCAACATGTAAGTACTGGTGGAATTATGCATCCCACCTCTTGTCGATAATTGTCCAATATCCTTTATATTTTGTAGGGCATTTGATTTTGATAGCCAATTTTGCCTTGTCCATTGACTCGTAAACATGCCCCATCGTTGGTTTCTCATCACCATCTACCAACTTCAACACTTGCACCAGCGGGATAGTGACGACGATCGGGTGGTCAACATCTGTTCAAAACTGGGTGTTGTAGCTCAAATCAGCAACTTCAATGCAAACAGGTCTCTTTGATCGTGAGAGTTCTAATTCATATTTTTCCCATGCTTCGAACGCCACCATGATTTTCAGTTGACGCCTATATCTAGCCCAGCTCTGTAGGGCTAGAAATTGTGTCGCAAACCGTGTAATCGCAGGCCAGAGCAGCTCGTTCTTAGTGAACTCTCATTAAATTCACCAACTTGTCACTGTTGTACAGAAAAGAAGTAATTATTCTTCCCTTCTGAATAGTTGTCTGTGTCTTGCTTCCCTTTCCCAAATCCTCAAGAATAAGGTCCACGAAATGAGCGACACATGGAGTCCAGTACAAGTGAGGTCTCTTCAACATTAACTGCCTTTCAACGGCTTTGTAATTGGCGGCATTGTCTGTTACCACCTGCATAACCTACTTCTTTCCAACCTCTGCAACTACCTTATCCATTAGTTGAAAGAGGTAATTAGCCGTCTTCGCGTGCTTAAAAGCATCAACTGATTTCAGAAATACTGTCCCGACATCGCTGTAGACCAAAAAATTTATCAAACTCTTGTGGGACTAAACTATCCGTCGCACATAATTGTGTGACCTCTCTCATCCCATACTTCTTCAAAGCTCTGCATATAAGCTCCTAACTTCGTGTACTCATCATCTAGTAGGGGCCCAGATACCTCCTATGTAGAAGGCTTTTTAACTCCTGGACCAGCTTCTGCACTAGTATCAATCATACTTTTGAAGTATGGCGACACCAGAACTTGACTCGGAATGTGGTTGTATATCACGAATTTTGCAATGGATTTTTCAAGCTTCTTCCTCCATTTTTTCAGTGAGGTTGCACTCAATTTAGTTTGTTTCGAGCTTTCTGACCGATGCATGAATGGATCCATGAGACTTGTAGTACGACCTGTAGTAAACGTCATGGTCTCCCTCACGGAAGCTGACCTACGCAACCCCGCAGTCTCCTGAATGTCATCATCATCAACATCATGTGGCCTTTGACTAGACCCACCAACATCAACACGCATGGATGGGCCCTTCAAACTGGACCGAAACTGGTAATCGGCTTCTTCCTGATCTCGTAGGTTTCGTGTTTCTCTGACACTCCCTCATCACTCGCGCTGTCACCGCATCCTCATCCTCAACCTCAACATCCTCAGGTTCAGTTGCAGGAAACTCTGGATCCCCCCTCCTTATTCTCTCATGCATTTCTCTATCCCGGTCGACTTCTATTTTTTTTTCCCTTAGTTGCCTGCAAGCTGGCTCTAATAGTTTCTCTCACCTCTCTTGGTACATGGGGATATCCTTTTGTCTCTCCCTTAATGTGAACTAAATGCTCCATCAACCGTGTTATACCTCCTCCCTACAATTTCTTCCCACATAACTTGCATTTGATTCGGAGCCTATCGCCATCTATTGTTGTGCTGTATTGTCAAGCTGGATCTTGTTCGCGTACCATATTTATTTATTTCACCAGCATGAATGAGCAAACGATCGGATTAAATTACACGTGACACATCATCACATATTGATTACATGAGAACTAAACACACCCCGTGATGACATGCCACATCATAATGTGATGATGCATGTATCACAACATCATGTGATGATGATGTGACACATGCATCATCACATGATGATGTGACACATATTCATTACATGCGTCACATCATCATGTGACGATGTGTGACATGCTTATTACTTGTGAATTAAACACATCCCATGAAGATGTGTCACATCATAATGTGATGATGCATGTGTCACAATATCATGTAACGAACATGTGACACATGCATCATCATGTGATGATGCATGTCGCATGTTCGTTACATGTGTCACATCATCATGTGACGATGTGTGACATGCTTATTACATGTGAATTTAACACATCCCATGATGATGTGTCACATACACATTACATGTGTCACATCATGTGTTGATGCATGTGTCACATCACTCACATCATCAATAGATTACATTTAAAAAATTAGATTACATTTGAAAATATTATTTGATATTATTCTAATTTTTAAAATATTTGATTACATTTAAAATATTTTATATTATTCAAAATTCTAAAATATTAGATTACATTTGAAAATATTATTTGATATTATTCTAATTTTGAAAATATTTGATTACATTTAAAATATTTGATATTATTGGAATTTTGAAAATATTTGATTACATTTTAAAATATTATTTGATATTATTGAAAATTTTAAAATATTAGATTAAATATTTGATTACGTTTTACAATATTATTTGATATTATTCTAATATTTAAAATATACAATATTATAAATCCATAGAAAAAATCCTAAAAAATATATTATCTAGGTTAGGAACCAGTAATCGAATTTTTATGATTTAGGTTAGGAAATAAATTAACCTAGGTTATTAGATCTAGGGTAGGTTAGATCTAGGTTATAAACCCTAAAAAAATCGATTTGGGACACTTTAGAGACATATAAGGCCTCAAATTTGATGGTTTTAATACAACCCTTAAATTTGGGCCTAAAATTTTAAGATTTACCATATGTATGGGTAGATCTAATGAAAATGCAAGCAAATAGACAAAAATAACCTAAATGATAGAATATGATACCTTTTTTATGATCTTGGGCGAAAACGTGATGGTCCTGAGCTTTCCGGGTAGTCGGTAGTGAAACTTTGGATCTCCCGGTGGCTAAGAAGTGAAGAGGAAGAAGAAAGCCCTGAGAAAGAGAAATGGGAGGAAAAATGGGGTATTTTTGGCTAAAAACCCCAAACCCTGTGCCCTTTAAGTGGCTGGGCCCCACAGCAAAATGTTGAAATTATCAGACGATAATTTCAATGTATCGGATGATACGGGTGATAAATTGCCCGTATCGTCTGATAATTTGGTCATTTTAAAGGGGTACTCGATAAAATGCCTTTTTATCATCTTAGGCACCCTAGACACCGATACGTATCGAATGATATGTATCAGTATCGGACGATCTTTTGATCCATGGTGGGCGGTAAAAAACAACCCACCTTGAGCGTCGACACTAACACCTCCATACTTTTAGGGTGACACATCATTGAAGGACACACATGTCCCTTTTGCAAGGCAAACCAAGCATACCTTTAAAGGGATAATGCCAGCTGTCGCACATCTATTGATTCCAGCCTCTATAATCATTGGGTCCTTCACGGAATTTGGATGGTAATCCCTTACCCTTCTCCGCAAAGACCCCTGTATATCCTCTCTTTCCACATACAAAATAGGGTTCGCTTGGAAGGAGTCTATCGCAGTTGTTGAATCTGTGGTTGGTGAGAGATCAACCCTGCTCAGATCGGATGACGATCTAGCAGGCAATGCCCTGGAGTAACCGAAATCGGAAGAGTATGAGTCTGCCATTCCACGATTATGCACCTCCGGTGGCCAAAACAGCCGATCATTGACTCTGGGTCCGATCTCTCCTTCAAGCCCCTCCACAAAGTTATCGAGACTAGAATGTCTCCCCGCCCTCTCGGCGATTCCACATGGCAGCCCCAACGACGAGGAAGACCCCTTATGCTGCGACGAATACGGGGCCGAGCACCCCTCCGCGGGAGGATGATGCCGCCAAGGGCCGAGCACCCCTCCGCGGGAGGATGATGCCGCCAAACACTGCCACGATCTACCCCGTCTCGGATTGGTTCGATCAGCGTTGTAGCTTTTTCTGTGGAACCATAGAATATGTGTTTGTGGGGAACCCCAGTCCGCTTGGCTATATCGTTCGGTTGCCACGGGAGGACCACCCTCTCTAGCAACTTCATTTTTATGAAGATTCGAATTGTTTGGCCGTTGAGACAAATCTCGCATGAGCAAGGGATGGCCTCCCATCGGTCGGCATCCACCAGCAACCGGGCGAAGTCGGTTTCCCACAGATCCTCAGTACTACGGTTGATGAGAATAACGCAACCGCATCGTTTGCCGATTAACTGGAGGATCTCTGGGGACCAAGCGTGAAGGGAGAGACCGAAAAGGTGGATCCAGAGACCGCCATCCCAACGGTGGAGCACCAACCCGTTCGACTCCGGTGACCATCTCCTACATTCAATGGGTTTGTTGTTAATGAAGAAAAACTTTTTGGAGCAGATATCATCCTCAACCGTTGTGGAGGGGCACCTTAGAAGATATTTTGTTGTAGTAATGCCCTATACAGAAGGCCTATCATGTATTGTCCATCTTTTTTGTAGCCACATGTATATGTCCAAAGGAAGCAAGGTATCCTTACCAGTAAATAGCACAATCAAAAATCTCTAAGGTTAAGGAGAAGGGACGACGCTGTAGGGGACGCTATGGAAATTGGGCTATTACAATCCCCGGCCATCGAAGGGTGGAGGACCCCTGTGGGCCCATCATCAATGTCCTCAGGGCAGACGCCGCCGCAGTTTCTAAAGGTATTTTGCTGTCGACCCTTTATGGCGTCCGCAAAGGATGTCCCACCACGATGCCTGTTGGGTCACCCCTCAGTACCAGGAACAGAACCCAAGGCACCTTGGAACCTCCTCCACGAAATCTTTCATTTGGGATTCATTAAAGACCATCTGTTTCGTAGAGACCATCCTAGGGCGTAAGCTCTCATTGCGTTTAACCACAATGGCCCTTCGCGCGAGGCGATGAACAACCATAGCGATGACACAGCCTTGTGTTTAACTTAACGTTTCGACATCCCGAGCATATCTAGTCGCCGGCTGTCAACACCAATGCTTCCCTAGGTTTCTCCATCTTGACGTTGAGCATATCCAGTCCGGAGAAAAAGTATCACTTTGTGGCTTGGGATGTGTGCCAGTTTTCCAAATGTATTGGTGGGCTCGGTATTCGCAATCTCCACCTCACCAATTTGGCTTTGCTGGGAAAATGGTTGTGGAGGGTAGGATCCGACTCGGAACGAAGTAGACTGTGTGTGTCCATTCTCCTCTCTAAATATGGTGGCATGACGGAAGGATGGGGGGTCGATATCACGCGGTCCAGGCATGTGTCTGGTTGGTGGAAGGATATTTGTTCGGTGTGGCCGAAGATCTCTCGTATGATCCATTTCAGCTGGGGTGACGGGGCCCGAATTTCCTTTTGGGATGACCCTTGGCTCCTTTTTATCGGCTAAAATCAGTCTTCCCAGCGATCTTCAATATCTCCTTGCATCCCGTCGGCAAGATCTTGGATTTCTTCTCCTTGAATGGGAACTCTGCTGTGTGGGACATTACCACTAGAAGGGCGTTGAGAGATGAAGAGTTTGGTCCTCTCCAAGATCTCCTTGCCTTACTATATGGGTCTTTTTACCGGCATGGGCCTGATGTGAGAGTGTGGCTTGCCTGCAAAGAAGAAGTTTTTTTGGTGAAGTCTTTCTACTGAGCTCTCACGGCCAGCCCCCTTATCAAAGCCAAGTGAGCCTTTATTTGGAAGGCACCGATCCCTCCTAAGGTCAAATTCTTTGTTTGGACGGTGGTGAGAGGTTGCATCCTTACGTTGGACCAGCTGATTGGGCAGGGAAAAGACGTTTTGAATAGATGTCCAATGTGCCTGCTGCATGAGGAGTCTACCCCTCATTTGCTAATCCACTGTGGGGTTGCTCAGCAATTGTGGGGCACCATTTGCAGGTCCTGTGATCTCAGCTGGGTGCCTTCAGAGAACCTCCCTGATTTTCTTCTCTCTTGGCACGGTTTGAAGTGGGAAGGTCCCAGTGGAGCGTTTTGGAGAGTGGGAGTGTATGCGGTGTTATGGAACTTATGGCTAGAGAGGAATGCATGG
This sequence comes from Chloranthus sessilifolius, assembly GCA_021018995.1. NCBI lineage: Eukaryota > Viridiplantae > Streptophyta > Magnoliopsida > Chloranthales > Chloranthaceae > Chloranthus > Chloranthus sessilifolius. The sequence goes on along the minus strand of CM037585.1, from coordinate 27,687,803 downwards.
GTCTTCAATCGCAAATGCCGTCCGACTGGCTCGCTTCTCAATCTCCATTATGGACACGATGTGCCATTGGGTCACCTTAGACAAAGTATGGGGGGCAGGGAAGTGCTGAGTTTTGTATGGGTGGTTAGTGTAGGTTCTTTTGCGTTTTGTTCCGGGTGGGGGTGGTGGGCCTCTTTCTGCTCGGCTGGTCTTTTTTTCTTTCTTTGCGTGGCTGTTTTCTTAGTTCTTGTTGCCTTTTGATTTTGTTGTGCTGGTTGTATTTCTCTTCCAGCTTCTCGCTGGTTGCTTTAATGCAATTTCTTTATTGATCACAAAAAAAAAAAAACTGCATATTTTTATTTAGAACACATATTTAGTGCTCTGAATGCTAAATATGTGCATTGAACCCATTTTTTCCCAACTTTTTGTTGTTTTTTCCTGACTTTTCTGTTATTTTTTTCTCTTCCAACTTGATATGTTTTATACTTCCATAAAACAAAACAGATATGTTTTATAGTTTTGTAGCTTTCAATTTTTTTCCATTTTTTCCAAACATTTCTGTTTTTTGCTGTTTTTTACCAGCTGTTTTACTCACCGTATTAACTCGTATCCATACATTGTCTTTTGTCCAATTTATAGGCCATCTATTTGAATGGGCCACGGCAAAAAGCACATTCAGATTATCCTAACTGATGGACATTTTTGTGGACCTATTCCTGTTACTTCATCAAGAAGGAAGTAATTGACCAGACAGACTCATATCAGATGGATGTTCTAAATTGACGAGAATGTGCAGTGATCTGGTCAATCTGTGAGTTTAAAGATGGTATAATAATGCATGTGTTTTGTTATTATGTTATTATTCTTGTCATATATATTACATGAAAGAGATTATCTAAAATAGACCTATTAACTAACAATGATGGCAGAGAGAAAATTTCTAAGTACATAGGGATTATTAGAGAATAAAACTTTCCTATTTTATTTATATATTAAAAAAAATTAAAAAATTCTCTTCATATAATCTTCAATCTTTTACAAATCACTTATTTATTTATTTCATGTAAAATTGATGTATTAAAGAGTAGAAAACTTCTGATGTCCTATTGAACAAATGATGCTTGATCCTGTTGGTGAGATGGAGTATCAGAGGTAGGGGGATTGTGATGGGATTCGGGAAGAGGAAATTTTTTTCGTAATTTACTTTCATTAGTATTCATATTATTATTATTATTATTATTAAATAGGGAGCTAAAACTTGCACACGGGATTTGTACCGTGGTACATGGTTAAAAAGGAAGACTGTTATTTTTGGGATCTGTGTCACGTGGAACTCCATCTAAGTCGTCTGATTTGAAGACCATGATGTAAAGATTTTTGAGGCCAAAAATTGGCACTACACATGATTTCATCATATGGTTTGTTACCATTGAATTATAATTTATAAGCTCGATCATCTTCTTTTAATGCATAAATATGGATAGACTTCTTTTGGTGATCAAGAAGCAAAGTACTTATAATTTAACAAACTATTTACTCCTAGTGCTACATATTTGATTAACATATTTATAATTTAACAAACTAATGTGGTTAAAATTAATGTTGACAGTGAATGACTTCGAGCTCAAAAAAGTTTGGTATCGCTGTTGTATTCAGAAGCTCAAAAAGAGAGATGATTAGAGCTTTTGCTAATTCTGGTTCAGGAGGTTCTACGACGGACACCAGTGAAAGTGTTGGCAACGAGGGGTTCCGATCAATCCTGGTTGAGAGTGATTCACTAAGTATTGTAAAATCCATTGGAGGATCTTTCTGAAAACTGTTTGAATATTCAGGAAATCAAACTGTTCGATTTCAACGGAGTAGCACTGACCATGTGAAGAGAAGTGCAAATAGGGTTGTGGTTAAAATTGGCGGGGTCCTCTAACAAGCCCGGATACCCAGGCTATCAGAAGAAAAAATAAGTGTGTGTGTGCCGCACTGGAGTGTCCGTTCCATGCCTCATGACGCTAGAAGGTGTCATGGTCTCCTGCAGGGTTCATAGGGGTGCAGATTTGAACCGAAAATCGAACACAAGGTAACGCCCACCTAGCAAAACATATTGATTTTTTCCCAACTTTGACAACATTTTTAATGATCGATCTTATATCCCCAAGCCTTTATATATATATATATATATATATATATATATATATATATATATAAGGGAGTCATTACTGGTGCTTTGGGTACCCTAGCTCAACTAGGCTTGGGAGCGGAGCTAAAGGCTCTGAGGGCTTGTTTGAGAGTTGAAAGTTGAAATTTACTCAGATTCTGAGTTTAAACTCAGAAAGCAGCAAGATTGTGAGGTTTTCCGATTGAATCTGGCATTCGTGAGTTCTCCTAAGGAAGTATGATTATGAGTGTTTTCCGATTGAAAACGACACCTAGTCGTCCGACCAAATTGCTCGGAAAAACTGAGAATTTGAGCTCAGATTGTAGGCACCGTTGTATACATGAGATAAATGTATACATCAGATCCTAACTCACCATAGGCTTTTAAAAAAAAAAAAAAAAAAAAAAACAAGAAAAATTGTAGAAAAATCATTTGGAGAAGAGACGATAAGTTTTTCTCAACTCACTATCGTCGGTACGCATTTTTTGGCTCACCGGACAGCCACCGACCTGGTACCGGACGATGCCTGGCGCCGGGGACCATTGGTCCGGCTGTTTGACCATCACTTTTGTGACGGTTACTCCGTTAAGATCTGATCTCATTGTCGGAAGGTGCTATCCTGCTGAGGAGAAACAGTTTTAGACGCTGCTATGCTGCTGTTCCTATATATATATATAGAGTACCTTTAAATCCACCCGCCAAATCTTTGAGTTAACCCATGCGAAAATACATTGATTGCATTGAATCAGATGATGGAGATTGTTTATCGTTCCAATATTTCATGCGATTGATCTTTAGATTATGGGTGTACTATCAGACAGTCGATTTTTTATTTCATGTGGTACACACTCATAAAAGTGACCTTAAAATCACTTTTAAGCTTGCAAGTGATGCTAAGGTCACTTTTTTGAGATGCGAAATGCGTGAAATAAAACACTGGCCGTCTGATGGTATGCCAATAATCTCAAGATCCATCGTGTGAAAGATTGGGAGGATAAATGATTTTCATCACTCGATTCAATTCAGTCAATGTGTTTCAGTGTGGGTGAATTCAAAGTTTTGGTGGGTGAATTTAAGGGTACTCTCTCTCTCTCTCTCTCTCTCTCTCTCTCTCTCTCTCTATATATATATATATATATATATATATATATAAGCAACTAACTTGCTTTTTTGTTTCAATCTTTCCCAAGATAGATCTGATCATGGATTTCCAATCAGATGGCTATATGTTGATTTCACATAGCACACATCTCTAAAAGGATTTGGTCAACTCCCGTTTCCATAATGTAGGTCACTGTTTAGGGATGTTTTATGTTAAATCAACATCTGATAGGAGCTTCATGATCTTAAGATATATTTTGAGGAAGATTGGAACAAAAAACAATCTCCATCATCTGATTCAGATCAGCCAATGGTTCTTGTCCAATAAAAATTGTGTAGTATATTACTCAAAAAACGGGAACAAATAGCTGCTCTCATCAACTATAAGAAAAATAAAAACAGTTTGGCACCGAAATTCTCATAGCACACGCCTACCAATCAATCAAATCATCTCAAAGTGTTGCTACTTGCTAGGTGAGTATTGAGGCACCCAATACCTTATTCCATTTATTCTTGTAAAAAAAACCTTTTAAAAGTAATAACCATTAAATCGGATTCGGAAAAAGACTGTCAACTATGCTCAGCCTCATCTCGATTGGTTGCTCGTAAATTTTGAAAGAAATTTGAGTACGTTACACAAATTGATGATTCGATCACGTTTCTACGGGCATAGCGTAATCACTGATTGAATTGATTATAAGGATTTTATGAGAGGAACTTGAAAACAAAGGATTTTCATCTTTTATAAAAAAAGTCAAGAATTTGAGTAACTTAAGAACTCATATGGGAAAAGTTAGAAATCTGAGTCTGCTAAGAATTTGTTAGGAATCTGCGTGTCCAAGAATCTAAGTTTTTCTGGGAAAAATCAGGAAATACCTGAACGAGGCTTAAAGGTTTGTTCGAGAGTTGAAATCTACTCAGATTCTGAGTTTAAACTCGGAAAGCAGTTAGATTGTGAGGTTTTTCGACTGAGGTTGGTGTTCATGAGTTCTCCTAGGGAAGTGGGATTTCGAGTGTTTTCTGATTGAAAAGGACACCTAGTCGTTTGACCAAATTGCTCGGAAAAGCTCAGAATCTGAGCTCAAATTGTAGGCGTCATTGTATACATGAGATAAATGTATATATTAGATCTCATGTATATATAGATCTTAACTCACCATATGCTTAAAAACAAAAAGAAGTAAGAAAAATTGCAAAAAAATCATTTGGAGAAGATGATGGTCAGTTTTTCTTAATTCACCGTCGTCAGTATGCATTTTTTGGCTCACCGAACAGCCATCGGAATAGTATCAAGCGATCCGGGGGCCATTGGCCAGGCTGTTTGACTGTCACTTTTGTGACGCTTACTCCATTAAAATCTAATCCCACCGTCGGAAGGCGCTTTTTTGCTGAGGAGAAACAATTTTAGACTATGCCGTTGTTCCTATATATATATGGATGTGAGTTACAGGTAGATGTACAGAAAAAAGTGAGTTACAGCCATATGTGGGTTACTGGCAGTTATATATATATATATATATATACAACACCCATAAAAGTGACCTTAAAATCACTTTTAAGCTTGCACTTGATGTTAAGGTCACTTTTCTGAGATGCATGCCGCGTAAAATAAAACACTGGCCGTCTGATGGTACGCCAATAATCTCAAGTTCCATTGTGTGAAAGATTGGGAGGATAAATTATTTCCATCATTCAATTCAATTCAGTCAATGTGTTTCAGCGTGGGTGAATTCAAAGATTCGGTGGGTGGATTTAAGGGTACTCTCTCTCTCTCTCTCTCTCTCTCTCTCTCTCTCTCTATATATATATATATATATATATATATAAGCAATCGACTTACTTTTTTGTTTCAATCTTTCTCAAAATAGATCTTAAGATCATGGATTTCCAATTAGACGGTTAGATGTTGATTTCATATAGCACACATCTCTAAAAAGATGTGGTCAACTCCTATTTTCATAATGTAGGTCACTATTTAGCGATGTGTTATGTTAAATTAACATCTGATCGTCTGATAGGAGTTTCATGATCTTAAGATCTATTTTGAGGGAGATTGGAACAAAAAACAATCTCTATCGTTTGATTCAGATCAATCTATGGTTCTTGTCTAATAAAAATTGTGTGGTACATTACTCCAAAAATGGGAACAAATAATTGCTCTCATCAACTATAAGGAAAATAAAAACTGTTTGGCACCGAAATTCTCATGCAACACGCTTACCCATTAATCAAATCATCTGGAAGTATTCCTACTTGTTAGGTTGGTATTTTAGAGTTTTGGTTGGTGTAAATAGAGGTATCCAATACTTTATTCCATTTATTTTCGTAAAAAAAAACCTTTTAAAAAGTAATGACCATTAAATTAGATTCGGAAAAAGATTGTCAAATATATTCAGTCTCATCTCGATTGGTTGCCCGTAAATTTTGAAAGAAATATGAGTACGGCACAAAATCGATGATTAGATCACGTTTCTACGGTCATAGCATAGTCATTGATTGAATCGATTCTGAGGATTTTCTGAGAGGAACTTAAAAACAAAGGATTTCCATCTTTTATAAGAAAAGTTAAGAATCTGAGTCTGCTAAGAATCTGCCAGGAATCTGAGTGTCTAAGAATCTGAGCTTTTCTGGGAAAAATCAGAAAACACCTAAACAAGGCCTAAAAGTTTTATTTTTTCGAGCCAAGCTTAGCCGAGGCAAACCTTCAAGCTGGTTCGAGTGAAACTTATTGGTGTGAAACCTATTTTTTTCAGTTCTCAGTTCGGTTCCGCCTAAACCAAAACAAGTCAATTTCGGTTTCCGTTAATCAAAATTTTGGAAACATCAAACTGAAGATAACAAAATGGAAAAAAAATTGGTTCGATTTTTCTCAATTTATATATTTTAAAATTTTTTCATTTTTTCAATTTTGAATAAGTTTTCTATACTTGACGGGTTTTCGGCTTCAGCTACCCAAAATCGAAATTGAACTGATTGGGAATCAGTTTTGGTTTGTTTGGTTTTGGGCTGATTTCGGTCCGATTCGGGAGGTTGGTTTTTAGTTGGCGGTATAAAACTTGCATCCTTAAGGCCTTGTTTGATAACATGGAAATGTAATTTCATTGTAGAAATGAAACTTAGTTTCCAATTGTTGTTGTTTGATAGCTATTTAAGGAGATGGAAATGAAATTAAGTCGTCCCGCATGGAAATTGAATTTTCATACACCAAATTATTTTAGGAAGAAATTATTTCAACCCTTAAAGTGGCTGAAATTGAGTTTTTTACTAACAAAATAATAATGTTTTGTTATTGGAAATCTAAAGTTACTTGTAAAAAACCTAAAAACAAAAAAATAAATAAATAATTAACTATTAAAAAGTAACTTCAATTTTTATAACCATATACCAGTACGATCATTATGACCACTACATTATCTAGATCATACTCTTTTCGCCTAATATTTGACTTTGGTCAAAGTTTGAATTTTAATCAAACTTTAATTGAATTTGTAAGCTATATAAAGTTGACTTTTGATGAAACTTTGACTAGTGAAACATGATAATAAGTTGGAAGTTAGTAATATATTATCAAAATTTTAAGGGTTAAAGGTTGACTTTTAATTAAAATTTATTTTTTATTAAACTTAGACTCTAATAATTTGAAGACGAAAAAAGGATATTGCCATATTGATGTATAATTTGATATTAGATTCTCAATTGTATTAGTCAATAGTTTGACCTTTAGTCAAACTTTGACTTTTACACAAATTTTATTTTTAGTCAAACTTGAAATCTGCTTATAGATAGAGTCTACTACTACATAAATTTATATCGTATCAGTACAATTTTTCTTTGGTCAAAGTTCGATTTTTCATAAAATATTATAAATTTTTATTAGTGATTTATTATAATTACAAATATCTATCATTATTTTCATTTATAATTTGAAAATACATTGCCTTATTTTTATTGGTCAAAGTTTGACTTTTAGTCAAAATTTGCCTTTCATCCAAATATTGACTTTAGTCAAAAGTTGAGAAGTGTATCTTGACAGTAGATAGTGATTATTACTATTGTTATTTATATTTTGGTAATATAAATTTTAATCAGTCAAAGTTTGATATTTGGTCAAACTTTGACTTTTAAATACAATTTGATTTTTTTGAACTTCTATATCTCCAATGAGATTATTATTTTTTTAATTTATTACTTTCTAGTACATTACCAAATTTTAATTTACTTTTTTTTTTATATTGGTCAAAGTTTGACTTTTTAAAAAGTTGACATTTAGTCAAAGTTTTTATTAGTGTAACCTAGCGATGGATACGAATATTGTTATTTTAATTTTCAGGTTAGCAGTAGATTGTCGAATTTTTTATTGGTCAAAGTTAAAAACTTTAGTCAAAGTTTGACTTTTAAAAAACTTAAATTTTCTTTCAAGTTTAAAAATTTAATTTTGTTTCAATATATAATACATACTAGAATTTACTATATAACTTTGTACTTTTAGTCTTAAAAAATTTTATTAATCAAAGTTTTACGTTTAGTCAAAGTTTGACTTTTATTAAAAGTGAATATTTGATCAAATTTTGACTAGTTTAACTTAAAGACATATGAATATTGTTATATTAATTTACAATTGTACTTTTATAACTTGTAGATACATTGCAAAATTTTCTTTTGGGCAAAGTTAAATTTAGTCAAAGTTTGACTTTTATAGAAATTTAATTTCAGTTCAACGTATAAACTTACAGTAGATATTAGAATTTACAGCTTTGTTAATTAGCTTTACATATTTTTTTTAATCAAAATTTTAAGTTTGGTCAAAATTTGACTTTTTATTTGAGTTTGACTTTTCAAACTTTAACTTATGTAACATAGTAATAAATAGTGATTACGATGGTATTAATTTGTAACATAATAGAATATCATTAAAAAAATTATTGGTTAGCATTTGACTTTAATAATAAATGATCAAAATTTAAAAATTTATTTTCAAAGATACTAATCAAACAAGAGAAATCAATTTTTAATGAAATTCATTTCTCAAACACACTAATCAAATAGTGGAAAATTAATTTATAGAGGAAATCATTTCCTAGGAAATCAACTAAGAAATTGATTTCATTTCCTCTTTGGAGTTTCATTGTTATCAAATAGGGCCTAAGCATCAATCGGTTGTATTTTGTCAACTGGAGGCTGAACCCCATCGGCACCCGTTCAGTCAGAGGGTCATAGACATTGGTTGCTTATTATTTTAGGGACTGACTTTTGTGAATCCTGATCATACACCATCAATGGCATATGATGTGGGTAATTCACACAATTAAACTGATAGATCATAAGTAGAAGGGAAATGGGCTCAAAAATTACATTTTTTTGGAGGTTTGAATCATCTGCTATTATTAACGATTTTTTATATTATAAAATGGCTAATATTAAAGATCATCAATCGGATGGTTCACGCTCACTTATGGGCATGATATTTTGGATAAATCATGTTCAAATGATGGATTATCACTTGGACAATTTAAATTGATCATAAATGTGGGTCATAAGGTGTTATGACCTGAAATTTTATCCTATCCCGAGGGCCTAAAATTTCGAATTATGATCTGCACATATCCCGGATATGCTAAGTGGATATATACATAATCAGAGTTCTTGCGCAATTTAATTTCACAAAATCCAGTAAAAGCCAACACATATAGATAGAATATAAAGTAGTCATAAATACTAAATAATTGCGATAAAATTTAAGTAAACCACCAATAAAAGAAAAATAAAAGTTGGAGACAAATCCGATAAAACAAAACTATAGTGTCAACAATAAAATATAAAACCAACTCATACCGAGTCTACAAATATCAATAGTCGGCGCTCGGATCAAAATCAGCACCGTGGTCCTCCTAGTACATAGCGCAGTCACTCTCTTAAGGCTCCTAATACTCAGCGCCTATGGCGTCAACGAAGTCAACGTCAATGAAATTTGAATAGTCGTCGTTTACTCTACCAACGTAATCACCTGTAGCTATTTATATTTTCGTGGGATGAGTTTACTTAGTCAGGTAAACTCAGTGAGATATACTACCAATCCATCCCATACTGTTCAGGTGTATTGTGGTGCATCAGGTGAGTGATAAATATAGTATAACAAAACAACTGAAAGAGAATATAATTAAGACATGTATATAAAGTAAAACTCATATCATAATATAAATGTAGAATCATGATCTAGACACTTATATCTTAACGTATTTCATCATATCTCATATTTCATAATATATCGTATCTTATTATTCTCGTACATATGTCTGTACATCGTATGAACGTAACTAATCTACTTATAAATTCTATACGACTTGTGTCAGGGTCGCTGATCGAACTATCATTTGAGGGTCGCTATAGTATCATACCACCATATCTTAATCTATCTAATCGCTCATCCTATCTTCCTTATATTCCTCACCCAGCCTAATGGAGAGATATAATAGCCAAACATAACTAATATCATACTCATACTCACACTGTCTCCCAGAGACTCGTCTTGGCTGAAAGACGTTGTTACCCTTACGGTGGCAATGCAAGGAAAGACACGTATAGAGACTTAAGTTATTAATCTTTTGCTGGCCTACACAGCGGTATCTTATCATCGTACTCATATCCTATCTCGTACTCGTACTCGTACTCATACTCATATTGTACTCTTACAATTTAATTCTAAGACGAGCTATAATAGGATAACCAAATCACAGTTAAGGCTTAAGGCCCAAATCTCATATCGTAACTCATATCTTATCCTCTCCTCTCATATTAAAACTCGGGGTAATAGGGTCACCGTATATGCCACCGTATATAAGGTTACACTGAATTCGCACTCATCCGACTCGTCATGATGTCCTATACCACTATGAGTTATAAGACATGTGAATATAATGTATTTCTCGCTTCGATACCATCTCGGTGAATCACCACACCCAAGCATAGACATGATCTCATATACTCGTGTACGTATGACCTAACGTGTCCATAACTCATATATCATGATAAAGATGGAAGCATAACATTATCACACACACATCATATATTGACATTTAGATTTTATTATGTTTATACGTGTGTGTGTGTGTATATATATATATATATATATATATATATATATATATATATATTACTATAATTGGATAATTAAATTAAAATATATTTATAATTATTAAGTTGTGATTTATCATGACTATAGATCGAAAGACTTTAAGATATAATATACACAGAAACTTTAGTCATAAAAATCAGATAATAATAATAAATTCATATAGCCTTGGGTCATTTAAAATTGAACCCAACTTGTTACTCTATTTTGATCTCTAAAATGTCAGATTCGTGAAATGGCTATTTTACATAAAATTATAAAGCTCTCTATCTTTTTTCTAATGTCATAAAAATTGCGTCAATCAGATGTCGGAGCAAAAAGTTATGGTCAAAATATCGGGACCAATATATCGATGATCACGAGCTCGAATTTGTGATCACGAGTTCGGATCCAAAACTTTAAGATGGTGCAATATATTATTCTTTTAAATAAAATAAGGATATGATTTAATTTTAGATATAATTAATTTTAAATAAATAATAATATAGACTTGCAACAATAATATGCCATTATAATTTTTAGTAAAAAAGTAAATTACTAATTATATATATTTAGAAATAAATAATATCAAAATGATATTATTCCAATAAAGTCAATCTATCAGATTTATAAATATTGGAGTTTAATTAATTTATAGATTTAAAAGAGGGTAAAATATTAAATATGAAGACCTAATAGAAAAGTATAATATTAAATAGCCAAACAAATAGATTATTTGAGAAGAGAAATAAAATATAAATCCGACTTACAAATCATGCAACTTTAATAGAAAAATAAAATACTAAATATGCAGATTTATCATATTTAAAAATATTCATGTTTAATTAATATGTAGATTTAAGAGGAATAAAACATATTAAATATGAAGACCTAATAGAAGGTAAAATATTAATAGTCAAACAAAATGATTGTTTGAAAAGAGAAATAAAATATTATCCGACCTACAAATTATACAATTTTTTAAAAAAATCATAATATTAAATTCATAGATCTATTAATTTTTGAGATATTAGGGTTTAAATAAGATTTTTAAACTCATCGATGCGCGATCGAATATATCCTACCCGACGGGATCTAAGAAGAACAAGATGGATTCATAGGTACCTACCTCTTGAAACGTAAACCATAGATCTATAACGGTTCAAGTTGAAAAAGTCGATGTCCAAATCGTCAATTCGTCTAGGTTTTGGGAGAGAATAATTTCTTATTATAGAGAGCAGAGTTTTTAAAATTTTATTTATAATAGTAGAAATTTTTCGTAAGAGATTTAATAAAATAGGAGTTTTTCATGCATGACTTGAATAATTTAAGAAAAGGTTTTGTTCAATTTCTCTCCCAAAATTACAGTTATATCATTTAGCTTGTTTTATCATTTAAAATAGGCGTAACTTTTTATATTCTGGTAAAAAATCGACAAATTATATATCGTTGGAATCGTATCAACGTGCACTTCGCAATGAGTCTAATTTTGAGATAAGAAAATTATAATTTTTCGAAAAGATGATGAGTTTCGGTGTGTAGCTTTAGCACCGTACACAGTGTGATACATCATCTAACACTATTTAAATAAAGTCTAAAAATTCGGATTATTACATATAATATAATGTTAAACAACACTTCAAGGGTGTAACATGAAAGACTCTAATTAGTAGTGTAGGATCATTTAAACACCACTTTGGTAGTTTGGTGTTTAAATGTCAGTCAAGGGATTATTTTAAGGAAAATTATAATGAACATATGGAACAATAGACCATTCAACAAATGCTTACGTAAATGGCTGCTCCGATGTTCATTGCTGGCCCCAATTCGCTTGCATCGCTCCACATCAGCAGTCCACATTAGAGTCCATTCAATGGTCTACCGTATAACATTGTCCTTATTTTAATATACTTCTCAAATAGTATAGTGGAGTTGTTATTAGGTACATGACAATGGACCAACTGTGGTGCATGAGTCTATTGGGTTCTCAATGGGGCCTCGGTTGTACTTTGCTCTTGTGATTTTCCCTGGGCCTTTAGGCCTGAGCCGTCTAGTTTACTGTGACAGCCCGGATTTCGGCACCCCGAAACCCGTGCCATCAGCACGACCATCTTGACCGTGCCCTTAGCTAAGCACGGAACACTGGTATATCAAGCATCAAAAGTACTATAAATGAAATTGCGGAATTTAAATCTATATTAATTAACTTTTCAAAAGACAGTTCTACCCTCATGCCTCTACATGAATGGAGAGCCGATCCGAACCATCGATGATAGAAGTCATCATGGAAGGTTCGTCCCAAAAGAATTATCCAAAACCTTATATACATGGTTTTCACAAAATCAAGGCTTGACATACCAAGCCGTACAAAACTCTATGTAAAATCCCTCAAAGTGGCACAGCGGAGTCCTCTAGAAGAAGTCCTCTGGAGGTGGCTCCAACTCGTCATAAGCATGAATCCGACTACTTGGGATCAGCGTCTCCTGAAGCCGCGACAGTTGCTAATAGCGGACCTGCGACGTATAGTCTATAGGGTGAGCTACATCCTAGCTCAATAGGGAACAAACACTGTTGAACATATAAATTATAACTCACATATATTCTATGATATGCCATGCATGATGTATCTATCGATTGTTGATGAAAGCAGTTAAAAAGCATTTCGTTTCTTGTTGATTACTTATATTTTCATTTGCTCATGAATAATCTTTGAAAAGGCCTAAAGCAAAACTTAAACTTTCAACTTAAGTAATCAAAGCAATATAGCATCGAGCCCGATGAGATACCCTTCATCGTCATCTATATAGACAGTTTAATGTATTCACAGAATACCATATAGTACCAAGCCCCTTTCCGGGGATTGGTGGCGGGTTTCACTTGTCTCAATCAACACACAGGGTGTGCTTACTATACGGATAAGCCTCACTGGCCTCTACGGTTTCGCGCATGTATCGGTCACGGATATCCTGCCGTGTCGATCGTGGATATCCCGCCACGTCGGTGGGGGTAACCTATCAAACCTCAAATAACAAAAATATCGGTGCCTTACATATAGTTATTCACCGTGTAAATGTGCTATCTTATATCAGTTAGGCCCTATCAAACATGTTTCAATCCTTGGATACATCCCTGGGATGTATCCATTTACTTGCATCACACCTGATGCTCTTATCTCTTTACTTCTTCATCCCCTGGGGATGGCTCGTTAATTTACTCTTATGAATGTCACACACACACACATTTCACAATTCTTTAAGCAGTAAAATATTTGAATGGAAATCGATATCACTACATACATGCTCTTGTAAAATAAAGTACATGTTCAAGGTGTTCCCTACCTCAAGTCTTCATTTGTTCAATGCATCAAGGTCCCACGTGACTCCTTGTGCACTAGTCCACACGTACCACCTATGGTACCATATAACAGGTAAAACACATCGCAAGGGATGCAATAAAGAAGGTATAAGATCCCCCAAGAATCTTAAAGTCAAACCAAAAGTCAACATAGTTTACTACAGTCGATTAATCGAATTCCAAAATCGATTAATCGAATCTGATTCGATTAATCGATTTCCAAAATCGATTAATCGAAGGTCAATATCGATTAATCGAAGCAATTTCGATTAATCGAAATTCTCCTTTTCGCAAAGTCCATTCTCAGTTCGAACAGTCGAGTTTTCATTCGATTAATCGAATCCAATTTCGATTAATCGAAATTCTTCTTTTCGCAAAGCAAATTCACTGTTCGAACAGTCGAGTTTTCATTCGATTAATCGAATCCAATTTCGATTAATCGAAATCCTTCTTTTCGCAAAGTAGACCCTCAGTTCGAACAGTCGAGTTTCATAAGTTGATTAATTGATTCCAAATCGATTAATCGAAAACCAAAATCGATTAATCGAAATCCCATTTCGATTAGTCGATTTTTCCTCAAGTCATTTCCTCCAACCCTTGGGGTCCACTGGAGGTTCTCAGTCGATTAATCGATCCCCAAATCGATTAATCGAAATCCAAAGTCGATTAATCGAAACCAAATTCGATTAATCGAAATCGTGGTCCTCTGACCTTTCAACTTCCTGGCCAATTTCGATTAATCGAAACTCAATTTCGATTAATCGAAATTGTCAGACTCAGCCCCTTTCGAGCTATTCTTCTCAATCTTTTTCCATACTTTTTCTTCTATTTTTCTAAGCCATTATCCTATGATTTAACCCACATTTAACTGCAACTTAACCCCTATAATCTATGCATCTTATTTACAAAAATTTTACCTTAAATAGATCTCAAGTTGATTTTAATTCAACTGGTTGGAAGGCTAGGGTTCCAGCTTTGGTTTCTAACGGATTCCTTGCGTCAAATCCGGCCTCTTTAATGCTTGAATCCTTCTTCCAATCACCCACAATAACTCCTCTCTTACTCCTCTCTCTTCTTTACTTCTCTCAACCACCAAAACATGAAAGTTAGGGTTTTCAACCCTTTTTATCTTATCTCTTTTCTCGGTGTGGAGCACATACACACCCATCAGTGTATGCTACTCTACACACTCCTCTATCTCTCCACTCTTCTACACTGGTTCACACATCACATCCGCTCACCTCACCCTAAGTTCATCAATGAACTATCTCATGGTCAAACCTAAGACCAATTGGACACGAATCCCGAGGTCATAGTTCAACGAGATTTTTCGGGCTATTACATCCTCCCCACCTTGGGAATTTTCGTCCTCGAAAATAACCCAAGGTTTATCTCGCTCTAGGTCTCTCTCTCCCCACACGCTCAGGTGAGGTAGTCCAATTTAGTCAGACGCACTCAAGTAGTCACACATTCACACTTATAAACATGGAAGTAAAGTTGTAACAACAAAAAAAAGAGAAACAATTACACAAAAAGTTGAATTTCTATTAATATAGTAAAATTTTACAAGGCGCCATATGAGGTGGCGTACAAGATATACGTCTATACAAAACATGACTGATACAAAAAATACAAATAAAACTCATGCAGGCCCCTCGCTAGGCTGGTCGGCTTGCGGTGTGTTGGTCAGAGGCGCTCTGGCTGCAGTGGAAGGGTCTCTGTCGGCGGAGCGGATGTGGATGTGGAGGGAACCGCGTCTGTAGTGGTGGAAGGAAAGAAGGGTCTTCTGTGAAAGGCAGTGCGTCCAGCGGTCCACTCCTCCTCCTAGGCGAGGTAGCGGTGGTAGTCCGTCGGGTAAATGTAGCGGAGGGTGTGGAACATCAAGAAGTCCATCCTCCGGTTCATCCTCTCGTTGTTGGCTTCCATACGAGCCAACACGTCCTCGATGGTAGGACCGGGATGGAGGCGGCGCCAGGTAGGATGAGGTGGGTGTCGCGGCGCGAGTGTGGTGGTGTCGGTGAGGCTGTGGTGTGGGAGGAACCCTCTCCAGGCTGGCAGGGTGTGCCCCACCCTCAAGTGGGTCCTGCTGAGGTGGTGGGGGTGGTGGCGGTGCTACTGCTGCTGCTGCTGGGGCTGCTGGGGCGGGAGCGGGACCCGGAGCTGGTAGGGTCCGCTTTAGCAGGTTGTAGCTACGGGTCCATGAAGACTTTGTGAACGTCTTCACGCGATCCGTAGCCCTCACCTCGTGAGGTGAGATGGTGTAGGATGGCTCGTTGGAGTAGCACTCCAACATGCTCGAGATGAGCCGAGCATAGGGCATCTTTTCTTTGGGCCGCATGTTGCCCTTCATTAATTTGCCCTTGATGTACCTCATCCCTTCTAGGATGACCTTGGTAGCATCAAACCATCGGCCACAGAAGGCCGCGTAAAGTGCATGTTGCACTTTGTCCACGCGCTCCGTGTCGTGGCGCATCGGGTAAAGGTTGCATTTGATTATGGAGTCGAGCATCCACATGTAGGGTGGAAGATCAACCCTCTTGATGGAAGTGCCCGACCCCTTCTTGCCATTTGTCATGAGGGTCATGACTTCCTCAAATCGGGGGTCTTCCACAAAGGGTGGGAATAGGGTGGTCTCCGGGGTGAACTCGAGGTAGCACTCGAGCACCTCGTGTATGTGACGCCGAGTGATTGTGTAGAGACGACCCTCGATCTTGGTTATGATACAGTCGTCGGTAGGGCCATTGGTCAGCCCTTGGTAGAATAACCTCACCAATCTAGGGTAGTAGGAACCCCGGATTGGTTTGAGGAGATTGCCGAGACCGGCATTGTTTATGTAGTTTTGAGCCCATTGGGTCTCGCCCGGTACATCGGGATCGGTGAAAAGGGTAGGGTCGATGGTATATTCGACCTCAAAGGTCTTGGCAGCCCACCACTCGTTTGGTTGCTCCACGTTGGTGGGTGGTGGTGGCATTGGGTCGAACCGGAGGTGGTCTCCGATTCCGACGGTGATGGAGTCCTCACCGGCGATGGGGTAGGTGGTGGTGGTGCGGCGTTCTTACGCCGAACCGGGAGCTTAGTGGTTGCCTTCTTCGAAGACAACCGGGTCTTGGGCGGCATGGTTGGAGAAATAACAAAAATCTAGGGTTTCCTTTAAGTCAAATTGAAAAGACAACACAAATTTAGGGTTTACCGTGGGTTTGAAGGCGATACAACTTGTATACAAGCCGGAAAACCAACGGAGATGCAACCCTAGGGCGTCGGATGGTTGGAGGAGAAGAAGAAGGTCAAGCGCCCAAAAATCTCAAGGTGAAATGTTTTCGAATGGGGAGTAAAATCCCCAATCTCATATATATAGCCCGCGGCTCGATTAATCGAAATTCTGTTTCGATTAATCAAAATTTAAAACTAGGTTAAACCGCATAAAATCGATTAATCGATTTCCAAAATCGATTAATCGAAAGTCAAATTCGATTAATCGAAACCATTTCGATTAATCGAAATTGTGTCTGTTTAAAATTTTAAAATTTTGAGCTCACTGGCGCGAGCCAGTCAATTAATCGAAATCCATTTCGATTAATCGAAATTCCAAAATCGAATAATCGAATTTAGTTTCGATTAATCGAAATCGGGCTATAACTTCTAAATTTCCAGAATTTCTTAAATTTTTCGAGTAATCGAATCCATTTCGATTAATCAAAATTTCAAAATCGATTAATCGAAATCCACTTAGATTAATCGAAATCATCCATCTGATTTCAAATTTTTGTAAGTCCCTTTAGTAAATAGATTAATCGAAATATAATTCGATTAATCGAATTTTCAAAATCGATTAGTCGATTCCAAATCGATTAATCGAGATTCCAATTCGATCAATCGAACTTGGCCTTCTATGTATAATCTCACTCTCCTTTCAATTTCCAGTCACTGACACATGTCAGTCGACTAATCGAACAAAATCGATTAATCGAAATTCCAAATCGATTAATCGATTTGAAATTCGATTAATCGGTTTTGCCCAAATTGTGTAGATTGTCAATTTCTTTGGTTCTTTTACTACATTTGACAATTTATGACAGATTGGATCAAATTTCCATTGAATTACAAGTATAGTGGAGATTTTACAACACATTTGTGGTTTACATTGAATTCTCACGTCGTTGGAAACAAGGCCGGATATTGTTCTCTCAGATCGGCCTCTCGTTCCCAAGTAGCCTCTTCTTTTGGATGATTGTTCCACCGAACAAGCACTAAGGGAATCACTTTAGTGCGTAGTACTTGTTCTTTTCGATCCAAGATCTCCACTGGTTCCTCTATCATGCTCATGTCCTCACACATCTCTATAGGTTGCTTTCCTAACGCATGAGACGGATCATTCACGTACTTTCTGAGCATCGATATGTGGAAAACATTGTGTACTCGATCAAACAGCGGTGGTAAACCAATGCGATATGCAACTTCACCTACTCGTCCCAAAATTTCAAATGGTCCAACATAACGTGGACTTAACTTCCCTCTCTTGCCAAATCTCATTACACCTTTCA
Source organism: Chloranthus sessilifolius (assembly GCA_021018995.1). Lineage (NCBI taxonomy): Eukaryota > Viridiplantae > Streptophyta > Magnoliopsida > Chloranthales > Chloranthaceae > Chloranthus > Chloranthus sessilifolius. The sequence goes on along the minus strand of CM037585.1, from coordinate 27,669,568 downwards.
TAGGTGACACCTTCACAAACACATGCTCGCCCACTTTGTAGTCAACACTAGTCCCTACTCTCGCCTTTGTCAACCTTTCTCTGATAATTCGGACAACGGTGGCGTTGTCTTCAAACAGTTTCGGTCCTAATACAAATTTCTCACCTGTTTCCTCTCAATTGAGAGGTGACTTGCATCGTCGTCCATACAGAGCTTCATACGGTGCCATGCCAATGCTCGTTTGAAAACTGTTATTATAAGCGAACTCGAGCATTGGCAGATACTCATCCCAGTATCCTTGCATATCAAGCATGCACGCTCTGAGCATGTCTTCTATCACTTGGTTTACTCGCTCTGTCTGCCCATCAGTTTGAGGATGGAAAGCTGAACTAAAGTCTAGTCGTGTTCCCATTCCTTCTTGAAATTTCTTCCAAAACTTGGACGTATATAGTGGGTCACGATCTGAAACTATGCTGCTTGGAATACCATGTAATCTTACAATCTCCTTCATGTTTAAATCTGCCAATCTTCCTGCTGTATACGTAGTATTGTACGGTAAAAAGTGCGCTGATTTGGTCAATCGGTCGACGACGACCCAAATGGCATTGTGTCTCTTGGCAGTACGGGGTAATCCAACAATGAAATCCATTGAGATCGATTCCCACTTCCATTCTGGTATTGGTAAAGGTTGCAATAGTCCCGCAGGATGTCTATGATCAACCTTCACTTGCTGACAAGTCAAACATCGTGACACATACTCGGCCACGTCTTGTTTCAGTCCTCTCCACCAGTAATTCTTTTTCAAATCTTGGTACATTTTGGTGCTACCAGGGTGGATAGCATAATTTGACTTATGAGCTTCATCGAGAATCGTTCGTCTTAGATCGACATTGCCCGGAATGCATAGACGGCCCTTAAACAATAAAGAACCATCTTCTTTTAATGAGAAATCCGACCTGATGCCTTCACTCACATCTTGATGAATCTTTGTTAATGTCGGATCTTTCATCTGTAGATCGTGGATATGCTCAAATATCACTGGCTTTACTGATATGTTAGCCAAAAAGGATCCAGTGTCCTTTGACTCAATGTTCGCATCATAGATTGCCAGGTCTTCCAATAATTTCCATCGGTGCATACCCAAAATCAAAGAAGCTAATCGAAATGAACCTTTTCGACTCAATGCATCGGCTACTACATTACGCCTCGGATGGTATTGTATAGAGCAATCGTAATCCTTGAGGAATTCCATCCATCTGCGCTGTCTCATGTTGAGCTCTTTCTGTGTAAACAAGTATCGGAGGCTCTTATGATCGGTGAAAATTTCAAATGTCTCACCATACAAGTAATGCCTCCAAATCTTCAGCGCAAAAATGACTGCTGCCAGTTCCAAGTCATGAGTCGGGTAATTTTTCTCGTGTTCTTTCAACTGTCTTGATCCGTAAGCTATCACCTTCTTGTGTTGGTTGAGTACACAACCAAGGCCATTGTATGACGCGTCGCTGTACACGGCGTATCCTCCACTGCCTGAAGGAATTGCTAACACTGGAGCCGAAGTGAGTCTCGTTTTGAGTTCTTGAAAACTCTTCTCGCATGCCTCACTCCACTCAAACCTTGAATCTTTTCGTGTCAGCTTTGTGAGAGGTCCCGATATCTTTGAAAACCCCTCAACGAAACGTCGATAATAGCCTGCTAAGCCCAGAAAACTTCGGACATCGGTCACTGTCTTTGGTTGCTCCCATTTAACTACTGCTTCTATCTTTGCTGGATCTACCGTGACACCATGCTTTGAGACGACATGTCCCAAAAAGCTAACTTCTTCCAACCAAAACTCACACTTACTGAGTTTGGCGTACAATTGGTGTTCACGTAGTGTCTGTAGAGCAATCCTCAAATGTTCTTCGTGTTCCGTCTTTGATTTGGAGTATATCAGTATATCATCAACAAATACTACGACGCAGGAGTCCAAGTGTGGTTTAAACACTCGGTTCATCGATCCATAAACGGCCGAGCATTCGTTAATCCAAACGGCATCACAAGGAATTCATAGTGTCCGGAAAGGCATCCTTCAGATGTCCTCGGCTTTAACTCGAATCGATGATACCCGGATCTCGTGTCGATCTTAGAAAATACCTTGCTCCTTGCGGTTGGTGAATAGATCGTCTATTCTAGGCAAAGGGTAGCGGTTCTTCACGGTGAGTTTGTTCAATTGCCGATAGTCAATGCACTACCGCATTGACCCATCCTTCTTCTTGACAAACAAGACCGGTGCTCCCCATGGAGACACGCTTGTAATCCTTGTCCATAAGCTCTTGTAGTTGTTCCTTCAACTCCTTTAACTCAGCGGGAGCCATTCTATAAGGTGCTTTTGAAATAGGCTCCGTTCCTGGTGCTAAGTCAATGGCGAATTCTACTTCTCTTTCTGGAGGTAATCCATGCAATTCTTCTGGAAACACGTCAGCGAAGTCTCGCACAACTGCTATCTCAGAAATGACGTTCTTTTCTTCCTTGTCCTCCTTTAAGAAAGCTAAGTATCCACTGCACCCCTTTCTGATCATTTTCTGGCCCTTCATCACGAGATCGGGTAATCTTGATGACGACCTTACTCCTTGAAACCGAAATGATCTTCTTGTATTGGGTCTGAAAATGACTACCTTGTTCTTGCAATCGACGGTTGCACAATGCTGCGCCAACCAGTCCATGCCAAGGATCACATCAAACCCTTGCATGTCTAACAGTATCAGCTTTGCTTCTAATTCATGCACCTCTAAGTCTTGAACTGCTACGATGATGGATTTGCAAGCTAACTCCGTGTCTACTAACTCTCGATCGGACAGATACGATAGGACGAAATCCAACGCCTCTGGAACAATCTTCATCTTCTTAGCGAAGCGTGGAGTGACGAATGAGTGGTAGACCCGGGTCTATCAACACTTTCGGCGTCATATCCACCGAAGCATCCTTTTTCATATATATTTAGAGTACCTATAGTATACACACACACATACAATAATTTACACATTAATTTACACCCTCAATTTACATACAGCTTTTGGTATTGAGAAAAGAATCTATATAATTTCCTAATGCATGCTTCTTCTCTATCTAAAGTTTTAACGAAAAGAAAATTTTCTTAAATTTTAAAAGGAATCTCACCTTGGATGACATCGTGCACGTTCCACCTTCTGACGATCGCATACTCCTCCTGAACGACGGTTTCCTTGCTTGAATTGGTGGTGGTCAGAAACCGTCTTTCTTTTATCTGTCTCGGGGCAATCCTTGATCAAGTGGCCCACCTTGCCACATCGGAAACAGCCCCTAGTTCCCAATCTACAGTCCACCGTCCTATGAGGCTTGCCACACTTTGCGCAAGTCTCGAGGTGCGGAAGAAAAGCAGACGAGAACCACATGTAGATGGCGCCGAGACATGGCAGGGCTCTCATAGCGAATAGGTCTCCCCGACGCAAGTAATGGAAACCTCGGTTGGTATTGTTGTTGTTGTGCACAGGTCTTAAACCTCCACAGGCTGTGGTCTCTGACTCTGGCCCATGAACCTCGGCTTTTTGTTCACCGGTTCATAGTGCGCCGTTCTTCCTTGTTCATTTCCTCCTCTCTGCTGCTCCCTCTGTCGATATCTATTATTGTTCTCCTCTTCTACGACCAACACTTTGCTCATGACCTCTTCATAGGTCCTCAGCTGAAATGGAGCTACGCCTCCTCTAACCTCAGGCTTCAAACCTTGCTGAAACCTCTTGGACTTCATCACTTGAGCGGCGTGTCCGAGCAAAACGGGCAAGTCGTAGAAACTCTACCCCGTATTCTCTCACTGTCATTTTCCCTTGTACTAACTGCAAAAATTGTATCTCAAGTTGATTCCTCACCACTTCTGGAAAATATTGTTTGTTGAACTCCTCAACAAACTCCTCCCAAGTCCAAGGCAACTCTGGGGTCTCCTGAGCCCGAGTCCGTATCACAGACTTCCACCAAGGCCCAGCCTCCCCATCCAACATGTAAGCTGCCCATCTTACACTCTCGTCTTCCGTGCAAGTTAGCACGCTAAAGACTTTCTCCATCTCCATCAACCAATTCTCAGCGGCCATTGTGTCTGCCTGCCCAGAAAATGAAGGAGGTCTCATCCTCCTAAACTCTGTAAATGATGAGGGCACAGGCAACGCAGATCCTACAGGTGGTGTAGGTGGCTGCTGTTCTCTTGATGCATGAGCTGCAAAGGATGCTGCTTGTTGTGCCATGGCAGCTGCCATAGTCTCCATAGTGTGCATCATCCTTTGTCGCTCCTCTCTATCTTCTTGTCTTTCTCTCAATCTTTCTTGCTCTCTTAGATCTTGATCCTGATGATCTCGATCCTCTTCCTCATGCTGTCTGCTACTACTGCCCCCTGGGGCCTCAGCACCTCCTAAAGGCACTCTATTGGTAGGAGAGATGAAATCATCTCCACTACGCAAACTCCTCTGATGGCCTCCCCTTGGTCGGCCTCTCCTCTAGGCCGACATTTCTGCATTTGAAACTAAAGTTTAGTTAGAAGCCCCTATGTTCGAAAGAACCCTTGTCGAATTGCTAAAAGAAAATAGCTTTGATAGCTGATGCCGGTTTGGCACCCAAACCGTGCCATATCAAGACGACCATCTTGACCGTGCCCTTAGCTAAGCACGGAACACTGGTATATCAAGCATCAAAAGTACTATAAATGAAATTGCGGAATTTAAATCTATATTAATTAACTTTTCAAAAGACAGTTCTACCCTCATGCCTCTACATGAATGGAGAACCGATCCGAACCATCGATGATAGAAGTCATCATGGAAGGTTCGTCCCAAAAGAATTATCCAAAACCTTATATACATGGTTTTCACAAAATCAAGGCTTGACATACCAAGCCGTACAAAACTCTATGTAAAATCCCTCAAAGTGGCACAGCGGAGTCCTCTAGAAGAAGTCCTCTGGAGGTGGCTCCAACTCATCACGAAGATCAGGCTTCACCGGGATCGGCGTCTCCGCATGACGATTGCTAATAAGCGGACTACGCGACGTATAGTCTATAGGGTGAGCTACATCCTAGCTCAATAGGGAACAAACACTGTTGAACATATAAATTATAACTCACATATATTCTATGATATGCCATGCATGATGTATCTATGCAGTTGTTGATGAAACAGTTAAAAAGCATTTCGTTTTACTGTTGATTACTTATATTTTCATTTGCTCATGAATAATGCTGAAAAGGCCTAAAGCAAAACTTAAAGGTGCATCTCAAGTAATCCCCGAGCAATATAGCATCGAGCCCCGATGAGATACCCTTCATCGTCATCTATATAGACAGTTTTAATGTATTCCCTGGGAATACCATATAGTACCCAAGCCCCTTTCCCCTGGGGATTGGTGGCGGGGTTTCACTTGTCTCAATCAACACCCCTGGGGTGTGCTTACTATGTACGGATAAGCCTCCGCACTGGCCTACGGTTTCGCCGCCGTATCGGTCACGGATATCCTGCCGTGTCAGTCGTGGATATCCCGCCACGTCGGTGGGGTAACCTATCAAACCTCAAATAACAAAAATATCGGTGCCCTACATATAGTTATTCACCGTGTAAGTGTGCTATTTTATATCAGTTAGGCCCTATCAAACATGATTCAATCCTTGGATACATCCCTGGGATGTATCCATTTACTTGCATCACACCTGATGCTCTTATCTCTTTACTTCTTCATCCCCTGGGGATGGCTCGTTAATTTACTCTTATGAATGTCACACACACACACATTTCACAATTCTTTAAGCAGTAAAATATTTGAATGGAAATCGATATCACTACATACATGCTCTTGTAAAATAAAGTACATGTTCAAGGTGTTCCCTACCTCAAGTCTTCATTTGTTCAATGCATCAAGGTCCCACGTGACTCCTTGTGCACTAGTCCACACGTACCACCTATGGTACCATATAACAGGTAAAACACATCGCAAGGGATGCAATAAAGAAGGTATAAGATCCCCCAAGAATCTTAAAGTCAAACCAAAAGTCAACATAGTTTACTACAGTCGATTAATCGAATTCCAAAATCGATTAATCGAATCTGATTCGATTAATCGATTTCCAAAATCGATTAATCGAAGGTCAATATCGACATCGAAGCAATTTCGATTAATCGAAATTCTCCTTCGCATAAGTCCATTATCGATTCGAATTGAGTTTTCATTCGATTAATCGAATCCAATTTCGATTAATCGAAATTCTTCTTCTAAGCAAATTCCTTAATGAACGATTCGAGTTTTCATTCGATTAATGAATCCAATTTCGATTAATGAAATCCTTCTTCGCAAAGTAGACCCTCGATTGAATAAATGAGTTTCACAAGTTGATTAATCGATTCCAAATCGATTAATCGAAAAAAAATCGATTAATCAAATCCCATTTCGATTAGTCGATTTTTCCTCAAGTCATTTCCTCCAACCCTTGGGGTCCACTGGAGGTTCTCAGTCGATTAATCGATCCCCAAATCGATTAATCGAAATCCAAAGTCGATTAATCGAAACCAAATTCGATTAATCGAAATCGTGGTCCTCTGACCTTTCAACTTCCTGGCCAATTTCGATTAATCGAAACTCAATTTCGATTAATCGAAATTGTCAGACTCAGCCCCTTTCGAGCTATTCTTCTCAATCTTTTTCCATACTTTTTCTTCTATTTTTCTAAGCCATTATCCTATGATTTAACCCACATTTAACTGCAACTTAACCCCTATAATCTATGCATCTTATTTACAAAATTTTTACCTTAAATAGATCTCAAGTTGATTTTAATTCAACCAGTTGGAAGGCTAGGGTTCCAGCTTTGGTTTCTAACGGATTCCTTGCGTCAAATCCGGCCTCTTTAATGCTTGAATCCTTCTTCCAATCACCCACAATAACTCCTCTCTTACTCCTCTCTCTTTCTCTCTCTTCTTTACTTCTCTCAACCACCAAAACATGAAAGTTAGGGTTTTCAACCCTTTTTATCTTATCTCTTTTCTCGGTGTGGAGCACATACACACCCATCAGTGTATGCTACTCTACACACTCCTCTATCTCTCCACTCTTCTACACTGGTTCACACATCACATCCGCTCACCTCACCCTAAGTTCATCAATGAACTATCTCATGGTCAAACCTAAGACCAATCGGACACGAATCCCGAGGTCATAGTTCAACGAGATTTTTCGGGCTATTACATTTACGGTCACCAAAATTAGCAAATACCACATCCGAGTCATCAGGTGTGAATCGTCTGATGTCTTGGAAGGGCAAAGGCATACGCCCGATATGACCTGATGGTGCACCCAGCCCAACCTGACATGATGGGTGAAGGATATGCCTGACCCGACCTACTTAAAAGCCCCTTATATTAACTATTTTCTATATAAAATATTGTCGAGACAATCTGACCCGAACTGATCTGATATTTGCCTAACCCAACCCAACCTGACCTTCAGTTTCGAATGCTTCTTGCATGATCAGACCCGACTTTTGGGTCGGTTTGGATTTTTCATGCTTGGCCCGACCTGATGGATCAGCTTTATCTAGCCAACCCAACCCATTGACAGCCTTGCAATCCATCTGAAGGCTCTTAACCAGATTAACAAAAATTCATCAATGACAATTTTCAGACTGAATCCAGTTTGAAATAGGTTTCAATGGTCGGGTCGGGTCAAAATTTGGCTGCCCACTAAGAAAACCGCATATGTCTGATATGATCTGACTCAAAAACCTGACCCCACCGAATGTCAGACCGGACAGGTCAAGTTTATATACCCGATCTATAAAGTATGGGTTCGGATGTGGGGAGGACCCGATCCGTTGACAGCCCTAATTTGAATGAATAATGATTGAATGTATACGTGAAGTATAGAAAAAGATGAAGTGTACCACTTGTATAGAATTACAGCTCATAGATGACAAGTGGCCCGTGCAACTAATACCAACTCCCGTACCTAACCCCAATTTGCGTCCTTAAAAAACTAAAAATAAAGGTCAATAATCAGACCAAAAAAATTTGACAACGATTTTCTCCATAGTCCAAGGGTCGCTGGCTGCTGCTTGCTATGTCATCGAGGGTCGCTGTCTCTTCTACATTTTGTTTTCTCATCACTTAATCTAGGGAAATTTATCAGATCGACTCTGTGAGACTGTTTTCCAGAGTCAATATTGCTTTTTTTTTTATATCCATCTTTAGTAATTTCGATTTTATATTGTGGCCTTCAAATCAGATGGAATAGATTTCATTTCACATCGCGTAAATATAAAAATATATAAATATTTAAAATTTTAAATTATATAGGTGTATCCTCTTCTTCCTTATTTTAATTTGCTACAGTCTCTCACGAAAAAGGTGTATCTGGGTCGATCCAAATAGCATATCGAAGTACATTGGACTGAGGAAAAGACGCCATCACCTTCACTAATTTTAACTTTTTAGAAACTGTAGCAGATTAAAATGAGGAAGAAGCTTATGTTTTTGTGCGTTAAAGAAAGGGGGCAATTTGAAATTTTTGCTATCCTTAAGGTTGGCTAGGCTCTCAGCTGGTTGGTTTGGGTAAAGGTGAAAGTATAGGGCCTTTGACGGGAAAGGTGTATCTGACATGGTCGATCAGGTAAATTTTCCTTTAACCAAACCGACCAGCTCCAAGCCGAGCTAGTTCCAGCTAGCACAAAAAGTCTCAAATACCCTTTTTTACACTTTTTATGGTTCTAGATAATTTAAAATTTTAAAAATTTACACTTTTTTAAATTTAGTGAAGTTGTATCTATGCCATCTGATTTGAAGGCCACAACATAAAAATCGATTGTGTCAAAGATTGACAAAAAAAAAAAGGTGATATCGCCTCTTTTAAAAAAAAAAATCGCCTCTTTAAATGGTCTGTATCGCCTCTTTAAACCGCCGGTATCGCCTATTATAACCACTCAAGATTTTATTTGTACACTACCTTATGAGAGTATTGTAAGGCACGATAAACAATGTAATCGATTGTAGGAATTTGTCTATTCCATTTTTCTATCTTCTTCTCTTATTCATTTTCTTTTTATTTATTTTTCTTTATTTTATAATTTTAAAGAAGAAGATGAACGAGAGAAAAAGATAGAAAGATAAAATAGGCAGAGCAGAGCGGTTACAATTGGTTTAGATAATTATGATTGGTTGAGATAACTGATGTGTGGTATCTTCTTCTCTCGTTTATTTTCTTTTTTTTATTATTATTTTTTTTTATAAATTTTAAAGAAGATAACAAGAGAAGAATAGAAAGATATAATAAGCAGAGCAGAGCGGTTACAATTGGTTTAGATAATTATAATTAGTTGAGATAATTAATGTGTGGTATCTTTTTTTCTCGTTCATTTTCTTTTTACAGTTTTTCTTTATTTTATAATTTTAAAGAAGAAGATGATCGAAAGAAGAAGATAAAAAGATAAAATAGGCAGAGTAGAGCGGTTACAATTGGTTTAGATAATTATAATTGGTTGAGATAACTGATATGTGGTAGTTATCAAATAAGGTACACTCTATATCGCTGTTTTTTCTTGTGTCAATCTTTGGCACCAGCAATCTTTATATTGTGGCCTTTAAATCAGACGATATAGATGCTGCTTCATATCGTGTAAATATAAAAAAGTGTAAAATTTTAAAATATTAAACTATATAAAATGATAAAAAATGTAAGAAGATGTATTTGAGACTTTTTGTGCTAGTTAGAACTGACTCCTCTTAAAGCTAGTCGGTTATTGGAAAGGTAAAAGTATAGAGCTTATGGCGGAAAAGGTGTCTCTGATAAGATCGATCCTGTTAAAATAATAACTTGGTTTCACAAGTTGATTGCCTATGTGAAGCCATGATTTTATTGTAAGGGCCCAAGTGTGTGCTCTAAGTGCTCTTGGTTTGGTTTTTGGGATGTGGCATGCGAAACTAATATCTGTACCGTCCAATAAGTGTACTATGATCTAAAGATTGTTGGTATAAATATTTGAGACGACAAATATCTGTCATTTTGATTTAAAGCCGTGAAACCCCATCCATAAGTAATGAATATCATGTAAATACATGATACCAATCATCCAGATGACATTGGAATGCATGAGATTATTTTTCATTTCAATCTAGGGAAATTGATCTGATTGACCCTGTTAGATACACTTTTTTTTGTTATAAATCCTATAGTTTCAATTTTATCCAAACTGACAAGCTTTTATTCAAACCATTTTCAGCTAGCACAAAAAGTCTCAAATACCTTTTCTTACATTTTTTTATCATTATGCCTCATTTAAAAATTTAAAAATTTATATTTTTTTATATTTACGCGATGCGAAGCTGCATCTATGTCGTCTGATTTTAAGGTCATAATATAAAGATCGATGGTGCTAAAGGTTGACACGAAAAAAGGCGGTATTACCTCATTAAAAAAAAGAAATTAGTTGTTTACATGATATGAAGCAGCATCTATGCCGTCTGATGAAGGTCATAATATAAAAATGATTGACACGAAAAAAAAAGTGATATCACTTATAATAAAATAAAAATAAAAATAAAAGCTGATTGTTTAATGAGGCAATATCGACTCATTAAAAAGCTGATATCGCCTATTTAAACAGGCGGTATCGATTGTTTATTAAGTCGTTATCGATTTATTAAATAATCAATATCGGCTGTTTAATGAGTTGTCATCGACTCTTGAAAATAAAAATAAAAATGCAATACTGCCACATTGACACGTAAGCACAAGTCTCCTTAAAAGCTAAAGACAAAAAAAAAAAAAATAATAATAATAAATGCCTCAAACGCTTCTCCTTGAAAAGCTAAAACACCTCACCTCATTTAAATAGCCAAGCCTCAACCACCAACCCTAAACCCTAAACATCTCTTTGAAAAGTTAAAACACTTTACCTCATTTAATTTGCGTATCAGAACGCCAAGCCTCAAACACCCCCTCTCATATAATGTGCCTACATTAAACACGTCACCTCACCTCACCGCACGTCCTTTTAAGTTTTAACCCAATTAGTACTTCTTAATTTGCTTTTGTAAACATCGACTGATTAATAAATAGATAATGACTCATTAAACAGTCAATATTGACTGTTTAATGAATCGTTAACGATTCCTTAAATAGTCGATTATTATTTTTATTTTTATTTTACTATTATTTTTTAAAGATGCGATATTACCTTTTTTTTGTGTTAATCTGTAGCACTATTGATTTTATATTATGACCTTCAAATCAGACAACATAGATGTTGCTTCACATTGCGTAAACATGTGATTTTTATTTTAAAAGAGGCGATATCGCTTTTTTTTCGTTTCAATTTTTGATACTATCGATCTTTATATTATGACCTTCAAATCAAACGACATAAATATAGCTTCACATCACATAAATATAAAAAAGTATAAAATTTTAAAATTTTAAACAATGTAAAATTATAAAAAGTGTAAGAAGGGGTATTTGAGACTTTTTGTACTAGTGGGAAATGGTTTGACTAAAAACTGGTCGGTTTGGGTAAAAGTAAAACTATAAGGTCTCTAACGAAAAAGTGTATCTGACAGGTCGATCAGGTAAATTTTTTTTGATTAAATATAAAAATATAGGGTTTCTACATAAAAGGAGAATCTGACAAGATCAGGTAAATTTCCAAAAAAAAAACACCGTGTCTGAAAAGGACAATTGATCCAATGGATGGAAGCACAACACATTCTCACCTTATTTAAATGAGTAGATATAGATATGAGAATTGAGAACAGCTGCCCTGTTCTATTAATGCATTACCAATTACAGTGATTGTAACACCTTAACACATTTCTTAACAATAATTTTCTTAAATAACAATAAAATAGGGGTTATGGAAAAAGAAAAACAATAAAATAGGGATAAGGTCGTACAACGTTACAACTGGCATTCAGTGTACGGGCCGCGCACTGTGCCTACCCCGCATCTTGCACTTAGTTCCAACTCTCATTAGGACCGTAGTACCCGGTGCAGAAAGCTCCCACTTTCACACAAGGTCCAAGAGAAGTAGATGGTAGGCAGGCTTACCCCATTTTAAGCTAGCTGATTTCATCTTCCTTAGGGTGCAAATGGGTACATTGGGCCCAAACTAGGTCCATCTAGGCCCAGCCTGCCCATAGGCTTAAGGTAAGAGCCAGCCTGATTTCTAGGCCCGAACACTAAATGGGCTCAGATCGGGCCTTGTTCAAGGCAAACTTGCTCCCTTACTAAGAGGATATAAGTAATCGGTTAAAGCAAACTTGTATGCTAGGAACCTATAGAACCGTGAACCTGTTCGCGGTTAAGTTTGGTCCGGCTCACCTATGACCTATACCGGTTGAAACTTTCAAAGTGGGGTTCTTGGGTTCTCTAATATGTGATTAATCACTAAGTTATGTAATACTTGTTAATTTAGAATTACATCTAATACATTATATTAGAATTCACATTGTATCTCTAGTGAATCGGGTACGTTAAGAGGGTGGCAAACTGCGAACCAAAAATCTGAATCCGAATCTGAATTGAGCAAGCCAGCAAACCGGGTAAGATTGTTCCAAATTATGAACAAAAGTGCTCTTATTGAATGGTCCAATCAGCGTTTTGAGAACCGAACTGGAACTACATTCGATTGCGACCGGAACCGTGGCATGTTGCGGTCCGCTCCAGCTACTATCATATTTAATGGTTGAAACAATCTGAACCGTTGAACCGGACAGTTCCACCGTCTGATCATGCAGTTCTTAAGGGTTTAAGGTTTAGGGCGTAGGGCTCTTAATGAATGGCACGGTTTTCAGTGAAAGACAGTCGAACCGTTCGATTCGGGCAGTCCAACCGCCTGAACTGCCTGATTCAATCAGGTTAAATAGGTTACAAGGGTTTTAAATTTACAAAATTCAAAAAAGGAGGAAATTCGAAGTTGGGGGGGGGGGGATATCAGATTTTAACCGGCCCTCAAGGCTCCCGGTTCAGGGTTTGTTGAGCGGTCAAAGAATCGTGGGCAACGTGGTTCGTTGACCTGTTTGAACCACGGTCTAACCTTCTAAACCGGAACCTTTGGCTCTGCGGTTCGGATCACGGTCCGCTTATTAAAACGCTGGAGCCAATACCTTCCTAAGGTTTGAAATTTGCTTCTAGATGATGACTGCCATGTAACTAATGAGTTGGTATCAGGTGTTCAACTCGTGACCAAGAATGGTGCATGGGTCAACTTTCCTATGCTGACGTCAGGACTCAGGAGTTGCATAGCTTGAACGCAAAACATATGAATCATAACTTCCACTTATTTTCAAGCCCATAAATATTAGAATCTCTTTAGGTTTTAAAATTAGAATATAGACAATGTTCTATGGAGTACATAATATCTCTTTAGGTTTTACTCTCACATCCTCTTTAAAGCATGATCACTGACGTGTTACAGCGTTATTAAATATCTGCAGCTAGCGATCGCAACAAACTAGGAATCTTCTTAGAAACCCCCTTTATTTCTAATATTCAAAATACTGTATTGTCAGAGTCCGCTTAGGACAGAATTGGGCCACTGATTCACCGGGAATCGAAAGGAACTCAGAAAAAGTGCGCACCAACAGACTGGTGATCGCGATGGGACACTTTTGTCAAACTCTTTCTTTCTTAGATAGTTAGTTTTTATTTTATATTGCCTATTTTTTCTTTCCATCGCATCATTTCGAATTCTTTTAAATATATCAGCCTTTGACGACTCAAGATGTCTGATATACGAAGAGTGAGTTTAGGAGACCTACCGTTGTGGGGATATCACAACAACCCAGTATATGAGGAAGAGTCACCTCACGATTTCAGCCTACGACAACCTGAGATTAACATGACTGGCGATCAGAAAAATCTCTTTTCTACCCTGCACACCGGTAATAACCATAACGAGAGAGATAGTAACATTGGATAAAACCTCACTACTCAACAAATTGTAAAACTCAGTGTTAAGAGAATGCAAAAAGGAGACGATGATGCCGAGGAACTTCGAGGACTGGCCACTGCATATGAGACCATTAGGACACGACAATATTCAGAAGAACAAGAACGACAGGAAATGCCGCCTCCTATCCAGAGCACGGTGTCTGCCCGCGCCTCACCATTGAGGCAATCTACTCACACATTCTTCAACAATGATTCTCCGGACAAGATTTGCTCGCGGGTTACTTCAAAAGATGACACTATCAAGATCGAAGATCTCCCCAAGATGCTCGATGAATACATGGCCAAGAGAGAACGCCTTGATCACTCATTCGAATTCGACAAGTTTTGACGAGATGTCGAATTCAACTTACCAACGAGATTTAAACGGCCAAAATTTATCAAGTACAACGGCAAGGGAGATCCAAACCATCACTTGACCCTCTTTTGCAACGATTATCGACCCATATGCGATAATTAAGGACTTCTCATTCACTATTTCCAATGCTCATTAGAAGGAGAAGCTTTAGATTGATTTGCGGGACTCCCGCTGTATAAGATAGATATATTCGACGATTTAGTCGATCAATTCCTAGACCAATACAAGCACTTGAGCCAAGAGACAGTCAGTCTCAGCGATCTAATTGCGGCTCAGCGGGATACTCCACCAGCAGGATACTCACATTTCTAATTTCGGATTGCTAGCCAAGTAGAAAAAAGTTCTTTAGTTTCCTCTTCTTTCTCATCATTTTTTTTTGTTCATGCTCGTTAATTCAAGATCTGATAACTTCCATTTTTTTGATGCAACCCTTGCCCCATATCATGTTTTGCGGGGGGTGGTTTCATCTTCAAAAATTTTATGCCCAACTCCCCTTTACCGTGCGATTTCTCCTGGACCAGGCGGGTTTTGGAGACTTTCCATCCTGCCCTGCTATGTGGGGCGACACGGCCTACATGAGGGCTCTGGTGGAGAGGTTTCGTCCAGAGACGATGACCTTTCACATTCCCGTCACTGAGATGGCCATTACCCCTGTAGACTGAGCTATGATCACGGGGATCGCGATAGGGGGAATCCCGGTAGTCTGTCCTCGTGTTCTTGGTCGTGAGGAGGTGACTCGGCTGATCGGGGCATATCCCTCCTCCAACAATATGACCGACTCTGAGGTTAAATTAACCTGGTTGGAGAGTCTATTTGAGGCCGATGACCTAATTGACCCGCTCCAACCAGATGTGAATGTTGCCGTTGAGCCTGAGGGTGCCCTGGTGCTGGCCCGTATCTCCCTTCTGGGCAAGACCATTCTTGCCAATGCCAGTGGGGGACGTGTTGCACTGTCCCTCCTCTGTTTGATGGAGAATTGGGGGGACATGCATCACTTTGACTGAGGCGGCGCTGGTTATGAGGTACTGATGGATAGCCTGGCTAGAGCGTCGGTTGGGGAGGTTGCCTCTATCCTCTATTTTTTGCATGTGATTTAGGTAGAACACTTGATTTTGCCGTTCTTAGTTCATTGCCTCTGACTTTCATTGTTCGATTTGATATGTTCTTTATTTGTTTGTCTTTTTCCAGATTTGGGGGTACCTGCACTTCCTACCCGGTCGTCCCCTGCTATTCTCGGACGAGTATACCTATCCTCTCATGAGCTGTTAGCTCCCAGACTGTCGCTGAGAGGCGGGGATGAAGCACCTAGAATTGGGTTTGAGGGCGCAGTTTGACCTGAAGATCCCTGAGTAGGTTTGACTCTCCTTTTTCTTTGTTGGTTGGATTTTCTGAGCTATGATCGCATTGGTTGACTGACGAATTTTATTTTTGATCCGTACATCGACTCTCCTTTTCACGATCGTGCTGCTGTTCGGCAGTCTCGACTGTTTGTTGACTGCCGGGTTTTCTTTTTCTACGATGCTTGGGTCCGAGCCTACTACTTGGGGGGAGGGTTGTACACCAGTACCGGGACTTCTTTGCTGTGCCATTGGGTGTCCCTGTGGATGTCATGACACCGGGGGGTACAGTTGAGGAGCTTACTGAGAGACTCCTTCATCATGGGGTTCCGGTTGACGACCTTTTTCAGTATGGGGGTATCATCAGTGGTACGATTCCCTCCCTTATCGAACTCTTCTCCCACGCTTTATTTCCGGTGCTAACTTTTTAGCATTTAGAGGGCCGCGGGGCCAAGTACTTTATTTATCTTTTCTTTACCCGTTGATTCGATTTTGATGGTGCTTTGCTGATTGGTTCCCTTGCTCTCCCTTTTTTATTTCATTTTGATGAGGTGACAGGATCTAGTGTGGGTGCAGAGGGGTGATCAGTCACATAATTTATCATTTTATCACCCTTAACTTAGTGATGCTAGACCATAGTTTGCTACTAACAAGTTACTGATGTGCATATAAAGATAAGCAGTAAATTAGAGCACAAGTGTTAATCTTTGTCAAAATAAACTTAAAAAGTAATAAAACTTTTTAAGAAAGATGATCGAGCATAAAAGACACTTTTTTGCCTACTGAAGCCAAAAAATCATAATTTATGATTTTTCAACAGAGACAGAGAGAGAAAAGTGATAAAGCATAATCTAGAGAATCATCAACTATGAGGAAGAGAAATAGAAAATCGTAATTAACGATTTTCTAGAAAAGAACGATTATATAAAATAAAGCTTTCCTCCTTATTGCTGTTGCTGATCACGTGAGTGAGAGTTATCACCGTCATAAACAAAATTAGAAGTTCTGCTAATCACGGATCTGAGAAGATTGATGAAGATTGATATTCTGAAGGACTCTGCTGCTGCTCAGTAGAAAATAATCTAGAAGTACATCAACTAAAGAAAGCAAGGAAAGATAAAATTAGGAATTAGAATTATATTAGGATACTTTTGTTTTTAGTAATTTCTTTTTTTAGAATTAGAACTTTATAAACCGACCCCTTATGATCTATAAATAAGAGGATTCAGCATAGGAATAAGCATCGAAGAATTTCAGCATCAATTGACGCATGAGATTGGATTTTCTTCCGATCAAAATAGTGTATACTAGTTAGAGTAGTTTAGATATCAGAGGTTCCTCAAGAGCAATTGACGACTGCAATTGAGTGCGAAAGATTAGTGTAGATTTCTGTAGTTTCTTAGGAGCAATTAACGACTGCGGTTGAGGGGTGAAAGGTATATTTATTTGTTTTCTAGTTTATATTTATTTGCTTTGTAAACATTTTCAAGTTTTGATTTGAATTGATGACTCAAGTTAGAATTTGCAGATTAGTGTAACGGTTTTACTTTTTCATCTTCAATTTTCTAAGGTTTGATTGATGCCCAGATTTTAGGAAGTTGTTGATTAGATTAAATCTGTATTGATAAGATCTTACACTTGATTGACGACTAATGCTAGGAAATTTGATATATGGTGTAATGGTACTATTTATTTTCAAACATATCCGATATCTAAAGATTAAGATTGACGACCTTAATCTGAAGGAGGATTAGGATTTATTTTTCTACACTTAGATTAATTAACCATTATTTTATTCATATTTCAGTTTTTAATAAGGATTTGAATAGAAGATAAAAATAAAGAGTAATTAGATAATAACTTCCTTGTGGGATTGATCCTAATGTTAGTACTATGATTTCCATTGTGCGCTTGCAATAGGGTTAAAACTTGAAATTAATATAAAAATAATACATAATAACAAGCAAATCAAGTTTTTGCCGCCGTTGCTGGGGAAGCGGATTTATCTAGTTCTTTTAAAAATTTTTATCTAATATTTTCATTCTTTTAGAAACCAATATTTATCTTTCTCTTTTTATATTTCTTTATATTTATATTTTTCTTTGATCTCTTTTTAAACTTTTATAGGTTTATTCAGAGCAACAGGCCAGACTTTCAACAGTTCTGAGGGCCCCAGAAATTAAAAACTTAAAATTTGTTTCTCTCCCTACTTTCTAAAAAAAATAAATAGAAAAATTCAGTTTTAGACAATATTTGGCTAAAGCAATGGAGGAATATTATGTACTTCCCCCACGTATACAATTAACCCCTATGACCGGCAATGCGAATTTTAAAATTACGCCCAAAATAATTCAAGCACTACCAATATTCCGTGGGCTAAATGATGAAAATCCTTATTTGCATGTAAGACAGTTTATAGAACTGTGCAAGCTATTAAAATCAGAATGTTGTCAGAAACATCTCCTCGTCGAAGGTTGTTTTCATACTCTCTTAGAGATGAAGCAAGGTAGTGGATACACTCCTTGCCTCATAATTCGTTCACCAATTGGGAGGATTTGGAAAGAGAATTTTTTATGAAATCTTCCCAATACACAAAACAAATCAAATCCGGTACCTTATTACAACTTTCAAACAATACCCGGATGAATTTCTACAAGAGAAGCGGGGCACCGACCCCAAAATGGCAAGATGCTCCCCCAGCCAAACTTGGAGCAGAACGGGGCATCCTTGGAAACACTCAACCTTGCCCAACGCAATGGCGTGATGGCAGTAGTAAAGCTCCGCCAGCAAATACATTAGAGAATAGCCCTCTTCAATCTCCGCTAATATATCACAGTGTGTGAGAGAGAAGCTCTCCCCCTAGTATAAAAAAGGACCTCTGAGAGAAGGCAAAGGGAAAAATCTTTCACATTATGGATATTTTTTACTGGCAATCTTTTCAAGCTTTCGTCATCAAAAAGTTCTTTCAAGAATTTCATCGAACACCTGGTGGGCCCACCGACAAGGCTTTTCTCATAATCATCTTTCTTTAAACCTAGAGTCGTGTGAACAACTTTAGCGTAACTCAATTTTGGCTCCACCTTGGCAAGGCCTCGATGCAGCTTCAAACCTAACAGGTTGGAGAGCTCTTCAAGAGTTGGAGTTAGCTCATAGGTCCCAAAGCGGAAGACATGAGTTTCCACTTCCCAATGCAAAACCACCGCGTGAATAAGGTCTCAGAACGGAGGAACTTCAAGGAAAGATGAGAGACGAGCCAGCCCGAGTCGATCCAAACCGTAAGCTCAAGCTCGTTCTCGTTCAAACTATCGAACCGTTTCTTCAAAAAACTAGGCCCCACACCCAAAGAGGGAAGTATAAAGGTCTCGGACCCCCCAAGAGAGATGGGGTCAGAAAGCGGGTCCATGGTCATACAATGATGTTTTTAAAAAATCACATTTCGATGTAGGACAATGGACCCACCCTTGGGAAGAAAAGAAAAAAAATAGGGCCCAATTCAAGATAATGAGAAATAAGTGCAATTTTGAGCTTTAATTAAAGGACCCACTGCCAACCCAAGTGCACCTAGCATATGTATTATATACGCTAGGCCAAATTTGACCCAGAAATGCCTAGTGTATGTATTACTTACGCTAGGCAAAAAATCCCCAAAGATTTGCCTAGCATATGTATTACATTCGCTAGGCCAGAAAATGCCCAGAATTGCCTAGTGTATGTAATACATACGCTAGACCAATATTAAAGAAAAAAAAAGAGGAAGAGGAAAAAGAAAAAATAAGGCGAGTCTGTCCTCCCTTCCCTTTGTTCACTTAGTTCACCTGCATGTAATACACCTTTTTGGCACCACATGCCACGAGCTAGACACATGGATTGTTATCACTTAACCTATGATACATTTTCTTTTGTAAGGAAACATTGCTACTGATGAACAAAGACGAAATGTATGGACCTCTGCCATTGTAGCCAACACATCAGTCCACAGGGGGGGGGGGGGGGGGGGGGGGGGTAGTCCCCACCTTTATTGCCAAGCTTATGGCTACCCTGCAGAAAGGTACGAGACACAAATTGCAGTTTTACAAGCCATCCAACAACGCTTTCGGTTCTCAAGCAAGAGAGTCGCATCCAAAATGACAAAGCGAGAAATAACGAGACAAAAAAATAATAATTAAAGTCATCCATTCAAAAGAACATCCAAAGTTTGTCAGGTAGTTGCATCATTATTATAAATAATTTCTCAAAGTTCAAATGTTCAAAACAAAGAAAAAGAAAAAAAGCAGCAACCTCCGATCATTCTTCGGGTCCTTGAGGGTCCCTCTTTTGCGAGCATTTGGTTCGTTGAAACGTCAGAGTCTCCCCCACATGAGACCACGCCTGGGACAGTCGGTTGAGCAGTGAGCGCAACCCATTCTCCCGAGCCCACTGAAAAGCATTATACAAGAAGGATCAATGCGTGATAACATAACACAGAAAGGACAACCCAGCATCATACTTACCACTTCAGCTTCCTAGAGGTCTATAATGTTGCGGTAGTAGTCCGCCTGTTGAACCGCTGACTCCTAAACCTATAAAGGGAAGAATAGAAAGGCCAGTAGAGTGAAAAGACCAAGAGGGCATGTTACCAACAGAAAAGAATTCATCCCAGGGATTAGTTTTGGGGTGTAGACACTCAAATTTGGCCTAAGGCCCGATCGAAACACATTTCGAGAGAGGCGTGCCTCCGAGCTTTTGATGGCATGTATGGAACCCTTCCAAACCCTTAGAAATTATCCAAAACCCTTAGGAATCATCCCGAACCTTTAGGAATCAACCATAGCCTTCCCATACCTATTAGAACCCTTTTCGGGTACAATTCAAACCCTCGTGAACAGCGGTTAGAAAGAGGAGTGCCAAAGTTTTTATAGATATTTTCTCAACCTAAGACATATATCATTGGAAAGTAAAGCTTCCCATCTTTTCAAAGAACTAAGAATCGCCTAATTTGAAGTTGTATATAAAAAGTTATGGCGAAATGAAGATCGCGAATTTATGCAGGAAATTACAAAATCGAACCCATAGAGCTAGTTTCGAACCCTCCTGAGCAGTGGTTAAAGAGAGCAATCTCAAAATTTACACAAATCTCTTGTAAAGCTAAGTTATATATCATTAGAAATAGGACTTCCCCATCTTTCCAATAAGTCAAAAATCGCCTCAATCAGAGTTATACATCAAAAGTTATGGCGAAATGAAGATCGCAGATTTATGCAAGAAATTACAAAATCGGGCTGAGCCCCTGCGGGTCTTAAACTTCCAACAATTTGGGCCTGATTTTCCTTCAAAAAATGGCCAAAATTGACATTGGGAGTTTGATTTGTGGACCATCCCAATGTTTGGGGTGTGTTTCTTTAGGACCCTAGTGACCCTATTAGCTTAGGTTATCTCCCATTTTGCCATTCAAGTCACCACCCTATCATCTTCCATTAAACCACAATCTCTCTTCTCCAAGCTCTAGAAAACCCCAAAAACCTTAGATTGCCCATTACCTAATTTCTAACCCTAATTAGCTTCTAAGTAGCCTCCTAACCCACCATTTTCCTATAAATAGAGCCCCTCTCCTCTTGGTTTAGGGGTTGAGAATTTTTACCTAAGAGAGAAAGAGCTTAAAGTGAGAAGATCTTTCTCCCTTTGGTGCACACTTCCCATACAAAAATCAGAATTTAAAAACCTCTTCCCCACCCTTGCCTTTCATGAAAAGCCTCTAGGTTAGGTGTGTGTGATCCCCTAGCCTTCCTTCTCTACCTTTTAGCTTCAAGTCTTAGGAGCCCCATTCCATACTATACAAGCCTTCAAAAGCTCATCAAAGCAAGCCAAACAAGGCCCCTCTATGGTGCTATAAGGGTCCGAGGACTCCGGCTCTCCCCTTTCTTCTCCTATTTCTTCTTTGGCTCCTCTCATCCTCTCATTTGTGCTGTTACGCCGCCGAATTTTCGGTAGAAACGGAGGAGCACAAATAGGATTTAAGGCCCATTTGGGCAAGAGGAAGCCATTTTCTTTTCTTTTACTTTATTTTTGTTTTGGCCATTAGTAGAGACCGCGATAAGTGGGTTGATCGGGTGCCTAACACCTTTCCAATCTATAACCGAAGCCCTTACCCAAGTGCCTTTGGTGTGGATCGAATTCAGAGTCATATTTGTGGCACTTCGGTTCTTATAAAAATGATATAGGTATCCCGGGACACTAAAAGCTCCGAGTGGCGACTCTATATTTTTTTCAAGCGAGCGCATCACCACGACGGGATGGTCACAAATCCCACGGTTGCATAGATGACAACTCTACTGGGGACTAGCTAGTAGAGCTTTCCCTTGAATTTGGCTTCTTTATTTTTTATTTTTATAACCTTTTTATTAATTAAATTTTTTTTTTTTTTTTTACTCACCCTTCTGATTACGTCATTTTACTTACCCCTATGATTCGACTTTAAATTTTAGCAATTTTTATCTAGTCACTTAACTGACACCCTTTTTACTTACCCATACATTTCAGCTTTAAATTTCAGCAATTTTTGTCTAGTCACCTGACTGACACCTTTTTTTCTTACCCCTACGATTTGGCTTTAAATTTTAGTAATTTTTGCCTAGTCACCTGACTGACACCTTTTTTACTTACCCCTACGATTCGGCTTTAAATTTCAGTAATTTTTTCTTAGTCACTTGACTGACACTTTTTTTACTTACCCCTACGATTCAGCTTTAAATTTCTCACTTGACTGGCACCTTTCGTACCTACCTTTACGATTCGGCTTTAAATTTTAGTACTTTATATTTTCCGCCTAGTCGCTTGACTGGCCCCGTCATTTTCCTTATTTCTTTTCATATCCTAACAGTGAATGCCGGCCCGTAGTGGCGGCACGGGATCATTACCCCCGATCTTTGAACTAAAGAAAACTTTCAAAAAAAAAGAAGAAAAACTTTAAAAAATTTAAATTAAACCAAGTTAGGGAGTTTAATTAATTCACTTTTACAGGGTAGATTAGTGGTGATGATTCAGAAAAGTCTCAGCCCACCTAATATCTGAGAAGGCGCTCGCGCCGGAGGTATATCGGGTGGGTTCCCATTCCAAAGCTTAAAACCCTTGGGGAGCGTTCTAGCGAGTTATACCGGACTCAAACCCTTTAGGTACAGTGAGGAGAGAATCGATCACAAAAAAATAGCTCAGTTCCTGAAAGCCTAGCTTCCACAAAAAACCAAAAAGAGACTCATTTTGGACTGCTGCCTCTGCTGTCATAACATTATGGAACCCCATTTTTGCTTGGCGCAAGTATTAGTTGCGCCGGTGCAAAAATTGAGAATTTATAACTAGCGCAACTAATAGTTGCGCCAGCTTTAAAATCCCAAAATTTACCGTTGCGCTAGTGTAAAAAGGGAGTCTTGCAACCTGGGCGCATGTATTAGTTGCGCCAGGTCTGTTCAACGCAGCACCAGCCTGAATTCATTGCCTTTTTCACCTCCCGAGTCCCCCGATCAGTGCGCTTAGTGCCTTGTTTGAGCTCCGCCATCTCTGACACCCAATACGCCCTTGCTGGTTAAAAGAGGACAACTTCTTTTTGGCTCATTCCGGGGGATCGAATTGTTTACCTCGATTTTCATGCCTTAATAGATCAAAGGTTCTCTTTTGATTCTTCCGAAGTGCGTCGGAGTCATCGCCGCGGGTCTTGAATTAGGGCACAAGAGCCACCCGAAAAGAGAATTCCAAAGCCTCGGAACCTTTGTTTTTTTAAAAACTTTTTTCAAAAAATCCAAAAAATAAAAAAGGCAACTCAAAACCCAAAAAATATATATATATAGTTTGTGGTGCCAGCACAACGGCATCATCTTGCCCTTTGCCGTCCCGTAGGGGAAGGAGGAGGATTTTTGGGCCTTATCCAAGACATCCTTACCCAACCCGTTCCCGTAGAATGTCGTGGGTAGTGGACCCGACTTATGCCGATCCCGACACATCCCCACCACACTCTCCAACCCATTCCCATGCGGGGGAAGTCTTTCCACCATCCCCCTCACCCAATTACCCTTTGCCATTACCGGCCTGTTTGGCGCCCCCATTTTCCCAACCACTACCTCCCAAAACATCCAAAGTCCAACCCCCAACTCTCCGTCTTTTGCCCAAATCATGCCCATACCAAATCCATCACATTTCCCACTCATGTCCATACAAAACTCAAACCCATTCTCCCAATCCACATCCATGCCCCATTTCCCATCTTCCCCCTATAGGCCTGATCCACCCACATTCATATGCACCACTTCTGCCCTATCCAACCCCCCACAAATCCCCCCATCTATCCGGGTCATGCCCATTTTTACCGGGGCCATGCCCGATTTTTTCCAAACACCTACACCTAATCTTTCATCATCCCCATACATCCCCCATACCTTCCCCTTTCCCAATGACCCATCTCATCCACCCCATATCCCACTACCTACCATGGCCATGCTCGATCATACCGGGGTCATGCCCAATTTTTCCTCGACACCCCCCATCTACGTTTCATCACCCCTTAAATCCACCATCCACATCCGATCCCCCCTCCATGGCCATGATGGATGAGATGTTCCAAGCCTACTCCTCATGGAAGGCTTCTCAAAATACCTCTCCTCCACACCCCATGCCCATGAATCCATCCCATACCCTAGCCAATTTCTAAGCCAGACTCCCCCATGACCCCCATCAACCCCCCATAATCCACACCATCCAAACCCCCACGCCTCAAGGCCCCGTGGCCCAACCTCCCACTGCCCATACACCCCAAGGCCCAATGGCCCAATCTCCAACCTCCTACATGCCCCAAGGGCCATTGGCCCAAACCCCCTTTTTCCACATATCCCATGGCCCAATACCCCACCACCCAAACCTACCCAGGGCCCATGGCTCAGACCTATCAAGGGTTCATGACCCAGACCCATAAAGGTCCCATGGTCTAGACCTACCAAGGGCCCATGGCCCAGACCCATCCAGGGCCCATGGCCCAAACCTATCATGGGCCCATAGCCCAGACCCATCAAGGCCCACTGGGCCAAACCCATCAAGGCCCCTGGCCCAAACCTATCAAGGGCTCATGGTCCAAACCCATCAATGGCCCATGACCCAAAATGACCAAGGCGTCATGGCCCAAACCCAAACCCCACACTCATACCTTCCATAATACTCCAAACATTTCACCCAGCCTCCACACCCAGGTCAAACACTACTCCAAACTCAATTCTCCCATGGCCCCACACCCCAAGGCCATCTCCAAACCTTCCCCCATACCCAATGGCCCCATCAGGCGCCACCTCAAAACCAAAATCTCATCACCCAACAAACCTTTCCTCATCTCCAATGGGCTCACCGAACCCTCACTCATGTCATTCTCATCCAACCCATGCAACAACAATAAGAGAATCCCGCCCTCACTGCATATTATGCCGACCAGCAATATGAGGAAGACGAGATTAGGAATAGTGGGGCCTATGCTGGGGTATTGACCAGCCTTAACCCTCCTCCCATAATTGCCCACCCCTTGGTGGCCCAGAGTGAAGTCCAACTAATGGCTGAAAAAGTGGCCCCTATATCGAAAGAGTCAGAGCAGCTGAAAGAACAGTTGGACAAAATAGAAAAGCAGCTGATGAAAATGGGTGATACTGAAATTCACGCCATAGACTTCACAAATTTATGTTTGTTTGCTGAGGTCCTCCTACCCCTCAAATTTAAAATGCTGGCTTTTGACAAATATAATGGCACTGGCAATCCTATTGCGCACTTGAAGTCCTACTGTGGGGACATGTGCCAATACGGAGGGGACGAAAGACTACTAATAAAAGTCTTTTAGAAGAGTCTGACCGATCCGGCTTTGAGATGGTTCACATCTTTAGAACCATTCATGATGAAAATGTGAAGGGACTTGACGCACCTCTTTCAAGAACAATATGTCTACAATATAGACATTGAGCCCCGAAAGTCAGACTTGGCCCGTTTAAGACAGAATCAGAATGAGACCTTCAGCGACTACTTAGGACGTTGGAGAGCACTGGCAGCTCAGGTCAGAAACAGGATACCTGACGATGAGCAGATCGAAATAATTTCAAAGAATACTATGTCAGTGATCTCAGACTTTTTGGTGTACCAGCAGCAGTTCAGCTTTGCTGATCTGGTGAGAAATGCTAACCGATGTGAGGATGCCATCAGGGAGGGCCGTCTGAATAAGAACGTGTCTAGTGGACCCAATGGGGTTAAAAGATTTTTGGAATAAAGGAACGAGAAGAGCCAGGGGCCGATATTTAGAACATTGCCAATACCAGGCCTAATTACAATACTACTCCGTTTCAATTTCAGGCAGCCCCGCTAGCACCAGTAAGAACTGGGCAGATACAGAGAGTAGGGAATGGGCAAGGAATACAAATGACTTCAGAATAGAGAAGAGCCCGCTATGATCGAGTATTCACACCCTTGGGGCAGTCTTTGAGCATACTCTTACCTTTGTTAGTGGAAAAGGGATTAGTCACTATCCGTCAACCGCAACCTCCCCCTCACCCGATCCCGAAGAACTATGACCCAAATATCGATTGCAATTTTCATCAGGGCCCAGGTCACTCGACCAATCGCTGCTTTTCATTGAAGCACGCAATCTAAGATTTGATTGACGCTAGAAAATAATTCCACCTGCACCTTCTCAGCATGCGAATATTCACCAAGTGTTATTACCCCCACATCCCATCGGAGGAGTAGGTCCCAGACCCACCGTCAGAATGGTAGAAAGTGGAGGAGTTTGAATTCGATCCATCTGATTACATCAGTGATCGGGAGAGTTATGTAGCGCCGTTGTCAAGAAATGTTGAAGAGAGGAATATCGGGGTAATCGAACCCCTGAATTTGTCAAATTATTTCCCTAACCCGACTCCACAAATTTAACCCTTGGATCTCAGGGCATACTTTCCATCACCCACTCCCGTCAATTATGTACATATCAATGCATACTAACCATATCCAATCACCCTCACCAATTACCCAATAAACCAACATGCCCCCAATCCGCCGCCACTAATGAACTACCAATGGTTGGCACCCCCCCTATCACCACCAGTTCAGCCATCGACAAACTCCACCACCCCGATCAATTACCTAACGGCCCATCAAACCCCCCATCTCCCACCAGCACCTACCAGCTATCAATGTCCTACCTTTACCTCCTTCCCCCCAATATCAGCACTGTCGAGCTTCACCACTCCCATTTGGCCTAATCTTTTCACCCAATCCGCTACCACCAAAATAAATTAGGTGTTGCCCACACCTCCTGAGCCTGCAGTACAAGTGCCTCAAGTACCAACACCCATACCTTTCTAGCTCTCGGGATCAACCTATGATCTTCATCAGGTCCCGCTAAGCTACGAGCAAACAGATGTCAATGCCGACAGCAGCAGTACGAGCAAACAGATGTCAATGCCGGTAGCAGCAGCAGAGAAGGGGCAGTGGACTTTGTCATACGGTCTGGGAGGATATCAAAGTAGCCAGAAGCACCAGTAGCAGCACAAACCCAACCTGAGGGGAAGAAAGATAGCGTGGTGAATCCCTTTGAAAAAATGAGTCGGGAACATATACTGGAGACTCAACTAAGAAGAATGCCCGCCCATATAATTGTGTGGGATCTGTTAATGACGTCACCACTCCATTTCCAAGCGTTAATGGAGGCATTGAAAAATGCGCATGTGTCACTTCAGGTCAGCCAAGATGAAGTCGGACAGATAATTGGACAAGTGATGACTTCGAATGCCATTTCATTTTCTGATGCTGACTCACCGAAAGAAGGAGATAGCTACTCGAAGTCTCTGAATATAACAATCGAGTCTGGAAACATGGTAATCCCCTTGGTTCTAATCGACAATGGGTCCACATTGAATATATGCCCATTAAGAACTGCCACCAAGATCAGGGTCGATCCATGCATGTTGAGGCCCACCAGAACCAGCGTTAGAAGATTTGACAATACCAGGAGATAAATAATGGGAGAAGTTGATCTTGAGCTGTTGATCGAGATAATGACCTTTTACATCTTATTTCAAGTAATGGATATTAAATCCTCGTTTAATCTATTGTTGGGGTGCCTGTGGCTGCACGAGGTCGGAGCCATACCTTTCACTTTGCACTAGAAACTCAAGTTTGTATCTGGGCACAAGATTATCACGATCATCAGTGAGGGGCACAGTGAGAAAGAAAAGGCCACCAATAGCGTAAAAAAACCTAATGTGTTGGATGTGCCGCACACAGCTGAGGACGTCGACCTCTACAATTTTGAATATGAGGTATCAGCGATACTCTCAGAGCCCATCGAGGGCATCATGCCTAAAACGGGAGGTAGTATGGTAGTAGCGATGACTATGCTCCAAAAGTAGGGCTATCAGAAAGGCCGAGGGCTCAGGCCTAGACTGCAAGGCAGAAGAGAGCCAGCCGTTTCCAAGGGACAGAAAGTAAGATTTAGGCTAGGTTACAAGACCACAGAGGAAGAGGTCCGAGAGGCCAAAGAGAAAGCCATGGTTGTAGCAGCTGCAAAAGCTCGATGAATCAATATAGAAGAGAAAGACTATAATAAATTGTACTTCCTTTGGACTTCCATGGATCATCTCATGAAGATCTTCTAAGTTCTCTAGATCCATGCTAGAATTATTGCTTCGCAATTTGCTATACGAATATATGAAGGTTACGACAGACTTCTCACCTTCCCACTTACTTATACGACACATTTCATTTACAAATTCATTATACAAAATATCATTTCTTATTCTTTTTTTTTTGTTTACCACAATATAATTGCAATGACACAATCAGACCACTCATCATCCAATGTACCTATTACAAATTATAGTCGATAACAGTTAATATACTCACAACATATACAGATAAAGCAGAATCATAATTACGTATTTTTCTTTATCAAATGCACATTACTTAATATCACTATGCGACTCTAAGGTTGAAATGAAAACAACAACTTCCCCAATATTTGGCTCCCGTCGGTTAATTCATCGCATGCATGCTACCATCGATTATTGATCTAATTAGGAGAGGAAATTTCAGGTGCTGAAATTCCAACCTACCTACTTAAAGTTTCCTCATAATTTCAGTCTTCAATCATTCCCATATTTTCATCCCTCAATTCCGTAATCTCACAGCATACTGATACTATGATCCTTCAATTCCACTATATGTGTTGATTTCTACGACTTACTCAAAAATTATTCGCTTATGCCAAATTTAATAAAATTTACATTGCCTTTAACAATATTTACAGAACTCTAACCATTTATAAGTACTAAATAATTCTTTAAAAAATTTTTATAACCAAATCTATTTATTTTCTCCGCTACCTGAATTTTTCATAAATATTCCATAATCCCAGTGAGTAGAGTTGTGGAGTGTTTCACGGAAGAGACCAATCTGAGACGTTGGATTGTACATCTTATTATTCTGATTACGTGTTATAGGGTTTCCGGCCCATTCCTAATCTACTTTCTGAATATGTAACTTTTTTCGTATGGTCGCTACGGGCACCCCACTTAGAGAGTACTATTATACAAGAACTTATAACAAAACCTACAATGCGCTATTTAAAAAATGACCTCATGACTAGAGGGTCAAGCTCAGTTAACTCACCCGAAAGTGTGTTTTACTTTCATTTTATTTCCATTTTTTTTTCTTTTGTATATTCGGTTCAATTATGCTAAATAGGTTTCAATTTCGGATTAATCAATTGAAAAAAATAAAAAATTAGGATGAGCAGAAATGATTTTTATGAAATATTTCGTAATTCTCCAAATATATCTCGTTTCTTTTTCTCCTCCAAAATTATCCCATATCACCTCCTACCTAAATCTTGCAAAACAATATGATTTTCACTCTATGTGTAGAACCATTTCGGGAGTGTGCAACCGTGGACTTTGCTGGTCCATCATGACAATGCGCTAAAAAATGGAGTCGCCACCCGGAGCTTTTGGTATATCTGGATATCCAAAATAATATCAAAGGCACTAAAGTGCTAGATTTGACTCCGAATCACCGGACAATGCCAAAGCCTCTTGGGTAAGGACTTTGGTTATCAATCGAGAAGGTGCTAGGCACCCAATTGACCCGCTTGTAAGTGGTATCTACTATGGTTAAGTGTATATATAAAAAAATATAAAATAAATGGCATTTCTCCTTGCTCGAAGGCACTCCAATCCTATTTGAGCCCCCGCAATCACCGAAAATTCGACTGCGTAACCGCTCAAATTCTAGGATAGAGGAAAAGTAAAGATGGTAGAGGAATAGAGGGGAGAGCCGGAGCTCTCGAGCCCTTGTAGCACCATTGTCGGATCGTTGCATTGATGCTAACTCCAGTGAGCTTCCGAAAGTAAATGGTTTGAGGAAAAGGTCCTAGATTTTCTAAATGTTGGAAGTTTGGGAGGTTAGGAATAATGGTATGAGAGAGCTCTAACTAAGGTTTGAAGGCTTATAAGTGATGGAGGTGTAATGGCTATGAGGGATGCTAAAATTCTAAGACTTGGATGCTTTAGATCCTGGAATGAGGAGAGATTTTGTAGAATTTTTCCTTTAGGTTTGAAAAAAGGTGTCCTGAACAAGGGGGGTGGCTCTCTATTTATAGAGTTGGATGAGATTAGTGAAGAGTTAAGTCACTAATTGGATTAGAAATTAGGTAATGTAATATCTAAGGATTTTGGATTTTTTGAGCGCTTGGAGGAGTGTGATTTGGGTTTTAATGGTAGATGATAGGGTGGGGGTTTAAGTGGAAAAATGGTGATAATGAGAGCCAGTGGAGGTACTAGGGTCCTAAAGAAACTCACCCTAAACTTTGGGGTGGTCCACAAGTCAAACCCCAAAGTTGAAATTCGACCATTTTTTGCGAAAAATAGAGTTTTTAATGAAGGCGTGCATAATATGCATGCCTCAATTAAAAATCAGGTCCAAAAGGTTCTGGAAGTGATGACCAACAGGGGGCCAACTTGGTTTCAGCGATTTTGGCTGGGCATGCATAATATGCATGCCTAACCATCTTCGGCCATAATTTGCTCGGGCGTGCGTATTATGCACGCCTAGCCAAATTTCTGCACATTTTCACAGTTTTTAAATCACCATAACTTTTGAAGTATAACTCAGAATTAGGTGATTCTTAGCTCGTTGGAAAGCTGAGAACCTTTACTTTCCAACGGTATAAGCCTCAGCTCCTGCAGATGTCTATGTAAACTTTGGTATTCTTCTTTCTATTTGCTATTTTGGTTCGGGATGGGTTCTAAGGGTCTAGGAAAGGTTTTAAAGGTTTGGGTTAAGTTTTAAGGGTTCAGGAGGTGCTTTCGAAAGCTCGAAGGCATGTTGAAGTATGAGTCAATCGAGCCTTGGGCCAAATTTAGGTGTCTACAAGGAGTAAATATTTTTTCTTTTTTATTGATAAAAGCGTATTGTATTAAAAAGCAGCAAGAAGTTGACAAGTACAGAATATAAAGACAACGACATAAAAGGAAACAACCCAAATACAGAGGCAACAAGCCAGAAAAGCAATTTCTATGCTACAATTGTTCATACTCACATCGTTCACAAATTTTGGCTAATGACACACAAGGGGGTTAAAATACCAGTACATCCCTAACCTCCCTACACTTCCTCACCGGTAATGCATTTCATTAGTACTCACAATTCGTTCTAACAATTTTTTGATGAACAACATATAATATAAATTAAAATTAACTACAAAATTTTTATGATGAATAACATATAATATAAATTAAAATTAACTACAAAAAATTTCAATTTAAATTTCTTAACCAAATTCAAATGGTGTCAATAAACCCTAAATCCAGAAGCCCGCAAGCATATCACCAACTATACCGACTGATTTCACCGTAAATAAAAATCTACAACATAAGTTAACTTACCCACAAATCAATCATCCAAAAGGGGCTCTTTTGGTTGGTCACGATATTTGAATATTTGCCACATTCATGGGCATCAAACAATAATCCAATGCAGCTGATGGCCTAATTTTTCGCCAGCCTCCCCTTCGCCAAAATCAATCACCAAAATTGGACGGTGAATGTCCTCGATGCCTTGCACAACTGGGTTGCTACCCTCTTCCGCTTACGTAATCCGTTTCCGTCTTTAACAAATGGTATCAAAGAATAATCCCTCACAGTTAACAGCCTAATTCGCCGCCGGCTTCCCCTTCTTCAAAAACATTTTACGGAATCGAACCGCCAATGTCTTCGATGCCTTTCATAACCAAAACCATTCTGCAATGAGAACCTGAAGCAAGAAATAAGGGGATGGGAACTCCGATTTAGGGTTTTCTTATACCTAGGTGATGAGAACCTATAATTTCAAATACATCGAAACGATTCTGCAATGGGAACTTGGACCAAGAAAGAAGGAGATGGAAACCCTGGTTTAGGATTTTCTTATAGCTATGCTATGGGAACCCGGAGCAACAAAGAAGGCGATGGGAAACTAGACCAAGAAAGAAGGTGATGGGAACCCCGATTTAGGGTTTTCGTATAGTTACGGTAAATTGGTATTCTCAGCTTTAAACTTAAAGGGTAGGATGGAGATTTTACCTTGCCCCTTTAACTGGAATAACTTAATCAACCGGATTTTGCAGCCCCATTAATAGTGTGAATCCTTCTTCCCTACAAATTTTCAATTGGGTATATTAGCCTGAAACGATTTTGTGGGAGTCGCTTTCACCTAATTTTCCATTATTGTATACCCTATTATTGTACTTTCAAGATGCCAAATCTATAGCACCCAACAGTAAGCCCTCAGTTTGAACAAAATTGACCAAGTTAGAACCTCATTCTCTTAACATACTGATTTATGGATATTAATGAATTACACCCATACAAACTAACTGTTTTTCTCACATCTAATAGCCTATAACGATTAATCGAGAGGGGCATTTGGCCAAATGAGTTTAATTCAAACCTTCTATCTACAAAAATGAGCCCTAAACAAGTTGTACAAAACACGAACTACCCATAAATTAGAGACCTCCTCACTCGGCCGCCTCCAATTCTCGCACAACCTACCATAGGGAAATATTGCTTGCTCGGCCAATCAAACTACAAGTCCAATCTTATCAAGAGACCCTCTACGGTGGTGAAATGTGAATATTAACTTCCTCATAATCTTTTTACAACTTTTTCAAATTTTGTCATCCTATTCATGTTCTTCTATGATTAGAATCATTGAATAATATAATCACTAATTAAATAAAACATAAATAGAAGTTATACAAAAATATAATCAAACCCACAACCACATCACCTGCATTTTCATCTCCGATCTATCACTACGCTAAACCCTATAGTCCACACTTACATGTTCCTCCAAAAATCACCGAATATCACTGAAACAGAGGTTGGTGGAAATATTTGGCATTATTTCAGTCCTTTCTCCAAAAACGCAAAACATTCATTACCTTACGCCAAACTAAGCCCAAAATTTCCGAAACATCCCTCTGAATTCGCCAAACACACGCTCACTGTCGCACCAATAAAAAATAATATTTGCCTAATTAATAGAAATTGGGTAATTCGACCCATTTATATATACTAGATAAGATCCGCACAACCATTATATACAATTTCTATAAGCTTCAAACAAGAATTATAATATATATATATATATATATATATATATATATATATATATATATATATATATATGAATTTGACTCTTGGCATGCATCAATTTTTCCACTAAATAATAAATAAAAAGTCGAAATACACATCTCAATCACTTCATTTTGATTTAGATCAATGATTATTGCTGATCGTGCCAATGATTTAACGATGTAAATCGGTAAAAGTACCGCCAATCAACAAATTACTCACCTCCTACCATTCAAAAGGGTTCCTTCCGTTGGTTGAGAGATTGCAATCCTCGTTTGATTGCTCCATGACCTATTTCGATGCCGGCTTCAACAATCCGGTAAAATTTATCGATGTGGACGGCAATCTTCATCAACAACTTTAAGTGCCTCCTCCCGTCGCTGCAATGGGTTAGCTAGGGCATAGTATGATTCAGAGCAAAAACGATGTTCTTTTATAACGGTGGGTAAATCAACAATGGGTTTCAACAAAAACGATGGTTTTTATACACTACAAAAAATAAGACTATTAGCGACAACTTTTTTAACAAAAAACTACTGCTATTAATCTTGTCGCTACCAAAAACTGCCTTAACACTAAGTACCGCTGAAACACCTTATTTTTGTAGTAATTGTAGGTAAATCGGTGCCTCCTCCCATCGCTGCGATGGGTAACCTATTAGTATGATTCAGAGCAAGCCTCACAGGTTGAGCTTGTTTTTATAACGGTGGGTAAATCGGTAATTTCGTATATTAACTTAAAGGGCATGATAGGCATTTCACCTTGCACGTTAAACTGGAATAAGTTAATCTCGCAGGTTCCTCAACCCCAGTGCCTACTCCATCTCAGCCGTCCAGTACCACTCCCCAAAAAAGTCATCACTGCCATCTTTAGCCACTATCATTGCCAACAGCCCCCACAACCTACCTTCCTTTCTCCGCTTCCCGCCTGCACATCCACCCCGAACCATCATTCCCACCCAAAGTCCCTTGACAACCAAAACAGTGGCCAATTATATAGAGCCCCTGTTCATGCGGCACCCCCACCCCGAACCATCCCTCACGGGCACTTCCACCCCCTCAAAACCCTCTTATCACCTTCTCCACTTGGGTTGTTACAAATGCATGTCGGGGGAGAGCTACCGATCACAACAAACAACTTTGGATACACCGATATAATATAGTTGGTGGCACCCCACCAATCCTTGTAACTTGTAGTTGGTAGCACCCCACCAACATCTTCGAATTGGGATGTAGCTACCAACTTAGTGGGTGTGCAATTAGGGCAGTCAATGGGCCGGGTTTCAGCCCTGGCCCGGCCCGAATGGAGCCCAATATTTTAAGTTGTTTAATAAATGGGCCGGGCTGGACTAAGCCCGAATAAGAAACGGGTTTGGATTGCAAAGTGTAAGCCCGAACTTGGCCCAGCCCGAAACGGTAAAATGAGACCCTTGAAAAAAACTCTTAGCAATATTAGAAACCCAGCCCGGATAGCTAATCGGGTCAAATTCGGGCTACAAAATTTAAAATTTGGGCTGAGCCCGGCCCGACCCAATTAGCTATCAGGCCGGGTTCAGACTCTCATTATATCTTTAAGAAAAATGGGCCTATAGAAAAACCTGGCCCAAACTCGACCCGGTGGTCCCTATGTGCAATGCATCATAAGAATAATGAACCTTCTTTAACATAAAGATTACAACATTGCATGATCTCTGCCATCTGATCAAGATCCCGAAATTGATGGTTAAAGTGTGAATGGATAAAGATCGATTGTCATTAAATGAAAGATTTTATCATTCATGTTTGCAATATTAAATACTCTGCACATCTTTCATGTGTTACAGCCTTGGTCAACCGACAAACGGAGTCAAAGTTCTCACTAAATATTAAAACGTTCTCTGAAGATCTGACATTAAATTTTGAAAGAGGACTCTCATATGTGGACGAGTGCTTGCTCCTTGATTCTCAAGAGTGTCTTGGTTGAATGGCCGTGTCTGAAAAAAAAGAAAAAAAAGAAAAAAAAAAAAAAATCAAAATTTTTAATTTTCGAATAGATTCGGCCTAAATTAAAACCAAACTGAAATGATACTGTTTCAGTTTGGTTAACATTGGAATGAACAGAAAATAATCCATTCATTTTTTGGTTTGATCCAGTTTCAATTTTGATTTTTTAAATTGTTTTATTTTTTCGATTTTTTCAATTTTTTCCGCGTTTCCCAATTTTGGATTGGTTTTCTAAAATCACCACAACTGATTTCCTATTTTGGTCACCTAAAACTGCAATCGAACCGATTGGGAATCGGGTCGATTTTGGTCTACTTTGGTGGCCCACTTTTTCACTCGGTATAAGAGAAGGTTGTTTTAACTTTTAAGCAATCACAAAATTGGCTGAATATTGTCCCTACCTTGCCGAGTTTTGTCAATTTTTTTTTCGCATTTTAACTTTGTCGAATCATTGCCAAACCCGGACTATGGTTTTAAGCAATAATCTCTTGCAAAACATGTTAGTTAATTTTATTAAGGACAATTTGCTAGATCCAATATCCAGATTTTGTTAATTGCCAATTCCCGTATGTAATTACAAAATTTTCAGATCTAGACTAAGACTATCAACATCTCCCTGTTTGGATAAAAACACGGAAAATATAGGAAAGTAAAATAATATTCCTATATTTTCTGTAGATACCTAAGTTGTAGGAATTAAATCATGGGATTCCTTTGTTTGCCTATGTTTTTTGTTGTTTGGATGATCACATTGCTACCTCGGAAAACGCAGGATTAATCAAATCCTGTGTTTGGATACATATATAGAAAATTATAGGAAAATAACATATCCTAACAAAAAATAGCCATAATACCACAAAAGATCATCCAAACTAAAAGCAGCTGTAATATCATAAAAATGATTCACAAAAAAGATCAAAAAATTATATATATATATAAAGTTTTTTTTACTCCTTACATATCTTAGTGAATTGTTCTAGCAGTTGACTTAATGCTTTATTAAGTTTAGATTCTCAGTTCAAACCTTGTCATATATAATAAATTGCTTGCTTTTTTTAATTAATTATACTAGAGCATATACACCATATATGTAAGTATGCAGCTCTACAACATAGTGGAGCTCCTTTCGAAAGAAATCTCTCCCAAAATAAGTCGCACCTAAATAGATGGAGGGGAGCCTAAAAATAGGCTAAAATTGTAGGATTTAGTTAAAAAAATAAAAGAAGAAATATTTGTTATGAAAACAAATACCATTAAAATGATTGTTTGAAGATTTTTTATAGTTTTGGGTGGTCAATATAATTTTGGATGGATGAGAATCCACTAATATAAATTAGGGCCCCTAAAGCTTAGTAACAAGTTTTTAGAAAGTTTGGGGATGTGTGCCATATAGAATCAACATCTGACTATTTGAGAGGGGTGCAATGATCTTAAGATATATTATGAGGAAGATTGAAAAAAAAAAAAAAATCTCCAGTGTCTGATTCAAATCAGTCAATGGTTTTCATCCGTGAAAAAATTATATGATATTAGTAATAAACGGGTGAGAAGAACCGTGCCCTTATCTTTTTCTTCTCCACTATTCCTCTTATCTTTCCAAGGTCTCGACAAATTGAATGTCGAGGGATACCCTCATACTCTTAAGTTGAAAATGAGCGTAAAAATTGTATTTTATATTCCGACCCTTAAGTCACTTCCAAACAGTAGAAAATTACGAAAAATATAATCTAAATCTAAGTATTCCTCTCTTTTGCAATATCGTAAACATGCCTTAAATTAATTTCAAAGCTAACAAATGGCAAAAATGTCTTTACTCCTATTGGGAATTAAAATTAAAATACACTATCCCTTGCAAAACATGTTGGGATTTTTGCATTTAGCCCCCTACGTTATTGCAAAATTGCACTCAGCCCCCCATATTATTCATATTTATTCTCCGCCCCTTTGACTGGTGTTTAATGAACATATAACCCCTTCTGTTGATGGATCATTAAAAAAGGAGGTTCTGTCGTTACGCCTTTTCACTTGACGAGATATAAGCGGTAGAAAATACCGCTATTACCCTTCACCCGCTTCTAGTCACATCGTCTTCTACACGCCCACGCTACTCTATGTCCATCTAAAACTCTATTTGGTGCAACCTTTGCACCTGCTAACGTGCGCCGACGAGATCATGTTACCATACCTTAACATCACCATCGCCCGATCTCAATTATCGAAGGACATGAAATCGGCAACCTTCACGAGCCCAAGTGTGGTCTTCGTGAAGCGACAGTGTAGCACCCCAACTACATTTTAGCAAAAGTAGCGTCAGTGAAGAAACTCACTTCTTCCTCCAAGCATTGGGACTGAAGATTTTAGAGCTAAGAGCCTTCCTCTGTTTCTCCCTTTTCCTCATCTCCTTTATTTCCACATAAATCTGTGTCTCTACATCGATCAACGGCTCCTCCGGTTTCTTCGAGCTCCCTCGCTCGCCCCCATTCAACGCAAGCCTTTTCAACTCGTTGTAGAAGTCAGAGATCTGATTCAAAATATCCCTCCATACAAACAGATTCCGCGCCGAGAGGGAGCTTTTGAGCCCCCGGAGGTCTCTGTTCTTGAGAGATGGGATCAACAATGTGGAGGTAGGGAGAGGGGTTGAGGAGGCGATTAGAGGGGAGGAGATGGAAGAAATGGTAAGGATGGTTTTGGATGGGGAGAGAGGGAGGGAGTTGAGGAGGAGAGCTAAGGTATTGAGAGAGGAGTTGAAGAGGGGGGTTGAGGAAGGGGGGTCGTCGGTTGCTGCTTTGGATGGGTTCGTGGAGTGGGTCAACTCCGGTAGTGAGAGTGGTGGTGGAGCTAGAGAGGGGTGGGATTTGGCATCTGATTGAATGCAGTCAACCGTCTGATGGTGTAATATCCCGAAAATTTGTGTTAAATGGTGACCTCGAGATCTGTGCCCGACTGGTCATAAGTTTGACCAAGAAGGAGTTCACTATTTGACTTAAGAAGTAATGAACGGATGTAATGGGAATATGATGTAAGTGCGTGGAGTGTAGTGTAAATCTGGAGTCACATACACCTATCTAGGTATATGTGCTCAACACAAAGAGAGTAGGGATATAAGAGTTAAAGAACCCTAAAGTCATTTATTGGATTATTAAGGAGAGTAAAGAAGAGAGAGAGAGAGAGGGAGAAGCTAGTTAATGCAAGGGAGTTATTGTGGCTTGTTGGAAGGGAGATTGACAACAAAAGCCGGATTCGACGCGACAAGGATGCGTTATAGCCAAAGCTGGAACCCTAGCCTTTCCAACCTCTAGATCCAATCAAATTGGGATTTGATTGAGGTAAATTTTGTTGAATTAAATGTATAGATTGTAGGAGTTTAATTGTAGTCAAGAATACTTAAAATCATAGGATAAAAGCTTAGAAAAAGAAAGAAAAATAGGTTGAAGAGGATTTGGAAGATCAGCCCGAGAGGGGGCTGAATCTGACCAAATCGATTAATCGAAATGGGAGTTCGATTAATCGATTTTAGTCTGAAAGTTGAAAAGTCAGGTAAGCTCGATTTCGATTAATCGAAATTATTTTTAATTAATCGATTTAGAAATCGACTAATCGACTGGGTACCTCCAGTGGCTGGAGGAAAGTAACTTGGGGAAATCGACTAATCGAATTGGAATTTCGATTAATCGATTTCGGATTTCGATTAATCGATTTGGGATCGATTAATCGATTTTGTGATTTCGATTACTCAAGTTGAGAATCGACTTCATTAAGTTAGAGACTTCGATTAATCGAATTTAAATATCAATTAATCGATTTTGAGAATCGATTAATCGATTTGGTTTTCGATTAATTGATTTTGGGAATCGATTAATCGAATTGTATTTCGATTAATCGATTTTGGGAATCGATTAATTGACTTTGACAGTTTTGTTTGACTTCTTAGTTTGGCTTTGAGATTCTTGGAGGGTCTTGGACCTTCTTTGTTACATCTTTAGTGATGAGTTACATGTGTTATATTGTACCATAGGTGGTACGTGTGATCATGAGCATAAGGAGCCGCGTGGGACCTTGATGCTGGAAAATTCAAAGACTTGAGGTAGGGAACACCTTGAACATGTACTTTAATTTTAAGAGTATGTATGTAGTGATATAATTATCCAATTAAAATTATTTTAAATTGTGAAAAGCTTTGTGAAAATGGGTGCGTGTGTGACACCAAGAATGTGATAAAGGCATCTGTGTGATGCAAGTAATTAAGAATAAGTAATCTAATGAGATTGAGACATCCCCAGGGGATGAGAAAGTAATAAAGGCATCAGGTGTGATGCGTGTGTGTATACATCCCGGGGATGTATACATGTGATTGAATAATTACTGTTGAGGTCTAAGTGATATAAGATAGCACACTTACACGGTGAACAACTATTTGTAAAGCACATAATATTTTTGTTATTTGAGGTTTGATAGGATACCCCACCGACGTGGCGGGATACCCACGACTGACGCGGTAGGATATACACCGGTACGGAGGTTTATCCGTAATCGTAAGTACATCCCAGGGATGTTGAGTGACTAAATCCACAATATACGAGATCTACTATCTTAGAACAAAGTACAAATCCTTAAACGGAAGCTCCTTTTCTTCTAGTATGTAGTCTGAGCCTTCCATAACCTATACTTGTGACGTATAGTCGGGGTGAGCTAACAACTAAGCTTAGTAGAGGACATTCAATATCAATATAAATTTTCATCATAAAAAAGCATAGATTCAATGACAGGAGGTTAAAACCATCTTTCAAAAATAAGTTTCAAAGCATTCATCATTTCTTTAATTTCAAAATGGACTTTCGAAGCATATACTTTCCAAAGCGGAGTTTTATATCTCAAAACAAACTTTCAAAACATAACTTTCAAAGAATTTTCATATCAAAACGGTATTCGAAGAATTTTCTAAGTTATTAAGTTCAAAACCAAATTTCAGCTAATGATCTAAGTTCATATATCTTCGTGTCAAACTAAACGCAAAACAAAATTTCTTATTTCTTGTTTTCTATTTTTCAGGCGAATTTACAGTCAAGGTTCAAATTTAGATCTAGGTTCAAGTTTGAATCAAGGTTCAAGTTTAAATCGAGGTTCAAGTTTGAATTTACAAACAATGTCGAATTTACAACAAATAACCAATCTCAGACCAAAGCATCCTATGTCGCGAGAATAGAGCATCCTACGTGAAAGGAACAAGGTTAAAACCCCGGGGACTCTACCCCTCTCTGGAGCCTCTACTCTCTGCCTCAAGTACAAGGTTCAAGTTCAAGTTCAAGTTCAAATAATAAGTTCGAGTAACAAGTTCGAGTTTGGATTCAAGAGCAGATCGAGGTTTCGGATTCAAAGACGGATTCAGATTCAAGCTCGGAGTTTGAAATCAACGGATTCACAATTCGAACTTAGAGGTCGGATTCAAGTTTTAAATTCATATTCAAGTTCATATTTTAAGTTCATTTTGCGGAGTTCTAAATACATAAAGCTCAAGTATTAGTCAATGATGCAAAACTATTTCATTTTCAAATACAATCAAATATCAACTTCTCAAATTCATAAAATTTCAGTTCTAGTTTCAAACAATTCAATCACTAGTTCAAATACGCTCAAACTTATAATTTTTTATTTTCATTCAATCGTATCAAAATCATATCAAAGAACTATGAGTCAAAGTCAAACATGTAAGTTGCATTGATATTCTCCTACCTTAATCTTGAAGTTGCGCGAAGCCAAGCAAGATCCTATCGATGGCCTTCCACTCTCAATCTATATCACAAGCACACAATGATTCATCAAGGACTAACTCTAATCACTAATAACTTAGACATATTTAAGTATCTTCTCAAAACGAGGTGAAAATGGATGAGTTCGTGCCAACTTAGAATTTTTCGTAACTTCTCCCTAATTTTGACCTTTAAAACTTTAGAGTCACAAAATTGTTAATTCATAAAATTTGTAGATCTTGCTGTCCTCTTTCCAACTCCGTAAGAATCGTGTCAATCGGAGTTCAGAGTAAATATTTACATTCACAATACCGAAGTAGTATCGGCTAGCTCTGTCAAATTCGACAGGTCGGTTTTCAAATTCGGCCGGTCAATTTTCAAATCAACCAGTCAATTTCTCCTAAACCCAAATTACACGTTCACTGTCTTTCATAAATCGACCGGTCGTGCTACTTTCGATCGATCAATTTTTTAAATCGATCGGTCAAAATAATTTTGATCGGTCGATTTCGTGTCTCAAAAAAATCAAATTTTAGCTCAACTGCTTACTAAATTTTGACCTTTAAAATAGTGATTCATGAGTTGTTTAATTCACAAAAGTTGTAGAGCTTGCTCTCCTCTTTCCAACACCGTGAGAATCACATGAATCGGAGCTTGGGGTAAAAAGTTACGGCCGAAATACCGAAGCAGTGTGAGCAAGCTCTGTCAAATTCGATCGGTCGATTTCAAATTTGACCAGTCAATTTTCAAATTCGACCGGTCGATTTCTCCCCCATATTACATACTGTTTTGTGAAAATCGACCGATCGATTTTGTCATATTTCACCCAAACTCGAGTTTGAACTTCTCCAACCCATTTTCTTTCAAATTTACATCATTTTCTTCAAATCTTTCACTCATATCATAACTAAAGACTAACAAAATCATAAACTACTACTTAACATAATTTTTTTCTCACCTTTGAGTGGTCGACTCCTCGATCCACGTGCTCACACTCACGCTAGGGTTTCAAAGTTGAAATCAGTCGATTTCTCTTGAAATTAAATTGAAACGGAGCCCACAACAACCCTACACTTGATCACACATCACTCTTCACTCTCTTGATTACTTATGGCACAATCACACGATCGAACCACAAGGTAAAAGGGATAGGGAGAAGGAAATTGAAACTCATCTTCTCTTCTTTCTCTCCTTCTCACGGTTTGCAAGGGAATGGCTTACGGGTGAAGCCATTCCACCTATTTACTCTTGGGTGTTTTGCTTCCTTGTGAAACACATACACACACTTAGTGTGTTATCTTATTCACTTAAGATGTTTTTGGCTCCGGTGTGAAGCTCATATACTTAAGTTAAACATTAGCCCATTTACCAACGACCCATAGTTGGCTCGAATAGTTGGCCCAACTAGTCAGCCAAATATAGTTGGCCTAAATAGTCGGCCCAACCATCCAACTAGTATTAATTATTTAACAAACTTTATTCTTCCAAAATTTTACCTCTAGGTTGCACTCGAGCACAGTGTGTCATCCTTGGCATGTGTACTTAGTCAGTACATGCAAGTTCAAAACTTAGGGATCTTACAGTCTCCAACTCAACTTCCTTATCCACCACCGCTAGCATAACAAACTCCTTACATTTGCCTACACCTCTACCTCCCTTTCCGCCACCATCTCCACCTCTTCCTCCTCCAATTCCTCCTCCTCCACCACCGCCTCCCCCACCGCGTGTGCTACCGCCTCATCCACCCACCACCCATCCCCCGCCACCACCTCCAACATTTTCATAAAATATTGCATCCTCTCCCAACCAACCACCACCATCACCATATCCACTGATCCATCATATCCCCTTCCTCGCTCCTCCTCCGTTCATTCTCTTTCCTTCTTCCGTCTCGGCCTTAGCCTCCTCATCTCCACTGTCTCAACGTATCTTTTATGGTATTTTATCGATAGTGTAATCTTTGCTCCTATGGATCCTTGGAATGATCGCATCAAGGGTTGAATCAGGATCCGCTAGATCGTCCAATATATCAGAATCATAGTCAATTTAATCATACCCATTTACGATAAAGAAAGACAGTGTACAGAAAGATGATGTAAAGAAATAATTTTGATATATGAATGAAATCTTTTTGCATGATTAGTAAATTCTTTTTACATGATAAATAGTTTTGAGTAATACAAACGAAGTTCTATGAGTATATGAAAATGTCAATCCATAAGAGTGCGATCACAAAAAATTAACTTAGTCTTTAGTGTCATGTTGAATCACACGTGCTTCTTACACATAGTGGCTTCACCCGAAAATAGAAGCGTCCTCGCTTCCTCATAAAAGAGCAGCCACAGTCAACCCAAAGGATTAAAAATGGAGAACAGATGAAAGCGACGTCGCTTCCTAAGCGAGGCATCAATGCGTAGCGTACGAGTCGTCGTCGCTATGAAGCCATAAAATCCTGAGGGAACTTGTCAGAAAGAAAAAGAACGAATAAATATTTTAATGCACAAACATGGTCTATCAACTCGCTTTTATAAAATTGAATTGGTGACTCTATAAAACCACACTTTCCATGGTCAATTCAGAGGAATGCAAATACACATGTGATCTAATAGGTGCACGGGATTCCTTTTTGAAGTGCCCATGCTTCAAAAACTAAGCGCCCACGCTTCAAAACGTAGAGACCACGCTTCAAAAATGAAGCGCCTACACTTTAAAAATGAAGCAACCACACTTCAATTTCGGAGCTTCGTCGCTTCCTTCACGAAGCGACCACGCTTCAATTTTCGAGCATCCTCACTTCCTTCACGAAGCACATTCACTTCTCGTATGAGGCATTGTCACTTTTGAATGATGGTCACGAAACGTTGAAATCAACCCTTAAATCGAGAATGAACGCATAAAAAAAAAATAACAAATGAAAAGATTATCATAGGCTATCCACATGATTCAAAATACAGCTATGGTCAGATAGGCGTAGAGGCTATGTAAAGAAGTGTCAGCACATCGAAAAAGAAGCATCAATGTGATGTGCCCACGCTTTCGAAACGAAGCGATCACGCTTTGAATGCGAAACACCTGTGCTTCCTACATGAAGCGATTGGGTTATTCATAAAATTGATTCACTATAAATATGTGATATCACAATTTCCATCATCCCCTATTCTATTTGGCTCTGTCTAGCAGTAGAAGCCATCATCCTGACCCTCTTTAGCAGACAAGTTGTGATTTTATGACTCAACTCACCATAGCCCTTATAATGGCGTCTCTTCTTATTTGATTATTTTAAACCAACCTCTATTTCAGACTTCATTCTATCATTGTTGTTTTGCCTACCTTTGGTGACACATCGTATTAGATCACGCACTGTAATGTTGGCATGCTCTTGCAATAAAATTCCTTCGCTAGCCTAGGAGGAGCCGCCCGGAGATGGCGCGATGCTAGTGTGTCTTTCATTG
The DNA here is from genome assembly GCA_021018995.1 of Chloranthus sessilifolius. NCBI lineage: Eukaryota > Viridiplantae > Streptophyta > Magnoliopsida > Chloranthales > Chloranthaceae > Chloranthus > Chloranthus sessilifolius. The sequence goes on along the minus strand of CM037585.1, from coordinate 27,625,076 downwards.
TCCTCTTCCGTTCTAATAACCTCTACACCTTCTAATAGTGTCATCATCCCTTCCAACATATAATCCACCAAGCAATTCGATTTTGTCCCCAACTGAATTAACTTTAGTCCGACTTCTCTCACCTTCCATACCTTTATCATAGATACAGAATTAGAATCTTCTTTCTTAGTGACCCCTAAGCATATAATACTATATCTAGCATCTTTCGTCCATCGAGATAGATTGTACTTAGAAGGAATTTGGTCTACCTCTTCCTTAAAGTAAACATGGAAGATGTGAGAACACAACAAACTCTGTCTGAAAGTACTTGCAATCACAAGTTTACATGACATCTCCACATTCGAAACAAACTTTGAATGTTAGACCGCTGTCCTCCGTGTCATCCCCATAACTTCTACGCACTTGATATAGAATAATCGGCCCAACTTCCTCTTCAACCACCTTTTGGGCCTTAAAAGAGACAAATTTTCGGAACTCAAAGTGGAATCTATCAAAAATAGTTCTCGTATACACAGCAGCGAAATGCCTCTCGATTGAATTTTTGAACAAGAGCTACGGTGTTGTAGACATTGAGACGAGATCCTCCCTATTTTTTTTATTGTGACGAGATTGCACGACAAGATCGTATTACTTGAAAATTTCGATCAAAATCGTCTAGGCATTGACATAGGTATCGAAGAAAGAATTTATACTTTCTCCGCATTGTGTTGTGGTCATGCCGGCCTAAAAGGTATCACTCAAGTAGCATGGAATCCATTTTCTTCTAAGAGCGTATATTTATTTGAATCAAGCGTTGTCTTGCAATTGAAACTCTTCGACGAGTTATGCCCATCTCCTTTCGAAATCATTAATTGTTTGACTGAACGTACACTGATTGTAGTTTCTCTTGAAATTCTCAAACTTTACCTTTGGCTAAGAGAGATGGTTCAATTCATTCCTCCCTGCATTCTATATGCAGAGGTGGTGTGTGGTCCCCGAAAGAACTTCGGAGATGGCCTTGCTCATCTCGTTGCATTGATTAGTAATGATTGCATTAGGTTTCTTATGACCCAAGCACTTCAACCATATGTTAAACAACCAAATAAATGTATCCTTCGTCTCCTATGCGAGTAACGCACATCCAAAAAGTATTGTCTGCCCATGATGGTTGACCCCGTGAATGGGGTGAAAGATAGCAGCAATTTGTTAGTTTTGTAAGTGGTGTCGAATATGACCACATCACCGAAATGTTCATACACCATCCATGACCTATGATCAGCCCAAAATATATTACGCATACGATATTTTTCGTCTAGTTTGGTTTCAAAGAAAAAACTATCTCCTTTATTTTGCCTATCAATGAAGTTATTGATGATGGTCATGCACATCGAATGAATGTTACTCTCCTTTCTTATCTTCTTTAGGTAATCCCGAGTTTGGTGAGGGCTTACCATCAAGCCAGCCTCTCCATCTAAACTCGATAAAATAGTAGAAATCTTGGAAGGAGAAATTATATCATCAAATGCTCCTATCAACGATTTACTTGCCTCAGTCATCTTATTATGTAATCGTGGTTCTTTCACATTCGTAGGTATATACAACTGATGATTATACGACTCTCTAAATTTCATTACCTCCCACAACTTTTGGTCGTCGATCCTAATCTTTAACCTTACTTCACATCTGCATCGGTTATCCCTTGAACACTTTATATCGGTGTGTATTTTGCGCTTGTCAGACTGCTTGAACCCTTCGAACAAACATACATATTTTCTCTTTATAATCTCTCCATTTGCGAATTTGTAAGTGTTATTTTTTCTAATGCTGAAACCAACTTTCTTGTCATATAAATTATAGAAGTTATATGTCTCGTCATCATATTTGAATTTCAAGCCGATACATGGCTTCCATTCCTCGTTGATATTCTCAGACCCTCCACAAGTATCCAATATTTTTATATCACTATCACAACTAAGTGAAACTCCTTCTAAAGAAATCTTCTCAGGGGTGAGATTTAAATTAACACCACCTACATTGAATCCTCCAATAGAGTCTATTGCAACCCCTGCATTAAACATAAAATAAATCAACAACGAGCTAATAAGAAAATCGATTTACAAGAAAGCGATGCGCCCAACCATACAAAGCGGTAGTGCTTCAATATGGAAGCGATGACATTTCTCACTCGTTGCATTGTCACTTCCTATTGCTTCACATAAGAAGCGAGTGCTTTTACATCGATTATAATTTTTATATTTTCAAATTGTAATAATTTAATGATCTCCACCCTATAAATAAGTGAAGAGATCTATCAACTACGAACAGATGAGAAAATCGCTTTGCATATGACGCGCCGCCGCTTGGGCGCAGAAGCGACGACGCATTTATAACATATATATTTGAATGTTTATAATTTTATGATGTGTATGTTGAAAATAATACACACAAAACTTTCAAACTTACCTCAAATGTCACTCTTCTACTCTTCTATGCAGTAGGAGCTTAAAAAAAAGATAAAGTTGTCTCTTCTGTGCTTCTATCCAATCAAAGCTCCAGTGAGAGAGATAAAGTTATCTCTTCTGCGCTTCTATTCAGGTAGAGCTCTAGTGGGCTTTTCCACAGAGACCTTGCAAAGAAGCACAAACAAGAGAGGAAATAAAATGAGAGAGAAAGAACCTGAAGAGAGAGGAAAGAGAATGAGGTTATACCATAGTCATGACCTAAAATCCTTACCCGATCTAGAGGGCCTAGAATTCTGTATTATGACCCCGCATGCTTGTTAAGGCAATAAGAGGACATATACACAACTCATCATTTGACTTAGCATATAAAACAAGGCATTAAAAATAACATTAAAAGGTAAATGACTTATAAATTAACAGTAGAAAACATAAAAGACAATAAAAAGGTAAAACATAATCATGCATCTAAGATAGGAAATAAAATAAGTTTTACGTAGTGTAAAATGGTCCTAAACGTAAATTCACAAAAATGTCAAAATAATTAGAATATGTCTCTCAAAGAATAAAGTCTAAAGCAAAAGGACTCTCAAGGCTCGTAAAAATCTGTTGGATCTACGCTCTCCTCCTGGTGATAGCCAACGTCTCCATCTACGTAAGCCGCTTCCAGAACAGTAGCTCTCGCGTCATCATAAACAGGATAAATAGAATCTTCACCTGAAACTGTTAGATTTGGGAGGGGGTGAGTTTACTCAGTCGCGTAAATTCAGCAGGTTACACAATCGATCCATCATAACTTACCCAGGTGATCGTGTGTGCAATCGCTTGAATTGCGATGTATTTTTAAAATATAACCAGCATCTTAAATAAAATAAATAAACTTCTCTATACCTCATAGCCTATCATAATCAAGACTGGAATAACTATATAATATAAAGAGTGTATGTGCTTCTATTCTCTTATCTCTTTTCCTATTTATCTCATCAACTTATCGTACGTGACAAATCGTAAGTCTTATTATTACTCCATATGCCTACACAACGTACTTCATATCTTACTTATCTTACTTAAACAACCTGTGCCAGGATCGCTGCTCGAGCCTATCACGCGAGGTCCATGTGTAGATAATCACTCAACCTCCATATCATAACATAAATCACCAGTCATCCAGATGAGGTTGCCAGCATAGTAACTTCGATGTCCCCTTAATTCGAGACAAGGCTATAATGTCCTTAAGACCCATCTTGGCTGTAAACATTGGACCCTTACGGTGGCTCGTAAGGTATGGTACGTGTAGAACTTAATTCGTATTTAGTTGGCCTTCACAGCATATTTTAACATATTTTTATTCGGTTTTGGACTTAGGTCCCCGCCCCGATTTCATATTTGCGTGGGCTTAAGTCCCCACTTTCTTAATATCTCGTATCTTAGCATATTCCTATTTCATCTTTTCTTAAATCTAATTTAAATGGGCCACAGTGCGATAGGCTTCACAAACCACGCTTTCCAAGGGATAGATTTCGTAGTAACTTGGATGTACTTCGTGTGGCATCCCATACTACTATTGAGGGTTGCATCCATACATGGATGCCTATATTTCAAATTTCACGTGATCATGAAAGAAATCTCACCGTGACGAAGGCTTATGTCATGTGTCATATCTTATTCTTAATTTATATGCATATACCCTATCGTGAATTTTTACATGATAAATGTCATATAATGATAGTGAACATATGTAAGAATAAACTATAACATAAATCCTAAGCATTTTATATTTTTAAAGAAAATTAATATAGAGCATAACACATAAAACATTGAAGTAAAACAGAAAATAAGAAATATTTAACTACATTTATTTTATGATTGAGTTAAAAATATACTTTATTAGGGTTAATTTTATCCATAGAAATTGATGATCGATTAGTATAACAATCGGACGTATTTCAGATTTTAAAGAGACACATATTCATTCAAGGGTTGTAGAAGACTTAAAAAAGGTAATAGAATGATAAGTATTGAAAAACGTTAATATTTGACCCACCCCTTAAACTTATAGATTATTATTCGATGAAAACTATTTAATATATTTTATGTAATTTTAGTGATTTATAAGTCTGAAGACAAGTTGAGCATAAAGTAGTCTAAGAGTTTGAAAAAATTATGTCAAACCTGCGCAACCTTGGATCATCTAAAATGTATCCCGACTTGCAGCTTAATTTTGAACTTAAAAATATTAAATTCATGAAATTGCTATTTCAGACAAAGTTATAGATCTCGTTGTCTTCTTTCTAATATAGCAAGAATCACGTCAATCCGAATTCGGAATAAAAAGTTATGACCAAAATATTGAGGCTTTGTCTGTTGAAGAGTTTGGCTGAATTTTACGAAAATCTGGGAAAACGATCCTATCGATTTTGAGTCGAATTTTTATGTTTTTAAGACTCAAATTTATCAAAATTTAGGAAAAAATTAGGATTTTATTTTTAAGAAATAATTGAATAATTTAAGATGGATTTAGAGGCACCCACTTGTTAAAGCGTGATTCGAATCCTACGATAATTTGGATTGATGGAGATCGGATTCGAGAGACGATATGCCCGAGTCTTTTCGCGAGAATTCCTTTCTTACGATAGATCGGTCGCGGCGATGAGGAACTTTGATGGTAAAAGATTCTCTAATGAGATCAAAAAATCAATTAAGATCCGACAAAAAGTTATAAAAGATGGCACTGCCGGAGTTTTTACAGAGAAGAGAGAATAGAGAGAGACAACTGAGAGAAAAAGTGAATATATATATATATATATCTAATTTTCTTTCTAGGTTAACTCTAATTACGACTTTCCGTACAAGATTTAATAAGAGAGTAGTTTTTCCATTGCACGGAGAATTCATACATGACTTGAATAACTTGAGAAGAGAATTCATACGCTTTGTGTAAGCACCAAAGAAAATGGTGATTCTCTCCTGAAATTACAGTTATGCCCTTTAACCTGCTTAACTCTTCAAACGAGCGTAACTTTTTATATTCTTGTCGAAAATCGACAAATTATATATAGTTGGAATCGTATCAGTGAGTACTTCGCAACGAGTCTAATATTGATATAAAAAAAAATCATACTATTTCTAAAATGGGTGGATTCTAATATGGAGCGTTAGCACTATACACTGAGTGGTATATCATCTAATACTGTTAAATAAAATTAAAAATTTGGATTATTACAACCATTTTTTTGAATTTTTTTACCGTCATATCATGATACGACATTCCCCTTGAGGCCTGCGTTTCCTTCCCTTTTTAGGTATAACCTCATTTTCCTACCTACTACCTAGCTAATACCTACCTACAACTGTCAGTAGAAAAACCCCACTGTGGCTAAGCTGGGTTAGTGCAAAAGCACTTTCCACATGTTCGCTCCCCATTGGGGGAGCATAGAGAAATCTCTACACACGCTCAGGCGCATTTTTACCTTTGCCATATATATATATATATATATATATATATATATATATATAAGTCGAGGTCTGATTCTTTGTCCAACAAGTAGATCAGGTTCAAATCTAAGTTTGGGTTAGGGTTTGGTTTTAACTAGTCAGGTTCAAGTTAGGTCGAGGGGTTGGTTTAGGATTAGGTCAAAGGAAATGGTTAACAGTCGGGTTCAAGTTGGCCTAAACTTGTTCGGAATTGGAACCCGAAACCGAAACCAAAACCGAAACCAAAATTACAAAAAATAAGATTATTACTGACAACCAAAAGTGCCGTTATTAACAAAAAGCCTTGTTGTTTCAATAGCGACGAGACTAATAGCGGCACTCTTTTTTGTTAATAGTGACAGTTTTGACCACTGCTAACAATCCTACTTTTTATAGCATGAAAACGACCCTTTGCACCCATTCCCCGATTTTGTTAAGAGAGAAGCATCATCATCCATGGTTCTAAACTAGATTTTGATATTTCTCAATTTCCTCTTTTAATTTTTTTAGTTTTCTTTGTTCGGTTGGCCATTTCACCAAGTTTCGAATCACTAACTGTCAAATGAATTCATGGTGCCAACCAGGAGCCAAAGCCAAGAGCATTTGTCGGTGGAAGCATCTGCTGGCGTAAGCACTAAATCAGATCAAAGAATACGTGGCGCCATCCAATTGTATCGTTCTCTGACCAGGCTGGCGCTAATCCAGATACCTAACCAGGGTTAGTTATGTACGGTTCGTCTTTCCCAACTATAACTACAAGATTATCCCCATTATGCCCCATAACTACGAAAATACCCCCATACCGATTTCGGTGATGGTTACGTTTTGACATTTGGTTTTGCTAAAAAGCGTACCGACTGAGGACGGAAGAAATTCGACGGCGCACGTTAGAATTTCCCGTTAAGCAAAATCGAAGCCGTATAATTTTAGGTTAGAACGGTGGCCTATGATTCACTTGTGATCGGCATATACATCATTTTTGTATACTTGATTATGGACCGTCAAAATTTCTGGCCATCACGAAAATTCTGTTTTTATGGATGAAAGATATCTAAAACATTAATTGGGAATAATTGGGATTTGCAAGTAATACCTCCTAAGTTAAGGTTAAGCTGTATGCATGTTTTTTTTTTTTGTTTTTATTCTTTGGTAATTTATATTGGGTATCCTTATGTGCAACTAAGTACTTTTATCTACAACCAGGGTTACCCCTTGATCGTTCTTCTTCCTAGTCTTCCATATAGTTGATTTTGAGATGACGGAGCACCTTTCAGATGGTTAAATATTGATCTTATGTGGCTCACATCACCAAAAGTTTATCGACAACCCCATCGACAGGATGCCCATAATCGTAGTCACTTTTGGTGAATGGGGATATGTGCCATGTGAATCAACAACTGATTATATGATAAATGAGATTTCACGCAGAAAAAAGGATCACCATTTTGTTCAAGACAGTCAATGGCTCTTATGTACGAAAACCCTGGTTGAGGTAACAGAATATTCAATTGCAAGTACGGTTACCCTTTACCTTTAATGCTTTGATTTTCAATCTAAAGATGCCCAAACCACGTGATGTTCAACGCTTGTTTTCAAGCCTCGTTATCATCGTTTCTTCTAATGGAAGATTAAAAAAATAAATAACCAGCCAACCCCCTGCTCTTAGGATCACCGTTGAATTTTTTTTCGTATTAGGTGCGCTGCGGTGCACCAGAAGCGATGTACAGGTCAATCTCTCCAGCCACAATGGCCAAACTCTTACCAGCTTCATGCCGAGCTTACGAGAGGCCTAATTATTGTAGACCTTAAAAATTAGGCCCCAACCTGACTCTCGGATACAAAATTGGTCCGGGCTTGTCCTTAGTGCTTTCGGGCTCATGCTTTTTACTTAACCCCGGATCGGGCTCAAATCGGTTTAGGCTGGGCCGGACTCATCTGTCTTTGATGTTATGTAGCCAGGCGTGGCCTGCCTTGGATTGGATTTTTGTCGACCCGTTATTTTTAACATTAAATTAGACCCAAAATGAATAGCTATACAAAATTGACCCGGGCTTTGCCCTTGTGTTTTCAGGCTTGAGCTTTTTATTTAACCCTAAACCTGAACAAAACTGAAGCGGGCGGTGCCCGGGTTGACGCGGACTCATTGGGAGGCAACCAAAAACTGTCAAAAGCTTATTATAATAGATCCTTCGGCCCTGATATCTGTTCAAATTTTCTTTTTATTGTTCGAAAGGCTCTATGTAATTTTACCATATTTCCTTGAAAATTAAATATTATCAATTCGGCCATGTCACCAAGACGGGTATAAGAATAAAGCGGAAAGGAAAATCTTGGAAAAATTTCAGAGAATGTAAAAAGGGGGGAAATGGAGTATAGGAGGGGGGGAGATAGAAAACAAGAAGCATACAAGAAAAGAAAGATATAAAAAGCGAGCCCCAGGTATATGGGTTCCAATTCATGGTGAATCCATGCATTCGAATTAGGTAGGGTCCACTTGACATCCATCCAAGGGATCGGGTTCACAACAACTTGCTCAAGAATGGTCATAGATCGCTTAAAAGATTTGAGCATGATCCGATACATATCCACCGTTCAAAATATTGTCAAAGGGAGAAATTTAATATACCAAGATTTGTTGACCGTACTTAAACTTTGACCATTATTTTGATGACAAAAAACTCATTTTTGTTTAATATTTTGTTTATAGATCATATGCCACATAATTCTAAAATGGGTGTTGATTTGGATTACATATTGACATGACATAGGGTTAGAATGCATGGGTTCATCCAGGCTTTTGAAGCCATACACCCTTTTCCACAAAAAATATATATTAAAATATAGATATGTTAGTAAACCTATCAAACGTGTTTTATACAAAGAAAACGTATAGATTATATTTTTGAATTAAAAATACGAATGTCATATATTTTCCAATATAAAATGAATCTTTATATGCTTCTGAAAGAGAAAGCACATTTTATACGCATTATGCAACGATAGTTGCAAGGTATGTCACCGTGCAAAGGCCATCAGCTCGTGTGCATGTAATGACTCCCTCGTCCCTAGAGCTTTTAGAGCTTATGTGGTACCTCTATTTGCGCCAACAGGATTACTTTAGTGTCCATAGTCTTATGAAACTCATTGACTACTTGAAATCAGATGATGGAAATTATTTTTCACCCTGATCTTTCACATAAAAGATCTTGAGATCATGTGTGTATCATCATACAGTCAATTTTTTATTTCACATGACGCGGATATCCAAAAGTGGCCTAAAATCATTGGCACACATCATGCTTAAGCATAAATTTAGGTTCACTTTTTTGGAATATGTGAAACGTGGAATAAAAAATTGACCATTTGATGGTAATATCATGGTCTCAAGATCCATTGTATGGAAGATCGAAGCGAAAATCGATCTACATCATCTAGTTTCAAGCTGTCAATGGGTTTCAAGGGGTTTCCAACCTTGACACTTTCAGAAAACCTACTGGGGCTAATAGAGGAATTCTTTTATATTCAGTGCCACTTATTTAGGGTAGCGTTGTTCGTTCCTTTTTTCCCGGGGAAGAACATACGCATTTCCATTAAAAAAAAAGTGTTGACCACGTGGAAACAGACAATGGAGATCTTTATTGTCCCAATTGTCCACACAATAAATCTTAAGATCATAGCCACCTCTCAAATGGTCAAATCTTGATTCCACTTGGCACACGTATGTCCTCAAAAGTAATACTATCCTTTCTCATGATACACTTATGATCATTAGCACTTTTGGGAATGTGTGCCTCATAGAATTATTATGTGATCATCTAATAGGTGCACTATGATCTCAAGATCTATTGTGTTCAAGATTAAAATAAAAAAATCTCCATCCTCTAATTCAAGGTCATCAACGATTGTTTATGATGCATGAAAAAAGGGTACAAATAACGCCACCCTTTATTTATTATACTCACTTTTGCTACAGAACGGATGATTAGGAACCTTTGATGGGTACAATCGTTTGGCTACTACTCCCAATTTTCATTGGTAGCAGTCTCATTATGACTTGCTATAAGCCATTAAGGTACTTGATTTAAGTGGGAACTTAAGTAAAAGATTAAAAGTGAACTAATTCATGGATTTGCATGTATACAAATAGACTTGTGTTCTATCAAAAATAAAAAAAATAATAAAAAATAGACTTGTGTGGCACCAAAGTAGTCAAAAGTATACTTTCAAAGTTGGCTCAAGCACATAATTTAAAAGGAAGACTTTGTATTTTAGGGACTTATGTAATTGAAAACACCACCTAAGATGTTTTATTTGAAAAATATGATCTAAAGATATTTGGTGCAAAGATTTGAATGAAACATGGTTTATATCATATGATGATATATGATTCATCAATTGAATGAGATGATGGCATTTGAATGCATCATTGCAAAATGTGTTCGTGCTAATCTTTTGTCGGAACTATCTTTATATCATAGACTTCAAATCAAAAGGCTTAGGTAGTGTTTTTATACGGCAGAGGTCTTGAAAATAACAAGTGACTCACCAAAATGAATCGAATCTAACCGAAATCTATCCAAAATTGAAAAAAACCAAACTGATTTCAACTAATTCAATTTCGGTTATGAGTGGCTAAAATCGAAAACTGGTTGGGTAAGATTTGAAAACCGATTCAAAATAATATAAAATAAACTTTAAAACTTTAAAACGGAAATCGAAACCTAACCCAATCGATCTTTGTTTTAGTTTGGTTCGGTTTTGGCTGCGTCTTTTGAGAAAATGGCTAACTGAAACAAAATCTGAATCATTTCAGTTCGATTTAGTTAACCGAATCTGCATCCCTAGCGCCTAATAACCACTCCACTAATGCATAACACTTGGCCTGCTGCTCTAGTATGGTTGTCAATGGCTCAGGTCTGGTCGGGGAAGACTTTTGGGTGCCCGACGGGTATTAGGCATATGCACAACCCGACCCAATAAGTTCACGCTGACCCTGCCTGACAGATCAAGAGTATATGCCCAACCCAACCCTATTTTTGCTCGATCCAACTTGAGCCGACCTGAAGGTTGGGTTAGATGGTTCATGCCCATCCCGACCCGACGGGTCAAGTTTATTGCCTGACCCGATAAAAAATTAGGGACAAGTGGTTCCTGTATCGGATCAGCCGAGTCGTTGACATCTCTGATTATGCACATGGATATGTTGTGATCGATAACGCTTTGAAACAATTAAGGAAAGTAAAATTGTACTTACCTACCCTTTTCTTGTTTTTTTTTTTTTTTTTTGGATAGAATGTGTACTTACCTACTTACAGTACGCTGAATTTTAGTTTACTTATATGCTTTAAATTTTTAGTATACTTATACTTTATTAGTCAATCATTTAATATGCTTACTAACGATAATAAGTTTCATATGTATGGTAAAAGCTTTACTATTTTATTTTTTTTGATAATAGTAAAAGCTTTACTGTTATAATTGCATAATTACACAAGTCATCTTTCCTCTAATTAATATATATTAAAATTTCAGTATCCTAGATTTGTCTAGCGATGATATAATAAAATAAATAATTATCACAATACACAAGTTTTTTACGTAGAAAACCTTAAAGGAAAAAATCACGGGATCTATGCCAGATTCAAGACCACAAATCTGTTGGATATTTATCAAAATAAATATTTATTATTATTAATTTAATAATATTTATTATTTGCTTATCTTTAAATAGCTCCTTATATTTTGGTTCCATGAATAAAAGATATTGTCAATAATTGAAACTTCAACCTTCGAGTCAAAATGACTTAAATTTTGAATTAATATTAGAGAGAAACTTTTTCCACCATAAGTTTAAAAATGTTGCAAATGTTTTGTCCCACCTCACTATTTTACAAGAAATATTCATGACTTATATATGAAAACTTACCTTCCATATTGTTTGGCTTTATAAAAGGAACATAGCTCATAGCGGCGGTTCGTCGTCGCGCACGCGCGCATGTGCGAATGGCGCAATTGGCGCTTTTAAGGCGCGCTTTGCACCAACCGCCCCTGAAAAGGTGTTTCAAAAGTTATAAATAGAGGCCAGATGAGAGATTCAATAATACTTGCAATTTTCGAATCCTACATCTGAGCCCTCAAAATTCGTGTGCGAATTAGAGTATTTTGTGTCTTCGTTTTGTTGGGTCGCACACTACAATCCAACGCAGTGTGTGACAGATCGGTGCTTCACCGAGGCTTCACTGTATCCTGGAGACGAATTTGTCGTTATCCCGTTGTATATAGGGGCAAATATTGTCTTAAAGATAGCGATATAATCGTGCCTTGAAGTCATTTTTTCGGTCTATTTTCTGTCAACATTTGTGCAATCCACCAATAATTTTAAGACAATATTTTCTATGGCACAAAAGATGATGGAACTCTCTAACACGAAGATTACGAAACTCGAGTGCTTTAATGGCACCAATTTCAAACGATGGTAATCAAAAGTATATTTCCTACTCACAACTTTGAAAGTCGCATACGTTTTCACTATGAACTCACCATTATCGGAGCATGAAGATGAAACGCTTGAAGAAGATATAATCCGTACGAAATGGGAAAGCGACAATTACACTTGCAAAGGCTATATTCTCAACGCTCTTGCCGATTCCTTATTTTGATGTCTATCAAATTTACAAGACTACAAAGGAGATATGAGAGACTCTTGAACAGAAGTACAAAGTAGAAGAAGTCGGCGTGCGCACATACTTAGTAAGTGAGTTATTTAATTTTAAGATGTATGATTCTAAACCTATTTTAGAGCAAGTGCACCAGATGCAGATTATCTTCAATAATCTTGTGGCGGAAGAAAGCACAATAAACGAAAGTTTTCAAGTCTCTGCGGTTATTGTAAAATTACCATTGGGATGGAAAGATTATCGAAAGAGTTTGAAACATACAAAGGAAGATCATACTATGGAGGAACTCTTGACTCATCTTAGCATAGAAGAAGAGATTTGTCTACGTGACAAGGAGGAGGAGAAAACTGAACTTGTCTCCAATGCTCATATTGTTGAAGATGCATCTACATCGAAGAAGAAGAACAAAGGGAAGAACTTCAAATTAAAGCCGAATAAGAAAGATTTCAAGAGAGGACAATACAAGAAAAAGGCAAAGAAGAGTACTTATTTTTATTGTAAGAAACCCGACCATTTCATATGTGATTGCCGAAAATTTTTGAAGAGTAAAAATCAGGTAAACATTGTGAGTGAAGAAGATCTTGTTGCGGTGATCTCCGAAATCAACATGGTAGATGGTGGAAATGAATGGTGGCTCGATTAAGGGGCTACTAGGCATGTGATCTCTGATAGGAATAATTTTGTATCCTATGAGGAGGCTCATGATAGACATGAATTGTTCATGGGAAATTCCACTACTGCCAAAATGGTAGGCTAAGGCAAAGTTGTTCTACACTTTACTTCGGGAAAATCTGTTACCCTTAATGATGTACTTCATGTCCCTGAAATCCGAAAAAATCTTATATCGGCTTGTATTCTGAATAAATATGGATTCAAAATTGTGATCGAATCCGATTCCATTGTACTTTCTAAGAAAGGAATGCTTGTAGGCAAGAGATATGCCTCTTGTGGAATGTTTAAATTCAATATCAATAAAAAATCTGCTTCTTCGATTTATTTGTATGACTCAATTTATTTATGGCATAATAGATTAGGGCATTTAAATTTACGTTCTATAGATAATATGAATAAATTAGAACTTCTTCCTAAAATATATATAGATTATGGTAAAGATAAATGTAGCATATGTGCCCAATCTAAAATGACTAAGAAGCCATTTAAAAGTGTTAAAAGATAATCTAAACTATTAGATTTAATTCGTACTGATTTGTGTAGTTTGAATAACATTACTATTAGAGAAGGAAAAAAATATTTCATCACTTTCATTGATGATTGTTCTCGATTTACATATGTTTTCCTTCTTCAATTAAAAGAAGAAGCATTTAGTGAATTTATCTCGTATAAGCCCTTAGTAGAAAATCAATTAGATTTTAAAATTAAGGCATTACGATCGGATAGGGGAGATGAATACATGTTACATGAATTTTCAGATTTTTGTGACAAATATGAAATTATTCATGAAGTCACCGTTCCATATTCTCCTCAATCAAATGGAATTCCTGAAAGGAAAAATTGGACTCTAGTAGAAATGATAAATTCTATGTTAACAAATTCTGATTTGAATTCAAATTTATGGGGAGAAACATTACTTACTGCCTGTTATATTTTAAATCGGATACATTTTAAAAAATCTTCTAAAACTCCATATGAACTTTGGAAGAACAAACCTCCCAAATTACACTATTTTAAAGTATGGGGTTGTAGAGCTTTAGTTAGGGTACCCGATTACAAACGTACAAAATTAGGTCCTAAAGCTATTGAATGTATATTTGTGGGATATTCTATTAATAGTCCTATATACAGATTTTTAGTATGTGAGCATAATAATATTTTTTAAAAGGATTCAATTTTTAAATTAAGAGATGCATTTTTTTATGAGAATAATTTCTCTACCATTCCTAGACCTCTAGCATCCTCTAATTTAGATGAATCTTCTATTTCTTCTTATCTCTCTAGTAGTGAAGATGAAAAGATGAAACTTAGAAGAAGTAAGCGACCTAGGAAAGCTACTGATTTTGGTTCAGATTTCTATGTGTATCTTGTAGAAGGAACCAAAAATGAGAAAACTAAGAAAATAAAGTTTATTTTTAATATCGATGAAGATTCTCAAACTTTTGATGAAGCTATTAAGTCTATTGATTCTGTATTTTTGAAAGAATTCATAAATGATGAAATGGATTCTATCATGTCCAATAATACTTGGGAATTAGTAGATTTACCACAATGAACTAAACCTATAGGTTGAAAGTGGATATTCAAAATAAAACTTAATCCTAATAGTACTATAAATAAGTTTAAGGCTAGGCTTGTTGCCAAAGGTTTTAGATAAAAGCATGGTATTGATTATTTTGATACCTATGCTCCAGTGGCTAGGATTTCTTCCATAAAAATTTTATTTGCTCTTGCTTCTATATATAAATTTTAAGTTCATCAAATGGATGTTAAGACAACCTTTTTAAAAGGTAAACTTGAAGAGAAAGTATATATGAATCAACAAAAGGATTTTATCATGCAGGGACATGAAAATAAAGTTTGTAAACTTATTAGGTCCTCTATGGTCTAAAACAGGCTCCTAAACAGTGGCATAAAAAATTTGATAATATTATTTTATCATATGAATTTAAGATTAATGAATCAGATAAATGTATTTATAGTAAAATATTAAACGGTAAAGGTATAATAATTTGTCTATATGTAGATGATCTTACTTTTTGGTACAGATTTAGAAAGTATTCAAAATACAAAAAGTTTTTTTGCTTCAAAATTTGATATGAAAGATATGGGAGAAGCCGATGTAATTCTTGGAATAAAATTATTTAAGCAAGATAATAATATTGTTTTATCTCAGTCACACTATATAGAAAAAGTGCTAAATAAATTTAAACATAATGGAAAATCAGCACCAACACCTTTTGATCCAAATATAAAATTAAAACCCAATGACAGCAGAAATGTATCTCAATTAGACTATTCTAGAGTAATTGGTAGTTTGATGTATGCTACTCATTGCATTAGACCTAATATTGCTTATGCAGTAGGGAAATTAAGTAGATATAATAATAATCCTAATCATGAACATTGAAAAGTAATTAGTAGAGTATTAAGTTATCTTAATAAAACTAAAGATTATGTTTTACATTATGTTGGTTATCCTACTGTACTTGAAGGATACACAGACGCTAGTTGGAACAATGATACAGATGAATCAAGGTCTACTAGTGGATAGGTATTTACTCTTGGAGGTGTCGCAGTTTCTTGGGGATCAAAGAAACAAACATGCATAACACATGCAACTATGGAATCAGAATTTATTGCTCTTGCGGCAGGGAGCAAGGAAGCAGAGTGGCTAAGAATTTTACTATTAGAAATTCCTATTTGGCCTAAGCCTATGCCACCAATCTCTTTATTCTGTGATAGTGAAGCTGCACTATCTAAAGCTTATAGCAAAATTTATAATAGAAAGTCTAGACATATAAGTCTACGACACAGTTATGTTAGTCAATTACTTCGTGAAGGAGTAATTACTATCAATTCAATACGGACATTTGCAAATTTAGTGGATCCATTTACAAAAGGTCTTGCAAGAGATGTGGTTATTAAAACATCGGAAAGAATGTGTTTAAAGCCTAATAGATTACATCACTTATGATAATAACTCGACCTATTTTCTGAAGTCCAAAAATTAAATGTTTAATGGGAAAAATCAATCATATGTAGTGATTGCACATTATTAAAAAAAAAAATGTGAGTATACAGCTCCAACCATCTTAAGTAATAATGTGGTACTTGTAATGTAAGGAAGAGGTTGAGATAATTCTCTCAATCAGTCTATAACATATAATGTTGAAATGTCTAAGTTACAAGGACATTTCAGATAGAACTGACCTATATGAGTTACGAAGTATGGCCGCTTCAAAGATAGATAAAGGCTTTTCTTGAATATAACTCATAAATATCAGTGTATAAGCACAAGGCTATAAAACGTGCTGGCTGTTAAAATGAAATGAAACTTAGATAACTTATGTGTGTGATATATCCGATTAATTATACAAGAAAATTAGTTCAAGAATTTAGATCACTAAAGTTCTTTATCAAATTTGATGTATTATCACCAAGTGAAGGTTCAATTCCTTAGGACACCTTCATTTATGCATATTGTAGTCAAGAAGTACTCAAAATATTAGGTGCATATATATATTGTCTTTGGTTATCAGATTTCAGATTGACCTATTTAACAAAATAGGAAAGAAATATTGATATTTAGTTTGTAAATAGGGGAGGAATGTTGGATATTTATCAAAATAAATATTTATTATTACTAACTTAATAATATTTATTTATTTGCTTATCTTTAAATGGCTCCTTATATTTTGGTTCCATGAATAAAAGATGTTGTCAATACTTAAAACTTCAACCTTCAAGTCAAAATGACTTAAATTTTGAATTAATATTGGAGGAAAACTTTTCCCACCATAATTTTAAAAGTGTTACAAATATTTTATCCCATCTCACTATTTTACAAGAAATATTCATGGCTTATATATGAAAACTTACCTTCTATATTGTTTGGCTTGATAAGAGGAATATAG
The DNA here is from genome assembly GCA_021018995.1 of Chloranthus sessilifolius. NCBI lineage: Eukaryota > Viridiplantae > Streptophyta > Magnoliopsida > Chloranthales > Chloranthaceae > Chloranthus > Chloranthus sessilifolius. Next base: position 27,607,898 of record CM037585.1, on the reverse strand, counting down.
CTCATAGCGGCGGTTCGCCGCCGCGCACACGCGCGCGTGTGTGATGTGTGAATGGGGCAATTGACGCTTTTAAGGCGCACTTTGTACTTCGCACGACCGCATCATCATGAGGAGCTTGAGGAGCCTTTCCTATTTGAAATGAGATTGTCCGATCAGTTGACTTGTTGACCGGGCACGGAATGACTTCCCACATGTGCACCTCATGTGTGCATCAGGCAGTTTCCGACCGTTCATGGAAACGATCGGATTCCAGATTCGAACAAACAATTAGGATTTCAAATTCAGACAAGTCAGTTGACCAAAATATGTAATTGTTCGGATGTGAACCGTTAGATCCTTGCAACCGTTGATCGGATCGATCATGGCCCTCAATTGCAAGCAACCGACAGGCACAACCGCCCTGAAAAGGTGCTTAGAAAGTTATAAATAGAGGTCAGAGGAGGGATTCAATAACACTTGCAATTTTCGAATCCTACATCTGAGCCCTCAGAATTCGTGTGCCAACCAGAGCATTCTGTGTCTTCGTGTCGTTGGGTCGCACACTACAGTGCAACGTAGTGTGTGACAGATCGGTGCTTCACCGAGGCTTCACTGTATCCTGGAGGCGAATTTGTCGTTATCCCATTGCATATAAGGAGCAAATATTATCTTAAAGACAACGATATAATCGTGCCTTGAAGCCATTTTTTTGGTCTATTTTTTGTCAACATTTATGTAATCCACCAACACACTATGAGTTATAAAATTACAGAAGGTACCGAATGAATGCAGAGACATGTTCTCTCAAACCCTTTCTATCTCCAACGCTAGAATTCAATATGCGTCCTCAAAACTTCCAGATTTATACGTCTTTGATCACCGAGTCCACGATGATCCACTTATGTTCAGACAAGCCGCAATCACACCCTCGAATTCTCAAAAGTCACTCGAATCCATGAGCATAACGACGCTTGAGTCCACAAGCGCTATTCTATAAAGAAAATAGAGAAGAAAAAATGTCTTTGAATATACAATAGAGATCTGTCCAAAAGGTTCAAAGGCTTAGAGGTTTTTCTCTTGAGATGGTTGTAAAATAATAATAAGAGAGACGCAAACCCTAAAAACTCTAAAGAATATATTTATAGTAGTCATAACCATGGTTTGAAATCTCGGATTTTCGAGTTGTCTCGGACAACCCCAAGACCAAGACATGCATCTTGTATTTTAGTAAGACGTCTCGACGAGATGACGTGAAATGAAAAATAACTTTTTGAATGATCTTACACTATTAAAGAGTACTTTACTATTATGCTATGTGGCAAATAGTTGAGATTAATCTAAACAGTCCAAGTGATTGTTCATGATTAGAACACATCTTAGTTAAATAATCACAACTATAAATCAATTGTATACCATCCGATCAAAGTTCTTCAATACTAGCCGTTAAAAAATAAAAATAATAGTGATATTAAGGTGCATAGATTTGGACACACTATTATAACTATTCACAAAACCATCACATAAATAGGGTATGATAATATAAAATAGTGTTGTGTATACAAGAAGAATGAGTAGTACACTTTTTATAGTGTACAAGCCTAACACCTTAAATAAATTCTAATATAAAAGTAGTATTTATGAGGTTGCATCCCGGAACGAATCACGGCAAGATCTCATCTCACTGAGGCCCAAGATGCTACACTATAAAAAATAAGACTTTTGGCGGCAATTTTTTGCAGCCAAAAAGTGCCGCTATTAACAAAAAAACTATTAAGACTATTAGCGGCAATTTTTTTGTTAATAGCGGCAGTTTATGGCTGCCGCTAATAGTCTTTTTTTTGTAGTGCTAGACGTCTCGAACAAGATTTAAAACCATTGTCGTAACCCTGAAGAAATCACTAGAAATAAATCTTTGCTGAACGAATTCCATAACTATTCATCAGTTGAGTTGTGGTCAATTACGATTTTAAATGTGGTTAATCATGAAATGAAAGGTAGTCAACCATCAAGAGAGTTACGACTTGTTATATAAATCATTCTTTAGAACTATACATTTGTGAATAAAATTCAATCAATCAATCACCGTGCATTAGCTTACAGAAGTATATAATAACACTTGGTAACACATATGGGAGTGAACTATTAGGTGATCATAGATCATGACAATCAGATATAACATAAGTCAATGCATATATCCTGTCTACAGCATACTATTTATAAGTATTTTGAAATCGATCACACTAACCCTAAACTTTAAACCCTAGTCAACTTTAATTTGGATGAAATTAGAGGTCTAAAAGGCCCCTAATGAACATTTTGAATAGGGGTTGTCAACGGGTCAGATCAGTTCGTGCACCTAGGTTTTAAACCTAATTGGGCACCAACAGGTGATCCAGGATTTTCTCACCAGGGGTCAAGTTATGGTCTAAAGAGAAGGCCTCTAACCTAATACACATGTATGGACTATGGCCGATATTTAAAAATCATGGTTGTAATATATCAACCGATATATTACAAAGTCGAATTTTCAATATTTATTGGCAAACACTAAATGATAATCGTTACCTCTATTGGCGCCAATCATTTTTCTGTGGGCGCCAACATTGAAACCCCATTGATCGCTTTAAAATGGATGGTGAAGATGGTTTTTGTAACAATCTAAATTTTCTTAATTTTTTTTTTATGGTGTTAGATGTGTTTTGCACTATGCACAGTGTTAGCACTCCACACCGGAACCTACCCTATATTAGAAACTTTATTTAAGTTACGTAACTTTTTCTCTTTTCTTATTCTAATCTTTTGAGAAACTCTAGACGTCTCTTATTCTTTTCTTCCCTTAAGAAATCCTATCCGTCACAACCTTTCTTCTTCAACTCATCTCTTCTCAAAACTCTCGGGTGTTCTTCCACAAGAACCACCATGATCTATTTTCACCATCAAGATCAAGGAGGCAGGAATAGAAACAATTTTGGATGAGCTATCGCATTGAACGTTGTTCTATTCAACCCTAATCGCTATAGATCTACTATTCACGCTTTGAAGAGGTGGGTACCCATAAATCCATCTTATTCTTCTCAGATCCCGTCGCATAGGATGCGTTCGATTGCGCATCGACGAGTTAGAAATCTTATTTAAACCTTAATATCTCATAAATTAATAGATTTGCATGTTTAATATTATGTTTTTCCTTGAAAATTATATATTTTGTAGATCTAAATATTGCATACTTGTCTTTCAATTTATTAATTTTAGTAATTTGATTTGCTAAGAAAATCTGCCCCTTTTGGTCATCCCTTATATTTCTTTCTCCCTAATTACGATCTTATATTAATTATTTTCTCATATATTTATTTCTCCCTAATTAGAATCTTATTTTAATTAGTTCATTTGATCTTAATTAGGATCTTACATTAATTATTTTCTCGAATATTTCTTTCTCCCTAATTAGGATCATATTTTAATTAATTCATTTTATCTTAATTTGGATTTTAAATTAATTATTTTTCCCTATATTTATTTCTCTTTTTATATACATAAACATTGTTATAAAATTAAAGAAGAACATAGTTAACTCTAACTACAATTTTATTCTATTTATTTTCTTATTATTTTTAGGTCTTATTTTGAATACATGAGATTGATGTGCTAATGAACCCATAAGACTTAGTAAGGAAGACACTGATTGATATAGGATCCGATGTCACATTTTAAAATATTTAGTAGATAAAAATTTATGCTAAAATATATTGGGGTTGCTCCATCATGAACTTTTAGGTACGAACTCGCGGTCACAAACTCGAGCTCGCGACTATCGATTTACTGGTCTCGGTATTTTGGTCATAATTTTTTACTCTGACACGATTCTTATGGCATTAGAAAGAAGACTTTGAGCTTCACAATTTTGTGTGGAATAGCCATTTCAGGAATCCAATATTTTAGAGGTTAAAATAGAGCCGCAAGTCGGGATCAGTTCTAAATGACCCAAAGCTGCACCAATTTAATATTATTTTCTAATTTTCATGACCAATTTTTTTTTGTATATTATATCTTATTTAAGATCTTTCGATCGATGGTCATAATAAATCTCAACTTAGAAATTATAAATACCTTCTGATTTAATTATCCAATTATATATATATATATATATCAATTTTGTCGCTTCAACGTGACCTCTTCAATAACATGAAGAGTTAGAAATTTGATGCTCTCGTGAAAATCAAACTCTGACCTTCACATTCTCGAAATCATACACTAATAACTCCCTGATTCTATATTTGTATTGATGTGTTATGCAAATATATGTATAATCATAATGAAATTTGAATGTAAATCTATTCTGTAAGTAAGTTAGTTATATGCTTCCATTTTGATCATGTTATATGAGTTATAGACATATTAGGTAATAAGTACACGAATGTATGAGATCATACCTACGCTTAGGAGTGATGATTCGCTGAGATGATATCAAAATAAGGAATACATTGTATTCATATACCTTATAACTCATCATAGTATAAGACATCATAACGATTAGGGTGAGTGCGAATTTAGTGTAGCCTCATATACGGTGGCATATGTGGTGACCTTATCACCCCTAATTTTAATATGATAGGATAAGATATGAGATTTGACCCTTAGGCCTTAGTTGTAGTGAGGTATTTTTATGGTCACGCGAAACTCGAAATACAGGCATATATATACGGATGTAATCCCTCTATGATAATATGGGCTACCACACGAAGTACATCCATATTACTGTAGAATTCATTCCTTGAAAAGCGTGAATTAGTGAAGTTATCCTACTATAACTCGTCCTAGAATTAAGTTGTAAGAGTATGTTATGATATGAGTATGTAAGATAAGATAAACTATGAGTATGATAATGAGACACTGTTGTGTAAGCCAACATAGGATTAAAAACTTATGTCTGTATGTGTTGTTCCTTACATAGTCATCGTAAGGGCAACAACGTCTTACAACAAAGATGAGTCTCTGGGAGGCAGTATGAGTATATTATAAGTTACGTTTGGTTATGTCTCCCCATTAGGCTGGATGGGGTGTATGAGTATGTTATGAGGGACGTTATGTTATGGTAGTAAGCTACTATGGTAGCTCTCACATGATAGGATCGAGTAACAACTCTGACACAGGTCGTATAAGATTTATGAGAATGTTATGATATGAGTTCTATGTTATGCACATGATTTGTCATTCTTTCTTTCTAGTTCTATTGTTATATTATTATTATTATCACTCATGTGATGCACCCACAATACATCTGAGTAGAATAGGATGGATTGGTGGTGTATCCACTGAGTATACGCGATTGAGTAAACTCATCCCACGAAAAAACTAACAACTGCAGGTGATTTTATTGTCAGAGTGAACGTTAGCTATTTTGATCCTTTTGGCGTTGACTTCGTTGATCCGACCAGTGGCGGAACCAGGATTTTCATCCAGTCGGGGCATAAGATAAACTAATATTAATTTTTTCATTAATAATACTAATTATTTATAGTATTCTCACGCCTACCTGACACATATCATAAATCCTGGAGGTAAAAACTTACGCAAAACAAAAGTGAATTTTGTAAAGCACGCGAGTAAATGATCCTCTTGTGTTATAATTTTACCTTGAAAATTATAATTAGTGGGAATTCGCCTCTAAACTTTGGGGAATTTCATTTGATGTCATTACAAGCTTCCCCAATATGTTAATGTGTTTAGGCATGTAAATAACTTGAATTTTACATCCAATTAGTTAGATCGATCGAAAATGGGTGTCTACAATTTGATGGGTCAATGATAAAGTAACGCCCACACAGTTTAGTACATTGAATTTGAGTACCTTACACCTCATTTTCAATACTAGATATTTATTGGATCATGCCTAAATTTTTTGAGTGGTACTTTATTGATCTTGTCCAAGTTGCGTAACACTTGATCCCCAAAATGGGTGCCACATGGTGCTTAGCTGGTCTGGACACAACCTTATGGGTAGCATCCGGATGCATAGTCTCGAGTCTCTAATATAAATAGGGTACGTATTTTAGAGCCAATGCGATCACTGTTCATGCCTTCCTTCCTACAAAAACCCATTGGCTTCTTGAGGTCAGACGATGAAGATCATGTTTCACACCAATCTTCTACACAATTGATCTTGAGACCATGAGCGTACCATCAGACAGACATGTTATGATTTCACGAGGCACAAATCACAAAAATGGGGCCCTAAGATCATGGGGTGCACATCTTGCTCAAACATGAGTTTAGGGCTATTTTTTAGGATGTGTCCCGGGGAATAAAAAATGATCAGTTGATGATAAGATCATGATATCAAGGTTCATTGTATGGACGATTGGCCCGAAAATTAATATGCATTGTCTAATATAGAGAAGTCAGTGAGTTTCAGACATAGGCGTGAACAGAGGTATCAATATAAAAATGGGTAACATTATTTATACATGTTAGACCTGTGAAGAACACCCATAATTTTCATCATAAAAAAATCATTGATTTGCTTGAATCAGGCGATGGAGATTTTCTTTATCCCAATCTTCCACACAAAAGATCTTGATATCATGGCGCACCTATCGAACGGTCAGATCTTGATTCCACATGGCACACATCCCAAAGGGACAATGATCACATGTGTACCTATCAGACGATCATTTTGGGGATGTGTGCCACGTGGAATTAACATATGACCCTCTGATAGGTGTGCCATGATCTTAAGATATGTTGTGTGGAATATTGGGATGAAAAACGATCTCCATCATCTGATTCAAGAAGTCAACAGACTTTTATGATGGAAGTACGTGTGTTTCTCATAGGTTTAGTTTAACAAGTGTAAAGAACGGTGCTCCAACCTGCCAAAAAAGCCACAAATGATCTCCAACTTATTCAAGAAGTCAACAGACTTCTATGGTGGAAGCACGCACCATTTTTTTTTAATTTTAAAATTGGCGTAATGATCCACAATCTTGGCATATGCATCGCTAGTTTTGATAAGCAAATCACTCAAAGCCAAGTGAACTTTTACCGATTAATCTAATGTTTTAGAGGTTCAAAGAGCAAGAAAGACAGAAGATAAAGAGGTTGTCCGAGCGTCAGAGAGGATGTCATGTAGGGAGAGATCAAGGGTGTCTCCTAGATTTAGGGGTTTTAAAAAACAAACAACCTTTCGTTTTTTTTTTTTTAATTTCTTTGGGATCTTAGTGCAGGCGCTCTGTCACGGGGTCGCATTTCTGCAACCTCAGTCCCGTGTGGCACTTAATGCTTGTTGCGCTAAGTCAGCCTACCTCTGATACCAACTATCGCGGCGGCGTCATTCGACGCGCTACCAACCCTCGCTGTATTTCGCTACCGCGTGCAACGAAGCCAACTCATTTACACATCAGTTCTGATACTACCCGCTTAGAGGACGGAAACTCCCCCTGCCCAATGTGGTCACCTCTGTTTCGCGGCCTACCACCCCACTTATCGTGCCCTTTACGACATGCTCATTTGCACCACTGTGCTAAACTTGGCCTGCTCAAGCTTCACCCTGTGCACTGCACTAGTACTTCGCTTCGCAACAGTCTTGGCATGCAGCTCCCCATGCCACCATGTCTTACTCACATACCGAACAGAGCCCACAGCCTTGTGCCTCATGCTCGCGTGCTCAACTGAGTCACACACAGCTTGCCTTCGTGTGCGTTCTGAATTACTAGAACTCGTTCATCCTTGGCCCACATGCTGTCGTGCTCAACTGAGTCCCACGAGGCGCTTTCGTGTTCTCTCGAGGTTGTCCAACCGTATGCACCACGACGCGTAGTCCGGGGCCTAACTTCAACCTCGCATTGGGTGCCACACGACATCGCTGCGTCGACGTCCTAGGCCCACCCTTTCAGGCCTAGGAGACACTTGCGCCCCCTCTGGCAACGCAATGCCCCGTGTAGGTGGGAAGCACTCTCCACCAACTCTCTCACATAGAAGGGTAAAACAATCATTCAGCCAGAATAGCAGGAGAACCTCAAACCTATTGGTTTGACATGCCGCAACGCCCCTGCATCGCTAGCCTATTTTGGCTGTGTCGCGTTCGTGTCGCGACCATGTCGCTCCCGCGTCTTACCCACATGCGACCATGTCGCGTCCCCGTAGCGCGACTACGTCGCCAGACCCTCTTGGCACCACATGTCGTGCCCCAAGCACCGTGTTGCAAGCTCGAGTATTGGCCCCGTCACAGCTCGCCGGCAATCGCCCCCACGTCGTTCCGCCACTGGATCCGACAGACACAGAGCATTAGGAGCCTTGAGAGGGCGATGTGGCAGGTTATTAGGAGGACTTAGTGTTGACCTCGATCCTAGTGCTGCTAACTATTTATACTAACAGTTTTGGTACTGAGATTAGTTTCGTACAATTATTGTTTATTTATGATCTCGTACTTTTCATTTATTTCTTATATTTATTTATTTATCAATTATTAGATGTTTCATTAATTTTTATAAAAGTTATTTATTTATTTATGGTTGCCCTTTTATTTTACTTTCATTTATTAGATTCACGGATTTCATGAAATAATAATTGCGCAAGAAATTTAATTATGTGTATATCCGCTTAGCGTATTTGGGATGTATGCAAGTCATAACTCGAAATTCAAGGTCTCGAGATAAGATATAATATTGGATTGTGACAATTTTTCATCCCTATCTTTCACACAATAGATCTTGGGACCGTGGGCAAACAATCGTAACTTTTTTATTCCGCGATGCACAGACCTCCAAAAAGTGGCCCTAAAATCATATGGACGCATCGCACTTAAACATGACTTTAAAGTTTAAGTGACTTTTTGGGAATTTATGCCACGTTGAATCAAAAAGTGATCGTTTGATGATATGCTGATCATCTCAAAATTCATCGTATGCAAGATTTAGGTGAAAAACGATCTCCATCGGCTGAGGGTTTCGATGTTGGCGTCCCCAAAGAAAGGAGTTGGCGCCAAGAAAGGGACCCGATGGTAAATGATCAATGTATCAAAATATTATATCCAACGATGACCTCTTTTGGCTCTCGATTGCTGGGTATAAATTTTTTGTATTCATTATGCTAATCATGTTAATGAATTATTTGTGTCGGCCTCATTATTATAAATGTATAGGATAATGGCTCCTTACCTACATTTAGGCTGTGCATGGGTTACCTCTTATAAGAGCAGAAGTAGCTCGATCTCTTCCTGCTCTGTAAGAGCAAATTTGTAGTTCTTTATTAGAACAGATAAAATCTGCTTTGGCAGAAGCAGACAGAGGGCAATTTTATCATTTAAAATAACTCTCCGTCAAAGTATATGAGGCAAAGAGCTGTGTTACGAAACATGAAAACAGTTCTTTGCCGAAATCAAAAAATAAAAGAGCTGCCCTTTGCCCTAAAAGAACTAGCCCAAATACAGCCTTAAACACCAAATAGTGTATGATCTTCCATCGTAAAAATGTCACATTTTATCTCACACCATTAAAGGGTGATTTAACATTACGCTATGTGGCACACATCTATGATTAATGTAAATTGTCCAATTGGCAATCCATCATTGGAACATGTCCCAACATGTCCCAGCAAAAGGATCATGCTTATAAGTGGATGTATACCATCTGATTGGTGCACTTTAATATCAGTCATCAAAATTAAGAACAATCGTTGATATTATAGTGCACAGATCGGATGGTTTGAATCTCCCAAAAGTGTGATATTTTTACCCATAGCCCTTCAAGATGATCAATTTGACGGTATAGATTTCCAAGATCATTAGTCAATAAATGGTGTTAAGTCGTTTAAACACCATTTATTGCTTAAATGACAGTCAGGAGAATCGGTCCCTAAATTTATAAGGGAGCCACAAATTGCAGACGAGATCTGTATCGTGGCACATTGTTCAAAACGAAAGATTTGATATTAATGAGAACTGTGCCATGTCAACATCATCTAAGCCTTTTGATTTGAAGGCCATGATGTAAAGATGCCGTCAAAGATTGGCAAGAAATTAATCTCTACCTTTTGATTTGTCTCAGTCAACTATCGAAACAATATGATTTTTTACTACATTTAATCGGAAGATAGAGATCATATTTTATACCCATCTTTAGCAAAAAAAGATCTTTACATCAGGCCTTCAAATCAAAGGGATTAGATGGTGTTCCAGGTGCGCAAATAAAAAATTATCATGTCTTTTCTTTTTAGACGATGTGCTAGGGTACAAATCTCATGTGCCAATTGTAGGTTCGTTATTATAATATTTCATTATTTTTTACATGACATTACTTGCAAAGGCCAATCCTTTGTGTGCATGCAAGTGGTGGCTATCAAATATTTTATGGGTACTCCTTATTTTATAGGTACTACTGTGCCTACCAGTTTTTTGGTGTGCGCCTATATTGGAAATCGTTGATCACATTGAATCAAACAATCGTTGATTCATTCCAATTTTTCACACAATGGGCATTCCATCAACCAGTCAAATGTTTTAATTTCATATGACACAAGTCCCAAAAAGTGGCACTAAAGTCACATTGGAGCCTAACGAGTGACATGTGATTTAAAGGTCATTTTTTTAATATATGTGTCGTGTGAAATTAAAACTTGACAATTTCATAACACACCCATACCCTCAAAAAATCCTTATCTGGAAGGTTGGAATGAAAAAATGATCACCATCATGCAAGTAACCTAGTCAATGATTTTTCAATGTAGGCTCCTGCCAATAATTTATTAGGTGCAAATAGAGGTATCCTTATTTGATATGAGAGACCTTCCTTGTACACATAGAAGGTGATTAAGCACACAATTTAAAAGAATTGATCTTTTGGCAGACGTGTGCAATGGAAAATCAACACTAAATTTGTGTGATTTGAAGGCCACAATCTAAAAAGTTTATATATAATACAGAAAATTGCAAGAAACACTTTCTATCATACTATCCAAATCAACCAAATCAGCCGTTAAACTTGATGAATGACTTTGACGGTCTTAAGTCATTATGAAATAAATTGTGTTTCCTGATTTTTTTAACTCAGATCTTAGATCATAGCTTTCTAATCAGACATCTTAAATGGTGCTTTCACGTGACACGCAGGAACCATATATATATCAATTGTTTCAATTAAATTTGTATGCAAGGGAATCTTTGTGTGTGCAAATAATGGCTCCCTTCTTTATTCATCATCTACCGAAAATCACTACTCCCATGCCAGAGATGGATACCGTTATATTTTTTAACTGTCTAGTTTTCACTCAATTTTTTTGAAATAAATATCCTTCTTATTAAAACGTCAATTTCATGTTACCATTGTCGTAAACTTTCCAAAATTAAAGCGGCACCAAACTCTAACAACGATAACGGCGTAATTTGCATAAAAAAGATAGAATGGCACTTCGTGTAATTATGCCTAAATCACAAGGTCATTCTCATTTGCAACCATTCCAGATCCAATCTACTTAATCACACTCCCCCTCTCTGCTCCACTGATAGAAAACCCACACAGACTCTCTCTCTCTCTCTCTCTCTCTCTCTGCCGTATCCGGGCACAATGCATCTCTTACCGCCCACCGGAATATTATTCCTCTGCCTACTGCTATCATGCGCCTTCACAAACGCGCACAATATCACCCGCATCCTAGCAAAACATCCAGATTTCTCAACCTTCAACCACTACTTGACCATCACTCATCTGGCACCGGAGATCAACCGCCACACGACCATCACCGTCCTAGCGATCGACAACTCCGCCATGTCAGCGATACTGGCTAAACACTACACCCTCTACGCCCTAAAAAACATCCTTTCCCTCCACATTCTCTTAGACTACTTCGGTGCCAAAAAGCTACACCAGATCACAAACGGTACGGCACTCTCAGCCACACTCTTCCAAGCCACTGGCTCGGCTCCCGGCTCATCCGGCTTCGTCAACATCACAGATCTCCATGGTGGCAAGGTCGGCTTCGGAGCAGAAGATAACGGCGGCGTGCTCGACGCCAGTTTCGTCAAGTCGTTAGACGAAATTCCCTACAACATTTCCGTGATCCAGATCAGCAACGGCCTCAAATCGCCTGAAGCCGAGGCGCCGACTCCCGAGCCGAGCAAGCTCAACCTCACGGCTCTCATGACTAAACAGGGATGCAAAGTGTTCGCCGATCTTTTAACGGCGTCTGGAGCTGACAAAACTTATGAAGACTCCGTTGGCGGCGGGTTAACGGTGTTCTGTCCAGTTGACGGCGTTTTGAAGGGGTTCATGCCCAAGTACAGAAACTTAACGGCGAAAGGGAAGGTTTCGGTTCTGTTATATCACGGCGTGCCCGTTTACTACTCGGTCGAAATGCTGAAATCAAATAACGGCGCCATGAACACGTTGGCCACTGGCAGCGGGTCCAAGTTTGACTTCACAGTGCAGAACGAAGGGGAGGAGGTGACGTTGAGGACGAAGGTGACGACGGCGAAGATAACGGGGACGTTAATTGACGAGCAGCCGTTGGCAGTTTATACGGTTGATAAGGTTTTGCAGCCGAAGGAGCTGTTTAAGGCGCTGCCTCCGGCGCCGGCCCCAGAGCCGGCGGCTCATAAGCGGACTAAAAAGAAGTTGGCTTCGCCGCCGGCACCGGCCGGACCGGAGGAACAACCGGCTGATCAGACGGCAGCTGATGATGATTCCGGCGCTGGTAGAGGTTGCCGTGCCACGTGGATCGTTGGGGTTTTGGGGTTGTGGATGATGGGGTTGTCGGTGTAGAGTTGTTGTGTGATTTTTTTTTTTTAATAATGACCCTTTTGTGGGTTTTTTTTATTTATTTATTAAGATTTGTAATTTTTCTTCGGGGTTGATGTGTGATCATGGCTTTTTTTTAAAAAAAAAAAAAGAAAAAAATTGGACTGAGTGGCAGAGATAGTGTTTGTATTTAACTATTTATGTGTTGTGAGTTTTTCTTCATTGTTTTATGCATATAATTATGAGCTGTATATTAATGGTTTGCTTTTTCTGACCAACAATTGATCTTTGCTACTTTTTATGTGGATCGTCAATTCGGTAAGCTGAGAAGAGTTTGACTATTGAATATAACTGACAGATCTTGACGTGAGCACTGATCTACCTGCACGCGTCCTCGCTGGAGAAGATGTTGGTATTAGGTGGACGGGGGCCCTGTACAACGTGCAAGGGGGTCAAGTTTTCAAACAAGGGTTACCTCCTTTTGTGCGCGCCCACGTTTGACCCCTTGAAAATCATTGATTTTTTTAATCAGGTGATGGACATCATTTTTCTCCCTATTCTTCCATTCAATATATCTTAAGGTCTGATGCACATATGAGACGCTCAACTTTTGATCCTATGTGTGGGGCCATTTTTTGTGGATCTGTAAAATATGGAATTAAAAGTGGTCCGTCTGATTGGTTGGGTCATAATCTCTAACGCGTCGTTCGAGAGTTAGGAATACGCGTCGTCCGGAGTATTCTTCAAAAGGCATTTTCTGAGATAATTTCGAACCATTATTTGGTTCAACACAATCTTTAAAAGTACCCACTTTATGTAACTCTTTTGTAATTCATTGACCGGTTGCAATTAAATGATAGAGATTATTTTTTACACTGATTTTCTGTGCAATAAAGTTTGAGACTATGATCTTATCATTACACGGTAGGTTTTTTATTTCCCGGGTTACAAATCTCCAAAAAATGACTTAAAATCATGTTTACATACGTATATCATATGATTTTAGGATTACTTTTTGGGTATCCATGCTAAATGGAATAAAAAATTGACCGTTTGATGGTACACTTATGATCTCAAGATTCATTATGTGGAAGATCATGGCAAAAAATGATCTCCATCATCTGATTGAAAACAGTCAATGTGGCGCTTTAAAAGATGGCATTGGTGGTAATAGAGGTACTCAAGACAAAATTTGATTAGTTTGGGGCAACGATCATAATATGTGTTTTGTTCGAGAGATTCATCACTTTTTGTATCATGAAAATATTATTTTAAAATTGTTAGTGGATTATATAAAAAAAGATGGAAATAGATCGGAAATAGCTTCAAGGTACGATTAAGAGGTTAGTTCGGGCGAAAATCAAGTCATGTCGGGTCAATGCGATCCAAGCCGACATTTTATATGTAAAAAATATGAAAATTAGATAAGGGTGTTATCGGGTCGGTCCTGACTGGTTTTCATGCTAAACCGAAACTGAACCGATAACTATCGATTTCTAATTTCTCAAATCGAACTATCGGTTTTCGAGCAAGTCCCCGTCGGTGTACATGTTGAAGATAACATTTCGAAAATTTGACCAACCAAAGTGTTAAACACATTTCCGATTTAAAGTATATAAATTTTGATGATCATCCGATCAAATAATCGCTTCAACGAAGGTCATAAATACATGCGACTATAGGACGTGAAAGTACACAATACACTTTCATTTATACTTTCTTGAGAAAATGTAAAACACAAGAAAATGTCAATTTTCCTAAGAAAATGAGTTTCCGAGTAACTCAAGAACAAATCATTCAAGTCTCGTTCGGCACTTTCCTAGCAGAAAGTCATTTTCTGCAGAAAATGAGTACCTTAGTTTCTGCCAAGAAAGCTATTTTTTGAGGAAAATCATTTTCTGAGTGATTGTTCTTGAGTTACTCAGAAACTCATTTTCTTAGGAAAATTGACATTTTCTTGTGTTCTACACTTTCTCAAGAAAGTGTAAAGAAAGTGCATTGTGTACTTCTACGCTCTATAGCCGCACGTATTTATGACCATCAAAGCGGGTATATTGATCGAATGATCGTCAAAATTTATATGCTTTAAATCGATTATGCGTTTAATACATTGGTCGGTCAAATTCTCCAATCAATAGTTTGTGATTAATGCTTTATTTCTGAGAAGTTCCGAAAATCAAAAAATCTGTGTCTACCTCCCGAGCAGCACAATAGTGTAGTATCATGTGATTCTAGCATTAATCACAAACTATTTTTCATTTAATTGAATAGAAAAGAAAAACAGAGAAATTCAAAGAGCAGCTAATGCAGTGTGGTCAAGTCTTCTAGTTGTAAGCATTCAGTGTGCAAACTAAGACAACATCATGTGGGTTCTAATATGCTGCTATAAAAACCTATAATTTATTATGCAAGTATAACAGTAGTTGGATGTATTTTTGTGTTATGACATAAAATGACCCATATGTGAATTCACAAAACTACTGGAAGTCAAGATCAAATTTTGAAATTATTATATAATATATTTCTATGCAAATGTAAGATGAGAAAAAAATAATTACAAATTGATTCAGAAATTGCAAGTTATTTTGACCTCTGCTTTTGAAGCACTTTGAAAACAGTATTTGGAAACTGATTTGGACTCACTACTGCTCATCAAATTGAGTTTCATTTTTATATTACTATTATAACAGATCCATGTTAATTTAGGGTTTCCAGACAGCTGATCACAACCACTTCCTTATTACAGCTTTGAGTCATCATCAGCTCATCCTTGTTATCTTTTTAAGTTAGTGGCCAATATCTTAAGATAGCGGCTGCTAACTTAAAAAAAAATAAAAATAAAAATAAAATTTAAGATAACAGTATGTTAGTGGCCGCTATCTTAAGATATCGGCCGCTAACTTAAAATTAAACATTTAAAATAATTTTAAATGACAGTTAACTGCAAGCAGTCGTTGGTTGGCGCTGGATAATAAATGCAATTTAAGAAATAATCCAGCGTAGTTATCACAATGTAGTATACTTCAACCACCTCAGAAACTGAGGTTTCCTGAGAAAAAAGATTCGAAAACAGAATGTCTCTATCAGCAGAAACCTCTCCGAAAACACAGAAACCCAGAAAACTCTCAAACAGAAACAAACCTAAGAAAATGACTCAGAAACTCATTTTCTGCAGAAAATCCCCAGAAAAGCCTATTTTCTTAGGTCTCGAACAAGGCCTCAGAAAATGACTTTTCTTAGAAAATGAGTTTCTGAACAAAAACTGAGGTAGCCATTTTCCTCATAAAATGAGTTTTTGAGCGGAAAGTGCCGAACGAGCTCTAAGATATTATATAGAATAGAGATACCCTTCAAATCAGGGATTCGGCGAATACACATTTTCTTCCTGCTCATAAAGAAAATAAAATACGGTAGCTCTGATTGCAACTCTACCCAATTTTAATGACGCCTACTCTATAAACTCACGACTGCATTGAATCCGACAATAGTGATTGATTTTCACTCTATTCTTTCACATGATTGATCTTTAACACCATGAGTGTATCATCATACTATCAGTTTTATATTCCACAAGGCATAGATCCCAACAACGTGACTCAAAAATAATGTAAACACATTATCCTCAAGTGTGATCTACTAGCATAAACAACCGACAGAGTGATCAATTGTGCCAAAGATTCGAAAGAAAATTGATTCCAAAGTAGGCGCCCTCAGGTATCGGTCCACGAAAGACTAATACGAATCAGCCAATATGTATCGGCCGATATTGATATGGATCGACCTTTTTTTCTCAAAAAAGAAAAGAAAAAACATGTCTTGGCTCAAACTGATACATATCGGCCGATATCGATGCCGATTTGGAGGACCGATACATATTGGTTTGCCGAAAACCGATATGTATCGGTATCGGTCGATATTTTATTCCTTACACATGGGCGCGAAGAGAGGTACACTACATTTTTGGATCTTTATTAATAGTAGTAAAGTAATAAATTAGGAAACGTATGTTTGCGCCTGTGCGATTTCTGATGGGGCCTAGGTTTCAAACCCACTGAAACTCGTGGACTGCTTGGAATCAAACAATGGAGATCGTTTTTCATCCCAATCTTCCACACGATGATCTTCAAACCATGAGAGTACCATCATACAGTCAATATTTTATTCAAAGTGGCACAGATACCCAAAAATTGGCCCTAAAATCACATGGCACCCATTATGCTCAAACTAGAATTTAGGGTCATCTTTTGGCGATCTATGCCACATCGAATAAAAAAAATGATAGTCTAATGCTACGCTCATGGCCTCAAGATCCATCATGTGGAAGATTGGGGTGAAAAGCGATCTCCATTGTCTAATTCCAAGCGGTCCACAGGTTTCAATTGGTTTCGAGCATAGTGTCATGGAGTCGCTCCTTTCAATGTGCACTCGTGTGTGGCACCTAACTTTTCAAACTAGGTCAGCCTGTCTCTGATACCATCTATCACGGGGGCACAACCCGACACCGGCTATCACACCCGTGCGGTGCTCAATGTCGCTTGCAACGAGGCTAACCTATCCCACATCAACTCTGATAACACCCGCCTAGAGGAGTTCTCGTTCATGGTTATCCTCTTTCGAGGCTACCATACCATCGCATCATGCCCCTTATGACACACATGCTCGCACCTCCGTGCCTCACTTGGCCATTCCAACATGTCTCGCAGTCATACTGAACCAAACCTATTGTCGTGTGTGGTCCTCGTAACCAGCATACATTTGCATCCGCCCCTCAGCCAACATTTACTACAGTGTCCCACGTAGCCCTCGATTAGGTTGCACCAATATATATATATATATATATATATATATAATTTTTTTTTTTTTTTTTTTTTTGAGGATATCATACCTCATAGACAGCGCAGATGTAGTGCTTGTGCAAACTTGCAAGCATAGAGGATTTACTATTAGCCTAGAATACTTGTTAGAGACCCACACAAAGGACAAGAGCAAGCGCGAGGATTAGAATCCACAACTTATGTTGTCACGACCCGAAATTCTACCGAGGGCCTAAAATTTCGTGTTATGACCCGCATGCATCCCATATATGTTAAGCATAATTATACATAATCTGAGTTCTCATGCAAACATGGTTCCACAAAATTCGTGAATCCAATAATGAAGGAATGAAATATTAGGACAACTAAAAATATTAAATAAACTGCAATAAAATCTATGAAATATTTACTCATAAATGGGGAAATAAAGGTCAACCATAAATAAAAAATATGAAGCTATAAATAAACAATCACTATATGAAACGAAAGAATAAACTGCGTAGACTGCAAATCCTAATCTTCGTACTAACACTCACTACAAAAAATAAGATTATTAGCGGCAACCAAAACCGTCGTTATTAACAAAAAAACCTTGTTATTTCAGTAGTGACAAGACTAGTAGTGGCAATTTTTTTTTTAATAGCGACAATTTTGGTTGTTGTTGAAACACTTTATTTTTGTAGTGACTATGCTATCAATAACACAGAAGGATTATCATCAGCACCGAGGTCCTCTTGGTGTCTTGCAGTGTCGCCTTGTCAAGGCTCCTGGTAATTAGCGTCCAGGGGATCAACAAAGTCAGCGCCCACATGATCGAGATAATCAGCGTCTACTCTGTCAATAAAATTACCTGAAAAAATAAATGTCACGATAGTTGAGTTGTTAAATAACGTGCAACTCAGTGGATACACCACCAATCCACCCTGCACTACTCATGAGCATTGTGGGTGGATCTCGTAAGTGATAATAATAGGATGACAGTTGATTAGTCACAGAATTTATCATTTTATCACTCTTAACTTAGTGATGCTAGGATTTAGTTTGCTACTAACAAATTAACGATGTGCAAATATTAAGGAAAAACAGTAAGAGCCAAAGTGTTAAAATTCATCAAAATGAACTCGAAAAGCAGTAAAAAGATAATTGAGCAAAGAAAATATGATTTGCCGCTGCTGAAAGTCAAGAAATCGTACTTTACGACTGTGCGCTAAAGCTGAAGATGGAAAGAAAGTGAAAATTAAGAAATTGTAATTTACGATTCTTTAAAAGACAACTCTTCAGAAATCGACAAAGGAGTAAAAAACGATAAAAGAAAAGAAATCATTTATTATAGAAAATCGTCCAGAAAGAAAACTGTGTGAAAATGAGAAATCGTGATTTACGATTCTCTAGAAAAAGAAGAACAATCATAATTTACAATTGTTTAAAGCTTTTCCAGCTGCTACATCTGCTGCCGCTGTTGATCACGTGAATGAATATTATTACCACCATGCACTGAATTAGAAGATCTCTAAAATTAGAAGTTTGGTGAATCACGGATATGAGAACGTAATTTACGATTGTTTAAAGCTTTTCCAGATGCTACATCTGCTGCCGCTGTTGATCACGTGAATGAAGATTATTACCACTATGGACTGAATTAGAAGATCTCTAAAATTAGAAGTTTGGTGAATCACGGATCTGAGAAGATTGATGAAGATAAGCTCTTAGGAAATCTCGGTTGCTAATATAAAGTAGAACAATCTAGAAGCACATCTACAGTTGAAAGCATGGAAAGATAAAATTAGGAATTAGAGTCATATTAGGAATCTTTTAGTAGTTTCTTTTATTAAAATTAGAAGTCTTTGTAAACCGACTCCTTATGATCTATAAACAAGAGAGCCCGATGTAGGAATAGGGGATCGAAGAATTTTAGCATCAATTGACAACTGAGGTTGGATTTTCTCCCGATCAGTAGTGTAAAATAGTTTAGAGGTTTCTCAAGAGCAATTGACGACTGCTATTGGGTGCTGAAGATCAGTGTAGATATCTTAGTTTCTCAGAAGCAATTGACGACTACGACTGAGGGGTGAAAGATATATTTACTTTGCTTTCTAGTTTAGATTTTATTTGCTTTATTTACATACTTTGTAAACATCTTCAAGTTTTAATTTGAATTGATGACTTAGGTTGAGATTTGCAGATTAGTGTAACGGTTTTTACTTTCCATCTTCAATTTTCTTGAATTTGATTGACGCCCAAATTTTAGAAAATTATTGATTAGATTAAATCTGTGTTAAAGAATTTTAGTTTTTGATTGATGACCAAATTCTAGAAGACTGCAATACGGTGTAACGGTACTGTTTATTTTTATAAATATCTGATTGCTGAAGATTATGATTGACGACCTCAATCTAAAGGAGGATTAGGATTTATTTTATACACTTTAGATTAAGAAACAAATTTTTTATTCATATTTCTCAAGTAGTTTAGAATCTTAAAAGATAAATATAAACTTTAAAATATAAATATATAAATAAGATAATACTTCTTCGTGGGAACAATCCTATACTAGCTCTACAATTTCCATTGTGCGCTTGCAATAGGTTAAGACTTAATTAAACATACATAGTAAGCTGATCAAGTTTTTGGCGCTGTTGCCAGAGAAGTCTTTATCTTTTTATATTTCTGTTTTTTAAAAAAATATTTGTCTTTCTCTTTTTATATTTTTTAAAAATTTTCTTTCTTTGATCACTTCTCAACCTTTCGTAGGTTTATTGGGAGCAATGAATTAAAAGTTTTCAACTTTTGCCGGCCATGAAATTTAGAAGCTCAGATTTGCTTCCCTCCCTACTCTCTAAAATAAAAATCATATAAAGCTAAAAACATAAAAATAAGTAGTTATGCTTAAATTCATCTCAAAGTCATTCATGTATACATACGCTACTAAACAAACATTCTGCTACCACATGAAAATTATTATTACCCATCATATGTACTCTTCGATATCATCACACATAATCGTACGACGTTTTATATTTATTCCAGCCGACATCTAATTTATTGCCAACTAACCTTTTGTAGAATCATTATGGCAATTAAGCTCGGAAGGATGAGAAAATTTAAAATGACGATTCATATTCTACCATCCAAGCACTTCAAAAACAGGATTAGTCCATTCTTTGCAAAATCATTCATTCTTGTTCCTGCCATCCCATCCGTACCCAAGACAGGCGATAAAACCAACTATAACCCAATAAAGTTCTTTCCAGTATGGGAGGACCCACCAGCAGCAAAAGAGTCGGACCCTCTGCAGTTCCTGTGAGACGAGTACGAGGAAGTTCAGAAAATTTTGGCGAAGGAAGAAAAGAAAAAGAACAAAAAAAAGAAAGAGAAAAATAGGAAGATGGAACCACCTGCCTCTTCTGACACACCTCCCATCTTCACCTCCTCTTCCCCTCATCCACCCCCTTCTCAGTGTTGGTTAATTTCGAGTGTGTTCTTTTCATTATAAAAATATGAGAGGAATAAAGAAAAGAAAAACTAAAACAAAATAAAATGGATTGAACACAATACAAAACCAAACACAGTCCTGCAAGATCCAGGGTCTGTTGTAGCAAGTTTCGAAAGTAAAAATTTGTCCCATAGGGAGTGATGATCTGAAACCTCAAGGGTTGTATAGTAAAAACTCTAGATCTGGCTACAGACCTAGCAACTCTAAACCTACACTAGAAAGCAAGGTAAAGAGAAGGTGTTCAGGTGTCACAAAGCTAACCTAAAACTAAAAAATTAAGAATAAAACT
This sequence comes from Chloranthus sessilifolius, assembly GCA_021018995.1. Taxonomy (NCBI): domain Eukaryota; kingdom Viridiplantae; phylum Streptophyta; class Magnoliopsida; order Chloranthales; family Chloranthaceae; genus Chloranthus; species Chloranthus sessilifolius. Next base: position 27,586,595 of record CM037585.1, on the reverse strand, counting down.
ACAGTTAAAGAAAGGGGTAGAAGAAGGATGATGATAGTGTGAGAAAATAAAAGAAAAATAGGGAGAAATAGACAGCTATGGATAAATCAGCACTGCAACTCAGTGTTAGAAATGAATCTGCAACCATGGGTCAAAAAATTGTCCGATACCGATATGTACCGTCCGATAAGTATCGATTTTAGAGTTGGGCGGTACGACACAAAGGCATTGTATCGTACCCCCTTAAAAACAATGTACTTATCGTCCAATACGGGCAATGAATCGCCCGTATCGGACGATACGGACGATACATTGAAATTATCGGACAATAATTTCAATGTATTGTCTGATAATATGTATATATATAATTTTTTCGATTGTCTACACAATCGATGGCGGCTGTGTAGGCAATCTCCATTGATTGTGTAGACAATCGGAAAAAAAAAATAAAAAAATTTGACTGTCTACACGATTGTCTATGCAATCAATGGCTCCGATTGTCTACATAATCGATAACCATTGTGTACACAGCCGCCATCGATTGTGCAGACAATCGGGAAATTTTTTTTTCAATGTATCAAACCGATACATTCAATGTATCGCCGATACATTGAATGTATCGGCCGATACTCGATACGTATCGTCCTGGAAGTCAGGACGATACGTATCGGTTTACCGATATTTTGATCCTTGTCTGCAACAATCCTTTAAATGACAATAAGCACATCTGCTAGGTAAAAAATCTAACCTAACCCAGACGTCTGGACTGATCTTAGGGTTGTATTTTTTCCACTTAAATGGTCACAAAATATCCTAGAGATTTCATCGAATCAATGGATTAAATTATAATAGGAAACCCATTGCAGACACTATGGTTGCAAGGTTACAAGCTCATGCATTCATTGGGGCAAACAGACCTTGAAAATCAAGTAGAAACTACAAGAAATCTCAGGCTGAATGGGGCTTTAAACTCAGCTGATCATTGCTATAAAAAGGCCTGCAATGACCCAGCTCACAAGTCTACAATTTGTGCAAAAATTTCAAATCTAAATACTGAAAATGGCAATATAAAATAGGGGAGAAGTTGGCTCTGTAACTGTCTCTCACTTGGCTACAAGCTCAAGTGCAGAGAAAAATAATCCATCTCAGTCCTGTGATCTAGACCAGCCCTAGAGCTAGACCCTGCCCACTTGAATGGCCACAGGCTATCTTAATCACTGAGGTTGAAGATAGAACAAGAAAATTGCTGCTGCCACCATGGTTGCAGGGCTACAAGCTCAAGCAACCATGGAAGCATCAAACCTATAAAAATTCATGTAAAAACACAGGTAAAAATACAGATTTAATGAGCATAAATAACTTGGCATTTCATTGATTAAATAGAACTTACAATGTTTGCCCTCAAGGCAGCATCCTATACAAATCCCAAAAACAGCTCACTCTATTTTTACAAAACCCATTGCAAAAACTGAAAAATAAAAATAGCTGCTATAAAGAACTTAGCCTAGCATTGCTACTGTGCTAAGGCAAGAAGAAAAAAAATGGAAAAGGGGAACTAAATCCTAACCCTAACCCTAAAAAAAGACTAAAGTGATCCAGCTATTCTGGATGATTTTATAAGGTAAAATATAACTATTTATACAATCCATAGCAGCAGCTATGTGTATTGGCCAATAAGAAATGAGGAGATTTGGAGTTGATTTCGTGGCTCATTTGTGGCGCTTGGATGCTTTGGGATGTGTGGGACATTGGGATGTGTGTCCTAGAAGTTGTGAAATCCACAAAATATCCTTGGAGTTTGAAAACAGTAGCTATAACTCGAGCCTCGCGAGGATAGAGCTTCAAATTTCATGTCTCGCATAGATGGGAGCTTCAACACTCATACCTCACTTAGTTCTCGTGAGGATCTCGCTTAGATGAAAAACATGCCATTTAAGGAGCTCCCAAGGTTCAAATGTGCAACAAGCAGCTTCAAGTATGCACCTCGCTAGAATCTCATGAGGATCTCGCTTAGTTCAAAAGCAGCCTCGCAAGGTTCAAATGCAACTTATTTCAGCACTGCAACTACTCAATAAAATGCTTCAGCAGCAGAAGAACTCAAGTGTCTATATTTTTCAGCTTTAAACCACTTGACTTCAAGTTTGCCGCTCGTTGGGTCCAGTTGAACTGCTCGAGGATGCACCGCAGCTGCTCGAGTGTGCACAACAGTTGTTCGACAAAATACTTTCAACAGTGAACTGCCCTATTGATTTAAATCTGCAGGTCTACAAGCTGTTGCAGCAGCAATGCAGCTCATGAGGATGCATTTAAAAGCCTCGACAGGTTGTAGTTGTGCTCTATGAAGTGCTCAGGTGTTGGGCCACTGAACACATTATGTGCTAAAGTTATATACAGCAGCTGCTCTACTGCTTGCTGCTGAAGACCTTTGATCTCCTCGAGTTACTGAAGGTGCTGCTTGAATGGATGGAGTGCAGCTGCTGTGTAGCTAATGAGGATGGAGGCTTCGGATCTTCAAAATGTTCACCTCTAGCAGATCTCATGAAGATCTTGTGAGGATGAAAAATACAAAAAAGTGCAGCTCGCGTGGTTGGTAGGTTGAGCTGCTCGAGTAGATGTATTTGCTTGCGTGGTTGGTAGGTTGAGCTGCTCGAGTAGATGTATTTGCAGTTTTCAGCTCGCGTAGATAGAATGAAGTTTAAATGGTGCTCACGAGGATGGGTTTAGGTCTACTCGAGAGGCTTAAAGTGCAGTATCTACTGCTCGTCTGGCTCAAATGTCACCTGCTCTCCAAGTTCAATTTGCACAAAGGCAGCTCGCGAGGATGAGTGAACTACTCGAGTTCACCTTCAGCTTCATGTTGCAGCAGCTCGCTAGGTTCAAGGGAAGGCCGCGACAGGTTCAAATGTACTCTTTAAAGTGCTCGACAGGCTCCAGCTTCCAAGGAGCCACGCGAGATCTTTAATGATTGTAACAGCAGCAGTTGCATGGACTACTCACAACAGTTGCTGATTTGTTGCTTAGCTATTTAGTTGCAGCTCATGTGGCCGGTTGAGTCTTCAACAAGCAGCTCACACCTTGGACTCCTCATCAATGCCTCAACAATGCTACTACTGTTTTGATTGATGGTGAGCTGTGACCTCAACAATAGTTGCTGCTTCTATTATGTGTGCTACAGTAGTCCTTGAAGGTTACAGCAACAACTCTTGGAATTGCAGCTGTTGTGGGGCATGATCTATGAACAGCAGCTTGAAAGGCTTAAGTACAGGCTGCTGCACAGCTATGTGGCTTGAAGGTATAAAGCAGCAGCAACTTGAATGCTTACTTGCAACAAAGTTAATTGCATCTACTGGCATGTTTGCTTGCACTGCTAATTTGCTTGAATGGCTGCTTATTGCAGCATGTCTTTACTATGCTCAAATAGTGCAGTGCGGCACCTATAGAGTTCCATTCTCATTTGCATCTTCATGCAACTCTTTCATGGCTTCACACTTTCAGCTGCTGGTTGAATGCAGCAGATATAGTTGCATGCATGTAATAAAATTAGCTGTTGTGCTCCACTCAAAGTGCTGGACTGCTGCTCCGATATACTGTTGTAGTTGTTTAGTGCAACAACATTCTATGAACCTTGGGCTTCTTCTCTCTCACTCAGCAGACCTCCAAAGGTCCCCAATGCATTAAGTGGCTCCAATGGTGTGAACCACCATGGTGCATCCTTTAAAAATCCATCAGCTCCACAGTTTGGTTCAAAATCCTTTTCTCTTAGATTGAAAATGAAGGATTGCAGCTTTAAGCTATATTTTCCTATTATTTACATAAACACACTTAAAACTCATTATTTGCATGCTCAGAGGTCCATCAAAGGCTAGGTTAAGGGGTGAAAAGTGGTATTTTTTTGAGAATAATACACCCCCAAACCTAATCTTTGCTAGTCCTCGAGCAAAGGAAAAAAAAGTAAAACAGTTATTCAAAACAGAAAATGCCACTTTCATAGGGAACACAGATGCATTTAGCATATGCATTAAGCCTTTTAAAATCCTTAGGTGATCCCTAGTGGAGGAGTGAAGTCTCCTGAGGGTTTTCAGCGAAGATACCCACAAACTTCACCATTAAAACAGTTAAGTATAGTGCAGTCAATGATAAAACAGATTTCTATAAATAAAACTTCATTCCACACCTATTCTTTAAAAATCAGAGAAAATTACAGCAGTAATGCAGCAAATTTAAAACTAAATCAAGATATATTTGCATCACCACCGCTCAGTTTACATCAGGAATTCAATGTGCAAAAATCAACACTAAGTTCACTATCAATTCAAAAATCAGGTGTGGATACAACCCCAATGAGATTAAAATTCAGACCCAATCCTTACTGGGGCTATCGCTCAACAATGAAACTCCAAGGGTGTTCACATTCTCATCAGCTCAAGATCAGTCGCAGGCCTAAAATAGGCCTGCAAGCATGAGCATAGGCATTGCTTCTAATTCCTGCCATCCTCAAGTACCTTTCACCATAGGCTAGGCATTCCGTTGTCTTCACATGACAGCTCATTTTACTTCAGATCAACAAGGTCTTTTTGATGGGTTGTAATGTGGCTTATGGTTGAGGTTTAAAACGAATAGGTGGGATAAAATGAATTCAAGGTTTGAGAAATGAGCAAGGTTAGAGAGTGATTCATGACTTCACAACTTTCATTTCAGCACAACTTCATCTTCTTTTGTATTTTTCAGAGTCAAAGTGGCCAGCTCCTTCTCTTCTTTTCAATTTTCAAATGAAGTGACTTTTCTTTCTTTTTCTCTTTTTATTATTTTTATTTTATGAAATGCCCATAACCACTGCTACACTGCTGTTTGTATGTTGCTTCTCTCTCCTTTCACCAAATGTTGAACCTAGCCTACCTATCTTCAACTTCTTCTCCTTTACCTCTTAAAATCTCAGAGTGAGGGTAAGGTTGATTCAGGTCAATGAGGTTTAGGTGCAAGTACTCTTGTGTTTGTTGAAGAAAAATTAGATTTAAAGGCTCAAAGAGTGTATTCACAAGGGCAGTTTAATAGGTTGGAAATTTGGGCTCAAACTTTTCAAATGAAGGCCTTAGATCATATCCTTAGTTTCATGAGTGCTGTCAATCAATTTCAACTTGGGGGTGCCTAACGTCTAGTGAAAAGGTCTTGACTCTATTAGTCCTTAGAGCAGAAAAATGATCAAAAACACTCTTCGAAAGAAAATTGACAGGCCCAAATCTCACTGGGTATGGTCTTCACTTTTAACCCATGGGGTAATTTTCACCTTTTCTCTCCTCGTAGGTTCACTAAGTACTAATTGAAATTTTTTTTTGATGTTAGCTTCATGGTGGTGCTAATTTTTTTTTTTTTTTTTTTTTTTTTTTTTTTTTTTTAATTTTTAGTTTTAAAGTGTCTGCAAAATTGTTAAATTTTCTCATTTTCACTTGGTTAGGTAGGAATTGACTTTATTCATCTCAATTTTCCTCGCACTGCTGCACTAGAATTAACTATTCTATTAGCTGGTCTACCCTGCCATACCCTTAAACCTAAGATAAATAGTGTCCTCACTGTTTCCAACAAACATGTATAGGGGCAGCAGGTTTTATAATAGCAAAAGTAACTAAATTATAGCAGAAAAGCAAGAGAAAAACAAACTAAAAGATTGCAGAAAATTATACAAAGGAGAAAAACATAATTTATACTCAAGGACAACTAAGAAAATAAAATAACTACACTCATTCCTAAAAATAACAACTATATATAGCAGGACTGAAATTAAAAACAGCAGGTATGTACAAAACAATCACTATATTAAACACCTAAAACAAAAAAAATCCTAAACACAACTATCTAAAAATGATCTGAGTATGGATGTAAACTGATGGGAAAGAAATATCAGCAATAGTAACACACATTTGAAAGTAAGGTTCATACAAAATCAGATCATAAAAACACCATATTTACACAACAGTCCGGATGGTGGTTCATGAATGACAAAAATTTTGGCAGCCCATCTGGAACTCAAGTGAATTGGAAAGAACTATAAAATAAAAATGAAAGGCCATACCTTTGCATTTGCAACAAATCTGAATTCTTCCATTCAGCAGTTGACAATTGCATGCTAGATTCAGGGAGCAGCTCCATCTTCATAGTAGGTGGGCAATCAAAAGAAGGCTGAGGGAACACATGGGTGGGTGCCTCCTTAGTCAAAACTTCACAATTTCACCCTCCTCAGCCGATTTCATTCAACAAGGACAACAACTGTACAACAGGCCTCATTTCCTCCATCAAAGCCTTCTCCTTGTAGGAAGGAAAGGCTCGATAAAAGCATGAGGAAATGGGGCTCAACAAGTTAATTTTTTTAATTTTTTTTTAATTTTTATTTTATATATATATATATATATATATATTCGATTAGGGCTCAACCACAACCCTTGTTTATTTAGCTTCTCGTCGAATGCACAACCTTTTGGCATCAATAATATCTTGGTCAGCCACCTCCTTCCCATTCCTTGAGGCTTTGATAGCTCTAGTTTCTTCATAACTTGAAGAGACATCACTAATCAAGTGTGCCCCTTTGGGATTGTTCACAGTTTGGCTCAAGAGTCGACCCTCGTCCCTTCTCATCAGAGCATTTGAGATATGACCAAGCTGGTCCTCAATTTTTCTGATGCTCTGCGTGTGGGAATCCACAATTTGTGTAACGGAGTCGAGGTTTTGCAATGAGGTCAAAACCTGCTCCTCAAAGGAGGGGGCTCTAGGTTGAGGTGGGACTACAACTAACTGACCTGGTTGGGGGACTAATTTGAAAATTGCTGTCTTGGTGCATAACCATGGTAGGATTGCTGGTTGGAATTGTAGGGCAAAGTCTGCTGCTGTTGGGTTTGAGGTAAATCAACTTGTCTCCACCTCAAGTTTCGGTGGTTCTTCCAAGTATACCCAGCAAGCTGCTGTCCATGTGATTGGACAACATTGTCTTGCTCATTTACTAATTCTAGAAATGGACTAGCAGAGGGACAGTCTAGATGGGATTGTGTGGGTGAGTGGCATATCTAACATGTCTCTCCAACCTGTGCAGCCATATGGGGCTGCAATACACTCAAAACTTTATCAAACTTTTTCGACAATGTGTCCACTTTTCTCTCCAGGTCATTGTAAACATCCACTTCATATAATTTTTCAGAAGACGTGGGTTCTTTAGCACCTCTAACAGGTGGCTCACTATCATATCTTGACAAAGCCTCCTGCTGGAGAGAATTTTCACTTATAAGCTCAAACAGATCCCATGCTTCTACATTGGTCTTGTTGAGGTATGTACCACCACTTGATGCATCAATCATAGCTCTAATTTTGACATCTAGCCTGATAGAAGCTTTGTACAAGCTGCCATTTGGGGATCTGGTGGTGTGGGCACTGTCTCAACAACTCTCTAAATCTATCCCAAGCTTCATGCAATTTTTTAGTTGGGAATTGCTCAAAAGAGATAATGCTCCTCCTCAACTAGCTGGTTTTATCAATTGGAAAAAATTTATCCAAAAATTGGCACTGCAAGTCATTCCAAGACTGTATGTTGCTTGGTGGGAGTAAGGTGTGCCGTGTTCGGGCCTTATCCTTTAGGGAAAAAGGAAAAGGCTTCAGTTTGGTGGCTTCCTCTCCCAGCCCAGCAATATTAAAGGTAAGTACATAAAGAAAGAAATTGATCTATATGCTGGTAAGGGTCTTCCTTGCTCAACCCATGACATCTTGGTAACATTTGGATGATTGAGGCTTTGATCTTATAATTACCCACGACATTAGGGAGTTGAATGCAAGAGGGGGATGAGTATGTCTCGGGTGCATTATATTCCCTAAGGGGTCTCGGCTGCTCACCCATCTTCGTTGTTACTAAATTTTCAGCCGGGGTGTTTGTTGTTGACCTAGGGCTCAGGACTCTCTCAATCTCAGGATTCAAAGGTTCGAGCTCGAGATTGAGAGACCTTCCCAGCATACAACACACACACACACAGCAAAAACAAGGACCTCACAGTAGATAGAATAAAAATACTAAAGACTAAATACAGATGCTGAACTTTAAAACTGTAGAAATGAAAAGACAATAAGGGAGAGAGATGCAAACTAATGCAAAATTGCTCTAGCTGCAACTGATCTATCCCTTATGTTACTGCTCCAGAGTTGCAAAAATAAAAAACTTTAGCAAAAATTTATTTAAACACAAAACAAGAAATAAATCTACTACAGAAAATGAGGAAAACTGTAAAATAAAGGAAAAGATTGCAACAGAAATTTATTCAAACACTACAATGCCATAGTAGGAAAATAAATGCAAACAAAAGAGATTTCAGCTGTACTTTATTCAACTTACCTAAGACACCCAAAAAGACCTAAAAAAAAAAAATAAGCAAGAAAAATTCAAAAAAAAAAAAAATCATAGGAAAAATACAACTATAATATATTCAAACACTACAACTACAAAGAATAAAAACTAAACTCAGTTTACTATACTTAGATCAAAACTCCCCGACAACGGCGTAAAAAACTTATTGGTTTTTATTATAAAAATTTGAGAGAAATAAAAAAAAGCAAAAATAAAATAAAACAAAATGGATTGAACACATCACAAAACCAAACACAGTCCTGCAAGATCCAGGGCCTGTTGTAGCAAGTTTCAAAAGTAATTGTTTGTCCCACAGGGAGTGATGATCTGAAACCTCAAGGGTTGTATTGAAAACTCCAGATCTGGCTACATACCTGACAACTCTAAATCTACACTAGAAAGCAAGGTAAAGAGAAGGTGTTTACGTGTCACAAAGCTAACCTAAAACTAAAAAATAAGAATAAAACTACAGCTAAAGAAAGGGGTAGAAGAAGGATGATGATGGTGTGAGAAAATAAGGAAAAAATAGGGAGAAATAGACAACTATGGACAACTCAGCACTGCAACTCAGTATTAGAAATGAATCTGTAGTAATCCTTTAGATGGAAACAAGCACATCTGCTAGGTAGAAAAATATGACCTAACCCAGAGGTCTGGACTAATCTTAGGGTTGTATTTTATCCACTTAAATGGTCACCAAATATCTCAGAGATTTCATCCAATCAATGAATTAAATCATAACAAAAAACCCATTGCAGACACTGTGGTTGCAAGGTTACAAGCTCATGCATCCATAGGGGCAAACAGACCTTGAAAATCAAGTAAAAACTACAAGAAATCTCAGGCTGAATGGGTCTTTAAACTCAGCTGGTCATTGCTACAAAAAGGCCTATAATGACCCAGCTCACAAGTCTACAATCTGTGCAAAAATCTCAAATCTAAATACTGAAAATAGCAATGTAAAACAGGGGAGAAGTTGGCTCTGTAACTATCTCTCACTTGGCTACAAGCTCAAGTGTAGAGAAAAATAATCCATCTCAGTCCTGTGATCTAGACCAGCCCTAGAGCTATACCCTGCCCACTTGAATGGCCACAGGCTATCCTAGAGGCTATCTTAATCACTGAGGTTGAAGATAGAACAAGAAAATTGCTGCTGCCACCATGGTTGCAGGGCTACAAGCTCAAGCAACCATGGAAGCATCAAACCTATAAAAATTCATGTAAAAACACAGGCAAAAATACAGATTTAATGAGCATAAATAACTTGGCATTTCATTGATTAAATAGAACTTACAATGCTTGCCCTCAAGGCAGCATCCTATACAAATCCCAAAAAAAGCTCACTCTATGTTTACAAAACCCATTGCAAAAACTGAAAAATAAAAATAGCTGCTATAAAGAACTTAGCCCAGCATTGCTGTTGTGCTAAGGTATGTAGAAAAAGAAAAGGAAAAGGGGAACTAAATCCTAACCCTAACCCTAGAAAAAGACTAAAGTGATCCAACTATTCTGGATGATTTTACAAGGCAAAATATAGCTATTTGTACAATCCATAGCAACAGCTATGTGCATTGGCCAATCAGAAATGAGGAGGTTTGGAGTTGATTTCGTGGCCCATCTATGGCCCTTAGATGCTTTGAGATGTGTGGGACATTGGGATGCGTGCCCTAGAAGTTATGAAATCCCCAAAATATCCTTGGAGTTTGAAAACAACAGATGAAACTCATGCCTCGCGAGGATAGAGCTTCAAATTTCATGTCTCGCGTAGATGGCAGCTTCAACACTCATACCTCGCTTAGATCTCACTTAGTTTTCGTGAGGATCTCGCTTAGATGAAAAACAGGTCATTTAAGGAGCTTGCAAGGTTCAAATGTGCAGCAGGCAGCTTCAGGTATGCACCTCGCTAGAATCTCGTGAGGATCTTGCTTAGTTCAAAAGCAGCCTATTTCAGCACTGCAACTGGTTGATAAAATGCTTCAGCAGTAGAACAACTCGAGTGTCTATATTTTTCAGCTTTAAACCACTCGACTTCAAGTTTGCAGCTCATGGGGTCTAGTTGAACTGCTTGAGGATGCACCGTAGCTGCTCGAGTGTGCACAACAGCTATTCGACAAAATGCTTTAAGTAGTGAACTGACCTATTGATTTAAATTTACAGGTCTACAAGCTGTTGCAGCAGCAATGCAGCTCACGAGGTTGCATTTAAAAGCCTTGACAGGTTGTAGTTGTGCTCTATGAAGTGCTCAGGTGCTGGACTGCTGAACACATTATGTGCTAAAGTTATATATAGCAGCTACTCTACTGCTTGCTGCTGAAGACCTTTGATCTCCTCGAGTTGCTGAAGGTGCTGCTTGAATGGATGGAGTGCAGCTGTTGTGTAGCTAAAGAGGATGAAAGCTTCAAGTCTTCAAAATGTTCACCTCAGGCAGATCTCGTGAAGATCTTGTGAGGATGTAAAACACAAAAAATGCAGCTCGCGTGGTTGGTAGGTTGAGCTGCTCCAGTAGATGTATTTGCAGTTTTCAGCTCGCATAGATAGAATGAAGTTTAAATGGTGCTCGCGAGGATGGGTTTAGGACTACCCGAGAGGCTTAAAGTGCAGTATGTGCTGCTTGCCAGGCTCAAATGTCACCTGCTCGCCAAGTTCAATTTGCCCAAAGGCAGCTCGTGAGGATGAATTGATCTGCTTGAGCTGTTTAAAACTTCAAGTCCCCAGCTCGCGAGGATGAGCGAACTACTCAAGTTCACCTTCAGCTTCATGTTGCAGCAGTTCGCTAGGTTCTAGGGAAGGCCTCGATGGGTTCAAATGTACACTTTAAAGTGCTCGACGGCTCCAGCTTCCAAGGAACCACGTGAGATCTTTAATGGCTGTAGCAGTAGCAGTTGCATGGACTGCTCACAGCAGCTGCTGATTTGTTGCTTAGCTATTTAGCTGCAGCTCATTGGCTGGTTGAGTCTTCAACAAGAAGCTCACAGCTTGGACTCCTCATCAATGCCTCGACAATGTTGCTGCTATTTTGATTGATGGTGAGCTGTGACCTCAACAGTAGTTGATGCTGTTGTGATGTGTGCTGCAGCAGTCCTTGAAGGTTACAGCAGCAACTCTTGGAATTGCAGCTGTTGTGGGGCTGATCTATGAACAGCAGCTTGACAGGCTTACGTATAGGCTGCTACACAGCTATGTGGCTTGAAGGTATAAAGCAGCAGTAGCTTGAATGCTTACTTGTAGCCAAGTTAATTGCAGTTGCTGGCATGTTTGCTTGCACTGCTAATTTGTTTGAATGGCTACTTACTGTAGCATGTCTTTACTGTGCTCAAATAGTAAAGTGCAGCAGCTATAGAGTTCAATTCTCATTTGCATCTTCACGCAGCTCTTTCATGGCTTCACACTTTCAGTTGTTGGTTGAATGCAACAGACATAGTTGCATGCATGTAATAAAATTAGCTGTTGTGCTCCACCCAAAGTGCTGGACTGCTGCTCCGATATACTGCTATAGTTGTTTAGTGCAGCAACATTCTATGAACCTTGGGCTTCTTCTCTCTCACTCAGTAAGCCTCCAAAGGTCCCCAATGCATGCAAAATGGCCCCAATGGTGTGAAACACCATGGTGCATCCTTTAAAAATTCATCAGCTCCACAGTTTGGCTCAAAATCCTTTTCTCTTGGCTTGAAAATGAAGTATTGCAGCTTTAAGCTATATTTTCCTATTATTTACACAAACACACTTAAAATTCATTATTTGCATGCTCAGAGGTCCATCAAAGGCTAGGTTAAGGGGTGAAAAGTGATATTTTTCAGAGAATAACACTCAGCTACCGGCCCCTGATTCTCCCTAATCTCCGCTATTCCCTTTCTTGGCTTGCAGTTCCTCTACCGAGAGTAGCAAGTTGAGGACATCCTGGAACCAAGAAGGCAAATCATTTTTGACGGGATAAATTTTGGTTAGAAGCCGGAGGCCAATCTTCATTGAAGACTCCTTTATAGTCATTGCTGCCAGTATCTTAACTTAGTGTGTGTCTAGATTTTTCTTTGGTTTATTCCCTTGTATAATCTTCTTTTTCTCTCATGTAAATATTTCGTTTAATATATATGAAATTTTTTGTTTCTAAACATTTCTTTATAGTGCAAACAAATTTCTTATATGTCGAAAGCAATTTCTCCCAAGTTTGGGGGATCATTGTTGAATCCTAATGCCGATCATGGACCTGATAACTTAAAACGCACCATTAAGGTAATAGATTTTTGTTGTATCCCCTGTTTTGAAACAATGATGGCATTGTCCTATTTAAGTTGGGGGGGGGGGGGGGATATACATGTGCAACCGTGGGATTTTTTATGATCCCGTTGTGACAAGGCGCTCGCTAACAAAAATATAGAGTCGCCACCCGGAGCTTTTGGTGTCCCGAGAAACCTAGATCATTTTTATAAGCACCAAAGTGTTACAAATATGACTCTGAATCCGGTCGACACCAAGGCCCTTGGGTAGGGGATTTGGTTATTGATTGGGAAGGTGTTAGGCACTCAATCAACCCGCTTAATGCTGTCTCTATCAATGGTCAAAATAAAAATATTATTAAAAAAATAAAAAAGGCTTCCTCTTGCCCAAATGGGTCTTAAAATCCTATTTGTGCTCCTCCGTTTCTATCGAAAATTCGGTGGCGTAACGGCATAAATGGGAGGATGGAAGAATAACCGAGAAGGTAGAGGAAAAGAGGGGAGAGCCGAAGCTCTCAGGCCCTTATTGTATTGCTGTGGAGCCTTGCGTTGGCTTACTTCGGTGAGCTTTTGAAGATTTATATGGTATGAAATGACGTTCTAACTCCTAAGGCTTGATGGCTAAGAGGTAGAGAGGGAAGGCTAGGGGGTAACACACATCTAAACTAGGGGATCTAAGGTAGAAAATATGGCTCAAAGGAGGTTTTAGAATTCTAGATTTTGTATGAGAATGGTGCACCAAAGGGAGAAAGATATTCTCACTTAAGCTCTTTCTCTCTTAGGCAAATTTTCTCAACATCTAACTCAAAGGGAGGGGGGTTCTATTTATAGGAAAAGGGTGGGTTAGGAGGCTACTTAGAGGTTAAGCAAGATTAGGAATTAGGTAATCTAGCATCTAAGGTTTCCTAGGGTTTTTAGAGTCTTGAAACATGTGAAGAGATGCTCCAATGGTGGATGATTGGGTGAGGCTTTAAACCACTTAAGGGGTTACACATAGATAGTAAATGGGTGCAACAGAACTAGCAAAATACGCCCTAAAGGTCAAGATGGTCAACAAGTCAAACCCCAATCTCAATTTTTGAGGTAAAAACTAGGGGTTACTGTTCATATGCCCGGCGCAACTATTTGTTGTGCCAAGCATATGCACAGTAAAACAGTGCATGAATAGTGCCTAGAAGTTGGCTCCCAGAGGTGGGGTCCACATTTAGAACTGGCAGTTGTGCCAAATCCCTAAGGGGGCTTACATGAAACTACTATTTTACCCTTTGGGTTCGGAACGCCATATCTTTGCGCACACAATTCCGATTAGGGTGATTCTTAGCCCGTTGGAAAGCTGAAGACTTCTACTTTTCAATGGTATGAGATTTGATCATAGTAAAAAGTCACAAATAGTCCCGGTGTACCACTCTTCATTCATTGCTCTGGAAAGCTAGGTTTAGGTCCGGATGGGTTCTAAGGGTCGGGATTGGTTTCTAAGGATTCGAGAAGGTTCCTAAGGGATCTAGGGTGATTCCTAAGGGTTTGGAGTGGCTCCTAAGGTCTCGAAAGGGTTTCATATATGCCATCAAAATCTCGGAGACGTTCCTTTCTCAAAAATGTATTTCGATTGGGCCTTGGGCCAAATTTGGGTGTCTACAGATGCCCCTCTTTGGTATCCGATTACTAATGATCGAATGCCAAAGAAAAGAGACATTCGAAGAGGCCTAAGGCATTATTGACGAATTCGCTGCATTCAAAACGAACTTCAAACAATAGATGAGTAACATGGTGAGAAAACGAAAGCCCTATATGTCGGGAAAAATTGTCATTTCTCAAGGTAATCAGTTTCCAAGCGCTTAGCGATATTACTGGATATAATCGAGGTGAAGCTAGTTGTGAAAGCCCAATAGCTGAGAAAAATGGTCGCTTCTCGAGATGATTTGAAGGAGTTTGATGTTCAAGGTTCATTCTGAATGCAACAACTTCGTAAGTAAGGAGGGTGATCGACCCACATTCAAAGATAGGCGCAACGCAAGTACGCAAGGCTCTACAGTTTGTGTCCAAACATATGAGGCATTGACTGCCTCATCTGACTGGTCACGGGTGCCCTTGCTTGAAGTAGCGTTTGAGGTCATTGGGTGAACCCATTGCTCCCGAAGTTTATTTAGCATGACTACCCAAGTGGAGTGATATAGGTATCACAATGCTTTTTGAGGTTTCATACCGATTTTCCAACGTGCCCCGGATCATCATGACCTAGAGCATCTAACCTCAAATATCACAGAGTAGATTCGGCCAAAATCGGGTGCCCCCCGAATGGGGACGCCTAATCCTAATCCCTTATGATAATGATCTTACAACTCATTTAATCATGCATAAATATGCACCCATTAGGGGCGATAAGCAACAAAGGTGATGGAAGTCTCGACCCAGATCCGGTCTGGATATAATTTACGAGAACAAACGACCAGCCTAAGGATACCCAGACACAAGGCGTACACTTTACAGGGATACCACGCCGATACAGGTTTTAAGCCTGCGAAAATAAGGGAAATGAACCCTTCTGTATGTATGTTCACACATAGTTTGATTGATGTGTAGTTTCATTCTCAACAGACTGGTCTCAACCAATAATCAACATTTTCATAACGGAGTTACCCGAACCTCAAACCCTTAGGGTGCACGCCCAGACAACGAAGACCAAGAGTCCACACATCCGAAATAGCTCGTGATGAATCTCAAGTTAGTCACTCATGTTCATATCAATCTGCCAACTGAGCGCTTGTCGCAAAGATTTAGCAGTGGAGTCAACTCGATCAAAACATGACCGGGATTGACACCGTTGCTCCTACTTTAAAGTAAGATCCAAAAAAATCCAAGGCGCACCTTTAGACTTAGGACGTTGATATAGCACAGCTGCATTGCTAATAAAATTTTGACATTTTACCATCATGGAATATGCATGTGCATCCAATCATATGAGGCATAGTCCGCCTCATTTGATCGGTCGCGGGTGTCCCTGCTTGAAGCAGGGTTTGAAGTCTTTGGGCGAACTCACTGATCCCTAAGTTTATTTAGCACGACTATCCGAGTGGAGTGAATAGATGTCATAACACTTTTTGGGAGTACGTGCTATTTTTCTAAAACACATATTTTTTGTTATTTTATGTGAGAATTTTTTGACTTTTTATGTTTATCATTTTATGTGATTTTTTCTTAGATTTTGAGTTATCATTTTATGTAATTTTTTGAATTTGAAGTTATTATTTCATGTGATTTTATTACTTTATTACTTCTATTTATGCAAATTATTTTTGGGATTTTCTTAATATATTTTTTTATGGATTTTCATATTTTTTAAGTTATTATTTTATGTGGTCATTTTATGAGATTTTTTGGTTTTTTAGAACTATTATTTTACGTGAATTACTCTATCATTTCATGTGAATTATTTTTTGGCTTTTTCTGTGGGATTTTTCTATCATTTTTTAGACTTTTTCACATTTTTCTGTGTAGGATCAGGATCCCTATTGATCTTGATCCATTTTATTCTTGTGCGGCTTCTTGGGCAAGTTGAATGAGGATCGACATACCGTTTGGGAGTCTACCGAAGGAGGCACTCAATCTTGGTCTTCATCAACAATGATCTTATTATCGAACAATTATACGAAAACATGCACTCATCAGGGGTAGATAAAACAAAGGGGAATGGAAGTCCCGTCCCAAAACCTGTCCGAGTATAATTTACGAGAACAAACGACCATCCAACGGATACCGAGACGCAAGGTGTATACTTTACAGGGATACCGTACAAATGCAGGTTTTAAGCCTACACCCTAAAATGACCCCCTCAGAATATATATTTAAACATAATTATTCAATAGGTAATTTCCTTTTTGACAGGTTAGTTTTAACCAATAATTGACCTTCCTCTGAGGAATCTGAAGCTTAAGACACTTAAATTCACATGAATCTAAAAACAGAGCGCTTAGCTCAAAGATTTAGCAGTAGAATCAACCTAATCAAAATATTGACCGCTTGATCGGGATTGACACAGTTGCTCCTACTTCAAAGTAGGATCCAAATATCTAAAGCGAACCTTAGACTTAGGACATTAATTTAGCACAACTGCATTGCCGATAAAATATTGACATTTTACTGCGTTAGAGCACGCATGTGTGTAGCTGTACGTGGGGAAGGTACCACAAAAATATGGCTATCTTTTTTTCTTTTTCAAAAATAAAATTTCTCCTCTTCTCTTTTTTTTTCTTTGAATAGATTGACGTCAGTGGCGAGATGCTTCATCTGATCTGTCCATCGCTCAGAGGTTGCCTGCTTTGAGGCTTTGGATCATTTGATGTTCCTGCACATTCTCAAAAAAACGTTAGTCTCTTTTTTATTCGTATAGGTAATAATATGAATCCTAATTAACAGAAGGAGAAACAAACATTTACCCACACATTTTCAATTTTCAAGATTTATGTATTTTAGATTTTTATTTTCAGAGATTTTTTATTCTTTTTCTTTGTTTTGAGATAGAAGTATGATGTTGTACATATGTACATAGACATAAAGAAAGTGGGGATATATGTATATGTATTTTTAAAGATTTTTTATTGATTTATTTTTTTTATTCTTTTTCTTTATTTTTTGAAATGGAAGTATGATGCTGTACATATGGAATCAAAAGGGCTCCTCAAATATTAATCTTATCAATCAATTCAAACCTTTTTCTTCAACATTTTTCTTTTAATCTCTTTTTTACTCACAACGCCCAAGGTGGGTTCATTGTGCTCATTTTTGGCCTCTTTTTACCCGTGACGCTCTTTCGGGTTTTCACCTAGTCCGCACAAACTTGCTATTTTTACCCGTAGAGCCATTTCGAGTTTTCACCATGTCCATCTTGCTTTGAGCCTGCATTTTTATTTTATTTTATTTTTATTTCTTTTTTTATTTTAAAGGCCATGTCATAGACGTCGATTCCATCATTGTCGACTAGATAGGGTTCTGGTGGCGCCTCACAACTTCGTTTGTGTTGACTTAACAGATACTATGACTGCTTGTGAACCTATAAAGAGGGCTTTCTTCAGGATATAGCTTGGCCATGGGTCAGGTTAGGATTTGAAGGTATGCTGGGCTAAAAAGGGTTTCCTTGATACGGCTTCAGTTTTTTTTTTCTTTTCACAACATACTTTCTTCCTTGGGGGATTTTACTGTACACGCCCATGATTCTCCTATGTTTTTTTCTTTTTCTTTTTCTTATTTCAGGCAATCTCTTTTTGAGGTTTTTCTTTTTCGATTTTTTTAGATTTTAATGGTAACTTTACTTCCCTTTTTTGTATATGTATATACACATTTTTTCAGGGAAGGGGTTTATAGAAAGAAAAGGCCCAGGCTCAAATGGGGTAGTAAAGGACATCATCATTTTTAAGGATGCTTTTTGGCTACTGTGCTTAGAATGATGACCTCTTTTGGGTGGCTCTTAAGCAGTCACGCATCTGTTTCACCGATACTTACCTTATCGCGATAGACTGATCGTAGAACCGTCGGACATATCCAGCATTGACGGACTCAGGAAGGTGGTCTCCATCCATGGTGGCGATACGGATGATGTATCCCGGTCACTTCTTGGACAACGTAAGGTCCCTCCTAGTTAGACTTGAAATTTATCTCTTTGACCGGCGTGGAGGGATGGGAAGATCTTCTTCAGCATAGTTCTCCTATCTTCAGATCTTGATCGCGAATACGCTTATTATAAGCGCGTGCGATTCGCCCCTGGTAAACTTGAGTATGACACAAGGCTAAGATTCTTTTCTCATCCAATAGATTCAATTGTTCAAAGCGGGATATCTCTCTCTCTGCCTCAAGTAGGCCTGATTCCATGAGGATTCAGAGCGATTATACTTCAACCTCTACTAGTAGGATGGCCTTGGTTCCATACACAAGGGAGAATGGTGTTGCCCCTTTAGCGGTATGGATTGATGTTATGTAGGCACACAAAGCAAATGGCAGCATTTTGCTCCAATCTCGGTAAGTGATGACCATCTTCTCGAGGATGTAGACGATCGTCTTGTTCGCAGCTTCCACAGATCCATTAGTTTGAGGCCGATAAGGGGACGAGCCATGGTATTTGATTTTGTATTGCTCGCAGAAGGCTCAGATGCGCTTGCTAGCAAAGTTTGTGCCGTTGTCTGTGATGATATTTTGGGTACTCCAAATCGGTACACAATATTATTCTTGAGAAACTTCTCGACATGACTAATCGTGATGTTGGCATATGATGTTGCTGCTACCAACTTGGTGAAGTATTTAATGGCGATGAGGATGATTCGATGTCCGTTTGCTACTTTCGGATTAATCATTCAGACGACGTCAAGGCCCCAGGTAGCAAATGGCCAAGGAGTGCTCATGTAGTGAAGATCGATGGTAGGAGCGTGTATCAGACTAGAGTGTTCCTGACCCTTGTAGCATTTCTGAACATATTTGTAGCAATCTGATTCCATAGTGGTCCAAAAGTATCCCTGTAGTAAATTTTTCTTAGCGAGCATGTGACCGCTGACGTGGGTCCCACATACTCTGTAATAGCCCGAAAAATCACGCTAAACTATGACCTCGGGATCCGTGCCCGATCGGTCACAGGTTTGACCAATTAGGAGTTCGATAGTTAGCGTAGAGTGTGATGAGTGAATGTGATGTGATGGGTTGTGTAGCTATGTGGGGTGTGTTGAAAATCTAAAGTCACATACACCTACTGAGGTGCATGTGCTCAACACACAAGCTAGGGGGGGGAGATAAAAGGGTTTAATAGCCCTAAAATCAAGAGTTTGGTTGTTGAAAGAGAAGTAAAGAAGAGAGAGAGAGGAGTAAAGAGAGTGATTAATACAAGGAGTAAATGCTAGTTGAGGAAGGGAAATTCGAGCAATAAACGTCGGATTCGACGCGTGGGATCCGCTAGAAGCAAAGCTGGAACCCTAGCCTTCCAACCATTTGATTTGAAATCAATTTGATATTGATTCAAGGTAAATTTTTGTGAATGAAATGCATAGATTGTAGAGGTTAGATTGTAGTTGAAAATGGTTTAAATCATAGGATAATGGTTTAGAAAAATAGAGGAAAAAGTGTGAAAAAAGATTGAGAAGAACAGCTCGAAAGGGACTGAATCTGGCAATTTCGATTAATCGAAATTGGCCAAGAAGTTGAAAGGTCAGAGGACCCCGATTTCGATTAATCGAATTGGAGTTCGATTAATCGACTTTGGATTTCGATTAATCGATTTGGGTATCGATTAATCGACTGGGAACCTCCAGTGGACCCCAGGGGTTGGAGGAAATGACTTGGGGAAAATCGACTAATCGAAATGCGATTTCGATTAATCGATTTCAATTTTCGATTAATCGATTTGGGATCGATTAATCGATTTTTGGAACTCGATTACTCGAATTGAGAATCGACTTGGCTGAACAGTGAATTTCGATTAATCGAATTAGGATTCGATTAATCGAATGAGAATCTCGATTAATCGATTTGAGAATCAATTAATCGATATTGACTTTCGATTAATCGATTTTGGAAATTAATTAATTGAATCAGACTCGATTAATCGATTTTGGAGTTCGATTAATCGACTGAGATAAATAATGTTAACTTTTGAGTTTGACTTTAAGATTCTTGGAGGGTCTTGGACCTTCTTTATTGCATCCTTTGTGATGTGTTTCACCTGTTATGTGGTACCATAGGTGGTACGTATGAACTAATGCACAAGGAGCCATGTGGGACCTTGGTGCGTTGAGCAAACAAAGACTTGAGGTAGGGAACACCTTGAACATGTACTTTATTTTACAAGAGCATGTATGTAGTGATATAGAAATTAAATTCAAATGTTTTATTGCTTAAGAATTGTGAAAAAGTGTGTGTGTGTGACATCCATAAGAGGAATTATAATGAGCCATCCCCAGGGGATGATGAAGTGAGGAGATAAGAGCATCAGGTGTGATGCAAGTGAATGGATACATCCCAGGGATGTATCCAAGATTGAATCATGTTTGATAGGGCCGAACTGATATAAGATAGCACACTTACACGGTGAATAACTATATGTAAGGCACCGATATTTTTGTTATTTGAGGTTTGATAGGGTACCCCACCGACGTGGCGGGATATCCACGACTGACACGGCAGGATATCCGTGACCGATACGGCGGCGAAACCGTAGGCCAGTGCGGAGGCTTATCCGTACACAGTAAGCACACCCCAGGGGTGTTGATTTGAGAAAAGTGAAACCCCGCCACCAATCCCCAGGGGAAAGGGGCTTGGGTACTATATGGTATTCCCAGGGAATACGCTAAAAGTGTCTATATAGATGACGATGAAGGGTATCTCATCGGGGCTCGATGCTATATTGCTCGGGGATTACTTAAGTTGAAAGTTTAAGTTTTGCTTTAGGCCTTTTCAGCATCATTCATGAGTAAATGAAAACATAAGTAATCAACAGTAAAATGAAATGCTTTTTAACTGTTTTCATCAATAACTGCATAGACACATCATGCATGGCATATCATAGAATATATGTGAGTGATAATTTATATGTTCAACTGTGTTTTGTTCCCTATTGAGCTAGGATGTAGCTCACCCTATAGACTATACGTCGCAGGTCCACTACTAGCAGCTGCCAAGGCTTCAGGAGAAGCTGACCCCGGTGAGTCGGACCTTGCGGCCGGCGAAGAGTTGGAGCCACCTCCTGAGGACTTCTTCTAGAGGACTCCGTTGTGCCACTTTGAGGGCTTTTGAGAGAGAATTGTACGGCTTGGTATGGCAAGCCTTGTTTTGTTAACCATGTATATATTGAGTTGGGATCATTCTTTTGGGACGAACCATCCGTGATGATTTCTATCGTCGATGGTTCGGATCGGTTCTCCATTCATGCAGAGGCGTGAGGGTAGAACTGTCTTTTGAGGAATTGCTTAATATAGATTTAAATTCTGAAATTTCATTTATTATTCTATTTGATGCTTGATATACCAATGTTCCGTGCTTAGCTAAGGGGCACGGTCAAGATGATCGTGCTGATGGCACGGGTTTTAGGGTGCCAAAATCTGGGCTGTCACATACTCCCTCGTGGATCTCCTTCATAATACTTATCACTTCACTTTCTGTAAGGCATTGGAGCAAGATGTTATTGTAGGATCGCTTGTAAAGTCATTCCCCACAAATGACGTAGCCCGCCGTAAAACGTTGAATGGTTCGTCGGTCCATCTTGGGCATACCCTCAGGAAAAGTTAGTGTCTCGAGGAAATTCTTGATATCTGAGAACCAAGGCGGCTCATCATCTGGCTTTATAGGTTCTTCAATTTGGAGGCAGAAGGCGGGCTCATTCCTTTGCTCAATCATGATTGGCTTCATCTCAGCACCATACGAAATTTCTATCATGGACGCCAAAGTCGCTAGTTCGTCGGTGAAGCGATTCCTTATCTGGGGACATATGAGAATGTCACGTCTTGAAAGCAAGCTATCAGATCCTCAAGGTGCTCATGATAAGGTTTTAGTTTCTTATCCTTCGTCTTTCAGTCACCATTTGTCTGGCATATGATCAACTGCGAATTGCCAAATACTCGGAGGTGAGTTATACTCAGATCGAGAGCCGCCTGCAAACCAGCGACACAAGCTTCATACTCAGCCATGTTGTTAGTGCAAGGGAAGTTGAGCTTGATAGAGACGGGTACATGGGATCCTTTCAGCGAAATTAGAATGACGCCAACTCCCTGACCCTCAGCATTTGTTGTCTCGTTAAAGTACATTACCCAAGATTCCTCTGCTTCTTCTGTATCGTCTTCCATCATGAACAGGATGTCCTCATCGGGGAACTCAGTTCTCAAAGGTTCATAGTCTGGAAAAGGACTATCGACAAGATGATCGGCGAGTGCCTGCCCCTTAATCAACTTTTGAGTGATGTATGTGATATCAAACTCAGGCAATAAAAGTCGTGCGGTTCGTCTAGTGAGAGCCAACTTCTCGAACAGGTATTTCAACGGGTCCATTTGGGCCAAAAGTAGAATGGCTTGGGATAACAAGTAATGGCGAACCCTCTGAGTAGCCCATACAAGAGCTTTCATTCTTTCTCCAGATGAGAATAGCGCATCTCATAATCAGTAAACTTCTTGCTCAGATAGTAAATGGCATGTTCTCTTCTTCCCGTCTCGTCATGCTGCCCTAAAACACATCCCATCAAAACTTCTGTCGTGAAGAGATACATCAAGAGTGGTCCCCCTGGCTCGGGTGGTACTAACACAGGTTAAGGAATAAAAATTTGATTTTATCGAACGATGCCTGACAATCATCGTTTCATTCAACGGGCAAATTCTTCCTTAGTAGCTTGAAGATTGGTGTGCAGATTAGAGTTAGCTATGCAATGAACCGACTGATATATTGTATTCCGCCCAAGAACCCTCTAACTTCTTTCTCAGTAGACAATGACAACATTTCAGTGATCACTTTAACTTTGACTGAGTCGACCTCAATCCCTCTCCTATTGACGATGAATCCTAATAGTTTTTTGGACATAGCACCAAATACACACTTCTGTGGATTCAAACGTAACCTGTACTTTCTCAATCTTTCAAATAGCTTCTGAAGGTTTACCAAGTGATCGCTTCACTCCGGTGACTTGGCTATCATATCATCAACATACACTTCAATTTCTCGGTGTATTATGTCGTGAAACATTGCAGTCATAGCTCTATGGTACGTTGCGCTGGCATTCTTCAGCCCAAATGACATGACTCTGTAGCAAAAGATTTTCCAAGGACTGATGAACACAGTCTTCTCTCGATCTGCCTCGGCCATCTTAATCTGATTGTATCCAGTGAATCCATCCATAAAAGAAAGCATCCCGTGCTTAGCAGTGTTATCGACCAAGATGTCGATGTGCGACAATGGGAAATCGTCCTTTGGACTCACTTTATTCAAATTTCTAAAATCAATGTACGTGCGAACTTTTCTATCCTTCTTTGGCACAAGCACAATATTGGCTAGCCACTACGAGTACTTGGACACCATGAGAAATCCCACGTCATACTGCTTGATGATCTCGTCTTTGACTTTCAGCATCCACTCGGGTCAAAGACACCTCAGCTTCTGCTTAATCGGCTTCACATCAGGGTAGAGAGGCAACTCATGCTCGACCAAATCAATGTCCAGACCAGGCATGGCCTCGTACGACCACGAAAAAATGTCTTGGTATGACCGAAGGAAGTCGATCATACTTTTTCTTTCTTCGGGAGATAACGACATTTCGATTTTGGTAATTTGGGGAATCTCCTCAATCCCTAGATTAACATTCTCGATTTCTTCAACGATAGGGGTAGGGCCATGCTCAAATTCGGCAAATCAGTTAAGGAGCTCATTGGGGAGCTCCTCTAAAGAGATATCCTAGTCCAGACTCATAACTCCTACCTCTTCTTATATTTTTCAGGAAAGGGATCGATTTTACATGGGACGGGTATTTCAATTAAGGCATCTTTTTGTGGGATTTTATTTAGAATTTTAAATGATAATATTTTTAGGTTTTATATATTTTTTAAATATTTTTGGTATTTTCATTTTCTTCGGAGATGAACCCTTGGTAGCACGAGTCTGTGTATATACAAGGTATTGCCTGCCAAGGGCTTATCTCACTTTTTATAGGTTATTTTTTTTTTGAAAAATGGATGCCAAATGTTAGGCCACTCCCCGCTTCCAGGGTTTGGGATAAAGATGTCCAGTTGCATACCTAAGAAGCCACTTCTTTACCTGTTTGGATGGAGGGTGCTAACTGATATGACTCTTTGGAGTCAGCCTCCATCATGTTGATCCCCATTTCGTCTCAGATGATATCCTCAAATGTTAACACAGTTTTATGGTGATTCACCACAGGGGGAGTTTGTTCA
Organism: Chloranthus sessilifolius; assembly: GCA_021018995.1. Taxonomy (NCBI): domain Eukaryota; kingdom Viridiplantae; phylum Streptophyta; class Magnoliopsida; order Chloranthales; family Chloranthaceae; genus Chloranthus; species Chloranthus sessilifolius. The sequence continues at coordinate 27,562,128 of CM037585.1, read as the reverse complement.
GGTACGGGTCGTCGTTCCTCGACGAGTGATAACACGGCCAAGTCTATCTCTAGGCTAGGAAGGGTGATATAGGGATTGGTGGGGTGAACCGGTGTTGTAGGTTTATGTGGGGTCAATTGGGTTTCCCCATTCCGGTCAATCTTTACAACCCCGACACTCACAAATGAAGTTCTGATATGTGACCCGGGACAAAGTTTTTCCTCTATGTGGATCCCCCTAGCTTTTGCACTGCCGTCGCACGGGCTTTCTCCTTAGCCTCCCACACCTCTTCTTCTGTGGGCTTGTAACCTAGCCCAAACCTGACTTTCTGTCTCCCCTTAGCTATGACGGGCTCCTTTCTACCTTACAATCTGGGCCCCAGCCCTCTTCCTTTTGATAGCCCCACTTTTGGAGCATAGCCACGGCTGCCACCATTTCCCCTCTGGTTCTTAGAATGATGCCCTCAATAGGCTTCGGGAGTATCGTCAATACCTCATATTCAAAACTGTGGAGGTCGACATCCTCAACCGTGTGTGGTACATCCAGTATATTAGGTTTTTCAATACTATTAGTGGCCTTTTCTTTCCCACTGTACCCCTCTCCGATGATTGTGATGATCTTATGCCCTGATGCAAACTTGAGTTTTTGGTGCAGTGTGGAGGGTATTGCTCTAACTTCATGCAGTCACGGGTGCCCTAACAGTAGATTAAATGAGGATTTGATGTCCATCACTTGAAATAATATGGAGGTCATTGGCCTAATTAATAGCTCAAGATCAACTTCTCCCATTATCTCTCTTCGTATGTTATCGAAACCTCTGGCGCTAGTTCTCATGGGTCTTAGCATGCAATGATCTACCCCAATCTTGGGGGCAGTTCTCAGCGGGCATATGTTTAACACAAAGCCATTATCAATCAAAACCTGTGAGATTATCATATTTCCAGACTCAATAGTTATATTTAAGGATTTTGAGTGACTTTCTCCTTCCTCCGGTAGATTGGCATCCGAAAAAGAAATGGCATTCGGGGCCATCACTTGACCAATTATTTGCCCGACTTCATCCGTGCTAACCTGAAGTGACACATGCGTGTTCTTTAACACCCCCATTAATGCTTGAAAATAGAGTAAGGATGTCATCAATAAATCCCATATAGTAATATGGACAAGCATTCTTCTCAGCTGAGTCTCTAGTATATGTTCTCGACTCATTTTCTGGAAAGGATTCATTGCGCTGTCTTTCTTTCCTTTGGGTTGGGCTTGTGCTGCTGTCGGTGCTTTCGGTTGCTTTGAAATCTTTTCGGATCGGATCACGAAGTCCACTGCCCCTTCTTTGTGGCTGCTAACATTGATATTTGTTTGTTCATAACTCAGCAGGACCTGATGAGGATCATAGGTTGGTCCCGAGATCTAAAATGGTATAGCAACCGGTATCAGAGGCACTTGCACTGCGGGCTCAGGAGGTGTAGGCAACACTTGATTTACCTCAATGATAGCTGGTTGGGTGGCAAAATTAGGCCAGATGGGGGTGGTAAAGCTTGTGAGTGGTGGCGCCGGGGGAAAAGGGGTAAGGGTAGGCCATTGGTAGCTGATGGATGTCAGCGGGGGATTGGGGGTAGGGGTAGGCCATTGGTAGCTGATGGGTGTTGGTGGGAGATTAGGGGTATGATGGGCTACTGGGTAATTGATGGGGGTGGTGGTGTATGGTTGATATGCATTTATGTGTAAATAATTGACGAGTGTAGGTGATCGAAAATAAGCCCTCAAAATCAAGGGTTCAATTTGCGAAATCTGGTTGGGAAAATAATCTGACAAATTCAGCGGTTCAATCACCCCAATATTCCTTTCTTCAATATTTCTCGGCAATGGCGCCACATAGCTCTCCCGATCACTGTTGTAATCGGATGGGTCAAACTTGAACTCCTCATATTCTATCATCCTGATGGTGGGTCTAGGACCTGCTTCTCCGGTAAGATGTGAGGGGAATAGCACCTGATGGATATTTGCATGCCGGTTCACTTGTGAGGGTGCTGGTGGAATGATTTTCCTGGCATCGATTAAATCTTGGATTGCGTGCTTCAATGAGAAGCAGCGATCAGTCGGGTGACTCGGGCCCTAATGAAAATTACAGGGAGTGTTAGGTCATAGCTCTTTGGGATCGGGTGAGGAGGAGGTTGCGATTGACAAATAATGACTAATACCTTTTCTATTAGTAAAGGTAAAAGTACACTTAATGATTGCCCCAGGGGTATAAACACTTGATCATAGCGGGCTCTCCTATGCTCTGGAGTCATCTGCATTCCTTGACCGTTCCCTGCTCTTTGTATCTGCTCAGTTCTGGCTGGTGCTAGTGGGGCTACCTGAAATTGGAACGAGTTTATATTACTATTGGGCCTAGTATTGGCAATGTTCTGGACGTCGACCCGGGTTCTCTTATCGTTCCTCTGTTCTGAAATCCTCCTAACCCCACTGGCTCCACTTGGTACATTTTTATTCAGACGCCCTTCCTTGATAGCGTCCTCACAATGGTTGGTATTTCTTACCAGATCAGCAAAGTTAGACTATTGCTGGTATACCAAAAAGTCTGAGATCACTGGTAGAGTATTCTTGGAAATTATTTTGATCTGCTCATCGTCAAGTATCCTGTTTTTGACTTGAGCTGCTAGTTCACTCCATCACCCCAAATAGTCGTTGAAGGTCTTATTTGGGTTCTGCCTCAGAAGGGCCGAGTCAGACTTACACGGTTCAATGTCTATGTTATAGACATATTGTTCTTGTAACAAGTGCGTTAAGTCCTTCCACGTTTTCATCATAGATGGTTCCAAAGATGTAAACCACCTCAGGGTTGGACTAGCCAAACTTTTTTGAAAGACCTTTATTAGTAGTCATTCGTCCCCTCCATATTGGCACATGTCCCCGAATAGGACTTGAGGTGTGCAATAGGATTGTCGGTGTTGTTATACTTGTCAAAAGTCGGCATCTTAAATTTGGGAGGCAAGGGGACCTCAGCGAACAGACACAAGTCGGTGAAGTTCGTGACATAGATTTCAGAACCACCCATTTTCATCAACTACTTTTGTTTCTTGTCTAACTGTTCTTTCAGCTGTTTTGACTCCTTAGATATGGGGGCCACTTTCTCGGTAGTTGGTTGGACTTCACTTTGGGCTACTAGTGGGTGGGAAATGATAGGATGAGGGTTAAGGTTGGTCAATGTCCCAACATAGGCTCCACTGTTCCTAATCACGTCCTCTTCCTACTGCTGGTCGGCATAGTGTGCAGTGAGGGCAGGATTCTCTTGCTGGTGTTGCATGAACTGGATGGGAATGACATGAGTAGGGGTTGGGTGAGCCCGTTGGGGATGAGGGAAAGTTTGTTGGGTGATGGGATGAGTGGAAGTTAGATTTTGGAGTAGGGCCTGATGAGGCCATTGAGCATGGGAGAAGGTTTGAAGCTTACTTTGGGATGGAGGGATATGGGTAAACTGGGATTGATGTAAGGCATGGGTTTGAACTGGGTATGAGAGTTGTGAATGAGTGAAATTCTAGAGGAATTGTGATGGGTATGGGTGTGAGGCTCCAAGGTTTTGTTGGGCTTGCTTTTGGGCCATGAAACCTTGGGAGGGTTGGGCCACAAAGCCTTTGTCATTATAAGTTTGGGCCATGGGCCCTTGATGGGTTTGGTCCATGGGCCCTTGGTAGGTATGGGCCATGGGCCCTTGATGGTTCTGGCCCATTGGGCTTTGATGGGTGTGGGCTATGGGCCCTTGGTGGGTGTGGCCCATTGGGCCTTGATGGGTCTGGGCCATAGGCCCTTGGTGGGTTTAGGCTATGGGCCCTTGATGGGTATGGCTCATTGAGCCTTGATGGATCTGATCCATTGGGCCTTGATGGGTCCGAGCCATGAGCCATTGGTGAGGCTGGCCCATTGGGCTTTGATGGCTCTGGGCCATGGGTGCTTGGTGGGTCAGGCCTATTGGGCCTTGGTGGGCCTGGGCCATGGGCCCTTGATAGGTATGGGTTATGGGGGTTTTGGGTCATAGGGCCTTGGGACATGTGGGGAATGGAGGTTTGGGCCATTGGGCGTTGAGGCATATGGGTAATGGGAGATTGAATGTTGTGGATGATGGGAGTCATGAGGGAGTGAGGCATGGAGGCTTGATAGGGTATGGGATGGATCCATGGGTGTGTGGTATGGATGAGAGGGGATGTGTTGGGAGGCCTTCCACCTATTTTAGGCTTGGACCATTTCTTCCATCATGACCATGGAAGGGAGATCAATGGAGATGAGTTATTTGAAGTTTGAAGGGGCATGGATGGGGTGGATGTGGAGGGTAAATTGGGCATGATCCTGGAAAAATTTGGCATGACCCAGGTAGGAGATGGGATATGGGGTGGATTGGAGGAATGAGGTGGGACATTGGAAAAGGGGGATGGGTTGGAAATGTATGAGGATGGTGAAGGGTAAGGTGTGGAAGTTTGGAAAGAATCGGGCATGGCCCCAGTAAAAATGGGCATGACCCGAGTAGATGGGGGAATTTGTGAGAGGTTGGATAGGGTGGAGGTGACATATGTGAATGAGGGTGGATAGGTTGGATAGGGTAGGAGATGGGATATGGGGTGGATTAGAGGAATGAGGTGGGGCATTGGAAAAGGGGGATGGGTTGGAAATGTATGAGGATGATGAAAGGTAAGGTGCGGAAGTTTGGAAAGAACCGGGCATGGCCCTAGTAAAAATGGGCATGACCCGAGTAGATGGGGGGATTTGTGAGAGGTTGGATAGGGTGGAGAAGACATATGTGAATGAGGGCGGATCGGGCCTATATGGGGAAGATGGAAAATGGGGCATAGATGTGGATGCGGGAAGTTGAGTTGCTTTTGTCATGGATGGGGATGGGAGATGTGTCAGATTTGGCATGGATATAGGAGGGGGCATGGGCATGGTTTGTGAGAAAGATGGGGAAGGGGGGGTTGATTTTGGATATTTTGGGAAGTGGTGGTTGGAAAAATGGGGGCACCAAAGGACCCGGTAATTGTAAATGGGGATAGGGTGATAGGGTGATAGGGATAGTGGTGAAATTTCTCTCGAGTGGGAATGGGTTGGTAAATGTGGTGGGGATGAATCGGGGCCGGCGTATGTCGAGTCCACTACCCATGACATCGTTTGTTGGCGGGTTGGGTATGGGTGCCTTGGATGGGGCCCGTAAACCTTCTTCCTCCTTCTCCTACAAGATGACGGAGGGTACGTTGATGCCATTGTGCCGGCACCAATCAAGACTTTATTTTTAATTTTTTTGGATTTTTATAAGTGAAAAGGGAAGGAGGGCTTCGGGACCTTTTGAATTCCCTTCTCAGGTGGCTCTCGTACCCTAAATAGGTCCCACGACAAATGTTCCAAAGCGCTTCGGAAGAATCAAAGGGAAACCCCTTGATCTATTGAAGACATGAAAACCAATGTAAACAACCCAATCCCCCGAAATGAGTCAAAGAGAAGTCACCTTCTTTTGACTGGTGGGGGCGTATTGGGTGTCGGAGATGGAGAGGCACTAAGACACTAATCGGGGGACTCGGGATGTGGAAAAGGCCACAGATTCGGGCTGCTGCTGTCCAAAACAGACTTGGCGCAACTAATACATGCGTCAGGTAAAAAATGCCCCTATTTTAAGCTGGCGCAACTATTAGTTGCGCCAAGGTAAAACTGGCCGGATTTAAAGCTGGCACAACTAATAGTTGCGCTACTGTTAATTCCGAGATTTTTGTACTGGCGCGACTATTACTTGCGCCAGGCTATAATGAACTTTAGATTTTTTTGACAGTAGCAAACAGCAACCCGAAATGAGTCTCTTTTTAGTTTTTTGTGGAAGCTGGGCTTCCGAGAACTGATTGATTTTTTAGTGAATCGTTCTCTCCTCACCGAACCTAAGGGTTTAAGTCCGATATAACTCGCTAGCGCGCTCCCTAAAGGGTGTTAAGCTTGTAGGAATAGGTGACCCACCCGATATACTTCCAGCGCAAGTGCCTTCTCAGATACTAGGTGGGCTGAGACTTTTCTAGATCATCACCATTAGGGGTTGCCGCCATATTAAGACCCGGGTGGTTGTATGTGTGCCTAATAACCCAACCCTTTAAAAATCTACCCCGTAAAAAAAAATTTTGATTAAGTCCCCTTTCTTGGTTTATTTTTAATTTTTTTTTTCAAAAAATTTTATGAAAATTTTCTTAAGTTCAAAAATCGTGGGTGATAATCCCGTGCCGCTACTATGAGCTGGCGTCGACTGTTAGGATATGATTGCACAAATAGGTCCGCCAATCGGCTAAGACACTTTAAATGACGTAAAAGTACAGGAATTTAAATGCAAAGCGCAAGTAGGCTCGCCAATCGGCTAAGGCACTTAAAATAACAAAAAAGTAAAGAAATTTAAAGACTATGCGCAAGTAGGCCCGTCGATCGGCTAAGGCTCGTAAATGATGTAAAAGTAGGGGTAAGTAAAATGACGTAATCGGAGGGGTGAGTAAAAATAAAATAAAAAATAAAGAGGCCAAGTTCAAGGGGAAGCTCTATTAGCTAGTCCCCAGTAGAGTCGCCATCTGTGCAATCGTAAGATTTTTGACTATCCCGTCGCGATAAGGTGCTCGCTAACAAAAATATAGAGTTGCCACCCGGAGCTTTTGGTGTCTTGAGAAACCTAGATTATTTTTATAAGCACTAAAGTGCCACAAATATGACTCTGAATCCGGTTTACGTCAAAGGCTCTTGGGTAGGGGCTTCGGTTATCAATTAGAAAGGTGTTAGGCATCCAATCAATCCGCTTAATGCGATCTCTACTAATGACCAAAATAAAAATAATATAAAAGAAATGAAAAAGGCTTCCTCTTGCCCAAATAGGTCTAAATCCCATTTGTGTCCCTCCGTTCCTACCAAAAATTCGACGGCATAACGGCATAAATGGGAGGATAGAGGAATAACCGAGAAGGTAGAGGAATAGAAGAGAGAGCCAGAGCTCTCGGGCCCTTGCTGCACCACTGTGGAGCCTTATGTTGGCTTACTTCGGTGAGCTTTTGAAGGTTTATATAGTATGTAATGAGGTTCTAACTCCTAAATCTTGATGGCTAAGAGGTAGAGAGGGAAGGCTAGGGGATAACATACATCTAAACTAGGGGATCTAAGGTGGAAAACATGGCTCAAAGGAGGTTTTGAAATTCTGTATTTTGTATGGGAATGGCCCACCAAAGGGAGAAAGATCTTCCCACTTAAGCTCTTTCTCTCTTAGAAATTTTTTTTCAACCTCTAACTTAAGGGGAGGGGGGTTCTATTTATAGAAAAAGGGTATGTTAGAATGCTACTTAGAGGCTAAGCAAGATTAGGAATTAGGTAATCTAGCATCTAAGGTTTTCCTAGGGTTTTTGAAGCCTTAAATATGTGAAGAGGTGCTCCAATGGTGGATGATTGGGTGAGGCTTTAAACCACTTAAGAGGTTACACATAGATAGTAAATGGGTACAACAGAACTAGCAAAACATGCCCCAAAGGTCAAGATGGTCAGCAAGTCAAACCTTAATCTCAAATTTTGAGGTAAAAACCAGGGGTTGCTGTTCATATGCCTGGCGCAACTATTAGTTGTGTCAGGCATATGCACAGTAAAACAGTGCATGAACAGTACCTGGAAGTTGGCTCCCCGAGGTGGGGTCCACATTTATAACTGGCGTTACTATTAGTTGTGCCAAATTTTAAGGGGCTTACGTGAAATTACTATTTTGCCCTTCGAGTTCGGAACTCCATATCTTTGCGCACACAGCTCCGAATGGGGTGATTCTTGGCCCGTTGGAAAGCTGGAGACTTCTACTTTTCAATAGTATAAGATTCGATTATAGTAGAAGTTCACAGCTAGTCCTGGTGTACCACTTTCATCCATTACTCGGAAAAGCTAGGTTTAGATTCGGAATGGGTTCTAAGGGTCGGGATTGGTTTGTAAGGATTCGGAAAGCTTCCTAAGGGATCTAGGGTGATTCCTAAGGGTTTAGAGTGGATCTTAAGGTCTCGAAAGGGTTCCATATATGCCATTAAAAGCTTGGAGACGCGCCTCTCTCAAAAATATGTTTCGATCGGGCCTTGGGCCAAATTTGGGTGTTTACAATACAAATCTGTGTATATTAGTAGGTAGCAGTTTTTGTTTTGCTTTTATCTAAAAAAAAATATTCTTTTAATTTTAGTGAATAAATATAGGATTAGTCTAGAGTTAATCATTATATGCAATTTATGATAGAAAAATTTCTCTTGAAAACTTTATAGTCTATCTTAGCAACAGTTCAACAATCAAAATAAAATAGTTGCAATTCCTTTATAGCACTTTTTAACATTTTATCAAATGAATGTTTGAAACTATATGATTAATTTAAACTGTAAAATTTAGATCATAATTTCAAAATTATAAAATCACTGATATCTTAAGCTAATATATCCTCTTTATATTCTGAGAGAGATTGTTTTATTCAAGCTTAAAATTTTCTTGAAACTTCTTCTGAGAAATCTCATATTGCTAAACTTAGAATCAAGATACTCTGTGATTATGATGATTTGTTTCTTTAGAACTGTCTGTTAAATATATCAAAGCAATAAGACATCCATACTAGTAAATCATGAAAATGATCAAAGGCCATCTTTTATTTAAATCAGAGCCAAAACAGCCAAAATCCCAAGAAAAATTTATCCTTTGAACCCATATTAGAAGCTTACAAACCCAATTTCTTTGTACCAATATTTTATAAACCTTTAACCATATATACTACTCAAAGCTTTCTATCTTTAACCCTTATAATTTCTGAGAGTTTAGGATATAGAAAAGAAGGGAAGAAGAGGGAGTGAAAGGAGTATGAGCAATAACAAATAAAGGATCTACTGAAAAGGGTACAGCTAAGAAGAAATATAATTGTATGAAAAATGTTGAAAAGAAAAGGAAAATCGTAAAAGACGATTTCATGAAAAAAGAAGCAAAAAGCTTCTAACTGAAAAAAAAAAGGGATTTATACAAGAAAGAAAACAGAAAGAAAATTGGGAAGAAGTTATCCAACTTTCTGGAGACTTACTGAAATAGAAAAGAAGGAAAGAAGATAGAGAATGAAGAACTAAATTCTCATAAACTTTTGAACTCTATCTGCCTTTCTTTGAAACCTTTTAACCCAAAGCCCCATTACAAGCTGGAGAAAAGACCTTTGTGATTTATGATTTGTAAAAGTATGAGTCTAGTAGAGATGTATGAAATAGATACTATGAATGAACGAAAAAGTCATATGATCAGTATTGATTATCTATTATATGAGATTTACCTTCTTAGTTGATTGTCCTTTGAAAATTATCATACATATCATAACGAAAGAACCAAAATTTTTTATATTTTTTTTTTGAGAGTATGCCAATAGTGAGAGTGTGAATGAAAATGTTTTCTAAATCTCAAGTTTAGAAAAATCTATGATGAATAAATTTTTCACTGATATGCAAACACTCTATGCTGTATAGAATTAAATTACTGAGTTCTGATCAAGGATAATTACCGTGATAGAGAGTAAATGTGAAGGATTTGAAATTTTTGAAAATCATAACAAACATATGATGATTAATTTAATTAGTAAGGTAGATTTTTGAAAAATATATTTTGAAAATTCCAAAAATATTTGAAGTATGTAGGTAACTTCAATGAAAACCTTCAGGCGACTACAACTCCACTAGGGATCACATAAGGGTTTAAAGGTTTGTTGCATCTGCTAAATGTAATCGTGCTCCCTACGAAAGTGGTATTTAAATTTATAGTTTAAATATTTTATGTTTCCTTGTTTGCTAGGGACTAGCAAAGCGTAAGTTTGGAGGCATGATCAGTCACAGAATTTACCATTTTATCACCATTAACTTAGTAATGCTAGGACTTAGTTTCTTACTAATAAGTTAACGATGTACAGATATTAAGAAAAAATAATAAAAGAGAGCCAAAGTGTCAATATTCGTCAAAATGAACTTGAAAAGCAGTAAAAAGAGGATTGAGCAAAGAAAAGATAATTCGTCGCTGCTGAAAGTCAATAAATCATACTTTACGACTGTACGCTAAAGTTGAAGACGAAAAGAAAGTGAATTAAGAAATCGTAATTTACGATTCTTCAAAAGACGATTATTCAGAAAGAGACAAAGGAGTAAAATGAGATAAAAGAAAAGAAATCGTTTATTATAAGAAATCGACTAGAAAGAAAGCTGTGTGAAAATGAGAAATCGTGATTTACGATTCTCTAGAAAAAGAAGAACAATCGTAATTTACGATTGTGTAAAGCTTTTCTAGCCGCTACATCTGTTGCCGCTGCTGATCACGTGAATGAAGATTATCACCGCCATGCACTGAATTAGAAGATCTCTAAAATTTGAAGTTTGGTGAATCACAGATCTGAGAAGATTGATGAAGATAAGCTCTTAGAAAATCTCTGTTGCTGAAATAAATGAGAACAATCCAGAAGCACATCTACAGTTGAAAGAAAGGAAGGATAAAATTAGGAATTAGAGTCATATTAGAAATCTTTTAGTAGTTTCTTTTATTAGAATTAGAAGTCTTTATAAACCGACTCTTTATGGTCTATAAATAAGAGAGCCTGGTGTAGGAATAGGGGATTGAAGAATTTCAGCATCAATTAACAACTAAGGTTGAATTTTCTTTCGATCAGTAGTATAAAATAGTTAGAGTAGATTAGATATCAGAGGTTTCTCAAGAGTAATTGACAACTGTTATTGGGTGCTGAAGAATAGTATAGATATCCTAGTTTCTCATAAGCAATTGACGACTGTGGCTGAGAAGTAAAAGATATATTTACTTTGCTTTCTAGTTTAGATTTTATTTGCTTTATTTACATGCTTTGTAAACATCTTCAAGTTTTAATTTAAATTGACGACTCAGGTTGAGATTTGCAAATTAGTATAACAGTTTTTACTTTTCCATCTTCAATTTTCTTGAATTTGATTGATGCCCAGATTTTAGGAAATTATTGATTAGATTAAATCTGTGTTAAGAAATTTTAGTTTTTGATTGACACCCAAATTCTAGAAGACTATAATACGGTGTAACGATACTGTTTATTTTTATAAATATCCGATGGCTGAAAATTGAGATTGACAACCTCAATCTGAAGGAAGATTATGATTTATTTTATGCACTTTAGATTAAGAAATCATTCTTTTATTCTTATTTTTTAAGTAGTTTAAAACCTTAAAAGATAAATATAAACTTTAAAATATAAATATATAAATAAGATAATACTTCTACATGGGAACGATCATATACTAGCTCTACAATTTCTATTGTATGCTTGCAATAAGTTAATTCTTAATTTGGCATACATAGTAAGTCGATCAACAGTACATAAGAAATAAAGAAATGTCAAAATCATGCATATCATTAAAATCACATCTTAATTAGACACACTCCAATCCTAACGTACTTCACTATACCTCATAAATATAACGTATCATATTTCAATGACACATGCGTCTGTATATTGCATAGGGGTACATACTTCTATTCCTAATATGACATGTGTCAGAGTCACTGCTCGAACCTACCATGTGAGGGTCATCATAGTAGCATACCACTATAATATATCGCCCTTTATATCATAACATATCATATCATACACCCTATCCAGTCTCAGGGGCGGCCGACAAGCGTACGTGTCTCTAAAGGTGAGAATAACATACCTCATAACATATCTCATACTGTCTTCTGTGAGGCTCGTCTCGACTGTAGACGTTGGATCTTTATTGTTGCTATATAAGGAACGACACATAAATTTAAATTCTTAATTTTATGCTGGTGTGCACAGCTATGTCTTATTATATATGTATCTTATCTTATCTTATATATTCTTTCTTATCATTTTCGTACAACTTGAATCTAGAGTGAGTTATGGTGCGATAAACTTTACTAACCCACACTTTTCAAGGGACCAATTTCATATTAACCTGGATGTATTTTGTGTGACAGCCCATATTCCTATAGAGGTGTTGTATCCATACATGAATACCTACATTTCGAGTTCTATGTAACCGTGAAAGGAACCTCACTATTACGAATGCTTAAGGTCGAGTGTTATATCTTATTCCTTAACTTAATCTATTATATTTAAACTTCATGGTGATAGGGTCACTATTTATGCCACCATATACGAGCTTACACTGAATCCACAATCGTTTCACTCGTCATGATGTCCCATACCACCAAGAGTTTTGAGGCATACTAATACGGTGTGATCCTCACTTCGATACCATCTCAACGAGTCACCATGCCTAAACGTAGGCATGATCTCACATACTCGCGTATATGACCTGACATATCTATAAAACGTACAACATAACAATTATGGAAACATAGTCTTATCTTACTAGTGAATTGATTTGAATTCAAAGATATGTTATACATATATATACAACACATTAATACGATTATAAGATGGGTATAGTTCTTAGTGTATGTGTGATCGAGAGTATGAAAGGTTTAAGTTTGACTTCACAGATGACATCGAAATCCTAAACTTTCCATATCATTGTGAAGATCGCATCAGGGTGATAAAAATAAATATATAATATACTATAATTGGATAAATATATAAAAAAATATTGCGCTTCAAATTTAGATCTATCATGACCATCAATTGAAAACTCAATTTTAAGATTAACATGCATTAAGAATTTTTTGTCATAACACATCAAGGATACATACTCGATACTCCGCCATAAGATAATGATGTTTCGCAATACCAAACCTTGAATCAGGTCTGAATCGAGTCCCACCATTGCTGACACAACGGATGTTCGTTATGAATCCATGAACGTCCGTCGAGCACAACAGTGGGGTATATCAACTACGGGCGTCCATCTTGAGGCCTATGAACGTCCGTTGAACATAACTATGAGTGTCCTTCCTGAATCCACGAATGTCCGTCAAACACAACAGATGTCCATCGAACACGACAAAGGAGTACCCAAAATATGGATGTTCGTCCTGAGGCCTATGGACATCCGTCCTGAAACCCGCAGACGTCCATTCGACACGCATCCCATCCAATTAGAGCCATATCAAATCGATTTGGGGTCGGTTCCACCATGGAAATTAGGGCTTGGGTAGGGTTGGACCTCCCTGCCAATTTTCGGCACCGTCCAGTCGGTGGTTCGCCGATGGAGATAAAACAAAATGATGATTTTAAAAGATAAAACAAGAATATAGATCCACGATTACTAATTATGCAGATCTATCATATTTATAAGAAATTAGAGTTTAATTAGTTTTAAACCAGTCGATGCGCACCCTACACGACAGGATTTGAGAAGAATAAAGGGGATTAATGGGTACCCACTTGTTGAAGCGTGAACGATTGATCTTGTAGTGGTTCGGGTTGAAAAGATCAATGCCCAAAGTTTCGGTTATTTCAAGTTTTCTTTTTCTTCTTCCTCCTTCGATCTTGTCGATGGTTGAGTGGGAGATTTGAGAGAATAAGCTAGAGAGTTTTGAGAGTGAGGAGTTAAGAGAGCTAGGGTTTCTTAAAAGTAGATGGTGAGAGAGGCTAGAGTTTCTTAAAAAGAAAAGAGTTAAAAATGTGAGTTAGTGAATTTATAGAGATTTCTGAAAAGAGGGTAGTTTCTGGTGTGGAGCGCTAACACAATGCACAATGTGGTACATCATCTAACACCATTAAAATAGTCAAAATTGGTCGAGTTATTACATGCGCTTCCACAAAAGAAGAGGATATTAGTTGAGTTATTGCTCAATCGGTGCAGTATATTGTTAGGCATCAAATAAGTGTTGGGTGCTCACATATATTAATAAATTAATAACAGTTATTATGTTAAAAAAATAAATTTTGTTAGATATCATGCTTCTCAATAGATCTATTATGTCACTATATTTCATTCCGAGCAGACAAAATAATGCAACCCCGACTCAAGCAAAATGCATACGATTGGACCCTATAAGATGAAGACAATACGACCTAAAGCGGTAAACCATAAGAAAGATGCATATGCTTGAAGGTTGTTCACTTGGTTTGAATACCTTTGAATTGGATGGAAGGTTGTGTGATATTACTGACATGAGAAGCATCTACATTGTAGCTTTGAACAATTAATTATTTTTAGGGTGACGTTATTTGCACCTGTTTTTCTTGTGAAGAGCACTCTTTCCGAGGAAAACAATGTTGACTACCTTGAATTAGACGATGGAGATCATTTTTCATCCCAATCTTCCACAAAATAAATTTTGAGATCATGGTACACCTGTTAGAAGTTTACTTTTGGGGATGTGTTCCACGTGGAATAAATATCTAATAGTCTAATATGTGCGACATGATCTCAAGATCTATTATACGGATTATTGGCATGAAAAATGATCTCCATCATCTGATTCACGGCAGTCAACAATTTTTTCCTGTGAAAGAGCATATATTCTGGAAAGATGGCTGTGAATAACCTTCCCTTATTTTTATTTATTATTAATATTTTTATATGTTAATATGATTCTATTTTTATATGTTAATATGATTCCATTTTTATCATAAATTGATGGGTACCTTTGTTTGCGCTCACTCATTCTCTGAAAGCGCCCACATCCCAGACCCTTTGAAAATCATTGATTGCGTCTGATCAGATGATGAACGTCATGTTTCACCCCGTTATTCCACAAAATACATCTTGAGATCATGACTCATCTATCAGACAATCATTGCTTAATTCTGTGTCACAAATTCACGTTTGAGTGTGATGTGTGCCATATGATTCAAGGGACATTTGTTTTGGGATCTGTGACATATAGAGTAAAAAAATGATCGTCTGATAGGTGAGCGATGATCTCAAGATCTATTGTGTGGAGTATCATACTGAAACACAATCTCCATCATCTGATCCAAAGTAATCAATGGTTTTGAAGGGGTTTAGGACGGAGGCGCTTTCAAAGAATGCGTGGGCACAAACAGAGGTACCAAACTAAGATGAAGTCTTTATCGTTTGGGATTTTGGTAACCACTTTGTGTTGCAAGGATCAAAATTTCGGCCGAAATGACCGAAATTTCGGTCCAAGTCCCCACTGAAACAGAAATCCAAAATTTCGGATTTTTTGTATGGGAACCAAAATTTCAGATTTCGGGAAAAATTTCGAATTTCAGTTTCGGTCATGCTCGAAACCGAAATTTAATCAAAAATTTTGATCCTTGTTCTGTTGCGCATTAATGAAGTCTACATAGTTTGGGATTTTGCTACAATCAGCATGAGTTTTCCTAGCTTGTACCTGATAGAATGAAAGAATATTCTTTCAATAGAAAGGAATCAAATAAGTACCAAATTTTGAATTCGTATCTCTTTTATATGTAGGTAATATATATATATATATATATATATATATATATATATATATATATATATCATTGAAATCAATCAATGTATTGACTTTGCATCAAACAATATCTTTTTTGAAACTTTTTTTATAAAATTGATCTAAACAATGCACCCAAGATCCGCATGGCATTGAATCAGTATTTTGGGTGCCATGTGGAGTTCCACATGGATCATTGGGGTACGCTCATAGTACACCACTAGGGTATGCAACCCTTTTCCATATATCAGTTTGCCGAAATTTTGAATCATGCATTGGAAGCATGGTTTGATATCCCAAAAATCCGAGTTGTCTAGGACACCTCTGAGACCGAGAAATCTCCTGTCGCGGCAAGATGTCTCGCAGAGATGGTGTGATATGCGGAGACAAAAAATTTATTTATTTTTAATTTAAATTAAATTTTATATTGATAAAATATTTATAATTATTATATTTAAGTTAAAAAATTAAAAAATATTTTTTATAAAAAATATATAAACATAATAAAATTATTTTAATTAAACGTAATAACGAAATTCTGGGAATATGGGTAGTGACCCTAGTGGGTACTTTCTTTTAGGGTACCTTTATTTACAACCTAAGATTCTTCCTTCTCAACCCTAGATTTACATGTATAGACCTTTGACTATTGTGAATCGGACAATGGAGATTGTTTTTTACTCTAATCCTCGACACGATAGATCTTGAGATCATGGTTTTACTTTCATATGGTCAAATTTTAATTTCACATGCCACAACTCCAAAAAAGTGATCCGAGAACCATATTTGATATATGCTCATGATCATGTTCATTTTTTTGGATGTATGCCATATAAAATCAAAATCTGACCGCCTGATGCTAGGCCCATGATCTCAAGATCTGTCTGTGTCAAAGATTGGGCTAAAAAAGAATCTCTACCAAATGATTCAAAGAAGTCAATTGCTTAAAGATATAAACACCCAGGTTGAGAAGGAAGAATCTTGGATTGTAAATACAGCGACCCTTTTTATTAAACAACTCAAATCACACCATATCTCGCCCATCTCAGACGAGATGCCCAAGATTGCCGAGATCTCGTATATCTCGGCAAGATTTAGTGTGATTTGAGGCCCCTAACGATTCACATGTGAATCTCGTACTACCAGAGCCCGAGATGTCTCGTCTCAGACTATAAAACGTCTCAGGCGAGATTTATAGTATACCAAATTTGTGTCTTGCTCTTAGTTTGACTTATTTTATTATTATTTTTTTTTTTATAAGATTCACCTTTTATTAGTTTGATACCAACTCGTTCACCTAAAATTAGTATGTGCCTTGTTGATAAAATTGGTATTGATAATGGCTCCGAGGTACGTAGTTCACTACGTTATCGTAAAGAAAATAGACGCCCCCACTCCATCAGATAAACGAAGATGTAATAGTATTCTTAGCGAATCTGCCTTCGGGATACAACAGAGCCCGATCTTGCCAAAAATCGTATGTTCTTTTCTAGATTACACTTTCTAGAGAAAGAATCTGTCACATAAATTTTCTGATATATAAAAAGATTCTTAAAAAAAAATAAAAATGTAAGAAAAGAGGAGAAATAAATGTTATCATTATTTCTGTTGTATTTTTTTAACCTAGATTTAATTGTGTCTTTCCGTAGAGTTGTATCTTTTCACATTTACAGTGAAGATATGCCAAATTTGTATCTTTTCAAATAATGATAAAAAGATAATGGTAAAGAGAAGATCGATTCACTTGTGTCTTTTTAGAATGACGGTGAAAAGATGCAAGACTTGTATCTTTTCAATTAAGGGTAAAAAGATAAATCAAAATTTGTAAAGGCACTTTGGAAAGAAATTATTTTATAAATTTGCCATTAAATTATTTTATAAGTTTGTCATTAAATTATTATCAATATATAATAAAATATAATGATAACTATGAACTTAATTTTGAAAATATATATGTAACATGCCCTGTGGGAGTTATGTATTTTGCCTGGTAAGTGTGTCATTAACTCATGATCTAAAAATCCTTATTACAAAAGATAGAGAGTAGGAAAAGGGATCTTAGAGAGTAGGAAAAAGGATCTTTATCATCATAGATAAAGTAGTTAAACTCCATCTAAAATTAATAGCTACCATCAAATCTAACCCTATTAACCGACATTTAATCACCAAATTTGTATTTACATGATTTTATTTCATTAAATTAAACTTTTGATTTTACATTTTTATTTTTTATTTTGATGAAAAAACTTTTGATTTTATTTTATTAAAGTGTGGTTTAACTATTATGCTATGTGTCCATTAAAAAACATAGAAAACTATTATGCTATGTGACACATATCTATTATTAATGTAAAAATCAAAGAATTATGCCTAGGGTCTGAGTGTGCTGGCCCGAGTACCTGTCAGGCCTTTAAATGGGCCGGTCTTAATTGGACTTCTTGAAGCTAACCCATACTAGCAGGTCCGGCCGGTACAAAACAGTTTTGAATCGAGCTTACCTTACCTTCTTAGCCAATATCCGGCCCATGGTAGTTGGGTCACGTCACGGGCCGCTAGCAATTTCTATTAAAAAATAACACATTTGAAGGAGTCGGGCTGAGTTTGGGCCGGGCTTAAACGGACCAATTTTTAATCAGGCTTTGAGACTAGCCCATACTCGGCCCTACTTACTAATCAGACCAGTCCGGTCCTGGCCAACCCATACATGCATTGGGCATACATGCCTTACCCATACCCGGCGCATTGTAGGCCGGGTTGGGCTCAAGTGCGGCCCATTTAGACCCCTAATCATGCTTATAAGTGACCTTTAATATGGACCACCAAAAACTAAGAACAATGGTTAGTGCTAGAGTACAAAGATTATTCAAATCTAACAAAAAGAGTATTCTTTTTTAGTCCATTTTCCTTCAATGTATGATATATCACTTTTAAGGGATTGATTATCTACATCTTAAATCATTAATGGTGTAAGATCATTTAAACACTATTTTAGTGTTTAGATGACAGTCAAGAGACACTACAAAAAAACAAATTATTAGCGGCAGTTTTTTAGAGCAAAAAATTGCCGCTATTAACAAAAAACTATTAAAGACTATTAGCGGCAAGGGTATTAGCAGCAGTTTGTTGTTAATAGCGGCAATTTTTGGCTGGCGTTAATAATCTTATTTTTTTATATTGAGGGTCGGGTTTATTAATTTTAGATGACATTTGACTGCTTTGTATCAGCCGATAGAGATTATTTTTTGACCCAATCTTTTGCACCAATCTTGAAATTAGGAGTGTCAAATCATACGAAATACATAATTATTCCACAAGACACAGATCTATAAAAGTGGCTTGAATACCAAAAACATGAGAGCTCGTGCTCAGCTCACCTATCTAACACTAACTCGGAACTCGTAATAACTAATTGTGATTAAATAACGGACCTCAAGGAGGCAATATTGTGTGCCTTCCACGGTTGGGCTACAAAATTTGATAAAGAATATTCTTAGAGCTAGTTTTGACAGAAAATCTAATTAGATCATCAATGGTGTTACCCTTAGAGTGAAAATATCCAAACTAGGGCTACAGATTGTATGTTATTCGTAGCCTTACTTTCAATTAGGGGCATCCTCCAATAGCCCTAATTCTCGGATAAAGTCAAAATTTTGGCTATATGGGAAAATAGCATATGCCTTTACTTAGACCCAATCCGATGGTGCACCGATCCGACCTGGCCAGACGAGATGGTAATTCGACCCGATAAAATAACAGGTTGGGTCAGGTCAGATATCGTGCCAACCTGACCCATTGACAATCCTAACTAAGATTTACTAATAGGCTGCTGGCTCGTGGATCAGAAGGTTTTAATCATCAATCCAAGGTTGCACGAGATGGTGTAGATAGGATTCAGCTCAAAGATCACATTGATCAACTTGTCAAGAACAAATATTAGCCTTCAAGGGTTGTCATAACAGTTTGGCGGCCAGAGTTTGCTCCCCAAGGTCACGGCTTATTAATCAGGTGTAGGGATCGTGGGACATGTGGAGCTCTACATTCATGGGGATTAGTCCAAAGGGAAGTTGCATAATAAAATGGTAAAAAAGCAATAACCTCTGGCACTTGTCAAATCCAACAACAAATTTCCTCGAGTAATCAAAGGGGAAATTTACCTGACCGACCCTGTCAGATGTACCTTTTACTGCAGAGACCCTATAGTTTTACCTTTACCTGAATCGACCCGCTGCGCGCCGAAATACCGGATTTACCCTTAATGTAATAAATAGCCGCCTTTATCAAACCCTTCACTATTTACCTTTTTACTTTTCTACTTTTTCGTTCGAAGTCGGTGGAGAGGCGGTCGAGAGTCGCTAGCATTCCGTTCTTCAATCTTCAAGTTACTAAATCTGTAAGTAGCTAGTAAATAATTAATTTATGTTGATTTTTTTTTTCCTCTTTCGTCGGTGCACATTTTGAAGTAAATTTTATCGTTATCGATTGTATAGACAATCGATATCGATTGTATCTACAATCGATAATGATTGTATACTCAATCGATAACGATTGTCTATACACGATGGTGAAAAATCACTTGCTGGTGATGATTAGGGATAATAACGAAAGCGATTACATATGCGTACGAAAGCGATTGCATATACAATCGATAGCGATTGTATATGCAATCGCTATCGATCGCTATCGATTGTATATGCAATCGCTTTCGTATGCATATGCAATCGCTTTCGTTATTATCCCTAACCATCACCAGCAAATGATTTTCCACCATCAGCAGCAAATGAATAATCCTTATTATCCCTATCAGCCCCCATATTTTCCAATGTCAAACGACGGTGATAAAACACCTTAAAACCTACTATAACAAAATCAAGTTCGATCTTGTAAGGGAGGACCCAACACCACCACCAGAACCAGATCCTCTTCAGTTCCTTTGGGACGAAAATAATGAAGTAATAAAAATTTTAGCGAAGGAAGAAAAGAATAAGAAAAAGAAAAAGAAGAAAAAAGGAAAAGAAATTGGACAATTGTATATACTGTCGATTGTTAATGCGATCGACATCGATTGATTCAACAGTCGATGACGATTGTGTACACAATCGTCATCGACTGTTTAGGGAATCGGTGAGTTTTTTTATCTAACCTGATTATAAACATTCTCTTTCAATTTTATTACAGTTCATATACAGAAGCCGGCAAAATGGTTGTACAACGTGCTGTTGGCAAATCTTCTCCTACTGGCATTTCGAAGATCTATGAAGACGCTATCCCGCAGCGAAAGGAGATGCTAAGTGCATCAGTTTTCAGGGGAATATTTCAAATACCAAAGGGTGTTAGTTTTGCTAGAGATGTTGTGGACGCCATGTTATGTTTTTGGGTTGAGAAGAACCACTTCCGAATTGGGAGGAGAGATGTCTATCTTCGGGAGATGGACGTTGCCTTAATTCTGGGCCTTGTAGTTGTTGAACCCCAAGAGTATTCCCCTTCCATTAAAGCACCTTAAGTGGAAACAATTCGATACAAATATTTTCGGGGACTAGCGCCCGGAAAAATTCTGCGGTTTCATATTGATAGTGGATTGAGGCTAGCGCAAAGTGATGACGACTTCGTCAAATCGGTTCTTCTTTTTGTTCTATGTATATTCATTTTTCCCGGGTCTCATCTTCAATTGTCGGAAGCCCACGTTGAACTCGTCGATGACGTGGAAAATTTCCGAAAATTTCCAAAAAATCCCATGGGGTCTCTACGTCTTCAAAGACTTGATAGAGTATATAGAGAAGGGCGTGGCAAATAGAAAGACAGCCGACAACGATAAAGCCCTTAAGTCATATAATATTTATGGCTGTATGTGTGTACTTCAGTGGTGGGCCTATGAGATGCTGCCTGACGTCTCACCTCAAAGAACGTCAATGCTAAACCCTTTTCCCCGATTGTTGAAGTGGGCGGAGAAGCCCCAAACGAGGAATAAAGGCTACACTCTTGCGAAGATGGTCGACAGCAAGGTATGATGTCGTTTTAACTAATTCAAATATGTAAAGGTAAACTTGTAACAACTTTAAAGAGTAATCTGGAGGATCCCGATTACCAAATCAATCGATATCGATTGCCTACGTAATCGAAAATGACTGATTACGGAATCGGATCGATTGATTAAGCAATCGTTATCGACGACCTACACAGTTGGTATCGACTTCCAACACTATCGGTGTCGACTTCCTACACAATCGGGATCGACTACCTACACAATCGGGGTTGACTGCCTACACAATCGGGATCGACTACCTACACAATCAGGATCGATTACCTACACAATCGGGATCGATTACCTACACAATCGGGATCAACTGTAAATGGAATCAGTTTCCACTCTTTAAGCAGTCTTTAATTTAGAGTGATTTTTCAATTTCTGTAAATTTTTCTATGTTATTTTACAACCTGTCCTTTTTCGTAACAGATTAGCGCTCCCCTCGAACCCGTTACCTTCGAGTTGGACATACCACTCGTAAGGGGTTATCAGTGAGTTTTAAAGGCTGTTGGGGGGGAAATTGGGGGGAAGAGGAAAGAGGTTGAGGAGGTCAAGAAAGTTGTGGAAGTTGAAGAGGAAGAATTTGAGGATGAAACAACGTCTGACGAAGGCTCTTCGTCAGATGAGGTCCAAGGCCAATTAGACCGGCCTAAAAGGGTCGCCGTGAAGACAACCAACAGTACACCATCCTCCTCTAATCAAGAGTTGTTGAGGAGGATTGATGCTTTGGAGTTGGATAACTTGAAACTCAACCAAAAAGCCAACCATTTGGAAGAGTTAGTTAACCAATTGGTGGAAGGGAATAAGCGGCTAGTGGAGGAAAATATGCTCCTCCGAACACAATGCAACTCCTTTGAAGAACGGCTCACTTCAAGGGATGTTCAATTGCAAATGACGGATCACTTCAACAAGTTGATCCGGAAAGAGTAAGGAAAAATTATAGAACTCCTTCAAACGATAATGGAGGTGACACCCAAGGTATGATTGGCAGTGTAGTCTGCTTTAATTCAATTTTTTATTTATTCGATTGTTTATCGATCGTATTAACAATCGATAATGATTGCATTTACAATCGATAACGATCGTATGTATAATCGATACCGATCGTATGTACAATCGATAACGATTGCATTTACAATTGATACCGATCGCATTTACAATCGATACCGATCGTATGTACAATCGATACCGATCATATGTGCAATCGATACCGCTTGTAAATGCAATCGTTAAGTGATCGGTACCGAATGTAAATACGATCGATATCGATTGTAATTACGATCGGTTTAGATTCGAAATCGATTTATATTGTTTTTAGAGGTCATTCTGTTCTCTGTTTTTCTTATTTATCAATTTTATGTCTTTCGATGTTCAGGATGGTGCTATTTCAAAGTTGCTATCGGAAGTGTCTCTCTCTGCCGATATTGGACCAGAACCTGCTGGTCCAGCCGACCAGGGATCAGCAAATGTGGTACCAGCTCCTCCTGCCCAAGAGGAGTTGGCAGCAGCTGATAACCAATCCCATAATGATGATAATAAGGGTGGTCCGGCTAGTGATGAGCAATCCGAGCAGCCAGTAGATGCTCGCCTAAGGCCTAGGATTAAAGCCAAACAAGTTGCCTTGAAGCCTAGGACAAGAAAAAAGTAGGTGATAAAAAAACCGCCAACCGAGACGATGCCCCCTCCTACGGTTGAGCTGACAGATGAGCAGAGGTTCATGAATGCCATCTGGACAGCTCCCGAAAAGGATGCCGAGTAAGTTACATATATTACGAATTTGTCCTTTTTTTCGATGATAGTAACAACTTAGTTACTTCGTTTTGAATTAAAACTTGGCCGTTATGTTTCATGCAGCATCTAAGCAAGCTCCGTGAGTGATTATACACTCCGGATGCATACGTTCAAATTTCTGGAAGGCACGGCATACTTAGATAATCTTGTAAGTAACCAAATCTCTCATATTCAATTTAAAAAGTTATTTTCTTTTCAAGTTTTCTAAAAGTAACGACTGATTAAAAAAAGGGAACGATTGCTCAGATAGTCTAACTCGATTGTTTACACAATCGATGACGATTGTGTACACAGTCGATGCCGATTGTCTAGACAGTCGATACCGCCTCTCTACGCAATCGCTAACAATTGTCTGAGCAGTCGATACCGATTAGCTAGACAATCGTTAACGATTGTCTGAGCAGTCGATACCGATTAGCTAAACAATCGTTAACGATTGTCTGAACAGTCGATACCGATTATCTAGACAATCATTAACGATTATCTGAACAGTCTATACCGACTCCACATTTATTGAAATTTGTTATCTTTTCAGATCATGGGAACCTACCTAAGACTTTTGGAAGTCATGGATGACGCTGCTCATCTTGAAGTTGGTGATAAGTTCTTTCTGATGAGCCCCACTGATTTGTTATATATCGCCATGGATTATAACGATTTCAAATTCTTTGTTGAAACTGAAAAACTCAACCAAAAACCGATGGCCATGCAAATTGAACGGTGGGTTGCCCTTAAGGAAGAAACCAACCCAGGCAAGAAGGTGCTCCAAAACTTCTTCTTCAATAGGTTGAGGAATCTGTGGGCTCACCAATACAACACGGTACATTACGTTCTCTGCAAACTTTGTTTATAATTTCCACCATTGTGTCCTCTAATATATTATATTATTCATTTCAGATATTTATCCCAGTCCATAGCCACGCTCCTTTGCATTGGGCCCTTGCGATTGTTAAGGTTTTAGAATGATAGGTAATGATCGTTGATCCAATTTTGGATAGGCCCTCGAAGGACAAGTATCCCCTACAAATCAACATTCTGGTAAGAATTGTCCACACCTTCAAAATTTTCTAAACAATCGCTAACGATTGATTATACAATCGTTAACGATTGATTATACAATCGCTAACGATTGCCCAAACGATCGACAACGATTGATTATATAATCGCTAACGATTGATTATACAATTGACAACGGTTGATTATACAATCACTAACGATTGAATATACAATTGACAACAATTGATTATACAATCGCTAACGATTGATTATACAATCGTTGTCGATCGTTTGGGCAATCGATCACATATATTTCTAGATATTTTTTCTGCTTAAGTAGCTTATCTTATCAAACATTATCTGACATTACACTTTTCAAAACAGACCAAATATCTTCCCGCGGTTTTACATGTACACGGAGATTCCACTGCATTGGAAGCTGTGACCTATCCGTGGTCAAGTTCTGATTGCAAGGTCAAACTGCGCCCGAAAGCAATGGTTGGGACTGTGGGGTATTTGTTTTGAAGTACATAGAGTACTTCATGTTGGGGAAGAAATTCGACTTCAGTCAAGGCAATATGAGTTAGATTAGGGCAGAAATTGGACAAGCCCTCGCTAAATTTACTGTCGATGGAGAAGTCGAGAGAGCTATGGATGAAGAACCTACTACTGATGCAGTAGCATCCTAGTTTATTTCAAAAGTTAAAATTGTATTAACTTGAAGGATTATTTGTAAACGAAAAATTTTAATTTTAATTGTAAAACAATCATGTTTTTTTTTAATTTATAATATCAAGTATGTAAAATTTTTAAATGGGCTGCTTAACATTATGTGGGTTATGTGCTTGTCGCAGGCTTTATTAAAGTGTGCTCAAGCAGTCCATAGCATAATCAATCGATATTGACTGTCTGTGAAAAACGTTTGAAAATTTTTAAGAGTACAAAGCTTGCCTTAAATTCGAAAATCAGGTTGGATACAACCCCAATAAAGTTACAAGTCAAACCCAATTCTTACCAGGGCTATCTATCAACACTTCTTTATATTTTTTAGGGAATTTACATCTAGTGGGAAATTTAGCCGACTTCTTGTACTGTATCAACCCATGGGACCAATTGCCGTGCAACTCCGGCGATTATTGCCATACTCATTGCACCTGCCACACTATAGGGCCCTAACTTCACCCTTAGACCTTATCCTTCTCTTTTTCGGACGGCCGGCTTGCTTTCGACAATTGTAGGGTGATTTTACTTTCATATTTTTCGGCAGTTGCTCAGCTTGGAATGCCCATTAGCTTTTATCGAGGGTGGGAAGCCATTGTTCGTCGTATGTTTGTCTAAAGCAAGCAGTGAAAAATCACTTCTCACAGAAGTTATGGTAATCGTAACTTCTCCGATTGATAGCTGCCATGGCATGAGAGCAAGGCAAGCCATGAATAAGCCAAAGGCGGCAAGTACAGGTCTTGTGTTCTAAGTCGACGTGATAAATGAAATTTCTGGAATTGACCTGAAATTGATCACGCCCGTATGGCTGAGCTCTCTTCCTACCGGCCCATTGCAGTACCTTCTTCATATGCTCATCTGCTTTTGGACAGAGTATGGTGGTCCATTTCTTAGATATCTCTCTGCGCTTTAAAAAATGATCGGCGACTTTCTCTCTAGTAGTTCTGATTAGGTCGATAATTGGTCTCTCTTTAGCTATCTTTAGTACGCTGTTTAATCTTTCGGCATTATTCGTAGTCAGATAATCATATTACCTTCCTTTCATATGTGCGCGTGCCCAATGCTTTGGGTCTATTTTCAAAATATACTCTACAGCTCGAGGATCAGCAGGATCTTCCTTCATTTTGTTAATAAAATAATCAAATTTCTCTACTGAATATGTACGCGCGGCGCACCACCATAAGCCCTTCACATTGTTCTTGGGATACTTGTGTTATAAATTTTGTGTCATATATCGCACGCAATAGTTGCGGTGTGCGTTAGGGAAGATATGTTTGACCACCTTAATTAAACCCTTCGACCTATCCGTGATAAAAATGAAATCTTTGGTACATTCACCGATCACGAACGCACCTACTCATTCAAGAAACCACATCCACGTATCCTCTTCTTCTAATTCGATGACGGTAAATGCTAACGGTAATATATGGTCATTACCGTCTTGCCTTGAGGCAATAAGTAGGATCCCTTCGTAACGTCCCCGTAGGTGTGTGCCATCTACAAGCAGTGTGTGACGAAGTGTACTACGGTAGCTTCCGATGCAGGGGCCGAAACTCTAAAAAAATCTTTGAAATTTACCATCAAGCGTTAGTTGAAAGGATATTCATACATTAGGATCTACCCTCTCCATCTCCTTCACGTAGGCTGGTAGATCCATAAATTGTCGTTCCCAACTGCCTCTAATATCATTAAGGGCAAGTTCTTTCCCCCTCCAAGCCTTAGCATATGAGATTTTCACATTATAAGCGTTTACAATATCAAATATTATCGATGCCGGAGTATAGTCGAATCCTTCCATAAGTTTCTCCTGTACATAATTGGCTACGAACGAGATTATTGCATTACGGTGACCGTGCAGTTCGATCTTAGCAGCCCCGCATGTGTGAGTACTATTGAACGTCTTGATTTGGAAAGTGTCGAGCTCATTTAATTTAAACGCATGTATTCACCATGAACAACCAGTTTCGTAGCATGCGGCTGTCACTCGATAATTAGCGATTTTTAAAGGCCGAATTTGAAAGTTTTTCTCCACCACGTGCTCTTTCAATGCTCTTTGAAATGTTTGTTTATCTCTGAAGATCTCTCCAACTTCAAACGTCCAATTCCAATATTCGGTTTCCACCTCTTGATCGGAAGACTCGTCCGATGTCTCTGACACTTCGTAAGCTCCATCTACTAATGAATTATCAATACCCCTCGTAAAACATTTTGGATCATCTTTTATAAACCCATCCGATTCATCATCATAATCTTCGACGTTCTCTTCACCATCAGTATTTTGAGGTGGTTCACTAGATCCTTCTTCATCGAAGGGGTTCTGATGTGGTTGACTAGGCCCTTCACGGAATGGGTCATGACATGGCTGACTAAGCCCTTCACCGAACGGGTTCTGACATGGTTGACTAGTCCCTTCACCGAAGGGGTGATTATATGTATGAAAATATGGTTGAGCTCCTTCATTAATTGTCATCGATGGCATAGTAGAACATAATTCGTGAGTCATTCAAGTTGTGAATCCACCGAGAAAGATATAATGAAAATCATCTTCATCCCCCACTCTTAGAGATGTGTAGTCTAACTCTTGACTACAATGTGCCCCATGCATATTTTGTAGTGGGTCATCATATGATTCAACTAGGGCATGATTTAGATCAATAGTTGTCTTCATGGCGGATATGTTTGTCGCAAAATCGCCGTCATCACCTAACTGAATAGTATCATATGTAAGTCCTTCCTCCTCAAACTTACATGGCTGGAAGGAATGGTTACTCACAAAATCAGTCCCACCTAGAGGTACATGTTCAGCTTCAAATCGGAAGGAGGATGGTTCTTTAATGATGAATACCTTTATAATGTCTGACCTGGATTTATAAAACGAAAATTGGGTGGCCAAATCATCTGAATCCAAAACGTCGGCAAGCACAGGGGTGCTCACTATCTTCATAGAGAACTTTATGAAAATTGTTTCATCTGCTCTCGCAAAACTGACAGCAGAAATTTGCCTTCTGAACCGTTCATAAGATACACCCGTCGAAATTGTAATAACCCTCCGGCGGCCACCTTGATACAAACCATCATCGTTTACAATATGGCCATCAAAGTGACAGAGAAGATGAATTTCCACACCAGACATTGCCTCTTTAAGAAGGAGAAGAAAGGAGTCATAAGACGGATGAATATGATAAATTGATAGCAAAACAACTGATATCCAATCGGTACCGATTGATAACTCAATCGTTACCGATTGAGTATCCAATCGGTACCGATTGAGTATCCAATCGCTACCGATTGATTATCCAATCGTTAACGATTGCGTATCCAATCGCTACCGATTGAGTAACCAATCGTTAACGGTTGCATATCCAATCGGCACCGATTTCAAATAAATGCAAGAGCTGGTCGATTGGATATCCAATTGATATCGATTGTTTATGAAGTAGGTGACGATTGGATAAGCAATCGTTAGCGATTGGTTACTCAATCGGTAGCGATTGGATACGCAATCGTTAACGATTGGATATTCAATCGAAGTATATCTTACAATCGACCAGCTCCTTGTGACGGGGCCAATACTCGAGCTTGTGGCATGGTGCGTATGGCACGACATGTGGTGCCAGGAGGGCACGCGACATGGGGCCATGTTGGCCTTGCGACGTGGTCGCGCTGCGAGGACACGACACGGTCGCATGAGGGTACAACGCGGAGCGTCACGGTCGCGACACGGACGCGACATAGCCAAGGTGGGCTAGCGACGCAGGAGGCGTTGCGGTATGTCAAACCAAGGGGTTTGAGGTTCTCCTGCCATTCTGGCTGAATGACTATTTTACCCTTATATAGGGGAAGGGAGCTTGAGAGTTATTCCCCCGCACACGGGGCCTTGCATTGCCAGAGGGGGTGCAAGTGTCTCCTAGGCCTGAAAGGGTGGGCCTAGGACGTCGACGCAGCGATGCCGTGTGGAACCCGGGTGAGGTTGATGTATAGCTTCGGACTACGCGTCGCGGTGCATACGGATGGGCAACCTCGCGTGAGAACACCAAGGCTTTATGTGGGACTCAGTTGAGCACGGCAGCATGTGGGCTAAAGATGAACGTGTGCTAGTAATTCGGAATGCACATGAAGGCAAGCTGCGTGGGACTCAGTTGGGCACACGAGCACGAGGCACAAGGCTGTGGGCTTAGTTCGGCAGGCGAGCGAGGTACTAGTGCAGTGCACAGGGTGAAGCTTTAGCAGGCTAAGTTAGCGCAGCGATGCAGATTGGCATGTCGTAAGGGGCACGATGAGCCGAATGGTAGGCCGTGAAACAGAGGCAACCATGTTAGGGGAGTTCCCGTCCTCTAGGCGGGTGGTATCAGAGCTGATGTGCAGATGGGTTGGTTTCGTTGCACTTGGTAGCAAAGCACCGCGCGGGTTGAAAGCGCGTTGAAGGACGCTCCCGCAATAGTTGGTATTAGAAGTAGGCTGACCTAGCGAAGCGTGCGTTAGGTACCGCACGAGATTGAGGTTGCGGAAGTGCGACCCCGTGACATTTTGGTATCAGAGCCAAGTTCGATCCAGAAGCGATGATGCTATGAGCAAATTGGTGCGGAGGCACGCGATGTGGTGTCAAGAGGGCACGCGACATCCTTGAACAACTGGTGCGGAGGCATGCAATGTGGTATCAAGAAGACATGCGACATCCCTGAGCTAGTTAACAGGTGGGGGCCTTGTGACAGCAGAACCAAGTTGACCCGACCGGGGTGACACTGGGGAGCTAGTGGGAAGGTGCGAACCTAAGAACTAGAAATGTGTTGCTAACAAGCTGAGAGGATTTTGCGGGGTCAGTTCACTGCGATCATGCGTCAACGAGGACGTTGACATTTTATGGAGTGGTGGAGGATTTGACGGGGCCAATATTCGAGCTTGCGGCATGGTGCGTGTGGCACGACATGTGGTGCTAGGAGGGCACGCGACATGGGGCCATATTGGCCTTGCGACGTGGTCGCGCTTCGAGGACGCAACACGGTCGCATGAGGGTACGACGCGGAGCGTCACGGTCGTGACACGGACGCGACATAGCCAAGGTGGGCTAGCGACGCAGGAGGCGTTGCAGTATGCCAAACCAAGGGGTTTGAGGTTCTCCTGCCATTATGGCTGAATGACTGTTTTACCCTTATATAGGGGAAGGGAGCTTGAGAGCTATTCCCCCACACACGAGGCCTTGCGTTGTCAGAGGGGGTGCAAGTGTCTCCTAGGCCTGAAAGGGTGGGCCTAGGACGTCGACGCAGCGATGCCGTGTGGAACTCGGGTGAGGTTGATGTATGGCTCTGGACTACGCGTCGCGGTGCATACGGCTGGGCAACCTCGCGTGAGAACACCAAGGCGCTGTGTGGGACTCAGTTGAGCACGACAGCATATGGGCTAAAGATGAACGTGTGCTAGTAATTCGAAATGCACACGAAGGCAAGCTGCGTGGGACTCAGTTGGGTACGCGAGCACGAGGCACAAGGCTGTGGGCTTGGTTCGGCAGGTGAGCGAGGTACTAGTGCAGTGCACAGGGTGAAGCTTGAGCAGGCCAACTTAGCGCAGCGGTACAGATTGGCGTGTCGTAAGGGGCACGATGAGCCGAATGATAGGCCATGAAACAGAGGCAACCATGTTAGGGGAGTTCTCGTCCTCTAGGCGGGTGATATCAGAGCTGATGTGCAGATGGGTTGGCTTCGTTGCACGTGGTAGCGAAGCACCGCGCTGGTTGAAAGCGCGTCGAAGGACGCTCCCGCGACAGTTGGTATCAGAAGTAGGCTGACCTAGCGAAGCGTGCGTTAGGTGCCGCACGGGACTGAGGTTGCGGAAGTGCGACCCCGTGACATCCTGCATTTATTTACAATCAATATCTATTCACCTTTTCCAAAAGTTAATTCGATATGGTTTACACTGGATCTGAACATACCTCGCGTCGGAATGGGAAACTGCAGGATCTTCAACTCCGAATGGCAAAATACAGGAGCTTCTTCTTCGAAACCTCTATTTTCTTCTTCCAGTTAGCAGATCTGAGGCAGAAGACGTCGTCACCTTCACCACCTCTTTAGCGCAGATTAAAATGAGGAAAAAGGGAATGTATTTGGGTTAAAGAAAGTCAGAGAAGGGGGTAATATGGACTTTTTATTCTCCTTATGGTCGACTCGGCTTGGAGCTGGTCGATTTGGGTAAAGGTGAAACTATAGGGTCTCTGCAGTAAAAGGTACATCTGACAGGGTCGATCAGGTAAATTTCCCTCTTATTATTGTGGACGTAGCCATGGCAACACCTTTGGCCATGGACGTGGTGGCTGTAGCCCTGTTTGTTTTCTATCACATCTGTGGTGACACCAACCACACTGCCAATGAGTGCTACTTTCACCTTGATCTTTGATATCACGAGTTCATCCAATCAACAAGCTTACATTGTTGTTGGCCCTTCGGTTGCCTGACTCCAACAGGCATGTTTATATAACTTTAATTGTTCAAGTATTTTTTATTTGGAGCCATTAGTTGCACACATTTTTCAAGTGATTGCACCGAATTGAATGAAATACTTAATATTTTAGGGGCATATGATATGTAGAAATGTAATATGGGCCATCTGATTTGAATTTCATTATCAATAGGTCTCTCATACATAAAATTGGAGCAAAACGCGATACTTATTTTGTGATCTATTATAGTCAACTGTTGAATTATATAATAGACTTTGACTCCATTTAATCAAATGATGAAAATTATATCTTGTTCTAATCTTTTGCAATTGACATCTTTAAATGATGGCCTTCAAATCAATCGACTTAGATGGTATTTTCACATAATAAAAGTCGCCAAACTTATAAGTCTTTCTTTTAAATTCGGTGCAATGACTTGAAAAGTATATGCAAGTAATGGCTCCCATTTTTAATTTGTCTTGTGAATCATATGGAGAAGAGCCATCGCCTCCATTTTACTTGGTCACAAGGTAAATTTACCCTATGAAGCACAAATATGAGGTTGTCACTAGCTTTGTTGCCTTTAAATCCCTGGTGGAAAACCAACTCCATCACAAAATCAAAATCTACTGCTCTGACACAGGCGGAGAATTTATTAATGAATCCATTGCATCCTTCATCAAACTAAAATGGTGTGGTTGAGGGAAAACATCATCATACCATCAAAATGACCCCTGATTGATTTTAGCCCATACCTTGATTTTAAATAGACTTTTGGTACTAGCCTATACTTGGCCCGACATACTACTCGTGCCGAGTCGGGCTGGTCCATCTATATTTCAGGCCTGCCTACCTACCTTTTCCCAAACGAAGCCCATTTCGGGCTGGACCAGGCTCAAGCCTTTGAGACCCTACATAACAGTCTACAATATAGCTTAGGGTACCTCTTTTTGCACCCATGCATTTTCTGAAAGTGCCCACCTCCCAAGCCCTTTGAAAACCATTAATTCTTCTTATCAGATGATGGAGATTTTTTTTCACACCGATCTTCCACACAATAGATTTTGAGTTCATGTCACACCTATCATAAGTCCAATTTTGATTCCATTTGTCATAGATCCCAAAAAATTTCCCTTAAATTGTTAATTGACTCTAATTTGTTTGGTCGCTCGAGCGGGAACCAAATCCTCTCGGGCAAGGTGTGCGCTCTTCAAGAGCGATTTTACGGGTATAAGTCTTTCAAGCGAGTTTGGTTCTTACTCGAGTGACCAATGCACGGTTCAAAGGAAAAAAGTTTTGGGTTTTAGTCACTCGAGGGACTGTAGTTCCCGCTCGAGCAACCCACGATGTCAAGTTACATGCCGACTCCATTTTTTGGGCAATTTCTCTTATGTTAGAAGTAGCATTTAACACTTCTGTATAAAGGCAAAACTCAGGGACGAATTAGTAGAGAGAGATATTATTGTAAAGCTTTGAAAAACCTATGTAGGGTTTTGAGGAGAGCTTTGGTGAGACTTGAGTGTTCTTATATTCTTGTGTGATCATCAATATAGTCGATTATCGCTGTCAGTGGACATAGGCATATTGTCGAATCACATAAATATGGTCTCTTGTATTTTTGTGGTTGATTTTCTTATACTTTGTATTCTTATTTGATCGTTCATCATGAGATCGTTGGTTAGTTTGTGAGCTTTCGCGCAACAAATTGATATCAAAGAAAGGTTTTTGTTTTACAATCAGAGATGACATCGAAGTCCGTAAAAGTTTTGAATGCGAGGTTCGAGGTTGAGAAATTCGACGGGAAGATCAATTTCAGCTTGACAAGGGCTGCACAAGGCATTGAAAGGGCGCTCAGATAAGCCGACGGATATGTCTTATGGTGATTGAGAAGAATTCAACTTCAAGCATATAGTACAATTCAACTATGTCTAGCGAAGGAGATTACGTACAACGTAATACGAGAGAACTCAATAGCCTCACTGTAGGCCAAATTGGAGAGTCTCTATACGACGAAATCTCTCATGAGTCGTCTATATCTTAAGAAGTAACTGTATAAGTTGCACATAAAGACATGTATATCTCTCAACGAACATCTTAATGAATTCAATAGAATAATATCTGAATTATTAGATATTAGAGAAGAGGTTAAGGATGAAGATAAAGCACTATTGCTTTTGTCTTCCTCCCCGATTCCTATGAGCACCTTGTTACTACGCTATTCATGGTAAGGATACTATTGAACTGGAGTCGGTTACAACGACATTGCTTTGTAACGACATGAGGAAGAAGGGTTCTGATAGTGATACACAAGCAGATGGCTTGTTGGTTAGGGAGAGAGCAGATGACCGTAAATCCGGATCTAAATCTAAAAATAAAAAATAGTAGAATGCTACAACTGTCACAAAAATGGTCACATTAGAAGGCATTGTCTATATTACAAACAAAGAGGGATGATGTTTAAGATAAGAAACAGAAAGGGGTCGTTGATAAGTCTGGTATAGCAGAACAAGCTCCAGATGATGATGGAAACGTGTTGTCAGTGATTTCAGATAAATACTCGCAGAATGCATGGATACTTGATTCAGGGTGCTCCTACCGCATGTGTCCAAAAAGGGATTGGTTCGCGTCTTATAAAGAGGTGGATGGTAAAAAAGCCGAGAAAGTTAACTTTTGTGAGCATTGTGTCTTCGAGAAATAGTGTAGGGTTAAATTCAACACAGCGGTTCACACTACGAAAGGTACACTGGATTAATTATATTAAGTTGTATGGGGGCCTTCAAAGGTCTCTTCTAAATGTGGTGTTAGATACTTCGTCTCCTTCATCGATGATTACTCTCGGTATGTATGGATCTATATGATGAAGAGTAGGGATGAGAAGTTTGAAATATTCAAGAGGTGGAAAATATTGTTTGAGAATCAGACTGGAATGAAGGTCAAGCGATTAAGAACCGATAATAGTGGTGAGTACACCAGTGGACAGTTTTAGGAGTTCTGTGAGGAGAACGGTATTGCTAGGCACTTCATAATGAAGAATACATCGCAACAGAATGAGATAACAAAACGTATAAATAGAACTCTACTTGAAAAGGCAAGATGCGTGTTATCCATTGCGAGATTGGATAGAAAGTTCCGGGCCTAGGCAGTCAGTACAACGTGCTATCTAGTAAATAGATCATCGTATACAACAATAGACTGTAATACTCCGATTGAGATGCAGTCAAGGAAGCCTGCAAATTACAATGTATTGAGGGTGGGTTTTTGATTGCACAACTTACTATCAGGCCAAAGATAGTAAAATTGACTCACGGGCTAAGAAAACGATTTTCTTAGTGTATGCAAATGATGTGAAAGGATATAGGTTATAGTGTCTTGAGCAGAATAAGGTTGTAAGTAACAGAGATGTGACCTTTGATGAATCTGTTATGCAAACTTCTAGCAAACAAATTATAAAAATTAGAGAACATGTGGCGGAAGATCAGTTTGAGGTGGAGTTAGAAACTCTTACAGTTATTACATTAGAGGAAAGTGTAGAAACAGTTCAGAAAGTTAAAATAATCATTAGCAGGTGGATGACTCAAAAAGAATATTAGAGCACCAATTCGCTATGATTATGAGGATATGGTCGCCTATACGTTGATGTTGGATGACAATGAATCGTCTTTATTCAATGATGTAATCAATGGTAGATTTGCAAGGGAATAGAAGACCGCAATGAGTGAAGAGATGAATTCTTTTTACAAGAATTAAACTTGGGAACTGACAGAGTTACCTAAGGGAAAGAGAGCAATTGAGTGCAAGTGGATTTATAAAAGGAAAGAGGGTTCTCCAGAAAGTAGTTGTGCAAGGTACAAAGCACAGTTTGTAACAAAAGACTACATAAAAGGTAGGCATTGATTCCAATGAGGTGCTCCCACTAGTTGTGAAACACACTTCAACCCGGGTTTTGTTATCAATTGTAGCATAGTTGGACTTACAGTTAGAGTAACTCGATGTGAAAACAACGTTTCTACACGGCGAACTGGAGAAGGAGATTTATATGAACAAACCTGAAGGGTTGAAGTCTCCTGGAGAAGAAATGTTAGTGTGTAAAGTAAAGAATTCATTGTATGGGTTGAAGCAGTCACTGAGATAATGGTACAAGACGTTTGACACGTTCATAGTGGGCCAAAATTATATTCAAAATGAATACGACAACTGTGATTATTTCAAGAGGCTAGCAGATGACTCATTTATTTACATTTTCTTTATATTGATGACATGCTCATAATTTCAAAGAGTATGGTGGAGATCAACAAGTTAAAATCTCAGCTTAACAAAGAATTTGAGATAAAGGATCTTAGTACAGCGAGAAAGATTCTTGGAATGGAGACTCAGAGAGACAGAAAAAAAAGACAGTTGTGTCTGACACAGAAGAGTTATCTAGAGAAGGTACTCTCACGATTTGAAATGGAGAACTCAAAGGTTGTGAGTACTCCATTAGTAGCTCACTTTCATCTTTAGGCTAGCATGTGAGTACTCCATTACTACAGATGAGGAGCATGAGTCCATGACTCGTGTTCCCTAAGTGAGTGCGGTTGGTAGCTTGATGTACGTTATGATATGCACTCGATCGGATATTTCATAGGCTGTTAGCGTAGTTAGCAGATATATAACTAATTCATGCAAGGAGCATTGACAGGCGGTGAAATGTATTATGAGGTACATACGTGGTACCAAGGATATCAGGCTAGTTTTTCGTAGTGGTACATGCCATCAGTTATTTTGCTACGTAGATTCAAATTATGTAGGTGATTTGGATAAGTGTCGGTCTACAACAGGATATGTCTTTACGCTATCAGGAGGTCTGATTAGCTAGAGATCGATGTTACAGGATACAGTGGCTTTGTCTACTATAGAGGCAGAGTATATGATAGTAACATAGGCAATGAAAGAAACATTGTGGCTTTAGGGCTTAGTTGGTAATTTGAGAATCGTACAGGAAAGTGTCGATGCATTCTGTGATAGTTAGAATGCTATTTACTTAACAAAGAATCATGTATATCATGCTTGTACTAAACAGATTGATATACGGTATCACTTCGTATGGGAAATAATCGAAGAAGGTGAGATATCTTTGGAGAAGGTGAGTACGAAGGACAATCTTGCGTATATGATGACAAAGTTGGTACCGGTGGTCAAAACTAAATATTGTTTGGAGATGATCAATGTTCAGCAGGTTTGAGCGCCCTCGAGGTGCTGGTGACAGCGGTGATATAAGTTTAGCGATGATTAAAATAAAGAATACATGGTGAAGCTTAGAGTTAGGTGGAGAATTGTTAATTGACTCTAACTTGTTTGGTCGCTCGAGCGGGAACCAAATCCGCTCGAGCGAGGTGTGCACTCTTCAAGAGTGATTTTACAGGTATAAGTCGCTCGAGCGAGTTTGATTTTCGCTCGAGCGACCAGCGCACGGTTTAAAGGGAAAAGTTTGGGGTTTTAGTCACGCAAGCGACTTTGGTTGTCATTCGAGCAACTCACAACGTCAATTTACGTACTGATTTTATTTTTGGGGTAGTTTCTCTTAGGTTCGAAGTAAGATTCAGCACTTCTATATAAAGGGAAAACTCATAAACGAATTAGGAGAGAGAGATATCATTGTAAACATTGAAAATCCTATCTAGGGTTTTGAGGAGAGCTTTGGTGAGGTTTAAGTATTCTTGTATTCTTATCTGATCATCAATATAGTGGATTATCGCTGCCCGTGGACGTAGACATATTATCGAATAACGTAAATATTATCTCTTGTGTGCTTGTAGTTGATTTTCTTCTACTTTGTGTTCTTATTTGATCGTTTACCGTGAGATCATTATTTAGTTTGTGAGCATCCGCGCAACATGAATCACATGACACACATCACGTTCAAAATTGAATTTAGCCCCTTTTTTGGGATCTATGACATACGGATTCAAAAATTGACCCTCTAATAGGTGCACCATGATCTTAAAATCTATTGTGTAGAAGATAAGAATGAAAAACAATCTCCATCATCTAATTTGAAGCAATCAATAATTTTCGAAGAGGTTGGGTTGTGGGCGCTTTCAAAAAATGCGTGTACTTCAAATAAATGTTGGATGTACTATTTGCAAAAGTACTAACTCCACTTGTTTTTTTATAATATTTTTCTCACCATACAAACAGTGCTCAGATTTTACTTAACTGCGTTTTACAAAAAGGGCTCAAAACAGTGCTTACTTCAATCGATAGTATTCATTGGAATGCTCACTTTACTTTTTTATTTGCAATCTATGCAAAACAGTGCTCATTGCATTACGTACGGAGCATTGTGTAGCGACTCCAAATGGCTATAATCAATTCGATAATCGATTGATTGTGTTTACTAATAGAGGACATAAACAGATCCAATCTCAGAATTAATTTTAACCAAATTACCAAAGTCATTATACGCTCAACGAGTTCCAAATAGATGAGATAAAACTTTGATGACCACGATATTATTTTTACAATCAAAATGGACAGCCTTCATATAAACAGGCAAAGGAAGTTCGCATTAGCTCCCCACAATTGCTTCAATAGCACTTCATTAAAATAGAATAAACTCAAATCAAGGCTCCATAAGCTCTGATTCTAAGCATATAATTTATGAGTCATTATCAATCACACCCAATTGATACATATATTGTAATCATTAAAGCTTTGTTTGGGATTGCTCTTTTGAGGCAAAGAGCAGCCTACTTAAAAGAGTAGGTGTAAATTTTAAGATATTTTAGGTCTAGGCCAGAATCGTTTGATCAACATATTAAATAGAACAATTAATTAGTAAGATAAATCTTACTTACCTGATCGGATGGTCGTGAAGACGTGCTTGATCGGCAGATCTTCGGTACAAGATCACGACCCTTAGAACAAACCACCTCTCTTTCTTTCTATCTCTATTGATGAGAATAACATTGAGAGTGAATAAAGAGGGGACGTTGTTCTCCTTAAATAGACATTGATTAGTCTCCTAGCCCATCAAGGAGACTAAATCTAGAGGATGTGTCACAATATAAAAGGGATTACCACAATCCTATAAATTAGGAATTCCACCAGATTGCGTGGTGATTCCCATTGTACCACGTTTAGAAAGTCTCACCAATTTAAGTTTTAATAAATAAGTAAAGAGGCTAGTGTGTGGGTCACAAATACCCAACAATCTCCCACTTGATCCACACACTGGCAAAATATTGTTTTAATAAATTCATGAATTGGTCCTTTTGAAAAGCGGATGGCCATCCTTAGAATTTTATAAAACCATTGACTTTCAAGGAACTTTGTACAATACATCATCCTCTCAAGTTCAAAAAATAACTATAATAATGGATCATGAATGCCTATAATGTACCATGCTTTACAATTGACAATAAGGCAGTTCCATGGTCACAAAAATTATTGCTGTTTAATGAACCCAAGAGTATTACTTGTGGTTTTGTGACACCAGTATATGCATACTTTAATGCAATCACTTGTGTGTATACCTGCATTCGTCCTGCTTCATACCCTAAGGTATGTTATCCTGATATCTTACGGCATACGCCACGTGAAAATCATCACCCATCTATCAGGATAAAGGCTATTCAACCGTGGTGCCTAATCACGATAGCCCAAGCTTCCTTATTTGAGCACTTATGCTCCCAGGCCAACATTGCATATGCTAATAATGATAATCATGATAAATATTGAGTAGAAAGAAAAACATGCATCAAATGATAATCAAAGATATAAAGAGTGTCGACAATAGAATAAAAATTGTGGAAGAAACTCCCACTCAATTAATGTACTCGAGTATTGCTAACACTCCCATCCGGATCACGTGCGCTAAAAAATCTTTTGGTTGAAGCCCCTTTGTGAGTGGGTCAGCAATCATTTCCTCAGAAGGCAAATGAGGGATCTTAATGAGTCCTTCACGAACCTTTTCTAGCACCATCATATACTTGACCTTGATGTGCCGATTGCTCTTGGTTAGTTTCCCGCTCTCGATGAAATCAATGGCAGCTTTGTTATCGCAATAAATGGTCAAGGGCTTATGAATGGAATCAACAACACCTAACTCACCAATGAAGCTTTTTAACCAAATGGCATGCTTGGTGGCCTCATAGCATCCAATGAACTCGGCGAACATAGTTGAATCCGACGTTATGGTTTGTTTGGAGCTTCTCCAGGTGACAGCACCATGAGCGAGTTTGAAAATGAAACCCGAAGTGGATTTGCGAGATCGATCACGCACCTTGCATAAATGGAATTTCATTTGATCTTCGGTATACGAGCATGTGGTCTTTGGTTCCTTGCAAATATCGCAATACCTTCTTGACGGCTATCCAATGAGCAAAACTCGGATTTAGTTGAAACCTCCCGAGCATCCCAACGACGAAACTGATGTCAGGTCGCATGCAGGTCATAGTATACATGAGGTTTCCTACCGCAGATGCATATATAGTTGGATCCACTCGCTGTCTTTCCATATCATTTTTTGGGCATTGATCTTCGCTTAAGAGATCACCCTTAACAATTGGAGCACTGGAAGGATTACAGTTCTCCATTTTGAAGCGTTTGAGGACCTTGTCGATGTAAGCTCTCTGAGATAATCCTAAGAGCCCAGCTCCCCGTTGTCTGTGGATTTTAATTTCCAGAATGTATTGTGCATTTCCCATATCCTTCATGTCGAAATAATTGGATAGGAAATGTTTTGTTTCGTGTAGAAGATGAATGTCATTACTTGCGAGGAGAATATCATCAACATATAGCACTAGGATGATGAAACGACCTTTTGTCTTCTTAATATATATGCACCTATCCATGGCATTTTCTTGAAAACCGTATTCCGTAACAACTTGATCAAACTTCAGGTACCACTGTCTTGAAGCTTGCTTCAACCCATAAATGGACTTCTTCAGCTTGCACACATAATCCTTTTGACCATGTATCTCAAAACCCTCAGGTTGAGACATATAGATCTCTTCTTCTAAATGACCGTTGAGGAATGCCGTCTTTATATCCATCTGATGTAATTCTAAGTCATAGTGTGCCACTATCGCTAGGATTATTCGAAGAGAGTCCTTGGATGAAACAGGAGAGTATGTTTCATTGTAATCAATTCCCGGTCTCTGAGTGAACCCTTTGGCTACTAATCTGGCTTTGAATTTATCAACATTTCCTTCAGAGTCCCTTTTAACCCATCTGCATTTGATTGCCTTGCATCCTTTTGGAAGGATCACAAGGTCCCAAACATCATTCATTTTCATAGATTGCAACTCTTCTCTCATGGCGTCCTCCCAGTGTAGAGACTGATCTCTTTTCATTGCTTGAGAGAAAGAGGAAGGATTATCGGTGTCCAGATCAACATCATCATTTTCTTGCAGATAGACTTCATAATCATTGGATATCGCAGATCTACGTTCTCGATTGGATCTCCTTAGAGCAGTTGGTTGCCCTTCAATGAGAGGAGGGGGAGGTGGAGCACTGGAAGTTTCAACATTGGGGAAATCACTGTGTATCATAGATCTCTCCGGGTAAATGACGGGATTAGGGATAGGAACATGTATAGTTGTTCCTATGGGAACAGGAGGCGTAACATGAGTATCTTCTTCAAACGATTCTGGCCTAGACCTAAAATATCTAACAGTAAATTGTTCTTTTAAACAGGCCTAAACTCAGCTCTTCCAGTCACCAAAAAAGTTAAAAACACTTGCAACCAAACATAGTGTCATACTAAAGTGTTCTGTGCTAGAGTAGAGAGCTGCTCTTTGCCATCAAAGAGCAATCCCAAGCATACCCTAAGATATGCATGTTAGCAAGGATCAAAATTTCGGCCAATAATTCAAATTATCGGCCTAATCCTATTGGTTTCAGTCGGCACCAAAACGAAATCGAGATCCGAAATTTCGGGCATCTTAATATATGGAAGGGAAAATTTTGGCTGAAATTCCGGCCGAATTATCGGTTAAATTTTTTGTTTGGTCATTCCCGAATCCGAAAACGAAACAGATATTTTGATCCATGCATGTTTGTGTTATGACCCGGATCATAGGATGGGCATTCAATGGCTTTAGATGTCATGAATCACCAAGCCCCGTGTGAGTGCTCCACACTCTAACCCAACCCACACACACAACCATTAGTGTAGAAACTTTATAATTTTAGTTGGACCCGGTTACTAGCTAGCAATATATTATATTTTAGGAATAAAAAACTACCCTTTTATGCCCCATGATTCCCTAATTTTAGAAGGGAATTTGGGTCTTTGAACTCTTGCCTTTTTGGCAAATCATGCCCAAATTAAGTCATCATCTTCTCTCTATAAACTCTCATATCCCTAGCTTCTTCCTCTTCCATCTATCTCCGCCACTCATTCATTCTCTACTAATATCTCGGCACCATTAATGTTGTGATAATCCCTTTCTTTCTCTCGCATCCACCCAGCCTAGCACCCGCCGACCCACCATCGAAAACGCATCGCTAAAGCGACAGGCTGCCGCATCGCTGAATCGACGCGTAAGCTATCGTGTCGCCGAATCGATCAGAATCAACCCGTACACGGTCCAACAGGTGGGTGCCCCTCGATCGATCTTAAAATATCCAATTTTCCTTTTTTTTTATATATATTATTTACAGAGCTCTATTAATGGTTGATAGCCACGAAGAAGAACAAAATAAAAATAAAATAAATAAATAAATTTAAATAAACAATAATAAACTATATATAGATATATAATATAAATATATATGCTTATTTGTTGCCTAATATGTATTGGCTTTGATTTATGTTGATGAATACATGATGGTATATAAGGGTGCCCAACCTCCTTCTTCTCCACCGGTATTCAGTAGATTAGGGACAGAGAAAACTATATTTTTTGTGAATATAGAATATTGATACATATACGACATTATATATTTTCGTTTTCAAGTATGTGAATGAACACATGATTACACACAAGGGAACCCAACGTCCCTCTTCATTGGTACTCGGTAAACCACAACAGTGCATGTATACAGATATGCATATAGATATATAAACAGGTATTTGGGTAAATGTATAATGCACAGTTCATAATGGTGAGAGACCAAATCTCTCCAATCCCAGAACCCCATTCCTCTAATCTTATTTACAAATTCTTTTTTTTATGCTAGTAAATTACATTTGGGCCAAGTCTCAACCTTCCACGTCCACACCAATGAACTCATATCCCTGTTATAGAATCACAAAAGAGAGATTAAGAGAGAGTTACTCATTTACATATATAATTACTAAGCTTGTATATGGACCAATATATGTATATGGTTAACAATGGGGCCCAGCTCCTTCTAAACTCCTCTCCTTCTTGGCACCAGCGTTTATGCAACAAAGATCATCAAAAAAAAAAAAAACAGAAGGAAAATTATATATATATATATGTGTGAATATATAATAGTTATGTATTCTATTTTATATGGTATATATCTATATATATATATATATATGTTATAGTGAAAATATAAGGAGAAAAATCTGTAAAGAAAGCTAGAGAGAGAAATGATTTTAGCATAAATTTAGAGAGAGAAACGGAGAGAGGCCCAACCTCTAATAACGATATTTAGAGAGAAAATAGAGAGATAGTTTTAGCATAATTCTAGAGAGAGAGAGAGGTGATTTTTAACAGAAATTTCAGAGTAAGAGAGAGAGGACCCAATGAAAATCTAGAGAAAGAGATGTGAGAAAGAAGCGCTCAAGTGCCACTGGTTTGGCTATATATATATATGATGTTTCGGGCCGGGATAAAATAAATTTCGGGGATCGGCCCAACTAAACGCCGATAATGCCGGTGATAACTTGCCCGTGCCAACTATTGTAGTTGGGCACTTTGAAGAATTTTACTTGATATGAATATTTTGGTGCAACCATCCCTTTAGCACCATTGATTTCAAATGAAATAGATTCAACGTTGGACTTTGTGGGCCCAACCCAAGAAATAGAACAGAGATAGACCATCTCCACAAATTGAAATCCTCGAGACATCTAATGGTTCAGAACTCGATAATTTGGCCCACAAATCAAGAAAATTAAAAGGCCATTTGGATATCAGTGAACATGAAGGATTTGACCCTCAGATTTGAGACCTTAGAGGTCAAAATAAATTCGGCCCAAGGACCTAACACCTTAAAATCATCTTACTTAAATATCTTATGGTTCAGATCCGTGCAATCGGATCGCCACATGGTGGGCATCCTAAGTGTGCACGTAACCCCTAAATCTTGTATAGAGTTGACTGAATGATCTAGTGTGCTAAAGGCCGAATCAGAATTGGGACAAAGAACCAACCTTATGTAAAATTTTATCGTGTAACCATCAAATGGTTCAGATTAGATGATAGATGACTCTATGTTCATGTTTTCTTATTTTAGCCTTAGGTGCCACATGAAATAATGCCATGAGTTCCCTTTGACCCTTAATTTTTGAGAATCAAGGCCCATAGGACCAACTTCAAAACGATCTCAATAGTAACTCAATGTAATCTAATGGATCAGAAAGGGTCACTAAAATTTCTAGGACGCGCTTTGAGGCTCACAAATTGGAAGATTTAGTGAGGGATATTAACCCTTGTATAACTAAGCTAAGTGGATCATTTGACTGCCACATTGACCCACACTTAGGTCAAATTAGTAAAAGGTGTCGATACAGAGACTGCACAAATATTAGGAAACTTTAAAAACAGAAGGCCCGATCATGTCGCTGACCCATAAAAGGTTTCTCCAAAATTTTTGTATGAAATATCTGTTCTTTTCAAATGTTAATTATTATTTTATATTCACAAGTATGTAAGGTGTATGAAATAGTTTCTTTTGGCCAAGTTAGTCCTTTCATCATATGGCATGCACTACATAGAAAAATCATGATAGGGCATACGCATAAAAAAAAAAAAAAAGAATAAACTATGTCACACGACTTTTAAGCCTTCGTCATGGTGGGGTTCCCGTCATGGTCACGTGAAACTTAGAATGTAGGCATCCACATACGGATGCAACACCTCTATGGGAGTATGGGCTGCCACACGAAGTACATCCAGGTTACTACGGAATCCGTCCCTTAAAAAGCGTGATTTTGTGAATCTTATCGCACTGTGGCTCACTTCAAATTAAGTTTTAAGCAAATAATAAGGAATGATATGTAAGATAAGGTAAGCTACGAATACGGATAAGTTATGTTGTGAAGGCCAGCAAAATACAAATTAAGTTTGTACACGTGCCATGTCTTGCGTGCCACCGCAAGATCCAACGTCTGTAGCCAAGAC
The DNA here is from genome assembly GCA_021018995.1 of Chloranthus sessilifolius. Classification (NCBI taxonomy): domain Eukaryota; kingdom Viridiplantae; phylum Streptophyta; class Magnoliopsida; order Chloranthales; family Chloranthaceae; genus Chloranthus; species Chloranthus sessilifolius. The sequence goes on along the minus strand of CM037585.1, from coordinate 27,517,508 downwards.
GGGTCTTAAGGACAATACGCTACGACAGTGTCCCGAACGTAAGGGGACACTGATTTAAAAGTATGCAACCTCATCAAGCTGGATGATGGTATACGTTATGATATGGAGGTTAGGTGGTTATCTACACGTGAACCTCGCGTGATAGGCTCGAGCAGCGACCCTAGCACAGGTCGTATACGTAAATTAAGTAAGATGCGAAGTACGTGGTATAGGCATATGGAGCGATATTAAGTTTTAAGATATGCCACATAGGATAAGGCGACAAAGCAGACACAAAAAGAGATCAGTCCTTGATGCATCATTTTCATTTCATTTTATGTCAGGTCTTTTTATTTTATGTTATGTCTTTTCTTTTATGCTATATTTTTCAGTTCGATATGATAGATATGAGATCTTAGATATTTTTGTAATTATTTATAGCTGTTAGATTTATTTCAAAATATACCGCAACTCAAGCGATTGCACACACGATCACCTGAGTATTTTATGGTGGATCGATTGTGCAACCTGCTGAGTTTATGTGACTGAGTTAACTCACCCCCCCTCCAAAACTAACAGTTGCAGGTGAGAACTCTGATTTTTCCATCACTGAGGATGAGGATGCTGTTGTTCCTGATGCGACTCATGAGAGTGAGGACGTCGGCTACCATTTGGACGAGGGAATAGATCCGGCGGACTACTTTGAGCATTGAGAGATTCTTTAGTTATAGTTTTATTATTTTAAGGGGAGACTTGTTATTAGTTACTTTTATTTTTCAGTGCCACTTTTGAGTTTGCGTTGGGACTATTTTATCCTAAGTAAAACCTATGTTTGTTTTCGATTATAGATGCATGGTTAGGATTTATCACTTAATTAATGTCATCTATGTTTTCCGTTGTTGATTTCTTGAGCCATTTATTTTTAAATGATACTATTAAATGCCTTGATCCATATGCTAAATCGATATAAGAATTATGTGTATGTTCGCTTATCGCCTTAACAAGCGTGCGGTGTCATCACGCGGAATTCTAGGCCCTTGAGGTCGGGTAAGGATTCTGGGTCGTGACAGTTTGAAACATTATTGGATTTGAATGAAAGTACAAGTCCTAGTCTTCAATCACAAAGCTCCAACCTCCAAAAGATTGACTTCCAATCAAGGATCAAAATGTCGGTTTCGTTTTCGGCTTCGGGACTGGCCGAAACCAAAATTTTTGACCGAAATTTTACAGGCTGGCTGAAATATTGCCCGAAATTTTGCATTTCGTTATCATTTCAGTGCTGACCGACATAGTGAGAAATTTTGCCGAAATTTAGCGAAATTTCGCAAAAATAGCCGAAATGGGGGTTGAACGAAAATTTCGAAGAAATTTCGATAATTTTCCTTTTTTTGGCAAAATTTCATAAATTTTGATAAATTTTGAGCTTATTTTATTTTATTTTATTTTATTTTAATTAATGTTGGTAATTTTATAATAAAGGCCTAAAGGGCGAGAGCTTAGTAAAGCACCACACGGCTGTTTATATAGGCACCACATGGCTGTTATATAGGGGGTGTCCACGTTTTTTGGTTTTAATGATGTGGGACTAAATCTAGCCCTTGCTATCAATGCTTGAGCGTTAGTGCTTGGAACACCTTTCCAACATCCATTTGGAACTTTATCTATTTGCACCTTGCCAACATCCACTTGGAACAATTGGTTAAATATATATTTTTATATATTTTTAATCACCGAAATTTTCCCAAAATTTTTCAGAAATGTATCGAAATTAATTTGAAATGTACCAAAAGGACCCCCTACCGAAAAATTACCGAAAACGAAATTTGTCACTATGTTGACCGATATGATTCAGTCGATAATTTGAATTATCGACCGAAATTTTGATCTATGCTTCCGATGACTCTTTCTTTTTGCTATCATGAAAACCTTGTGGGTGGTCATAAAAATTATATGGTCTGTTTTTGGGATAGACTCTCCTCACTTTAGACCTAAGAAAGAACCCTCACTTCTCGCATTAAGTCATATGGCACACATGCAAGGGCGGACGCACATAGAGAGGAGGGGGAGAGGGAGGGGGGGCCCGGGACCCCCCAAACTTATTTTTTTAAAAAATAGGTTTCTCTAAAGACCCCCCAATATTGATAAACCCCCCCCCCCCCCCCCCCCATTTTACAAACTTTAGCTTTAAAGGTTTTAAAATCACACACTCTCTCTCTCTAAAAAATACCCTAAGTCCCTAACCACCCCGTAACCCCTTCACCCAACTCTCTACTCTCGACAGCAGCAGCAGGCCGAAGCAGCAGAGATCCGCGGGCGACGGCCTAGCCAGATAAAACCAGGTAGGGGCTTCTTTGATTCTCTCTAAATCTCTCTCTGTCTCTCTCTTCTTCTTCATCTAATCATCTTCTTCTTCCTCTCTCTTACCCCTCTCCTTTGCTTTTTTGCTTCCTCCATTATCTCTGGTTTTACTACTAGAGTTGTAGCATTTTTCCTCTTCACAATCATTTTTCTTTCCGCCATCATTGTCTTTTAGCTTTTCCTTGGGGTTTTCTACTTCCTCTTCACTATTTTCAGCTTTCTTTTCTTCCTTTTGAGACTTATGGTTCTCAGTGCCAGGGCCATATTTATGCAGGCTTGCCGATTTTTCCTAACATTTGATAAGGGTTGACGTTGCCAGTTACTGTGACTTTTTAAGTTTTGGCTGAGAAGGATCAATTTCTATTTTGAAAACCCCTGTAAAAAGATCGAAGATTCATATATAATCAGATGAACTCTAGGGAAAAAAGGCAGCGGAGATAAACGAATGATGATTTCTTAGTTCGGACCATCAATGCTCAAACAGCCACACCCCCTATTCTCTAAGACTCTAACTATTTATTTGAATTTTTTTTCAGGATTTTAGTTGGATTCATCGGTCAAGCGCACTGTACGTGGTTCGGATTTGTCGGAGGCTCGGAGCTCGCATTTTATCTGATCATGCTATATTGGAGTCTTGGTGCCTTGGAGGTAAAATTAATTTTTTAATTTAAATTTAATTTAATTTTATGTTAATGAGTTAAAAATATAGTGATTTTGATTTTTGAATGTGATATATGAAATGTCAAATTTTTATTGGTATGAAAATGACAAAATGTGGAAATCTCTAAAGGCTAAAGCCCTAATTTTTTAGATTGAATAGTATTTTACTGGTTCAAAGCACATGATGGATGGTGGTTTTTTGCTCAAATTTTGGATGGTGGTTTTTTACTCAAAATTTCACAAGATAAGTATTTAGATCAATCTTTAAATTGCAGTTACAACACTCATGACGATACTATGTTTAGATGTGTCCCAAAAATTGACCCTTAACAATTTGATGATGATAGATTTCCACTTGGTTGCTCACATATTAAGTATCTAATGCAAAAATTAAGGCAATTGTTGAGTATCTAATGTATGGGATTGGCGAAGATCAGATTGAAATGAGATATATTATAGCTGGTTGGTTTTTTGCACTTTTAGGCTTTTAAATATATGGTACAAGTTTGATTTTTTATTTTTATTTATGCAATTTTAGGATGAATCTGATCTAGGCGACATATTTTTTTATATGAAACATTTACTAGTTATTGCTTGAGATTTATTTTAAATATTTACTTGAGATTATTTGTATTTAGAATATTTTCTAATACACTCATGACATTTATTTTCGTTAGGTCATATTCTTCCTTCTTGACCATTGGAGCAATCATGCATAGATACTTTAGAAGAAAGGTTGACATCATGCCTCCTACCGTAGAAAATGATGAACATGAACATGAACAAACCCAACTTGGCTCAAAGGGAAGTCATGTAGAAAAAAATGACGTGTCTACTCGTTTAAAAAATGATAAACTTGAGCAAGGGGGTCCTAGCTAAAAGCGGACTCATATAGAAAATGAAGATACATCTACTGCCTTAGAAAATGATGAGCATGAACAAGTCCAATCTAGCTCAAAGCGAAGTCATGTAGAAGTTGATTTAGCAAATCTTTCAGCAAATCCTGAATTACGTATTCCAATTTCAATGTACCATCCTAATGATCAATAATTAGTTCGAAGAGCATATTTGCAAAAAGGTCCATGTCAGCCTCATAATCACACATTTTTTCAGAGAAAAATATCAGGAAAACCATGACGATTTCAACCCAAGTGGTTTAAGATGTATGGAAGTTGGTTAGAATAAAACATATCAAAGGAAAAAGTATTTTACTTATGTTGCTATCTTTTTAGACCAGCTACAACAACAGGAGTGCAAGGGGGTACTTAATGTTTTACAGTTGAAGGGTTTGACAATTGGAAGAAGCCCGATAAATTTGCGACTCATGTTGGAGGACCCAATAGTGCTCACAACCTAGCTCATCATAAGTGCCAAAATTTGTTGAATCAAAATCAACACATTGAGACACTTTTTTCTAAGCAAGATGACAAAGACACAAGGGAATATAGAATCCGTTTGACGGCTTCAGTAGACTACATTCGATATCTTCTTCGTCAAAGATTACCTTTTCGTTGGCACAATGAATTAGATGTTTCAAGCAATCAAGGAAACTTTCTTGTACTCCTACAATTTCTAGCCGATCATAATGAAGAAATTAGAATTGTCGCATTAAATAATGCTCCTGGCCATCTCAAAATGATTGCACCTCATATCCAGAAAGATATTATAAGTGCAATTGCGAGTGAAGTCACAAAAACTATCATTGAGGATCTTGGAGATGCCGTATTTGCTATTTTGATTGACGAATCTCGTGATATATCTATTAAAGAGTAAATGGCCGTTATTTTACGTTTTGTAGATAAGAGGGGATGTGTAATTGAGCGATTCTTTGGAATAGTACATGTTACGGAAACCACCGCTGTAGCACTGAAGGATGCGATTGATGCATTATTTGCCAAACATGGATTGAGTATAAAGAAGTTGCGCGGGCAAGGTTATGATGGTGCCAGTAATATGAAAGGTCAGTATAATAGACTTAAGACGCTCATAATGAAGGAGAATGAATATGCCCATTATATTCATTGTTTTGCTCATCAACTTCAATTGGCACTTGTTGGAGTTGCAAAACGTAACATTGAAATCGGGACACTCTTTAGTGTGGTTTCTGCTGTGGTTAATATTGTTGGAGCAGCTACCAAACGTCGTGATATTCTTCGAAATAATCGAACTGCTACAGTCATTAATGCAATTTAGAGTGGGGACCTTTCAACCGGGCAGGGTTTGAATCAAGAGACTACGTTAATACGGGCCGGTGATACACGTTGGGGCTCACACTACAAGTCATTGATAAGCATCAGAGTCTTGTTCTCTTCTGTGATTGATATACTTGAAATTGTCCGAGAAGATAGCTCAAATTATGATCAAAATCTCAATGTGCTCTTTTGAGTTTGTATTCACCTTTCATATAATGGAAAAAATATTAGGAATCACAGATGATCTATCAAAGGCATTATAAAAGCAAGAACAAGATATTGTGAATGCCATAGATCTGATTAAAATTGCTAAGGTGAGATTGCAACTTATGAGAGACGTCGGATGGGATTCTGTCATCAAAGAAGTATCTTTATTTTGCAATAAACATAAAATCAGTATCCCTAACATGAATGATAAGTATGAAGAATCAAGGCGGCCGCGACGCAGAGCTGAAGAAATAACATATCTACACTATTATCGTGTTGAATTATTTTATGTTGTTATTGATCAACAACTACAAGAGCTTAACAACCGTTTCGATGAAGTGAATAGTGAATTACTTCTTTGTATGGCATGCCTAGATCCAAGCAATTCATTCTCAGCTTTTGACAAGGAAAAATTAGTTCGGCTTGCTGAATTTTATCCGATTGAATTTTCTGCAATGTCTCTCGCGATTCTTGATAATCAACTTGCGACTTACATTCTTGATATACGCTCTAAAAGTGAGTTCTCGAAGGTAGATGAGATTAGTAGGCTTGCTCAGAAAATGGTTGAGAAGAAAAAATATGTTTTATATCCACAAGTTTACTTGCTCATAAAATTGGCATTAACCCTACCTGTCGCCACTACTACTGTTAAGAGGGTATTTTCTGCTATGCATTTTATAAAGAATAGATTTCGAAACCGAATGACAAATAAATTGATGAATGATTGTTTGATCACATACATTGAAAGAGACAATTTTGATAACATCGAAAATGAGAAAATTCTCCAACGCTTTCAGAAGATAAAACCTCGTCGAGGGAAATTGTAATTTTTAAAAGATGTCTTTATTATAATAGCTGAATGACTTTTTGGAGAGATATTTGCCTTTTTTTATATTTTATGATTTTAAGAGGAAATTTTTTATTTTTTCTCTATTTAAATATGGGAGGTAAATTTTTTTAAATAATATATATCAACTACGGCCCTTCCATCAAGTAAATCCTGCGTTCACCCTTGCAAACATGAAACTATGTAACTTTTAATTGTCTAATTTTTCCAAGTGATATGACATCTTACAAACTTTGTGGAGTTTTTAGGATTTGTAACATGGAATCAAACCCTACTGTAGGTATAAACAACAATTAGCCACTTGAGAAATTTGGATTCGCCAAGTGTAGGACTAGGGCCTAGGCTAAAGGCTAGAGCTAGCTCAGCATATTAAAGCCTGTCTAAGGGACTATGGCCTAGCCTAGGACCCTTAACCGGATCAGGATTAAAGCATAAGGTTCATCACACCAACTCTAAATTTCGGGTGAAGACTGAAGAGTGCTTATAAGTTAAGGATGGATGGAAATTGCACCTTTATTTGCACTCACCCAATCTTTGAGAGTACTCACACGAAAAAATATTGATTGCTTTGAATCAGAACGATGGAAATCGTTTTTTCATCCCAGTCTTCTATAAAATAGATTTTGAGTCATTGACGTATCGCCAAACGGTCATTTTCTTATTCCTTGTGACACACATTCCAAAATTGACTTGAAAATCACATTTGTACCTGTACGAGTAGGACCGGTGATTTAAAGTGCAGTATATATCTGCATATTGAGTATATCTCAGGCCGATATGTATCAGATAGATACGTATCGTGGTCGATATTTAGGCACTTTGTTAATTTTAAAAACAATCAAAATATTAAAAAATAACAAAAAATGAATAAAAAAAGGCATTTTTTTATTCATATTGCCCAACATGACTCAATAATCTCTAATATTTGACTTGTTTGACTCGATATTTAAGCCTATACAAAATCGGGGTGTATATCCATCATATTTGATAACTCTATGTTTGAGATATGGCCAACATTTAAAGTCTGATGGGGACAACCAAATCTGATCGTTTGATGGTACTCTAAAAATCCAGTGTGTGGGTGACTGGGACGAAAAATGATTACAATCATTCAAAGCAGCCAATGACTTTTAGCACGGGTTCCCTCAAAGGTTTGGTTGGTGCAAATAAAGGTAGACAGAGAACAGGTACGGAGTACAATTGTCCGAGAAGGAAGCCCCCAACAATAATATTGTCCAATTGTCCGAGAAGGAAGCCCCCATCAATAATAAGATGATTGCCTGCATAAGCACAAATAATGTTGTCCAATTAATTGTTGTACACCTAAAATTTTCAACAAAAAGCATATTAAACTAAAACTTTAGAGCAACCGAGCCGAACACCATTGACTCCTTTGTATCATAATGATGGAGATCACTTTTCATCCCAATTTTCAACACAATAGATCTTGCAATCATGAGCACGCATCAGATGGCTGAGATGTTGATTTCATGTAGCATGCAAGTCAAAAAGGTCATATGATGCAGTTGGTTCTCAGGTCATTTTTTTCAGAGGTGTACCACGTGGAATCAACATCTCAAGTGTAACAGAAATCTATACTTAGAACATGTCTCAGCCCAAAAAAATATGCCTATAAATGGAGATGAACCATCCGATGGATGAAATTTAATATCAGCCACTAAAAGTAAAAACAGCGGTTGATTTTATAGTCACTGCATCAGATAGTTTAAATCTTCCTAAAACACCATTTTTGGGCTTAGAGCACTTCAATCTATAATCTATCATTTTGACGAAACAGATTGCCTACATCTTAACTCATTGATAAGATCATTTAAACACCATTTTGGTGTTTAAATAACGATCAGCAGAGTCAAGTTATGAAATAAATGGATCATAGAGTTATGGAATTTTAAGATCCGAGCACATCATATATCCTTATCCGGCGGAGATATGGGTGCGTATGACATGGCTCTCTGCTAGCCCCTATCATAACAAAGTTCACCTGCTTTGGCAGGTTCCCATCTTCTTTCCTAACATCCTACTACCTTTCTAAATAACTCCTTGCATAGCAAGATTTTATGCAGGATTTGTCTATTTAATAACCCTCCTCTCTATTTAATAAAATTTGCCCTAACTATTTAGTGGAGTAAAGGGTGGTTACTGCTAGAACAGGTAAATCTTCTTATGCAGAGATTTAGAAAAGAGAATAGGAATCAATTAAAGAAGATGAACTCCTCTCTTCATTCCGCACCCACCGGAGGCATGAAAATCCGATGAGACATGAATATTTGACCCTCACAAAACTCAAGGTGAAACAGTTTAACTGGATTTATGATAATCAAATCTTCATGCTTTGCCATGGTCATAACTCATAATATTAGAATGTGGACCCTCGTCACATATAATTCCTTAATTTTGATCAACCTTACTACACTTTTAGGGCACATTATATGCTTAGATGACAGTCCACCTTTTTCGCTCTTTCTATTAGGATAATAGGATCCACCTCTGCAAGCCCCTAAACAAGAAGGACCCCACTCTGTTGACCCTCATTTAAACACCATCCTCAATGATTTAAGATGTGGGTGATCCTTACCGGCAAAGTGCTAGGTTATAGATTGTACTGCAACAAGCCCCAAAATAGTGTTTTAGGGAGATATAAATCATCCATCTGTTGACTACGATATCAACCATCATTTTTAGATTTAATGGTTGGTGTTAAAGCTCATCAATTGGATGGGTTACATTCACTTATAGGCATATTTCTTTGGGCTGAGATATGTTCTAAAGATGAACTACAATTGGACAATTTAGATTAGTCGTAGATGTGTGTTGGATGACATAATAATAAATCACACTTCAATGATGTGCGATCAAAAATATAATTTTAATGATTGCATGATCATTAAATGGTGTTTAAATGTGGGTCAGGAGATACTATCCCAAACAAGAACCAAGGACGATACACCATCATCCTGCTTACCACTATCATTTAACAGCTCTACATCCAACATAATTAACAAATGGCCTAAAGGGTCCGGACTCACAGTTAAGTACCAAATGTGTTTAAATGATCTTACACCATTAAAATTAGATTTTTAAACTGATACCATTGAAGTGTGCTTTATAAATCATTATGCCATGTGGTATACATATGTGATCAATTTAATTTTTTCAAGTAGCAATTTATAACTGAAATAATCCTTTATATATATATATATATATATATATATATATATATATATATATATATATATATATAATTAAACAATCTAAAATTTTCAAGTAACATTCAGTTATTGGAACATGCCTCAACCCAAAGAAGCATGCCTATAGTTGATGTGAACCATCCGATTAATAAACTAGTCAGTCATTAAAACTAAATCAGTGATTGATATTATAGTTCACAGATGGAATGATTTAAAAATCCCTAAAACACTATTTTTCAGCCTGTGGCATTTCAATCTTTGATCTATCACTTTGATGGTATGAATTACTCATATCTTAAACCATTGATGATGTAAAATCATTTAAACACTAATTTAGTGTTTAAATGACGATTAGGAGAGTTGGGTCCTTAACAAATGCAATTAACTCCACGTACTGACACCATTGAAAGAACACTTTTCAAATTGCTTCCAATAGCATTTCGTCATTAGCAGGTCTCAACCCTGCATGCTTATCAAAGGATTGAAACCATCCGATCGGTGATCGGAAGATAATCTTGGAATTGAATAAGTAAACCAGCCGTTTTACAAAACTAATGGACTACTCTCCGCTGCATTAGAGTGTATAGATTAGATAGCTCAAAATCACCCAGTAGCAAGCATAGATCAAAATCTCGGTTTTAATTTTGGTTTTTGTCAGGACCCGAATCATAAATTGGTTAAAATTTCGGTGAAATTTTCGATAAATTTTTAGGTATATTTTAAAATATACTCCGAATTTTATCGAACTTTGCCGAACTTTATTTTATTAGTTTTTTTAAGCTCTTTAATATTATTAAAATGCATGTTTATACTAGTGAGGCTAATTTTCGTCTGTTTAAAGTACTTATATTTCCGTTACCTTTTAAAGAAGCTTAAAAAACAAAAATCCTTTAAAAAAATGGGTTTTATACCCCTTTAACATCGAAAACCCCTTAAAAAAAGGGAGCCATTACTTGCACACGTTTTTTAAGTGATTGCACTGAATTTAAAGAAAGACTTGGTATTTTAGGGACATGTGATATGTAAAAATACAATATGGGCCGTTTGATTTGAAATTCATGATCAATAGGTTTCTGGTACAAAAATTGGTACAAAACAGGATACTTGCCATATGATCTATTGATATGTTTAAATTATGGCCTTCAAATCAAACGGCTTAGATGGTGTTTTCACATAGTAGAGGTCGCCAAACTTGCCAATCTTTCGTTTAAATTCGGTACAATCCGGTGCAATCACTTGAAAAGCGTGTGCAAGTAATGACTCCCTTAAAAAAATGGGTTGCCCTTAAGTCACATCATCTGCCACAATGCAAATGATAGAGATTGTTTATCGTCCCAATCTTTCATGTGAACGATCTTTAGATCAGGGGTGTGCCATCAGATGGTCAATTTTTTATTTCATGTGGTACAACCCATAAAGTGACCTTAAAATTAATTTTAAGCGTGAGTGTGATGTTAAGCTTACTTTACTTTGATGTGTGCCACGTGAAATAAAACACCAACCGTCTGATGGTACACCGACAATCTCAAGATCCATCGTGTGACATTAGATCTTTAAACAATTTTGATGGCGTAAGATCATTTAAATACAATTTGAGAAATAATAGGTGTGTGCCACATGGCATAATGATGAATCACACTTTAATGGTGTGAAATAAAAAGTAATATTTTAATGGTGTGAGATCATTTAAATACCGTCTAATCGATCATAGATTGAAGGTTGGGCAGTGAATGTGAACCATCCAATTGATGAACTATAATATCAGCCTTTAAAATTAAAACCAATGGTTGATATTATAGTCCATTAGTCAGATAGTTTAAATATCCCTAAAAAATAATTTTGACGATTTAGATCACCTTTATCCTAAACCCTTATGGCCTAAGATCATTTTAGCACCATTCTAGTGTGTATTTGATTAGCATGAGAGTCAATCCCATACTCTCTTCTTTTAATATGCAGAGCCAAGAAATAAAAAAAGGAACAATACAAGGACCGGAAGAAAAAGAACTTTGGAAAAGAAAATAAAAAGGAAAAACACAGGAACCGGAAGAAGTAGAAGAAGAAGAAAGATGAGAGAAATGAAAAACACACAAGATCCGGTAGGAAGAAAAAAAAGAAGAGTGGCTGGAGAGTCTCCTCTTTTTTTTTTTTTTCCCTTTCTTCTTCTTCTCCACCATTTTTTTTTTTTCTGAGATTAAACCTGATCCATGTTTTTTGCTTCTTTCTTAATCTTTTTTGGCAAATTTGGCGAGAACGAGCGGGATTCCGGTGGGTTTCATTTAAAATCCTTTCAAAATATAGGTTGTCTTTAAAAAAATAGAATTTATACCCTTTACATAACGAACATGGGTTGTCCTTAAAAAATTCGGTTTTATACCTTAAAAAAAGCTTAAATGAACGAAAACCACCATTCGGCCGATAATATCAAATTATCGGCCGAAATTTTGAAAAATCAAATTACCGACCAATAATTTGAATTATTGGCCGATAATTTCAGATTTCGGCCTATAATTTGGTATTTCCGGAAGGGGGGGCAATAATTTGTAAATTATCGTTTCGATTTAGGCTGAAACCGAGGCGTCTCAGCCGAAAATTCAAAATTTCAACCGAAATTTTGATCCATGATAGCAAGTGTGATTTTATGGGTGGGTCACGCCCCCATTACTTTTTAACAAATATATAAGCAAGGGTTTGACTCACTAAGGGCAATCAGAGTTTTCAATCATGATTCGTTGAGTGTCTTGAATCACAGATGAAGATAATTTTTTATCCCAATCTTCCATAAATAAATCTGGAGATCATGACACCCATTAAATAATCAGATGTTGATTCCTTGTGGCACACATCCCAAAAGTTGTCCGAGAGCCCCTTCTCAAGGAACACCCATGATCAGGATCACACCTTTGGAGATGTTTCCCATATGGAATCAACATTTAATCATCTGATAGGCGTATCATGATCTAAAGATCTATCGTATGAAAGATTGAGATAAAATGATCTATGTCATCTGAATCAATGCAGTCAACATCTCTCACAATGAAAATTCCTAATATCTCTGGCCAAATATTCAGTTGCAAATACCGTTACCCTATAGGCTTTTTGCATTTAGCCCTTAGATATGTCTTATGTGCACTCAATCCCACCTCGTGTTTCAGCTATTTACAGTGTTACCCAATCGTGGGTGTACATCAAATGTTGTTTGTTGGATATCTTTTCGAGATGTGTGATGTGAAATAAAAATTTGTCCCCATGAGCTAGGGTTGTGCATTTTTGGGCTGAACCTATCAAACCCGACCGAACCGCCGATTTTCGTCCGATTTGGACAGGTGAAGATTTGAGTTTGGTTTGGAAAAAAGAAAAAACTGAAAAATCCGATTTGATTTTGATTCCGAACCTAGGTTTTGGCTTTGGACCTATATATATATATATATATATATATATATATATATATAAAACTTGAGTCAAGCATATTATTGGGCTTAGATTATAAAAGTAAAATGACTTGGGGAAAAAATGAAAATAGTAAAAGTATAAAACTGGTTGAGAAATTAATTTTTTTTTTATATGCAAGTAGAACTTATAGAAAAATCGAAACCGAATCAAATTGGTTTGGTTCTAACAGTTGGACGGGTTGGTTTGGTTTAAACCTTTAAAAAATAATTAGAACCAACTGATTTGTTATTGTGGTCCAAAACTGACCAAATCGAACTGAATACGCCCTTAGTATGAATGTAGGTCCATGTTCTCAATAGATCAAATATCCTGGCAAAAAATTAGGGCTGGCAAAAAATTAGGGTGAGAAACCCGACCCGAATCGGCCCAGATAGCTAATCGGGCCGAGTTCGGGCCGGAAAATTCTAAAAACAGGCTGAGCCTGACCTGGCTCAGATAGGCTGAGCCTTTATTAATTTTTTTTTTAAAAAAAAAAACGGATCGAGTGAAAAACCCATCCCGAACCCGGCCCGTTGACAACCGTATGAAAAACCGAATTAGAAGTTGAGAAAATTTTGATGTGCAAGTAAAACTTATAGGAAAACTGAAACCGACCAAACCAAACCGAACTGAATCGATTTGATTTCGTTTAAGAGTTGGACGGTTTGGCTGATTTGAAAATCTAGCAACCGAATAGGACCAGTTTGATTTGTGATTTTGATTAAAAACTGACCAAATCGAATTGAATACACCCACAAAAAACTATCTCCATCTGATGATTCAATACAGTCAAATGTTATTTTGTGAGTGAATTCATCAATGTAGGGAGCAGTAATATGGAAAGGAAACACAAAAATAAGCTGCAATGTAAATAGGTAAAACATGTAAATACGTAAAACATGGGGCGGAGTGCAAATAAGACATATGTCAGAGGATAAATGTAAAAACCCCAATGTTAATTCACATCACAAAGGGAACCAAAAGATTACGCAATCATTTAAAAAAATAAAAACACTGAAATCCCCACGTAATCCACATCACCTACAATATACATTGCATTCACAACGGAGAACTAGTAAGTGAAGATGAGAACTCATTACTAATCAGAAGATTCAAACCATCCGATCAAACCACCATCTATCATGCAATCAATACCATCCGATCTAAAAAAAGCCACGTGTGCTACCTATATGATCCTAACAAATAACACCAACTCTCAGACATTACACCAAACCAGGTGTGAAAAAGTATACATCATCAAGCCTCTCATTCGTAGGCGAATTTCCACCGTAAACCAACATCCCCTTTTTCCCGTCTCGTTCTCCAGCAGAAAAAGCACACCAGCCACGTGGCCCAGGGTGGACCACAGACTCCGTCACGTCATCAATCTTCGTCCACGTCAGCGTCTCCGTATCCAACACAAAGCCCTCGCCCGAAAACTTACCAGCCCCCATATGCCCCAAATCACTCGGGTCGATCTCCCCACCGTACAAATATACGTATCCCCCAATCCCCACCGTACAAAATACGCTCCGAGCCGTAGGCCGCTCACCACCCGTCTCCACTTCCGCCCATTCCCCAGTGACCGGGTCAAAACCGTGCACGTCATCCGACTCCTCTCCGGAAAATCCGTACACCACCCAAATCTTCCCGCCGGAGACAGCCAACCCCGACCCGCCTCTCCCCCGGCAACTCTTACCCGGCGCCGGATAACTGAACCACTGGCCATCTCTGGAGTCGAATGCCCAGAGATCGTTAAGCCTGCCTGCAACGCCGCAACCGCCGAAGATGTAGACGCGCCGGTCGTCGGCGACCGTTGAGTGGTAGCTCCGGTGAGCGGGCCCTTCTTCTCCGGTGGAAAGTAGGGCCCACTTTTTTGTACACGTGTCGAAAGAGTAGAGGTCGTTGAGTTCGGTGTGGGCCGCGTCCCTGCCGCCGAAGACGTAGATGGTGGCTCCGACGGCCGCCATAGTGACGCCGACACGTGGCGGAGGGATGTCTCCGGTGACGTCAGCGATGGACCACGTGTGGTCTTGGAGGTCGAACACGTGGAGGGCGTTGTCGACGGGGACACGTGGCGTGAGCTCTCCGCCGAACACGTAAGCCTTGTCGCCGACGACGGCTACTGCGTGAGAGCTTCTGGCTCCCGGTGCGGCTCCTTTCTGCTCCAGCTGAAAGAAAAGGGAGATTGATCGGGTGCGAATCGGGTATATGTAGTTAGGTGTTCTAGATTCTTAGCTTATCAAACACCATCTGATTAATTATGAGAAGCACTTATCTGATTTTTAAAAAAAGAAATCGCTAATTTTACATAATAAATAGTAATAGAATTTTTATATAATACTTTCTACTCCTCGAAGCACCATCAAAGATGATACGCCCTCGCCCTCACTCTCACTCTCAGTCGCTAATGCAAGTACCGTCAAATTAATGGCTGATCAGCCAATCATAACCGTCAAAATTAAGATTTTGATTAGTTAGATCAGCTTCTTTCTGGCTCATGATGGCCCATAAAAGACGTCAAAATTTTGATTGAACGGCCCGGATCATTGCATGCGGAAGCCAATTTTTAGATAATAAAAAATTAAGCTAAAAGAGAAGAAGGAGAAGAAAAACCTTAATCCATTTTCCCTGAAAGAGAGGCATTGCCGGAAATTCGATCGCCTTGCCGGTAAGTTCGCCGTGAAATAAGATTCCGGGAAGATTTGGATTTTGAGGGTTCACGTTTACCAGTTTGCCTGCTTGGGCTTATAAGGGAGGGGAAAGTATAGTGTTTGCTTAGCTAGAACATTACGTAAATACCCTATTTTTTTGCTAAAATTACAGTCAAACCACAGAGCTAGCCATGTGAAAAGAATAACCATGAGATGTTCACCATGAACACTTACTACCTGCCTTCCTGCCTTAGTGCATCTAAGACCGTCTAAAGGAAAGCTATTTAAAATTTTCAGTAAAACCTTTTGAGAAATGACCCGACGCTACTAACCCTCATTTAAAACCAAATTGTTGCTTAAACTATCTTACACTATTAATGGTTTAAGATCGTGGTAATCCATACAAAGTGATAGATCTAGTTTAAAGGAAATGACTCCAAAACTCAATTTTTTCGAGATTTAAATAATTTAATTTGTGCACTTGAAAGCCAATCATAGATCAAAATGCCGAAAAATCGATACGTATCATCCGAGCAAAAAATTGGTACGTATCGGATGATACGTACCGAAATAGTAATATACCAGACGATACATTGAATGTATCGTCTGACGTTTACATATATAAAAACTATACGGTACATTTAATGTACCGTATCGTTAGGGTCCGATACCGATACGTATCAGTATCGGACGATATTTTGATCCATGATGCCAATAGTTGTTCTTAGTTTTAATGACCAATATTAAAATTCATCAATTGAAACTTATAGCTATGTTTCTTTGGGGTGAGACATGTTCCAAATGATAGATTATCACTTGGACAATTTGGATTTATTATAGGTGTGCACCAAGGATCAAAATATTGGTTTCAGTATCACACTATAAAAAATAAGACTATTAACAAAGGCCAAAAACTGCCGCTATTAACAAAAAAATCTATTAAGACTATTAGCGACGTCGGTATTAGCGACAGTTTTTTTGTTAATAGCGGCAGTTTTCACTGCCACTAGTAGACTTCTTTCTTGTAGTGTCAGTTTCGAGAATGACTGAAACCCAAATTTTGGCCAAAATTTTCAAGGCTGGGCCAAAATTTCAGTGTCAATTTTTTTATTTTTTTTTAAAAGACTCTAAAAATGGTTGTAAAACTATCAGCCGATAATTTGGTGATTAACAAATTATCGGTCCATAATTTAAACTTCCAATATTTTGGCCTGACCGAAATGATACTTAGTGTTATCAATTCGATGCCCACGGAGTCGGCCGAATTTTTGAATCATGGTGTGCACCACACAAGGATAAAAAATTCAGCCGAAATGACCGAAATTTCAGCCGAAATTATCGGTTTTGGTTCCCACCGAAACGATAATTTAGGACCGAAATTTCGGTTAAAATTTGTATGGGATTGAAAATTTTGATCCTTAGCACCACATCACATCATACATGACACTTCAAAATGGTGTGATACTCAAGGAGCAAAATTTCGGGTTTCATTTCGGTTTTGGAGGGGACCGAAATCGAAATTTTGAACCGAAATTTTGGCTAAAATTTCAGCCGAAAATTTCAATCCCATAAAAATTCTGACCGAAATTTTGGTCCCAAATTATCGTTTTAGTGGGGACCGAAACCGATAATTTCAGCCAAAATCTTGGACATTTCGGGAGAAATTTTGATCCTTCGTGATACTTGCATACTTGCAGTTGTACACATAAATCTTTTTTATTTAAATAATTAAATAAAATTAGAAGAGATGGACTAAAATACCCTATAAAACCATTGCTCAAACTAGTACCTCTTCCATTTCTTATGGACAAAGATTAGTTTATTGGGGATTATTTAAGGTAATTTTATTGCTCAAGTTACAACCATTTCATAATTTTTTTTTTTATAATTTTTTTTTTTTTTTTTTTAACGACATAGGGTTTCTGAGCTTATGCTTAGACTAATTCCTACTCTATACCTTGATTATTTCACAATTTATGCACATCCACTATACCCGATTAACAGAAGAGTCGTGTTGAACCCATGCCTTTGGGAGCAAACTCAAGCCGCTAGACCTTTACTAATACACATCCATCTTAACATAAAAAAAGGGTTTATCTAAATATGATATCTAAAACTAAACCCCATCTCGCTTACTATTATAATAGGTAGAGATGACATAATATGCATAGCAAGTGTCACCCACCACTAGTTTATTATAATTTTAGTCACCACTTGATTGAAAAAGCTTTTACTAGTGATATTAAATTATCTATTACTTTAAAACCTCCCAAACTAATTGCTTTTTAGAATCACTATTAGTGGTATTTTGGTCGTTTGAGGGTAGACTAAATCCTACGGCATAACACTATCATCATCACAACTTCATGTCATTTATTTGAGACTGCTTTGCCTTTTTAGTTTCTATTTCTTCACTCATTTCAGATCAAAATTACTAACAAGTGGGGTCGAGTTCGGGTTTGAAAACCTAAGACCAGTCGGGTAGGTCAAAAATCTAGACTTGTTAGTTGTTACATAAACAAGTGGGGTTTACCTGTGCTCTAAATTAGACTTTGATACATGTTTGCTATAACTAACACACACACACAAACACACACACACACATATATATATATATATATATATATATATATATATATAAAGGGTTGCGTATCCTAATAGAGTACGGTTAGCATATCCCAATTATCTATCAGAGCGATGACGATTGATTATTTGATTGGTAACAATTTATTAGTTGAGCCTATCATCAAATTTTTTAGTTGACTTTGAAAAATCATCTAATAGAGAGCATGTTTCGTGTCGATCTATGACATGTTTGATATGTACATTATGACCTTCAAATTAGAGGTGACAGATGATGTTTCACGTCACACAGTTCTGGAAAATAGCAAATTTTTTATTTTTAAATTATTTGAAAAGGTAAAAGATATTAGGAGTATTTCAGACTTTTTAGGCTAGTGGGAGACCGTTCGGCTTCAAACTGATCGGTTATGGGAGAGGTGAAACTAAAGGGTCTAACCTGTATGGCTAAATTTCGCCGGTTACAAACTCTGTCCCAAAGTAACTTAGTTCGCTCTAGCCGAATTTTGCTTTGTAATTCGCAGTTCACTACTATCTGCAAACCCAATTCGCAGTTTGCTACAATCAGCAAACTCAATCCACCCACCGAATTTTTGAGTTCATCCACGCTGAAATCCATTGACTGCTTTGAATCCGATGATGCATATTATTTTTCATCCCAATCTTTCCCATGATTTATCTTGAGATCATGTTCTTACTATCCACCGTCGATTTATGATTTCACATGGTATCCATTCTAAAAAAATGAACTGATCACACTCAAATAAGGTTGCTTTTGGGGATGTGTAACAAATGAAATCGAAATCATATCATCTGATGGCACACCCTTTATCTCAATATCCATTATGTGAAAGATTGGAATGAAAAATGAACTGCATTCAGCGTGGGTGAACTCAAAGATTGGATGGACGGAATTAAAGGTACTCTTAAAAGTATTTATAATATAAATTTGAATTGGTTAATAAAGGAAATGAAAGTGATCACTTGATTAAATATATAAATTCAAAATCAAGGTCTTAGGATCAAAACCCCTCTCAGCCATGGTACAAAAATTTGGCCGAAATGCATCTGTTTCGGTGGGGTCCGAAATGATAACTTCATATTTTCGCCGAAATTACTTAAGTAGCAAATTATCGGCCGATAATTTGCCCAAAACTGAAATTTTGGCCCATATCTTTGCTTCTTCGGAAAAAAAAAAAAAATCAGCCAAAATTTTGATCCTTGCTCTCAGCTTCCAAAATTTTGCTTTCTAACGTACAACTAATATGTTATATCCAAATTCATGATTCGTTAAGTCAATTAGGCTACGTTTGGGTTAGCTCTTTTGGGGCAAATAACAACTCTTTCACTTTTTGGCTCCGACAAAAAATTACTTTTACATTTGATAACACAACTCTTTACCTCGGGGAGTTGTTTTAAGTGATAAAACTGTTCTATGCCTGCTCTAAGAGAGCATGTAAAGAGCTGCTTTTACTCTTATAAGAGCTAATCTAAAAACTGTTCTATTTTATCTGCTTTGAGAGAGAGAGAGAGCAGGCAAAGAGCTGCTTATGCTCTTATAAGAGTTAATTTAAAAACTACTCTATTTTATCTTCTCTGAGAGAGCGCATGCATAGAGCTGCTTTTATTCTTATAAGAGCTAACCCAAACACAACCTTGTTAATTACGTAACATAGGTCTATACTAGGGGTGACAATGGCAAGACTCGGGCCTCAAATTCCACTATAAAAGCCTCAAATTCTACTATAAACGGGCTCGGGCTGGACCTTATTCAAAAATGACCAAAATTTAAGCTCAAGCACAGCCCATTGCCACCCCTACCTACTCTATACCTTACTCTAACCAGAAAAGGTATGCCACCTCATCAGCGCCAGGTTTGATCAAATGGCCATGGCGCACTTTAACTTCAATATTATTAAAGAAAGCATCATGCGGCATGCATCACGTATCCCCTTTTATTATTTCAATATTATTATGGGTATCTTTAAATTCACCCATGGAATTTTTGAGTTCACCCACGCTAAAATACATTGATTCCGATGAATCAGACAATAGAGATCGTTTATCCTCGCAATCTTTCACACAATGGATCATAAGATCATGAGCGTACCATCACACTTTTGCACACATTTCATAAAAGTGACCATAACATAGTGTGCACACTCAAAATTGACTTTAAAATTACTTTTTTGGGTGTGTGTATCACATGAAATAAAAAATCGATCGTCTGATAGTATGCACATAATCTCAAGATCCATCGTGTGAAAGATTGAGATAATAAACAATCTCCATCATCCAATTCAATGCATTCAATGGATGAACTAAAAGATTTGGTGGGTGATTTTAAAGGTACTCAATTATTATGAGTACCTTTGATATTAATATTAGGTTAATATTAGGTCGTATGTTAGGGAGGGTGGTTCTGGTTCAATATCCATCCCACTATATAATATTATAAACAAATATATAATGAGTTCGTAGAGTTGAATTAGGTGCATAGCTAAACTGTTGGCGGGGCGAATCTCCCCATTAGAGGTACTTTTATATATATATATATATATATATATATATATATATATGAAAAAATGTATATGAGTTGGAATGTATGAATGAATTCGTACTTTCTAATCCCGGATCGCTTGTCATGTGGCAAGTGATCCCAAAACAACACATAATATTTTGATCATGTACCATGTGATTTAGAAAAAAGAAAAAAATTATATATGACAATCAAAATAATGCACAAACAAGCAATCGTAAATACAAGATTTACGTGATTCAACAATTTGCCTATGTCAACGGGTGATGTTGAGTTCCTTTCACTAATCTCTAAAAACTGGGGTATCTCTCATATCTCACCTCACTCAATACAAAATCAAGTTTCCTTCAGTATAACCCTAATCTAGAATTAGAGTTATATTTAATACAAAGTAGTTGTGGCTGGTTGTATAGTCTAAACTGTTGATCGTAACACCAACATAATTCAAGACACAATCTCAACATATATATATATACAATCGAGTATAACATGAAAACTCTACATTCCGTAGCTAGATCAAGTGTAACATGACAAGTGATTCTCTTATCACTTTTCGAGAAATGATGGTAGCCCCATGTGGAAGATTAGGGCAAAAAACAACCTTACATCGTCTGAAATAAAGCATTCAACGGTCCTAGAATGTAAAGCCTGGGTTGAGAAGAAAGAATCTCAAGTTGTAAATAAAGATACCTAAAAAAAAGTGGCCATTTGGAGCGAGTTTGGGCCATTATGGGGCCGACCCGACATGAAGCCGAAAGCCATAACGTTGTTGTTTCAGAGAAATGTGAGGGGCGTGTGTTGTTTTGACTCAGATAAAGCCAATCTTCCTAAAGAGCCAACCCAGAAGACAAGGCTCTGTAGCTAACAAGAAAGTTAAAAAAGAGAAACTCCCATGCCAATGTGGCTCAACCCATATGCCATCTGTGCCAAAAAACGCCAAATAAGCTTACCAAACAAGATCTCTTTCATTTTCCTATAGAATTTATCTAGCATGGTGCTTAGCATCGAAGATGATGGCACCCTCCATCTCTATCCACAGATCAACATCCATGTATCATGATCTAGACTGTCCGGTGTTAATCCACCGTCTCTGTTGAACAGCTCACAAACCAAGAATTGCACTCTTTGGATGACTTGAGCCAACCATTTATTGAAGGTTTTTGTGGGAATGTAGCATATTTTAAAGGGTAACACAAATGCAAGCGATTGATCGAACGGTTAGGATTTACCAACTGTGGTGATGTGATGACTTTTGGGGCTACAGCCCATCAAAAAGGTGGTTCATAGACTCAACATTCAATGTCTGGATGGGGATTGTCACCTTAGATGATACTAGATACTATCATCTCATACCGTTCTTCTTGTTGTCTATCTTATCGTCCGAAAACCTCAGAGATAAATACCACAAAATAAACAATCTTCAAATGCCTACAAATGCGAACAACAGCAACAGCAACAGCAACAACAAACATAACGTTCCCGGGGATTTGGCCTGCAGCTCAACTGGAAGGCTGACAATATTGCAACCTTGAAGTCGCGGATTCAGTGGCTGCTTACCTATCGGATTAAAAGCAAAAATAATAAAAATAATAATGAAAACTAAAAAATAAAAAACTAGCCTTAGACATGGCTTAAACTTCAGTTCTCTCAGGCATTTCGTTTTGTTCATGGCAAATAGATGTATGTTAAACTATGCCTATATAAGCTTGTATCGCCCCAATACAAGCCCTCCTTGAGAACCATTTCGTCCATACCCGAAACCAGAAACATTTTCAAGACAGATCATTTTGACAAAAACTTAAAAACCATGGTTTCAGAAGAACAACCTAAAACAATAACACCCATCAAAATTAAACAGGAAAAAATTGTCATTATTACTATAATCATAAACACATTTAACATTGATGACATTCACGAACCCATAAACTGTTTTAGAAGCTACTCAAAGACCAGAGGAAACCTGCAGCCTACCCACATCTAGAAAAGGGCACCAAACAAGAACAGCAAGAAGAAAAAAAAGGTACAGCCCCAGGGATCTATTGGTGAAAACAGAGGTGAAGCAGAGTAGTTATAGTAAGGAAGATAATTCGGATTTGGTGGGGGAAATTGACCACAGCACTGTCCCACAACAGGAGATGGGGGGCACTCGGTTTGACCTGGTGGTGGTGGCGGAGATGAAAATGATGGCTCGGCTGGTGGTGGTGGCGGAGAAAGAGAATGGCACGGATACTGACATATTGAGCAGTTGAGACATGCTGGAGGCATAGGAAAATTTTCCTCTGGCACCTGCCCTGTCACTATGCATCTGCTTCCGTAAACTGACAGCCAGAGAGCTATCAAGACCACGAACTTTGTGGGAAACATTTCTTTTTACCGATCGCCAAAAATAGAGTTCAGAGAGAGATGCAGATAGAGAGAGGGAGGCAGCTTCTGACTTTATAAGAAGATCAAACCAGTGGCTCTACCATGGAGTTGGTTGTTTCAACCTTTTGTGCTAAATTCATGCTACGATGCCGGGTGGGAAGAAATCTGCCACGTGGAATGCCAGGTGTTGGTCATGGAAATTGCTGTCACTTGGTTTTGTCATGTGGCATTTAAGGTGCAAGGGTAACTCTGATGCATGAGGATTATTTTACAGCATTTAAGGACAAAATTTTCTTCTCAGAACTTTCACCAATTGCTAATTTTTGGGTGTTGTGGTTCCCAGTATACTTGATTTCTTTTGTTCTAATAAAATATTTTCATTACAGATAAAAAATAAGATGTGTGTGGCAACTGTTGGTAAAGAGGAATTTTTTTTTATCGGTGCGAAGATACAGGTTCATTAAGAGAAATGGAATACAGCGGATCAAAGAGGCCGAGCGAGATGCTCAACCCAAAAAGGAGAGAAAGAAACATAACAAAATCAGTCAAAATTATGACAGAAAAAAGTAAAAAAAAGGCTGGTAAAGATGATTTATACAAGCTGTTTTTTGGGAAGACCCTGACAACTTTTCTCATTCATTGATAGTCTTCGAGATTATAGATGAAATTGAATAACAACATTCCCAAATAAAGGGCAATACAAAAACAGAAAGTAAGGACCAGGAGTTGAACCGCTGAAGCTTTGGGAGATGGGGAAGGGACCCAGGGCAGGGCCGAGCAGTCGCCTAATACCCAAATGTAGGAATTGACTGGTTGTCTCAGCCACCGCATAATAGGCGAGGTGATACCAGAATTGATTTGAACGCCCAAAGCAGGTTCACTAGATTTGCTCAACCCTCACTGAACTGTGAACTGGTATGCTGTTCGGTCCGGTTCATTTTTTTTATAATATCATTAAAATTTATAACGCTAAATTCTATTAAGAAGGCTTGAATACAGGTCACTTAGATTTAAAGCAAGGCTTAAACCAACAAGCTATCAACCACTTGTTTGAGTAGAACCGGAACCAGGTTCACTTAACAGTGACGAAATCAAATCGCAATCCCGAATTTGAACCAGCGAACTGAGTAACACTGGCCCAGAGAGATAGATCAATTTGATTTTGATGGGAGAAGGGAATAAAGGATGGAGCTTGATTTGGTGGATAGCCTTCGTAGAGGGCTCCCATCAGAACTTCATCTGGGTTCAAATCCTACTGAGAGGTCCACTAGAGGTAAAAAAATTGTTGAAGAAACAACAAGATGTTTCTTTTATCCCTGCCAAACGATCAGAAAATAAAGAAATGGTTGATATCGTCAGAATAATTACATATTTATAAAATACCATCTCGATTCATCCCATTTAATCAGATCCGAGACGTGATATGGTTATGAAAAATGAACAGGGTAGGGGCATTTCCAATAAGATTTCCTTCTTGAAAATAGGCATCCAGTTCAAACAAACTCTGAATCTATATGTACTACTCTAAATACCACCAAAGAGCCAATTTGGATCTAGCATGTCTCAAGAAAAAAAATAACATGTATTAATTAGAAAACATATTATGCATTTATTTTAGCTCCATAGAACAGAGATCATACATTAAATATATTCAACAAATAAGAAGAACAAGATCAGAGATGAGTTCCATCAGGTGCAAAGCCCATCTACCAAGGATGGTGCACGGATCTATATTTGACCTTTGATTTGGATGACTGATCTGAACTCAAGATGAGGAAAAGGGGGTGACCAGCGGTGTTTGCAATCAGTCAAGCCATTTTCTTTGGGGCATGTGCCAACTAAGATGACAGATTGTTTGCTAATCAATGGCTGATTGTACCTTGAGGGCTGCAATTAATCCAAGAAATTTTATTTTAGAATATAAACATAGAATTTTAATGTGCTCTATCACTCAGAGCCATAAGAGGATTTATGAAAATTCGTTTAAAAAAAAACATACGAGGATTTATATAAATTCACTTAAAAAAATATTCCATCGAATGTTACACAGGAGAGTGCTGGTCCTCTCTTCTGCAAATTAGTTTAGAAAATAAAAAATAATAAAGAAAAATAAACTCCATTAAAGGATAGAATTTTGCATGCCTGCGTTGGATTATTAAAGGTTACTTGCCATGAGATGGTTTTCTTTCAAATAACTTTTAAATAAAAAATCCAATCAAGGTTGCTAAAAGATAGCTTCTCATCTCTTGCAGTGATTACCTCTCTCAATGAACAGTCGGCAATAAGATTTAGCATAAGACTCGGGTAAAAATGTTCAATCAAATCAAATGTCAAAGACAGAACAGTGGACTTGCACAATGGCAGATGGGCAGTGCAGCTATTTACGAACTCTACAGGAGATAGCATTAGAGGACGGTGGCAGTTCTAAGACTCATTACCAGAACTTAGAGCTTGGTTCAGATCCCTGCTATTTAAATAGAAGACGCCTGACTTCATCTGCACTGGTGAAAATCCGGCATACCGCTTCTCGGTCTTTTTCGAGATGATGTCAATGATGAATGTGAGAAGCTCGTGCTTTTGGACAAAGGGTTGAGACGCATATTCCTCGATTGGCATCCACTGTATAAAAAAACAAACATTTATCATGGTGCACTAATAGTTGGTGCGAAAAAGAATGCAGATCCCCTTTCCAGGATAAATTTGGTCACAAGATGGATTTTGTATTAGTGCTATGATCCAATTTAGAAATAATTGGACTCGGCAGCGTCTCACGTAAGGGGAGAAAACATAAAGACGAGAAATCAAGGCGCTATACAAAACGTGGAATTGCCACCTTGACACTAACCGCAACACGCACGGTACCAAGACATTCTGTCCTAAAGGCCCATCTCGGTTAGGGCGCGCTAGCGCGCCATTACTCATTAGGGCAGCAAGAAAACGAAGAAGCATAAGCAATACCATTACTAAGTAATACTAAGTCTTGATTACTTAGTCATGCAATACTTAGTATTGTATGGGCTTATGCTTCTTCGTTTTCTTGCTCGTTTTTCATCAGCCCAACTAGAGCTTTAGGCAACTGGTTCCACTAGTCTTGTCTTCAAGCTGAAGGCCAGGAAGAAAGCAGATGCCAGAAGAGCCAGAAGCCGAATGCCGTATAGTAAAGACAAGATACACTTTGACCAGAAAAAGCCCGGCAACATGCCTTATAGGGCAACCTTAACTTGCCCTTTATAGTAAGGCCCCGCTTGCACCACTCGCCTAATAGCACTTCTAGTCGGAATTCATCCAGCAACCCTTATATGATGAATAATAAATAAATAGTAGGAGTGGGAAAAAAATCAATTTTTGAACTACAATTGCAGCATTTTTTTGCAAGTGTAATTTTACAGTAGTTATTTCCTTTTTCAATGTAGTTTTACAGCTCTGTGAGAAGATAAACAGTAGCCAAAACCCGGGGAGCCAAAAGTGCAAATAGTAAATATATAAGAGAAACTACTAAAACAGTGGTAGAGTATAATTAGTTCAGTTTATAAGAGTTGAGGACCCTTAATTTATCATAAATGATCAATTGACAACCTTTACGTTGATTGTGAAGGGAATTATGATAATATGCTATCATCAACTAAAATTACTGTGGTTGCCTCGATTTCTGACTCTTGCATTTGAATGTCAAAGGAGAGGGGGCCAAAAGTGAAAATAGTAAATATATAAGAGAAACTACTAAAACAGTGGTAGAGTATAATTAGTTCAGTTTATAAGAGTTGAGGACCATTAATTTATCATAAATGATCAATTGACAACCTTTACGTTGATT